>CM038679.1:697051104-697670799 GCA_021605205.1 Aegilops longissima
GTGACAAAACCTGGTATCATCATAGATGTGGTGGGGTCCTACTTCTATGACAAAAAATCATGACAGAAAATGGGCTTTTCGTCCTGGGTGGGCCGGAGACGCTGCTGCATGACATTCTTTGGGCCGTCCATGGCGAAAGAAAATCGTGGTAGAAGCGAGGGCGAGGAAAATATCGGGGTGTTCCCGGTTACGGTGGGTGGTCAGGGCCGAGCGATGCGTGTTTCTCTCATACAAGCACGCGCGTGGGTGCGAGGCGTTGGGCTCTATTTGAACCCAAGCGAGGCGTTGGGCTCTAACTAAACCCGAAAGCGACACCGCAGCTACGCTGGCGTTCATCGAACCCGAGCGATCGATCGATGGTGTTAATCGAACCCGATCGAAGCGATTCTTCGCCATCGCTGCTAGCGAAGCCGATCGACGCTGCCTCTGGATGAACAAGTGAGTGTCGTGTGTGTGTGGGGGGGGTTGATGAACAGTTCGGTGGGGTGGATGAACAGGACCCGTGGTGTTGCTCTCTGGATGAACAGGACCCCGATCGATCGAGCCGGTTGGGGCTGGATGAACAGGACCCCGTGGAGGGCAGGATGAACAGGACCACCCCGTGTTGGGCAGGATGAACAATAGAAGGTGGAGGGCTGGATGAACAGTAGCCCGTGGAGGGGTGGTTGAACAGGATCCCGTGGAGAGGGCTGGTTGAACAGTAGCCGGTGGAGTAGCGCGCGGTGGAGGCTGGATGAACAGGAGTCCGTGGATGAACAGTCGCAGGTGGAGGCTGGAGGAGGTCGACGGTGGATGAACAGTAGCCCCTGGAGGCTGGAGGGGGTCGACGATGGAGATGAACAGTATCCCGTGGAGTCCCATTTTGCGGTACGCCACACCCCTCCTGATGAACAGGACACCCGTTTCGACCGTAGCGCTCCAACACAACTCCATTCACGTCCAGCAGTACGGCACACGCCACCAGCACGACTTCCATCTGACACCATATTTCTTGGAGTCCGTGCTACAACAATCTCTTCAACCTCGTCGTTTCTCTAACTCAGCCATCATGCAGCGGGCAAGGTGGGGGTTTGCCGATAGTCGGTTTCCTCAACTGCGGTCTCACTTGTAAGGCCAACTCCAACGCACGACCCCAAACGGACCTCCGTTTTGCCCGGATTTTGTCCGTTTGGGTAGGGCAATGGGGTCGTGTCCGGGCCATTTCTCGGATGCGGTGGTCGATAACGCTGAGCAGCGATCGCATCCCGACAGCGACGCTTTTTCTTTGCAAACACATATCTTTTTTTCATCATTGATTTTTTGGTACATGGAAATACATCACCAAAATTTTGACTAGAAAAGCAAGACCAAAGAAAACAAGAACCACAAGAATACATTTTAGAAGATATCCAACTTCCATAACTACTCCTGTAAGTTGGATTAGTGCCTTATCGATGCATTCATTGTTGATCTGCGGAGGCTCGATCTTGCATGCTTCTTTCTTCTTCGAGTGTAAAGAAGTAGACGTGTCTAGCCTCTATTCTATCAACAAGTGCACTAGTCTCATATCTAGCCTCTATGCTAGCTAAAAGTGCTAGAACATCTACTAAATTGCGCTCTATCAATATATTGTTGTACTCTTCTTCCCAATACCAAAACTTGCATCCATTCTACACAATAAAATTTTAAGTTAGCACAACTAGTCTAATCCGAGAGCACAACTGAAGATTTGGTCGAGTTCTTCCTCATTTTGCCGACACGTGGGACATCCAACATCTAGGTCATTTCATGCAAGAAAATAGAGTGGTAGGTGAAGCCACGTGATGTGCATCTTGGGTTAAACTGTAAATAGAATCTTACTACTCTTGAGTAACCCCAAAAGCGGCCACCGAAGATCTTTATTGGATTTGTCTTTCATCACCAGCACGTCGAGGTGAAACATGTGCAGGTTTAGTGGGTCCTCTTGCGTTTTCACTGACATGTGGGACCGCATATGAGCAAACAGACGATGGGCTCCGTGAAGGAAATATGCCCTAGAGGCAATAATAAAGTTATTATTTGTTTCCTTATATCATGATAAATGTTTATTATTCATGCTAGAATTGTATTAACCGGAAACATAATACATGTGTGAATACATAGACAAACAGATAGTCACTAGTATGCCTCTACTAGACTGGCTCATTAATCGAAGATGGTTATGTTTCCTAACCATAGACATGTGTTGTCATTTGATTAATGGGATCACATCATTAGGAGAATGATGTGATTGACATGACCCATTTCGTTAGCTTAGCACTTGATCGTTTAGTATGTTGCTTATGCTTTCTTCATGACTTATACAAAGTTCCTCGCAACTATGAGATTATGCAACTCCTGTTTACGGAGGAACACTTTGTGTGCTACCAAACGTCACAACGTAAATGGGTGATTATAAAGGTACTCTACAGGTGTCTCCAAAAGTATATGTTGAGTTGGCATGAATCGAGATTAGGTTTTGTCACTCCGATTGTCGGAGAGGTATCTCTGGGCCTTCTCGGTAATACACATCACATAAGCCTTGCAAGCATTGCAACTAATGAGTTAGTTGTGAGATGATGTATTACGGAACGAGTAAAGAGACTTATCGGTAACGAGATTGAACTAGGTATTGATACCAACGATCGAATCTCGGGTAAGTAACATACCGATGACAAAGGAACAACGATGTCGTTATGCGGTTTGACCGATAAAGATCTTCGTAGAATATGTAGGAACCAATATGGGCATCCAGGTTCCGCTATTGGTTATTGACCGAGAATGGTTCTAGGTCATGTCTACATAGTTCTCGAACCCGTAGGGTCCGCACGCTTAACGTTTCGATGACAGTTCATTATGAGTTTATAAGTATTGATGTACCGAAGGTAGTTCGGAGTCCCGGATGTGATCACGGACATGACGAGGAGTCTCGAAATGGTCGAGACATAAAGATTGATATATTGGAAGCCTATGTTTGGACTTCGGAAAGGTTCCGGATGAAAACAGGAAGTTACCGGAACACCGGGGGGTTACCGGAACCCCGGGGTCTATGGGCCTTGATGGGCCATAGGGAGAAGAGGAAAGGGCCGGCCAGGCAGGCCGCGCGCCCCCCTCCCCCTCTAGTCCGAATAGGACAAGGAGAGGGGGGCGGCGCCCCCCTTCCCTCTTCCCCCTCCCCCAATCCTAATCCAACTAGGAAGGGGGAGTCCTACTCCCGGTGGGAGTAGGACTCCTCCAGGAGCGCCCCCCTTGGGCTGGCCGCACCCCTTGCTCCTTTATATCTGAGGCAGGGGGCACCCATGACACACAAGTTGATCTACGGATCGTTCCTTAGCCGTGTCGGTGCCCCTCCACCATATTCCACTTCGTCATATCATCGCGGAGCTTAGCGAAAGCCTGCGCCGGTGAAGTCATATCGTCGCGGAGCTTAGGCGAAGCCCTGCGTCGGTGGAGCATCATCATCGCCACCGCCCGCCGTCAGGTTGTGGAACTCATCCCCGACGCTTTGCTGGATCGGAGCCCGGGATCGCCATCGAGCTGAACGTGTGCTGAACACGGAGGTGCCGACGCTCGGTGCTTGGATCGGTCGGATCGTGAAGACGCGTCGACTACATCAACCGCGTTGTTATAACGCTTCGCTTTCGGTCTCACGAGGGTACGTGGACGGACACTCTCCTCTCGCTGCTATGCCATCACCATGGTCTTGCGTGTGCGAGGAAATTTTTGAAATTACTACGTTCCCCAACGATGGCATCCGAGCCTGGTTTTATGCTTTGATGTCATATGCACGAGTAGAACACAAGTGAGTTGTGGGCGATATAAGTCATCTTGCTTACCAGCATGTCATACTTTGGTTCAGCGGTATTGTGAGATGAAGCGCCCGGACCGACATTACGCGTACGCTTACGCGAGACTGGTTTCACCGCTCGAGCACTAGTTGCTTAAAGGTGACCGGCGGGTGTCTGTCTCTCTCACTTTAGTTGAACCGAGTGTGGCTACGCCCGTCCTTGCGAAGGTTAAAACAGCACCAACTTGACAAACTATCGTTGTGGTTTTGATGCGTAGGTAAGAACGGTTCTTGCTCAGCCCGTAGCAGCCACGTAAAACTTGCAACAACAAAGTAGAGGGCGTCTAACTTGTTTTTGCAGGGCATGTTGTGATGTGATGTGGTCAAGACGTGATGCTA
Source organism: Aegilops longissima (assembly GCA_021605205.1). Lineage (NCBI taxonomy): Eukaryota > Viridiplantae > Streptophyta > Magnoliopsida > Poales > Poaceae > Aegilops > Aegilops longissima. Next base: position 697,055,288 of record CM038679.1, read on the forward strand.
TATTTTATTGTATGAGATGATCATGTTTTGTAACCGAGTTATCGGCAATGGCGAGAGCCATATGGTTGTCGCTTTATTGTATGAAATGCAAAAGCCATGTAATTGCTTTACTTTATCACTAAGCAGTAGCGATAGTCGTAGAAGCAATAGTTGGCGAGACGACAACGATGCTACGATGGAGATCAAGGTGTCGCGCGGTGGCGATGGTGATCATGACGGTGCTTCGAGATGGAGATCACAAGCACAAGATGATGATGACCATATCATATCACTTATATTGATTGCATGTGATGTTTATCCTTTATGCATCTTATCTTGCTTTGATTGACGGTAGCATTATAAGATGATCTCTCACTAAAATTATCAAGAAGTGTTCTCCCGAGTATGCACCGTTGCTAAAAGTTCAGAGTACCCGGACACCACGTGATGATCGGTGTGATAAGTTCTACGTCCATCTACAACGGGTGCAAGCCAGTTTTGCACACGCAGAATACTCAGAGTTAAACTTGACGAGCCTAGCATATGCAGATATGGCCTCGAACACGGAGACCGAAGGTCGGCGTGAATCATATAGTAGATATGATCAACATAGTGATGTTCACCATTGAAACTACTCCATCTCACGTGATGATCGGACATGGTTTAGTTGATTTGGATCACGTAATCACTTAGATGACTAGAGAGATGTCTGTCTAAGTGGGAGGTTTTAATATGATTAATTAAACTTAAATTTATCATGAACTTAGTACCGATAGTATTTTTCTTGTCTATGTTTCTTTGTAGATAGATGGCTCGTCTTTGTTGTTCCGTTGAATTTTAATGCGTTCCTTGAGAAAGCAAAGTTGAAAGATGATGGTAGCAATTACACGGACTGGGTCCGTAACTTGAGGATTATCCTCATTGCTGCACGAAGAATTACGTCTGGAAGCACCGCTGGGTGCCGAGCTGCAGAGAGCAACGCCCGAAGTTGTGAGCGTCTGGCGAGCAAAACTGATGACTACTCTATAGTTCGAGTGTGCCATGCTTTACGGCTTAGAACCGGGTCTTCAACGACGTTTTGAGCGTCATGGAGCATATGAGATGTTCCAGAGTTGAAGTTAATATTTCAAGCAAATGCCCGGATTGAGAGATATGAAGTCTCCAATAAGTTCTATAGCTGCAAGATGGAGGAGAATAGTTCATCGGTGAGCACATACTCAAAATGTGCGGGTATAATAATCACTTAATTCAGCTGGGAGTTAATCTTCCGGATGATAGTGTCATTGATGAATTCTCCAATCATCGCCACCAAGCTACAAGAGCTTCGTGATGAACTATAATATGCAAGGGATGACTAAGACAATTCTGAGCTCTTCGCAATGCTAAAAGCAGCGGAGGTAGAAATCAAGAAAGAGCATCAAGTGTTGATGGTCAACAAGACCACTAGTTTCAAGAAAAGGGCAAAGGAAAGAAGAAGGAAACTTCAAAAGAACAGCAAGAAAGTTGCTGCTCAAGAGAAGAAACCCAAGTCTGGACCTAAGCCTGAAATCGAGTGTTTTTACCGCAAGCGATCGACCTCGAAGCGGAACTGCCCCAAGTATTTGGCGGATAAGAAGGATGGCAAGGTGAACAAAGGTATATGTGATATACATGTTATTGATGTGTACCTTACTAGAGCTCGTAGTAGCACTGGTATTTGATCTTGGTTACATTGCTAATATTTGCAACTCGAAACAGGACTACGGAATAAGCGAGCACGGCAAAGGACGAGGTGACGGCTTGGCGTGGGAAGCGGTTCCAAAGTCAATGTGATCGCGGTCGGCACGCTACCTCTACATCTACCTTCGGGATTAGTTTTAGACCTAAATAATTGTTATTTGGTGCCGCGTTGAGCATGAACATTATATCTGGATCTTGTTTGATGCGAGACGGTTATTCATTTAAATCAGAGAATAATGGTTGTTCTATTTATATGAGTAATATCTTTTATGGTCATGCACCCTTGAAGAATGGTCTATTCTTGTTGAATCTCGACAGTAGTGATACACATATTCATAATGTCGAAGCCAAAAGATGCAGAGTTGATAATGATAGTGCAACTTATTTGTGGTAATCGCCGTTTAGGTCATATCGGTGTAAAACGCATGAAGAAACTCCATACAGATGGACTTTTGGAATCACTTGATTATGAATCACTTGGTACTTGCGAACCGTGCCTCATGGGCAAGATGACTAAAACACCGTTCTTCGGTTGTATGGAGAGAGCAACAGACTTATTGGAAATCATACATACAGATGTATGTGGTCCGATGAATGTTGAAGCTCGTGGCGGATATCGTTATTTTCTCACCTTCACAGATGATTTAAGCAGATACGGGTATATCTACTTGATGAAGCATAAATCTGAAACATTTGAAAAGTTCAAAGAATTTCAGAGTGAAGTTGAAAATCATCGTAACAAGAAAATAAAGTTTCTACGATCTGATCGTGGAGGAGAATATTTGAGTTACTGAGTTTGGTCTACATTTGAAGCAATGCGAATAGTTTCGCAACTCACGCCACGGGAACACCACAGCGTAATGGTGTGTCCGAGCGTCGAATCGTACTTTACTAGATATGGTGCGATCTATGATGTCTATTTCCGATTTACCGCTATCATTTTGGGGTTATGCTTTAGAGACGGCCGCATTCACGTTAAATAGGACACCGTCAAAATCCGTTGAGACGACGCCTTATGAACTATGGTTTAGCAAGAAACCAAAGTTGTCGTTTCGAAAGTTTGGGGTTGCGATGCTTATGTGAAAAACTTCAACCTGATAAGCTTGAACCCAAATCGGAAAATGTGTCTTCATAGGATACCCAAAGGAGACAATTGGGTATACCTTCTATCACAGATCCGAAGGCAAGACATTCGTTGCTAAGAATGGATCCTTTCTAGAGAAGGAGTTTCTCTCGAAAGAAGTGAGTGGGAGGAAAGTGGAACTTGATGAGGTAATAGTACCAGCTCCCTTATTGGAAAGTAGTTCATCACGAAATCAGTTTCGTAACAACTACACCAATTAGCGAGGAAGATAATGATAATGATCATGAAACTTCAGATCAAGTTGTCCTTGAATCGTAGATCAACCAGAATAAAATCCGCACTGAGTGGTACGGTAATCCTATTCGGAAGTCATGCTACTAGATCATGGTGAACCTACGAACTATGAAGAAGCGATGGTGAGCCCAGATTCCACAAAATGGCTTGAAGCCATGAAATCTGAGATGGGATCCATGTATGAGAACAAAGTATGGACTTTGGTAGACTTGCCCGATGATCGGCAAGCCATTGAGAATAAATGGATCTTTAAGAAGAAGACCGGCGCCGATGGTAATGTAATGTCTACAAAGCTCGACTTGTTGCAAAAGGTTTTCGACAAGTTCAAGGGGTTGACTACGATGAGACTTTCTCACCCGAAGCGATGCTTAAGTCTGTCCGAATCATGTTAGCAATTGCCGATTTTATGATTATGAAATTTGGCAAATGGATGTAAAACTGCATTCTTGAATGGATTTCTAGAAGAAGAGTTGTATATGATGCAACCAGAAGGTTTTGTTGATCCAAAGGGTGCTAACAAAGTGTGCAAGCTCAACGATCAATTTATGGTCGGTGCAAGCCTCTCGGAGTTGGAATAAACGCTTTGATAGTGTGATCAAAGCATATGGTTTTATCTGAGACTTTTGGAGAAGCCTGTATTTACAAGAAAGTGAGTGGGAGCTCAGAGCATTTCGATATTATATGTGGACGACATATTGTTGATTGGAAATGATATAGAATTTCTGGATAGCATAAAAGGATACTTGAATAAAAGTTTTCAATGAAAGACCTCGGTGAAGCTGCTTACATATTGGGCATCAAGATCTATAGAGATAGATCAAGGCGCTTAATTGGACTTTCACAAAGCACATACCTTGATAAAGTTTTGAAGAAGTTCAAAATGGATCGAGCAAAGAAAGGTTTTTACCTGTATTACAAGGTGTAAGATTGAGTCGACTCAATGCCCGACCACAGCAGAAGATAGAGAGAAAATGAAAGATGTTCCTATGCTTCAGCCATAGGCTCTATCATGTATGCAATGCTGTGTACCAGACTGACGTATGCTTAGCTGTAAGCTTGGCAGGAAGGTACCAAAGTAATCCAGAGTGGATCATGGACAGCGGTCAAGAACATCTGAAATACGAAAAGGACTAAGGATATGTTTCTCGTATATGGAGGTGACAAAGAGCTAGTCGTAAATGGTTACGTCGATGCAAGCTTTGACACGATCCGGACGATTCTAAATCGCAAACCGGATACGTATTTTTATTAAGCGGTGGAGCTGTCGGTTGGTGCAGTTCTAAACAAAGCGTCGTGGCGGGATCTACATGTGAAGCGGAGTACATAGCTGCTTCGAAGCAGCAAATGAAGGAGTCTGGATGAAAGAGTTCATTTCGATCTAGGTGTCATACCTAGTGCATCGGGACCAATGAAGATCTTCGTGACAATATTGGTGCAATTGCCTTGGCAAAGGAATCCAGATTTCACAAGAGGACCAAGCACATCAAGAGACGCTTCAATTCCATTCGGGACCAAGTCCAAGTGGGAGACATAGAGATTTGCAAAATACATACGGATCTGAATGTTGCGAGACCGTTGACTAAGCCTCTTCCACGAGCAAAACATGATCAGCACCAAGACTCCATGGGTGTTAGAATCATTCTTGTGTAATCTAGATTATTGACTCTAGTGCAAGTGGGAGATGAAGGAAATATGCCCTAGAGGCAATAATAAAGTTATTATTTATTTCCTTATATCATGATAAATGTTTATTATTCATGCTAGAATTGTATTAACCGGAAACATAATACATGTGTGAATACATAGACAAGCAGATAGTCACTAGTATGCCTCTACTAGACTAGCTCATTAATCGAAGATGGTTATGTTTCCTAACCATAGACATGTGTTGTCATTTGATTAATGGGATCACATCATTAGGAGAATGATGTGATTGACATGACCCATTTCGTTAGCTTAGCACTTGATCGTTTAGTATGTTGCTTATGCTTTCTTCATGACTTATACAAAGTTCCTGCAACTATGAGATTATGCAACTCCGTTTACGGAGGAACACTTTGTGTGCTACCAAACGTCACAGCGTAAATGGATGATTATAAAGGTACTCTCAGGTGTCTCCAAAAGTATATGTTGAGTTGGCATGAATCGAGATTAGGTTTTGTCACTCCGATTGTCGGAGAGGTATCTCTGGGCCTTCTCGGTAATACACATCACATAAGCCTTGCAAGCATTGCAACTAATGAGTTAGTTGTGAGATGATGTATTACGGAACGAGTAAAGAGACTTCTTGGTAACGAGATTGAACTAGGTATTGGATACCAACGATCGAATCTCGGGTAAGTAACATACCGATGACAAAGGGAACAACGATGTCGTTATGCGGTTTGACCGATAAAGATCTTCGTAGAATATGTAGGAACCAATATGGGCATCCAGGTTCCGCTATTGGTTATTGACCGAGAATGGTTCTAGGTCATGTCTACATAGTTCTCGAACCGTAGGGTCCGCACGCTTAACGTTCGATGACAGTTCATTATGAGTTTATAAGTATTGATGTACGAAGGTAGTTCGAGTCCCGGATGTGATCACGGACATGACGAGGAGTCTCGAAATGGTCGAGACATAAAGATTGATATATTGGAAGCCTATGTTTGGACTTGGAAGGTTCGGATGAAAGCAGAAGTTCTACGGAACACCGGGGTTACGGAACCTCCGGGGGTCTATGGGCCTTGATGGGCCATAGGGAGAAGAGGAAAGGGCGGCCAGGCAGGCGCGCCCCCTCCCCTCTAGTCCGAATAGGACAGGAGAGGGGCGCGCCCTTCCCTCTTCCCCTCCCCAATCCTAATCCAACTAGGAGGGGGGAGTCCTACTCGGTGGGAGTAGGACTCCTCCAGCGCCGCCTCTTGGCTGGCCGCACCCCTTGCTCCTTTATATCTGAGGGGCAGGGGGCACCCCATGACACACAAGTTGATCTACGGATCGTTCCTTAGCCGTGTCGGTGCCCCTCCACCATATTCCACTTCGGTCATATCGTCGCGGAGCTTAGGCGAAGCCTGCGTCGGTGAAGTCATATCGTCACGGAGCTTAGGCGAAGCCTGCGTCGGTGGAGCATCATCATCGTCACCACGGCCGTCGTCTTGTGGAACTCATCCCCGACGCTTTGCTGGATCGGAGCCGGGGATCGTCGTCGAGCTGAGCGTGTGCTGAACACGGAGGTGCCGACGTTCGGTGCTTGGATCGGTCGGATCGTGAAGGCGTCGACTACATCAACAGCGTTGTTATAACGCTTCGCTTTCGGTCTACGAGGGTACGTGGACGGACACTCTCCCTCTCGTTGCTATGCCATCACCATGGTCTTGCGTGTACGTAGGAAATTTTTTGAAATTACTACGTTCCCCAACAATCCGCGCATCTGCTGGCTGGCTGAGAAGAGAGATAGAGGAGGGCTGAGCACGGACTCCAAGAAATTTGTTCTACGTAACCAGTACCTCGATATAGTGGGGTGGCATGGGCCATAACTAGTGTTCATGTCTAGCAGTACGGCACAAGCCACCCACACGAGTCCCATCCGACACCAATTTTCTTGGAGTCCGTGCTAGCTACAGCTGAAGGAGTCCTGGATTAGGGGGTCTCCGGATAGCCGGACTATATCCTTTGGCCGGACTGTTGGACTATGAAGATACAAGATTGAGGACTTCGTCCCGTGTCCGGATGGGACTTTCCTTGGCGGAAGGCAAGCTTGGCAATACGGATATGTAGATCTCCTCCCTTGTAACCGACTCTGTGTAACCCTAGCCCCCTCCAGTGTCTATATAAACCGGAGGGTTTAGTCCGTAGGACAACAAAAATCATACCATAGGCTAGCTTCTAGGGTTTAGCCTCTACGATCTCGTGGTAGATCAACTCTTGTAATACTCATATCATCAAGATCAATCAAGCAGGAAGTAGGGTATTACCTCCATCGAGAGGGCCCGGACCTGGGTAAACATCGTGTCCCCCGCGCCTCCTGTTACCATCCGCCTTAGACACACAGTTCGGGACCCCCTACCCGAGATCCGCCGGTTTTGACACCGACATTGGTGCTTTCATTGAGAGTTCCACCGTGCCATCACCGTAAGGCTGGATGGCTCCTTCGATCATCGGTAACGATGTGGTCCAGGGTGAGGTTCTTCTTCCCGAACAGATCTCGTATTTGGCGGCTTCGCATCGCAGGCCAACTCGCTTGGCCATCTGGAGCAGATCGAGAGCTACACCCCTGGCCACCAGGTCAAGTTCGGAAACTTGAATTACACCGCCGACGTTCGCGGGCACTTGATCTTCGACGGATTCGAGCCCATGCCAGGTGCACCGCACGATCACAACGAGCATGATTTAGCTCTGTCGTTGGACAGTGTTCGGGAGATCGCACCTGCAACTACTCCGGCCTTCAATCCGGAGCATGTCGCGCCATCTGAGGACGGGTGGATAGACCCCGCCATGGAAGCCGCACCCTCAGCGGTGATAGAGCCGGATACTAACTTCACCCCTTACAAGAGCCGTGTTGCCGAACCACTGGACTCGTCTCCGGCCACAGACTCCGAGCCGCCTGCGTCCGCGCCTATCGAATCCGATTGGGCGCCGATCATGGAGTTTACCTCCGCGGATATCTTTTGGCACTCGCCTTTCGTCGACGTGCTTAACTCATTAAGGTATCTCTCCTTGTCAGGAGAACCTTTGCCGAACTATGTCCGGCTAGAATGGGATGCAGACGACGAAGGAATTCGCTGCCCACCCACCACCCACTTAGTAGCCACTGTTGACGATTTAACCGACATGCTTGACTTCGACTCCAAAGACATCGACGGTAAGATGCAGGAGACGAATTGGAACCACTGCCCACAGGGCGTTGGACCGCCACCTCATCATATGATATATACATGGTGGATACCCCCAAGGAAGGCAATGGCGATGAGACAGCGAAGGACGACCCCTCCAAGAAGCAACCCAAGCGCCGACGTCAGCGGCGCCGCTCTAAGTCCCGCCATAGAAAAAGTAGTGATACCGGCACAAGAGACAATAGCACTCCGAACAATGCCGAAGATGACGATAATCCCCTCCAGCAAGATTTAGAGCGGGAGGATGAACAAGCTAGCCATCCAGAACAGGCAGCAGATGGAGAAACGGAGGATGACAATTACATGTCTCTCTCCGAAGAATTTATCGTGCCTGAGGATCCCATCGAGCAGGAGCGCTTCAAGCGCCGGCTTATAGCCACAGCAAATAGCCTGAAGAAAAAGCAACAACAGCTTCGAGCTGATCAAGATTTGCTAGCAGACAGATGGACCGAAGTCCTTGCTGCCGAGGAACACAAACTCGAAGGCCCCTCCAAGAATTACCCCAGGTCGCTACCCCGACTCAAGGAGGAAGCATTGAAACCTACATCACCAGTGCATGATGCAGTTGACCGGCCACCTCGTGGCCGAGACGGAGAGGCGTTTCAGCCTGAACATCAGCCCGCACCCCGCCGCCACTCAGACAAAAAATACTAAGGCCTGGGGCAACACGCGGGACATGCGAGACGTATTGGAAAGCAGGGCAAAATATGGAAGATTGATCTACGGATCACGGGGGCACGCACCAGCACGCGACGATGATCGTCACGCCGGATACACTAAAAGTAAATCTGGCCGGGCCGAATACAGCAGACAAGACTCATACGAACTGCGTCATGATTTAGCCCGGCACAGAGGCGCCGCACACCCCCCATGCTTCACTGATGAAGTTATGGATCACGAATTCCCGAAGGGTTTTAAACCCATAAATATCGAATCGTATGATGGTACGACAGATCCCGCAGTATGGATTTAGGATTTCCTCCTCCACATACACATGGCTCGCGGCGATGATCTACATGCCATCAAATACCTCCCACTAAAACTCGAAGGACCAACTCGACACTGGCTGAAAAGCCTCCCCAAAAACTCAATTGGAAGTTGGGAGGAGCTTGAGGATGCTTTTCGAACTAATTTTCAAGGGACCTACGTCCGACCTCTGGATGGAGCCGATTTAAGTCATATAATTCAACAGCCCGGAGAGTCACCCCGAAAGCTTTGGAACAGGTTTCTTACTAAGAAGAACCAAATCATTGACTGCCCGGACGCCGAAGCCTTAGCAGCTTTCAAGCACGGCGTCCGAGATGAATGGCTCGCCAGACACCTCGGCCAAGAAAAGCCGAGAACGATGGCAGCCCTGACAAGCCTCATGACCCGCTTTTGCGCAGGAGAGGATAGTTGGTTAGCCCGCAGTAGCACCAACGACCCAAGCACATCCGAAGTTAGGGATGACAATGGAAAACCATGACGCAGTAAAAGCAAGCTTCGAAATAAGGAAGACAACCTGGATAATACGGCGGTAAACGCCGGATTCAGGGGCTCTCGACAAGGTCAGCGGAAAAAGCCTTTCAAAGGCAGCATAGAGGGACAGTCCAGCCTAAACAAGATTCTAGATAAACTATGTCAGATTCATGGCACCCCCGACAAACCTGCAAATCATACCCACAGAGAATGTTGGGTCTTCAAGTAGGCCGGTAAGCTAAACGCCGAACACAAGGGGAGGGAAGCACCAAGTGAGGACGAGGACGAACCTCGCCAGCAAAGTACTGGAGGATAGAAAAAGTTCCCACCAGAGGTTAAAACAGTAAACATGATCCAGGTGACGAAGAGGAGAAGCAAACGTACACTCAGAAACACACGCGCCGTAGAGCCCGTCACCCCTAAGCCCAACCCATGGTTGGCCTGCCCGATCACCTTTGATCGCAAGGATCACCTGACAAGCACCCGGCACGAAGGATGGACTGCCTTGGTGTTAGACCCAATAATAAACGGATACCATCTCACGCGAGTCCTTATGGACGCGGCAGTAGTCTTAATCTAATATATCAGGACATAGTCCGCGAAATGGGGATAGACCCGACAAAAATCAGCCAGAGTAATACTACCTTCAAAGGAGTAATACCAGGCCCAGAGACCCGCTGCACGGGCTCTCTATTACTAGAGGTTGTATTCGGCTCTCCCGACAACTTCCGAAGCGAAAAGTTAACCTTTGACATCGCTCCATTCCAAAATGGCTATCATGCACTCCTCGGAAGAGCACCTTACGATCGTTTTAATGCAGTACCACATTACGCTTCTCTCAAGCTCAAGATGCCCGGTCCACATGGCATCATCGCCATTAGCGGAAACATTGAACATTCCTTGCAAGCGGAAGAATGTGCGACGGCTTTAATAGCCAAACACTAAATAGCCCCCCCAACCAGAATAAAGTATCGGTCGTCATGACCACGGACACGGCTAGACGAGTCCGGCTCGTTACTAGCTGTAATTGCTTAGGTAAAACCGAGATCGGTTTGATGGTCATACCCCCATAGAGGGCACCAGGGGCTTCACGCTGTAATCAGGGCCAGTTCAGCTCAACTTGACTTATCTTGAATTTTAATGGTTTATTGAGAATAACCAGCCTTTTTGGCACGACAGCTTTCACCTAAGTTTTTCTCTTTTATAGATGACACTCGTGCCACACCCGTCCAGATACGGCACAACGGAGACACAGGCGCAGACGTGGAGCAGGGACCCGCTCAAAGGTTTCTTTTCAGATTAAGACCCTGCGTAAACCTTTTTTACTATCTCTTGTTGTTCACATCCTCCAGATACTTAGTACAACCGAGAAGGATGCCGACGTTATTGGCATTTCTCCACGTCGAGGCATTGCACATACCTGGACACTCGGGGTTCATCATCAAGGGCATCGCTAAGCCCGGTATATGTTATAAAGACTGAATACCTTAGGGAGTGTTCGGCGTCGCGAGTTTGGCCTTATATGCATCAGCTCTGAATCATGTCTTTGGTCAACTGTTGGGTTTGCCTGGCTCCCGCGTTTTGCTACCTTATGTTTCGCTCTATCGGCTAAGGTGGCACCGGGAGAACTACTGCGATTGTGCCCTAGTTCATCCGGATGAGCACCTCAGTAGAGAAAGTCGAAAACTGACTGTCATGATACAACGCGAGACTGGTCAACTACTCGATGACTTAGCGGAATCTTCGGGATTCCTCCGCATTAACAAAGGGTCGTTTCCCGGTCATGTACGTACGCGCCCCGTAATCGGACGTGCACGGAGGTACCAGGGGCTATATAGTAGCCCCACCGTCAAACTCCTATGGCTAAGTGAAAGTGTTAAAGCAATATAGTCCGGTTGCCTTCTTCGCTGCGCTACCACCTCCTTAATGGACCAAGACGTTGGATCAAGTGTTAATATGCATTTTTTGCGAACACCCCCGCATTATATGCGTGGGGGCTGAAGTCGACGACTGCAAACTTTCAGGTTATATACATATATACATAAACGGCCGCACAGGAGGCACCATAATACTTTCAAGCAAAAGTATAAACACAGCCTTTAAAATTGAATAAAACATTGTTTTTACAATGGGAATACATGTCAGCAGAACATAATATTCTTCTAGCACTAAGCCTCTATTTAACGAGCGCCTTCAAGGACTTCTTCAAAGTAGTGCTCGGCAGGTACTCGGCCTACGGCCGAACTCTGGGTTGCAATAGCGGTGGCCTCCATCTCTGCCCAGTATGTTTTAACACGGGCAAGTGCCATCCGTGCACCCTCTATGCACGCCGATCTCTTCATAGCATCGATGTGCGACACAGCACCAAGGAACTGTTGTACTAAATTAGAATAACTGCTCGGCCTTGGCCCTTCCGGCCACAGATGATCCACAATAGACCTCATGGCAAGTCCGGACAACCTATGGAGCTCGCCCCACTCGGCCATCCGCTCATTCAACAGAAGCAGACGCACTAGAACATTGAATTGTGACCAGAACAGATTTTCCACTTCATGATCTTTTCGATCTTTGAAGTATTCGGCCGCATCGGCAGCACTTGCTGCCAAATCCACATACGCGTCCGCAGAACTCCATAGTTGATCAAGAGGAGCGTACTTAGGATCTCCGAACTTCATTCGCAGTATAAAGGGCTTCCCAGCCGCGATATCCCCGGCTTGACGCAGCTCCTCCTTCATCGCTCTGATTGTAGAGCGGGCATCCTTGGCCGCCATGGTGGCCTTCTCCAGGTCTGACATCTTTGCTCGATTTTTATTTTCAAGAAGCTCGTAACGGTCGGCGGCATCCTTCAATTCCACAACCATCTTGGCTATCTCATCCTTGCTTCGGCAATGCGCAGCCTGTTCGGCTCTCAGCTCTTCGACCGCCTTTAGAGCGGCCGCATTATTTTGGCTGGCTTGTTCCTTGGCTCGGGCAAGTTCCGCCCGAAGGGTCTCCATGGCGGCAGCCCCATCTGCAGTTACGACATATTAAAGATGTTAGCATCATGCTCCTCTCAATATGTGTTGATCACCAGAGAAATCAAATACCATGTGCCTCGTCGAGCCGGCGGTTTACAAGCACGATGTCAGCATCTGCCACGTCAAGTTGCCGCTTTAGCTCGGCAAACTCACCAGTCCGGCTAGCCATCGGACCTTCCGCCACCTGCATATCAAGGCGGCCTGATTATTTACCTGGGGCTATGATCCTCTGTTTGCTGCCGTTCTTGAAAGAAACCAGAGTCTCAGGGGCTACTATCTGCATAGGGCACACCTAACGTGTGCGGTACTGTCAAAAACATACACTATTTCACGTACCTCATAGCCTTTCAGCAGACTCATAAACGCTTCATGCAGACCGCTTTCGGCGGATGAAATCCTCTCAACCACCGTACCCATTAGCGTACGATGTGCTTCTCAGATAGTCGCCTGCTCCAGAAGATCCTTCAGTGCATCCGATCGCATACCGGACGGTTCTGGACTCTTTTTGTTGCTCTCTTTAGGAGCCGAATACTGGGGACTTCGGGTGGCCGAAGGATTACCTTCTGGCCTTAGCGGATCAGGAGAAACCCTCCGCGACGACACTTCATGGTCGCCCGCCTCATAAGGCGGGGTGGCGCGGGGAGGCGTTTCGCTCTCCATCATCTCCGGAAGAAGATCCCCCGAAGACGAACTCTCTCGAGAAGGGCTACGATCTGAACTACAAGATACATGCTTCAGTTATTATCTCCAGAAGCAAAGTAGGATATTTTTCACTATTAATTACTTTTTGTTTACTTACAGCTCGGTGGAGGGCTGATCCCCTTGCGGAGACTGTGCGGCAGAGGTACCCTTCGGGGTAGGACCCTCTGGCGAAGATTTCTTCCCTCGTTTGGAAGCCATTGTTTCCAAGTCTTCAGAGGTGGTCCTCTTCTTTCCCTGGGGAGAGGGAATTTCAGATTCTTCTCCCCAGTTATCCTCCATCGCGAGGCGCTAATTCCCCTGGTTTGGATGAATAATGAGTGAGGCCCGCTTTCAGCCTCCTTATTCCCCTCTTTTTCTTCCCCTGAAGGCGCCTGATAAGGCGCCGGCTCGAGTATTCTGGCTAGTACTGGATTTGCTGCGCCTTCGGGAAGAGGGGCCGAACACCTGATCATCTTCGCCTTTGCTACCCAGTCTTGGTCAAAGAGCGGCTTTTGAGAATAATGTCGTGACAAATAAAAAGACAACGTATTCGGCTACGGGATTACTTACTTGGGTATCTGGACGATTACAGCTCAGACCCGCATCCTCGGTGATGTCCGGACACCTTATTTGTGGTATGAAGAACAATTTGTACATCTCTTCGGGCGTCATGCCGAGGAAGTGTTGGATAGCTCACGGTCCCTCCGGGTTGAACTCGCACATACGGAGAGGTCGACGTTTGCAAGGCAGGACTCGACGAACTAGCATGACTTGCATTACCGTGACCAGGCCGAAATATCTCTCGAGGAGATCTCGGATGCGACTCTGCAACATCGGCACATCATTTGCTGGCCCCAGTCCAGCCCCTTATTGATCCATGACGTCAGTTGTGGTGGGGGGACCAAACGAAAGGCAGGGGCGGCCACCCACTTGGTAACCCGGGGAGCTGTGATATAAAACCACTCCCGTTGCCATAAACCGGACACCTCCGGGAAGGAACCCTCTGGCCATGGAACAACGGCTCCTTTTCTTATTACGGCACCTCCGCACTCTACGTGTCGCCCCTCCACCATCTTCGGCTTCGCATTGAAAGTTTTGAGCCACAGGCCGAAGTGTGGGGTGATGCGGAGGAAGGCCTCACACACGACGACGAATGACGAGATATGAAGAATGGAATCTGGGGCCAGGTCATGGAAATCTAGCCCATAATAAAACATGAGCCCTCTAATGAAGGGATCCAAAGCGAGGCCTAGCCCTCGGAAGAAGTGAGATATGAATACAACGCTCTCGCCGGGTTCGGGAGTAGGGATGACCTACCCTCGAGCAGGCAGCCTGTGCGAGATTTCGCCGGTCAAATACCTAGCCTCTCTTAGCTTCTTGATGTCTTCCTCTGTGACAGAGCAGGGCATCCACCGACCTTGAAGGTTGGAACCGGACATGGGTTGAAGGTCCGAAGCGCCTAACCTGAGCCTTGGGTGTTGGAACTCGAGGTAGGGGAGGGATTTGATTGAGAGCAAGAAGAAAAAGGACAGGCCTTGACCTCTTTATAAAGAAGGTGAATATCAAGCATCCTCCTCGTGGCCGTTTGGGACTTGCCTAAAATTGAGGAGTCATACCAACGGGCATGATTGGGTTACCCACACCTGTATTGATGAGAATCCCGTGATAAGGGGACACGATCTCTGCTTCGATAAGACGTGCCAAGAAAACTGCCTCGCGATATATGCGGTGGCTGGTTGTGCAAAACGGTTCGAAAAATGACCGGGTCGTGGTGTGGCGTCATGCTGCAAAATGCGTCAGCAGATTAGATTTGTGGAAATATTATTCTCTCTACGGTGGTATGTGGAATTTGTTTTGCAGAGCCGGACACTATCCTTGTGTTCAAAATCTTCTACGGAGTATTCGTAGGAGGAACCCGCCTTGCAATGCCGAAGACAATCTGCACGCCGGACTCATCGTCATTGAAGCTTGGTTCAGGGGCTACTAAGGGAGTCCTGGATTAGGTGGTCTCCGGACAGCCAGACTATATCCTTTGGCCGGACTGTTGGACTATGAAGATACAAGATTGAAGACTTCGTCCCGTGTCCGGATGGGACTTTCCTTGGCGTGGAAGGCAATCTTGGCAATACAGATATGTAGATCTTCTCCCTTGTAACCGACTCTGTGTAACCCTAGCCCCCTCCGGTGTCTATATAAACCGGAGGGTTTAGTCCGTAGGACAACAACAATCATACCATAGGCTAGCTTCTAGGGTTTAGCCTCTACGATCTCGTGGTAGATCAACTCTTGTAATACTCATATCGTCAAGATCAATCAAGCAGGAAGTATGGTATTACCTCCATCGAGAGGGCCCGAACCTGGGTAAACATCATGTCCCCCGCCTCCTGTTACCATCTGCCTTAGACACACAGTTTGGGACCCCCTACCCAAGATCCACCGGTTTTGACACCGACAACAGCCATCTCTTCTCCCTCCTGTTTTATTAGCCATCGCGCGGTGGGCGGGGTGGGGGTTTGTCGATAGTCGGTTTGCTCAACTGCGGTCCCACATGTAAGTGAAAATGCAATACAGCACGCATTTCCCCTTGAGCGGCGTGCCGGACAAACCGTGTGGGGGTGCGACGCGAACACGATAGGCTTTTCCTTTTGAACTTGTAACTTGTAAAATTTGGTTCTGCTCCATGGGGCGACTGATAGATAGAAATAACGATTTTCCCTAGAGTAATGAGAAGTTTGGTTCTGGCGCGGTTCATGCATGGAGTATGTAGGAAAATTATGAAGTTGATGCGAAAGGTAAGATAATTACTAGTAGTACCATATACTACTACATGGATTTGACGGAAAGATAAAGATACATACGGATCCATCAACGACATCCTCACGCCCTAGTGCACCAGGTCACCAACCGACGTGTGAGGAGCAACGACATTGGCGGCAAGCTCAACGTGCTTCTGAACAATGCCGTCCAAGGTTGCCCTGCGGTCCAAGAAGGCCAGCGTCCTATCGTCCTCCTCTTGCATGTAGTAGTCCTTGTGGAAGATTTCCACGTAGACGTGGGTGATTATGTCGATGGTGTCTTGCTGCGCCCGGGCGCTTCTTGGCGAAAGCGACCTCGAGTGGACATTCTCGGTATGACGGTGGGCGTCGCGAGGCCACTAGTGCGTCGAAGAGGTTGTCACCATAGAGGCCGTTGAGGGTGGCAGGCATCACAGTGCCTGGGCGCGTGGGCTGGAGGCATACGTCAAGGTCGTCCGCGAGCTTCTTGACGACGGTAAACTTGTCGAGGAAGCCGATGAGGGCCTCATCGAACAAGGAGATGAAGCTGTCGTCCAAGTGGCCCCTCGCCTGGCACCCTCAAGCACTACCTGGAGACGTTCCTCGGTGCCGGGCTGCAGGCCGGCGTCGTGGACCATCTGGCACAGCCGGCTGATGCTCGCGCTCATCGCCTCCATGGGTCTAGCTTCTAGTCAACTGATCTTGCGATTGGAGTGATCACTCTTGCCCTTGGGTGCGTAGGTGCGTAGGATTTCATATATTGGACTGGCGGGAGCCTTAATATGAGAAGTGCAGACTGCGTTGAATTCACGTGCATGTTGGCCATCTACTCCTCGCCCCTCTACTGCACCTGCCTTTGGCTGTATGACAGGTTGGCCAGCCACCCGTTGGGCCCATGTGTCATACACCCAAAGGCATGTGCAGTAAGTCAATGAAGCTGCGTCCCCCTCCGTGCCCGTGCATGCTTCCAATGACTTGAGACTACCAAACATCACATGCATTGGTTAGTTCATTGCATGTAATCCTATTAAGTAGCAAAAAGACATTAAGTTACCTCGCCGATTGGAATAAACAATACACCATGTATTTATTTACAGAGGGAGTAGTACATTTTTTGTGACATGCATTACTAGATATTGCTAGTCAAATACTAAATCCAGACGGACGTGGTAGTACTACTAAATCCAGATGGTGGTGCTAGTACTAGTAGTAGTAGTACTAGCAATGTAGTAGCACTGTACTACCAGTTGGTCAAATTATTACGTGCTGCTCCTCACAGTTAACTGACAAGACCCTACGCCGGAGATGACACCTGAGTATAGGAGCCATGTTCGGCATACCATAAGTCAGCCTCACCGTCTGCAGTCACTGTCATCATGGCTGTAGACCTAGCCTGCTTACAACTAGCCGTGTTCGACACAATTTCCCGTGCGTAGATGCTCGTGCATTGCACGGAACACCAAGATTGGGGGGTGGACGGCGCCGGCAGCGGCCATCGCGCCAGATTTTTCCATGGCCTTCAAGATGTGGTGGGGAGGAGATAAGGCTGATTGTGAGAGACAAGGAGTCATTTGAAAATAGGGAACAAGTGCGGGCATCTTTTTGCAAAACTGGAGAAGTTTGGTTTGTATGCGTCAGATCTAGATCCGACGGCTATTGGTGAAAGATGGCAGGCACAACATCATCACCAACTCAGGACCTGTTTGATTTGCAGGATTTTGAAAACGCAGGAATAGGACACGGCAATATTACAAGTTTCAAACTGATATTACAAATGTTAGGAGTAATGCTGCACCTACGAAGAGGGAATTACTAGGAAGTTTACGTAAGAACTTTCGTTACTTTAGGTGGATGCAGTATTATCGTGCAAACTAAAATCCACCGCCCTGACAAGTCACTAATGGGCAAATAAGTTTTCGAGTCTCTGGCCACTTCATGTTTCAAAAACAAATTCAGCTTCTGCAGATACTTTGTCATTTAGGCTTTGACGCTTGCGGTGATCAGCACGCCATTCATTGTTGCGCCAGAGAACGCCAAACCTCATTACCTTGATCACACTTGCCTCCAGAACAAAGAACCTGGCCAATTTAATCTCAGATGCGCTGCCTCGGTAGTCGATCAAATCAGTTTCTGTAAGATGGAGATCAAGGCATTCGATGAGATTGTTATAGTGCAGCACATTTTTCACTTTCAGGTCTTTTTTTATCTGCAAAAGAAGAGAACATATTAGAGCAGCTGGTTGTATAAGATTGTTGTGTCATCAAGAGGTACCAATATCATTCGCTCATACGATAGGGTTGGCTGGCTAGTGATATTTTTTCACTCTCTCTCTCTCTCTTTCTCTTTCCTCTCATTTACCTAGGAGTACGTGAAGATCTCTGGCATTTGTTGCCTTCCACTATGTGGCCGATGCCATAATACGCATCGATGTCAAATCAAAATATTTTGGCACCGCTCTCGCGATGTGAGAGAGTTGGCACCGCTGTGCACACAGACCCACATGTATAAACAAATCAATCAAACCAACTACACCAGCCTCTCACTGTCCCAAACAAGTGTTTTTATTGCCTCAGTCCTCTCTCTCTCCCTCGCAAGTGTTTTTTCATTGCGTGAGTTAATTTGGCACCGGAGCAAAGTAGGTGATCCAGATTGGGGCACTAGGTGAGCAATGGAGGGGCATCGATGCCCAATGCATCACAAGTGAATTTGGCACGTGTTTTGGCCTACATAGTGGAGGGCCTTTATGGCCCACTTTTGTACTACCTCTTATTTAGTATATAATTTGACCATATATTTATGTAAGAAAATGCCAATGCATGTCACTAAAAATTACACCATTTGAAATTATGTTCAAATACGAATCCAATGATATAGTTCTTAGTGACATGCATTAACATTTTGTCAGTTAAATCTATGGTCAAATTTTGATACTACAAAATAGGAAGAGTAAACCAGGATGGAGGTAGTACTTGCACTTAGGGTAACCATAGAGTTACTGGAGTAGTCTAAGTTACTTTCCACTATGACTAGCCTAGGTTACTATAGTACTCTGTACAACAAAAAAACGATGCAGGTGATCACGTGAGAAAAAATACTAAAAACATTTCTTTCGGTGCAGTGCGTAGATGCAGTTTTGAACACTTCACTTGTCATCGTAATTTGGGAAAATTACGAAAAATTTGAGCTACGTTGTGATCACCGTTTACTAATAGGAAAGAAGTTTCACCTTGACGAGTAGCTTCTCCGTGCATGGAAAGCATGTAAGGAATCCAACAACTTGATCCAGATTGGGGCCGATAGATTTTATTGCCAAGATCTTCACTGTGCGCATAGACTGGGTCAAGCTTGTGGGAATGATTTTCTGGAAGACGATCGTAAATACATCAAGAAGAAATTTAAAAATGTGAATTTCAAGAAGACGGAGAAGAAGATGAGTGTTGTACCTGAACGATTACGGATCCAATAAAGAGTTGAGAGAATTTGGCAGACGAGTGCACCAACGCTGTCAATTTCGGCGCGTCAATGACCCTGATTTTTGTTGGACCTTCTAGATCCAATACAAGCAATCTCTCAAGGAAAGGCGCATTCTCAATGACCATAACGTGGAACAGCTGGAGTGATCTCTTCCCAATTGATGTCTTGTTGCGGGGCCATCAAGACACATAAATCCATCGGAGATTCGTCGAGGCGATGTGGAGGCTAATGAACCCGTGGATCTTCTCAAGACGAAGGTACTCGAGCGCAGTACAGCTGCGGAGCAGGTGCTCCATAGCCTTCTTCGAGATGACAACATCGAAGAGGTCAAGCTGCTTGAGTTGAGGGAGAAGAAGCGCGGGCGCGGCATTAATCTGGGGAAGATAGCAGGAGCTGAAGCCGGCGCGGCGCAGCGTTGGCGCGAGGTGGAGCGCGGACGGCGGCAGAGAGCGACATCGTCCAGCTTCAAAGCTGAGCTCCTCGAGCTGATCTAGGGCGGGGGATAAGAACCACTCGTTGAACTTGGGTTGGACCTTGCATTTGGTACTGAACATGCGGATGTCAAGGCGTCTGGCTGGCCCAGGGTGCGATGAAAGGATCTTGGAGACTGCGGCCATGCGTTTGCAATCCCCGTCACAGAAGCAGCTGTCGACGGTGAGGTTGAGGGGGACGCGGCGCCAGAGGGGGCGCCACCACCGAGAGAGCAGGGCGGTCTGCACGACAGATTTGGTGGGGAGTAGGCCGATGATGACGAGCAGCATGTCGTCGGGGAGGCTGTTGATGAAGTCCAGGCTCGCCGGATGCGGTTTTGGCTCGAGCCGCCTCCGCTTGTTGGTTGCCTCGCCGTCCATCTCAACCGGCGGCGACGCTGGTGTACACGTGTGCTGGTGTGTGTTGTGTGATGGGTGTGTGCGAGTGCGTCCTTCTGTGCATGCCGCCGCGCAGTGGTGAATTGTGCGCAAGTGCGTCCTCCACGCGGAAGAAGTGTGTCCTCAATGCACCCTCAATTTACTAGCGTGCGGGGTGCTACCCCCGAGTGGTTTCAACTTTGTTTACTTCACCGCGTGCCAGATGGGCCTCTAGTTTACTTATTTTCACCCACTGCCACATGGGCCAGCACACGAAGATACAGAACACGAGCTGACAAAGCAGCATGTGGACTGGTTGACTGGTCAATTAAACAATATACGGAGCTATACGCTGACACAGTGAGCGTATAATCCGTCGGTATAGAGTGTTCGTGTGAGAGGGGAGGCCCGTGAGAGATAGCAGAGAGAGAGAGAAAGAAAGAGCTACTCCCTCCGTTCGATAATGTAGTTCCGACATTTTTTTTAAAGTCAAACTTTTGAAACTTTGACCAAGTTTATAAAGAAATTACTTATGTCTACAATACCAAAGATAAATGATAGTATGAAGTAAGTACATGTTGTGATGAATCTAATGATCTTTCCAGATGTAAATGTTTTTCTCCACATATACCTGGTCAAACTTTTCTAAGGTTTGACTTTTCAAAACATCCATATGCTTATGGACATGAGAGTCCCTAACTAGAGAGAGAGAGAGAGAATGAAATAGAAAGAGTGAGTGAAAAAAGTGCGTGTGCGTGTGTGAAAGAGACATGGACAACACTCGATAAAAGTCGAAAAAAACGTGTGTGTCTTATGCAAAAATATCGCACATGCATCTTTGACAACGAAAGCAAGGTGAGGAGATAGTGTGTGGTTGTTTGCAACCGAGAGAGCAAGACCCCTAGCACATGGCCAAGAGGGGTCTGACAAACAAGGGAGAGAGGTCGAGAGAGACGTACGGAGAAAATGCAGACATGGGGAGGAGAGAGTGTATGTTTGTCATAGAGAGATCCCCTAGAGATCGTGATGGGACTACATGGGTGGGAGATCAAGTGACAAGGTGTGTGCGCGATAGAAGATACCACAAGAGATATCGAGATAGATGTATGGATGGAAGGAGACAATACGTGTGTTCCTGGTGGCTAGTGAGAGATAATCATACTTAGGGGGGGGAGTGCTTGTGCCTATGATGGAGTGAGGGATTATGGTACTTATTAGGGGGGTGCGTGTCACATAGAGAGAGAACAAGGACGGAGAGTGTTGGATGGGTCTATATGTATAGCGCGAGCGAGACATGTGTATGTGTGAACCAGGGAGATATAAAGTTTGAGAGAGATTGAGGAGCCCCGATAAGGCTGAGTGGTGCGTCAGATAGCTGAGAGGGGGAAAGAGATATTCCATCCGCTCGATAATGCAGTGCATGTAATTTTTTTAGAAGTCAAACTTTGGAAACTTTGATTAGGTTTACACAAATGTTATTTATATCTTCAATACCAAAGATACATCATATGAAACTACATCTCATGGTGAATCTAATGGTATATGTTTGCCGTTCCAGATGTAATTGTTTTTCTCCACGTACATGGTCAAACTTTGTGATGTTTGACTTTTCAATAAATCAATATGCTATGGACCGAGGAGAGTGCCTAAGTCGAGAGGGATCAAGTGCGTGTGAAGGAGAATGAGTAAGCGTGCAAAAAGAGTATGTGTGTGAAAGAGAAAGTGACAACAAACGATAAATTAGAGAGAGTGTGTGTGTGTTTTTTCATTTCTTAGTCGAACATATCACGCATGCATCTCTAAGATAGAAAAGCGAGGCGAGGAGACACACGAAGAAGCTAGTGTATGATTGTTTGCAACGGAGAGAGACACCCCTATAGCACATGTCCAATAGAGGTCTGGCCAACTAGGAACAAAGGTCGAGAGGGACACATAGAGAACATGGACACATGGGGAGGGTGTGTTTTTGATAGAGAGACCCCCTCGAGATCGTGAGGGGACTATACGGGTGGGAGATCGAGGGAGGTGCGTGCGCGATAGAAAGATGCCCCGAGAGAAATCGAGATAGACCATGCACATGTTTGTGATGGAGACTAAGATTAGCTAGTCATATACATATAGGGGGACTGCGTGTGCCTACAATTGAGTGAGAGACCATCATACTTGGCCAGCTAGGCACGAGATTGTGTCTGTGTGCATGTGAGATGGAGAGAGAACGAGGGAGATACATAGAGTTTTAGATGGGCCAATCAAGTGCGAGTGAGATATGCATGTGTATGTGTGACCCAGGTAGATGGAGAGTTTGAGAGAGGGGGGGAAGAGCTCCGAGACGACATAGTGGTGCGTGAGAGAGTTACGGGCAACGAGCCAAGGAATTTGTGTGCGTACGATGAGTGCACCCAAGATATATAGCTTGGACTCACTACAAAAAAAATACACTTCCGTGATGATACGTGTTTGTCACAGTAGGTCGCGTTTTCTTTCATGCATGTATATCCATGACGATTTTATGACAGAATCAAGATAGTCATACCTGTGCTATCGTAGAAGTGTTCCATGACATTACCAAAATTATCATCACGGAAGTGTCCACTTCCATGACGATAAATCGCGCGTCACAGAAGTGCTTTCATCAAGGGTGACCGACACATGGCATCCACCGTAACGGAACACCGTTAAGCTATCGGGTCGGGTTTTGGATCTGATAACCCGTTAACAGCCCCGACCAATGGGGATTTTCCACGTGTAAAATCATCATTGGCTGGATGAAACACGTGTCGGCTCATCGCTGGGACAGATGTCATCCACTCATTGGACAGAAGGTGCCTATGATACATCGACACGTGGCACGGCCCAACAGAGGCCCATTCCTATGAAAAGGCCGGCCCGTTTGACTTGGTCAAAAGGTGGCGGGCCGGCCCATGGAAATCCTGTTAACAGCCTGTTTGCATATAGCCCATTTGCAGCCCGCTAACCCAAGGCCCGTTACGCCCTATCCGAATTAGGCCCAGTAGCGTCATCTGGGCCATACAATATGATTCCAGCCCCTTTTCACTTATGGCCCATGATGTCTTTCAGCCCATATGAGGCCCTATCTAACTCTTGGCCTATTAACGACTCGTGGTGAAACTGGCCCATAATGAACAGTGTATCACTTTACACCCATTAACGGCCCGTGGTGAAACTGGCCCGTAATGAACAGTGTATCACTTTACACCCATTAACGGCCTGTGGTGAAACTGGCCCGTAAAGAACAATGTATCACTTTATACCCATTAACGGCCTGTTATTCCGTTGGGCCGTTTCCAGCCCATGTTATCTTTCGGCCTTCTCAGAGCCCATTTATTCTTGGGCTCATTTCCAAGATTCGCTTACTTACGGCCCATTATCGTCATTTTTCGCTTGGGACAAATTCAGCCCGTGGTTCTGATCGGCCCATTTGTGGTCCGTTAATCGTTAATGCGTTTTCATAGCGTCATCAAATATGGCCTATTAACGATGGCCCGTTATGGTCGGCCCATCAACGGACGATTCCAACTCTAGCCCGTTTACGGCCATAATGCGGTCTGTTTAGCCCATGTTTGGCCAATCGATCATACGACCCGTATAAGGCCCATTGATGATACGACCCGTAGAAGGCCCATAGTTTCGACGGCCCGTAGAAGGCCCACTGTTTTTACGGCCCATAGAAGGCCACTGTTTCTACGGCCCGTAGAAGGCTCACTATTTCTACGGCCCGTAGGAGGCCCAGTGTCACTACAGTAAATATTAGCCCATGGTTATTGTGGCCTAGTTTTAAAAAATAGGTTATTGCAGCCACTACCAAACCGTGGAAAAAGAACTACACTAACTACAAGCAAACAAATAAACAAGACAACAAGGAAATAAATAAGGAAGCAACTTACGCTAGGCTATCACGGCTATTACACACTAGTCATCTACCCGTGCGACTGCACGGGCTAGAAACCAAATTTATACTCAGGAAATATTTTAGAAAATATGTTTTTCTCATTGATTTTGGTAACTGGAAATATGAAAAAAGCGACATACTATTGAAAAATATTTAGTAGCATGTACTATTATTTTTCATGTATAGCAACTAAGTGTTCTTTATGTTCCCAATTACACTCTATTTATTAGTTAAAGTGGGGAATAGTAAATGTATTATTTATTTAATTTATATTTGTACTAAATTCATAGACTTATGGCTGAGGTAGTAGAAAAGAAGGACATAGTAATATACGGACTTTACAACATACACTGCCATGTGTAATTTATTTGCAGGGACTCAATAATCAATGTTAATGTTTTCGAATTCCAAAAGTTCAAAGTTCTGTCGATATGCACTATCACTTTCTGCTTGGTCATAAAACTATTTATGATCGACCCAAGTTCTCCAAACTGGGTAAAAGATATTTAATTTTAAGCATAATCTACCAAAAAAAGTGTTTAGCAACAACATCTGAACAAATCTAAGTATAAAACATAGAGATTCAAAGGCTAGACAGAATACGATCAGGATAGCTGGACATGATTTATTGGATTGAACGTGAAACTGAGATTCAAGGCTAGAGAGGATCACGATCAGGAGAGACGGAGTTGGACTGTTATACATGATTGATTGGATCGTATCAACTAAATCAACCATTATTGGAAATAAATCATATAGTTGAATATATGTGTATTTAATTCATAGTTTGCAGAGAAAAGGCAAACCCATGGAAATACCCATTTAGCAAAGAAAAATAGACACGATGTCGCTTTATTTTATCGCATTGAAAAAGACTATCCATATCCTATGTACCTAACCCTTCTAGGGGATTCCTGGTGAGAAGGCGTAATAGCGACCAGTTTTAAAGTTGAATGTCGTCGAGGAAGTTGGAACTTTGATTTGGGTGTTTTTTATTCAATGGTTAGATGTGGGGCCGGGAACTTTTTTTTGTACGTGATAGATTTCATTTTTTTTTGAGGGAATAGATTTCATTTTTCTTAGTAGAACATGGACGTGGGTGCAAAGGACTCTATTTTTGTACTTGTACATTATGTGTTTTTTCCTTGAAAATCGTTGGACGTGGCTGCTGATGATTTTTTTTGCATACATGATGGATTTTTTTTCAAAGGTGTGAAGGACTCACGTAGGTGTGAAGGACTCTTTTTTTCACATGTACGTGCTGATTTTTATACAAATATACATGGGGTTGATGACTTCTTTTTGATACGTGATAGATTTCTTTTTTCTTTTTACTGGAACTTGTTGTGGGTGTCATGGACTCCTTTTTTTCCAGGGTGTCATGGCCTCCTATTGATACGTGTAGGTCTAATTCCTTTTAATATATGTATGCACGTGGGTGCTTTTTTTTACAAATAAAGGAACGGTGTTCTAGTAGATCAGAACCATTAAATTTAGAATCTAACGGCTAAACTAATCTTGTTGATATGGATTAACGTGAAAGCTCGTATGGTGCCTTCAATTAGTAAATATATATAAGAGACCAGTTTTAAAGTTGAATGTCGTTGAGGAAGTTGGAACTTTGATTTGGGTGTTTTTTTATTCAATGGTTAGACGCGGGGCCGGGAACTTTTTTTTGTACGTGATAGATTTCATTTTTCTTAGTAGAACATGGACGTGGGTGTAAAGGACTCTATTCTTGTACTTACATTATGTGTTTTTCCTTGAATCGTTGGACGTGGCTGCTGATGATTTTTTTTTTTGTACATGATGGATTTTTTTTTCTAAGGTGTGAAGGACTCACGTAGGTGTGAAGGACTCTTTTTTTCACATGTACGTGCTGCTTTTTTATACAAATAGACATGGGGTTGATGACTTCTTTTTGATATGTGATAGATTTCTTTTTTCTTTTTACTGGAACTTGTACGTGGGTGTCATGGACTCCTTTTTTTCAGGGTGTCATGGCCTCCTATTGATACGTGTAGATCTAATTCCTTTTAATATATGTATGCACGTGGGTGCTTTTTTTTACAAATAAAGGAATGGTGTTCTAGTAGATCAGAACCATTAAATTTAGAATCTAACGGCTAAACTAATCTTGTTGATGTGGATTAACGTGGAAGCTCGTATGGTGCCTTCAATTAGTAAATATAAGATATTACATCCACTGGGCATCAAAGTTCGCCACCAGTGCAAATATAGGGAACACAACAGCATATAAACGCCACAGCAAAACAAGTCCAGAACTGAAACCACTTCAGAAGAGCTCAAGAAACAATATCCTGGGTACCCATAATGCTGGCAAGATGCTTAGCAAGCTTATTAACTTTCTCTTGTTTGGCGCTTAAGTCCTCCAGCGCTTGCTGTTGCACCAGAAAGTATGCATCTGAATTCTGCAGGGACTTCCTCAGTCCTTCGGCTTCCTGTCGCATAACATCTGATCGATGTCTTTCAACTTGAAGTTGAGACTCAAGAAGCCGAACTGATTCAGGCAACGAGTTCGAAGAGCTGGTGCCAGCAGTGGTAGCCAGTAACTCGAACACTACATCAAGACAGGACTTTGGGGTTGTCTCAGTGTCTTCAATATAGTTTTTATCAGCTTTCTTGGAGACCAACAGGGATGTCTCACTATCTTGAACCTTATCTGCATTACTTCCTTTACCATTGCATAACAGGGTACTCTTCTCCAATATTTTATCCGCGTTCTAAAAGAGAAACAAACAAACACATCTCAGGTTTACAATGTAGTATATGAAACTCATTTTGGTAAACCAGTTCAGTAGTAAGGTGGACAGGATAACAACATGAAACAAACATATATCTATGTAGTATGGTCACTGTATGGTCTATATCATTCTAGTTTATGTTGCCAAATCAAGATAGATACAGTTCGAATCATATCTATTTAAGACAAAGCAGCATAGACAGAATATAAGTGTGGGAAACTACACAGCAATAACAACACTTGTAATGTGCATGGCATGAGAACATAACTATTTATTCAATTGAAACTGAAATCAACATAGAGCAAGTTACAATAGCAAACAGCCAAACACGTTGAAGAAACAGGTTTAAAACATACATGTTGCGCCATTGGAGTTTCAATTGCATCCTTCAAATTTGAAATTAGTTGGTATCAGTAAATACAGTGATGCAAGAGCAAAGTAGTATGAACCATAGCTACAGAACCTGACCTAAGAACAATTCTTCTTCTGCTTTAAGCGTCGACTTCGGGTTCGGAGTGGTGGTCCTCGTGATTTGGGCATTGCAGTTGCCTTACTAACTGCTCGTGTTTGGGTGCTCTGTGGTGGAGACGGTGTTGTGCCAACAGGAACTGGGTGTCTATCTGCTGGGGTTGGGGTTAGAAGGGGTGTAGCTGGTTCTCTGTCCAACTGGGTAGGGGTACAATTTGCATGAGTGTGGGTTATGTGTGGTGGGGATGGTTCTTGGGCAAGTACAACCATGGTTCTATCTGCATCGACAGGTAGCACGATCTTTTCTGAAGACTGTGTTTTTACTCCCACAGATACTGCCATCACTCCCTCCAATTGAAATGGTTGATAAACAAGAAAAGTAATTGAATGTACAGACATTGTAAGATTGACAGGTGCAATGGATAGTAGGGAAGAAAACAGGGCATGAAATAATTCACACTTATGTTGTCTTAGCAAACAGAATAGCAGGACATAATTTCACATATATGATGGCTAATTAAACAGGATAGCATGACACAATTTCACATGTATGATAGCTAACTAAACAGGATAGAATGACATACTTCAAAATATGATGACTATGTAAACAGGATGACATGATATAACTATACGATGTGTCTATTAAAGTGGTTGGCATGCCATAAATCACAAACATGCCGTCGATGGAAACATGATGGCATGATATAATTCACGGGTAGAATGACATAATTTAAAATATGATGACTATGTAAACAGGATGAGATGATATAACTATATTATGTCTTTAGAAAATGGGTTGGCATGCCATAATTCAGATACATGCTGTCTATGTAAACATCATGGCATGAAATAATTCAAATATATGATTTATATACTAAGGAAGTGAGAAGAGGGAAATCGCATATATGATGTGTCAACTAAGGAGATGGCATTCAATATTGTGTATATGATGTAAAAACTAAGTATTGCAATACAACATATGCATTATATGAGTAATATAACCTTGCCAAGTTTGAGCATACACCTCAGGGGGATAATACGACTGGTCATCTGCCTCTGAATCCTCCTCTCAAGAGCTATCGTAACCAGCAAGATATCTGCTTCAAGCAGTAGCATTGTCTGCTCTGAAGACCTTGTTTTCACTCCAGATTTCTCCATCATCAATTCAAATGGCTGATGCACAGGAAGAGCAGTTGAATATACAAACATTGTCGACAAAAGCAATGAGAAATACAAAAAAAAGGACGGCATGATATAATTCACATATATGATGCTTGCCTAAACAGCATGGAATTGCATAATTCATATACATAATGCCTTGCAACAAGATAACATTGCATAATTCACATATATAATGTCTTGCAACAAGATGACATTGCATAATTCACATATATGGTAATTAGACACTAAACAGGTGGCATTCACACAAAGCATGTCTAAACTAAGAAAATGACATAGCAATGCAAGATACCATATGCACGATATGAGCAACATAACCCTGTCAAGTTAGGGCATGCACCTCGCGGGGGGGGGGGGGATATGACTGGTCATCTGTCTCTGAATCCTCCTCTGAGGAGCAATTGGTAACCAGCAAGACATGTGCTTCGTCAGATAGCATTGTCTGCTCTGAAGACCTTTATTCCACTCCAGATTTTTCCATGACCGTGCCGAATGGCTGATGCATAGGAAGAGAAATGAATGTACTAAAATTGTTGACAAATTTAACACGTAATAAAAAAATGATGGCATGATATAATTCACATATAAGATGACTGGCTAACCAGGGTGGCATTGCAAAATTTACATATATGATGCCTGGCTAAACAAGATGGCACTGCATGATTCACATATACGATAAATAAACTAAACAGATGGCATTGACACAAAGCATGTCTAAACTAAGCAGATGACATCTTTAATGTATACAGTAAGCAATGCAAGGCACCATATGCATGATATTACCAACATCAGCATGCCAAGTTAGAGCGAAGACCTCATGGGGTAAATAGGAGTGGTCTTCTCTTTCTGAACCCCCCTCAGAACAGTTATCTTCCTCTTGATTATGATCCGAAATGGGTGGAGGGGGGCTGCCTTTGCGCCCACCATGGAACAACGTCTGCATGAAATTTTGTTGCCACGCAAGGCTCGTCTCTTTTGCTCTACATGATCAGTTCCATTGTGTACAATAACTGGCATGCATAGGAATAAAACATAGTGAGATTATGTAAGGAGTGCATGCACAAATCCAGAGTGATGGTAGCAAACTATGATAGACCCAAAACCAATGATAGCAGACAGATAATAGCTTTAGTTAAAAAATGCAGATAATGGCTCCTTTAATGTTTGTTTGCACCCAACATGAAACTCATAGTAGACACCGGAGATTAACCAGATAGTAGACAGATAGTACTGATTGCTGCCCCAATATGTACCCCACAACCATTTAAAAACTCAAGTTTCAGCATTAGTTTGGACCTGACTCGGAGTCTAATAGGTGAACACGATGATAATGTAGCATGTCATCATATTAAGAGATGCATAACGTAAGCAGACACGGAAGAGTGCGACCTCTCTTGAGGACCCATGTAGTCCTCAAGTTCATCTCCTCAGTTGATGATGGTAATGCAGTTGTCGTGGCTGCCAGCAGCGGGGAAGAAGATCTGAGGCGGCGAAAGACAGTCTTGGAGAGCGGATCCCTGCTGTGGTGAACCCTTCCATTGTTGGAGCAGCTGAGCTGGGGTGAAACACAGCGTCCCAGGAGCAGGACAAACCACACAAGGTTTTCTTTGACACATATCTGTAACAGAAGTAATTGAGTAAGGGCTTGTTTGAATTTGAGGATTCTAACAATGCAGGGATAGGAAATAGACAGGAATAGGATAGGAATGCTCGTGCAAAGCAGAGAATTTAAAAACACAGGATTTCTGCCAATCTGGGTGTTTGATTCACAACAATTGGAAGATCACATGATGCAAAAAAGCAAGGTGAGATTAAGTCAAACCACAAGAAAATGTACGGTTATAATGCTATTATGCTACTATCTCTTAGTCTTGTACTTGATGAATAGGAATATAAAAAGGAGGAGAAGTGGAAATTAGAATTCCTACGATTTTTCTTTCAAGGAGACACTAAACGAACAAATCCTACAGTTTTCCTTTGCTCCATTCCTTTGCACCAAATTCATGAAAAGTAGTACCATAGGAAACTTTCCAATTCCTATGTTTTTCATCACTTTTCCTTTCAAGCACTGGCGATTCTAGTAGGCAGTCTTGAGCAAGGAAAATCCTACACTAAAAAAATGTTTTTGTGCTACTTCTATTACTTTGGACCCAGGCCACTGCCATGCTAGCTCAACTCCCAGGCCCATCGACAAATGCACAGCTCAAACGCGCAGAGATAAATAATGATGGTGTTCAAGAGAGTCCATCACGGATAGCTAAGTTGCCTGGTACCTCACTGCTTGTCATATAGTAGGATAAAATAATCGTATTTCCCGTTACTACAAGTGCTCAGTGGACAATATATATAACATGTAGAGTAAAAAAAGAGATGCAACAAGTGTACAACCTCTTTGGCGAAGCCATGTCGATCTCAGCGTGATTGGGTTGGCCAGTGAGGATGCTCCAGCTGACTTGGCTGTTGGAGGAGGGGAATAAGATCTTAGGCGTCTGGAGATTGAGCCCGAGGTACTGCTCCGCTGTGATGGAGGGTTTCGTCATTGGAGCAGCTCCGGTGAGTTGTACGATGCCGAGGCTAAAGCAGGACAAGAGAGACAATGAACAACGTTAACCTGAGTGGAATTCTAATAGCATCTCCAATACATGACGTAAAATACATAACCACAAAGTGCTAGATGTAAAATACATCAGCCGCTCATCTCTGAACTTAATTGTCGAAACTGAATTTAAGCGTCGAAACTGAACTTAAGCGTCAAACTGAACTTAACTGTCGAAACTGAATTTTCTTTGTCGAAACTGAATTTTGCCGTCAAACTGAACGCACTAGCAAGGTGAGGCTACACGTCGGTCGTCGACTTTTTCATCACTGGTCGGTCGATTTTGCGTCGTTGGATACGAAATCAAGGGCCTGCGGTTCATCTTCAACCTCCACCCTCTCGAGCCGCCACCACCACCGCCAAACAGCAGCCCCGCCGCCGCATGGCTGGCGGTCGCCGCCCGCCCGCCCAAAACCACTCCTCACCGTCGGTCCGCCGCCCTGCCATCCTCTAGCCCCCCCGTGCCGAGCTTTTTCTCCGGCGATCCCCACGCCACCGCCCGCCACCGCCCCCACCCCGAACCCTAAGATAGATAGTGGGGTACCTCTCCGGCGAGCCCCCCTCCCCGCTGCGCTGGTTCTTCCTTCACCCCAATGAGCCCCCGAAAATCGATCGACCCAAAAGTCGATTCCAAGTGTACCTAAATCGGAGCAGCATCGCAAGCAAGAGCAAGAGCGAGAGCAGCAGTGCGAGCAAGAGCAATAGCAAGAGCAGACCAGGCAGGGGACCGAGAGCAAGAGTAGAGCAGCAGCGCGAGCGAGAGCTAAAGCAGTAGCAACTCCTACTGATGTGGACGTCGCCGCCGAGGGAGCGACGTCGTGGAGGAAGTGGCCGGCGACACTGTCGTGGATGGAGTCGCGCCGTGTCGGCTCGAGACCGAGCGCCGGCAGCACCGTGAGATCGAATCAAGAAGAAAATGCAGCGATTAGTGTACAACCTCTTTGGTGGCGCCGATTAGGCTGCAGTTCATCCAAGGAAACGGTGATGATGATGCTCTTCTGGTGGTGCAGGTGAAGACGGTGGTGTGGGAATGGAGGTGGCGCGAAAGACAAGGGGAACATCGGGGCAGCTCCTTGGAGGTGGAGGACGGGGTTGCTGAACCGGTGGGATGACAAGATCGACGATGGATCCTCATCCGGTACGGTGGATGAGGGACGTCGAGGTGTTGTTGTGGACGACGTCGTCGGGGAAGAGGCTCCGGCTGGGTGGCGAACGGAGCAGGGTGTGAGGTTTCATCGCGGGTTTTCGCGGCCTCGGTGTACGAATGGGTGGGCGGATGGGATGGCAGTGGGGAACCATGGCTTAGGGACGCTGAGGGAGTCCTGGATTAGGGGGTGTCCGGATAGCCGAACTATCACCGTTGGCCAGACTCCTGGACTATGAAGATACAAGATTGAAGACTTCGCCCGTGCGGATGGGACTTTCCTTGGCGTGGAAGGCAAACTTGGCGATCACGGATATGTAGATCTCCTATCATTGTAACCGACTCTGTAACCCTAACCCTATCCAAAGGTCTATATAAACCGGAGGGTTTTAGTCCGTGGGACGAACAACAATCATACCATAGGCTAGCTTCTAGGGTTTAGCCTCTCGATCTCGTGGTAGATCCACTCTTGTACTACCCATATCATCAATATTAATCAAGCAGGAGTAGGGTATTACCTCCATCGAGAGGGCCCAAACCTGGGTAAAAACATCGTGTCCCTTGTCTCCTATTACCATCCGCCTAGACGCACAGTTCGAGACCCCCTACCCGAGATCCGCCGGTTTTGACACCGACATTGGTGCTTTCATTGAGAGTCCTCTGTGCCGTCGCTATCAGGAAGGATGCCTCATCCCGTCTTTAAAGACGGCACCGTTGCTAAAGGAGCTTTGGCCACCGCCAAACTCTCCGGCTAGGCAGTTTTCTTATGACCGCTGTTTGGCGCGCTACCGACGATGACTTCTCGGGTCATCGAAAGCAATCTTCACGTTAACTCGGAACTCGCCGAGCAGTTAGATCCGATGGAGCTCTCTTCCTTGAACGAACTCTTGGATCGCATCGCCGCCCTGGGAGTCGCTACATACTACGATTAGATCGGGCCTAAAACCGATCTGAGAGAGATGAACTCTCCCCAGGATACCCACCACGTTGCTATGGTAGAGGAACAATACGGTGAATTTTCTCCTACCTTAAGGACTAGCTATGTCCGGATTCCTGACCCCTCCATGCCGGATTCCCGCGGAGGGGAGGACACTACTCAAGCCCTGAACTTAAAGTCAGGCGGCGGGCTAGATTCATTGGGCAACCTCCAAGAACCCAAGCTTCCAAGTTCGGAAACTTCTTGGCCCCTGAATCTTAGATCGGACGGGGTTCGGAATTTAATTCCACCCGCCCACCCAAACATAAGCGATCTATCCAAAATCCGGCAAGAGCCCGGTGAAACAGTACATCATTATTGGGCCAGATTCCTCCTGGTTATGGACAGGATAAAGGACTGCCGCGAGGAAGACGCAATCTCATTCTTCTGCAATAATTGCACGGACAAGGGAATCCTAAACGCCATAAGTTCTCGTGAAATTACACGCTTTGCTGACTTGGTGTCCATAGTACGAAAGTACTGCGCGATGGAGAGCGCCTGGAAAACTGAAATCAAATTTTGGGATAATCCGGCCCCAAATACGACCCTAGTCCGAAATAAAAGGGTGCATCATCACCAGGCACCGGGTTACATACCAAAAGCAAAACCCCCAAAGGGCATGGAACCGATCGAGGGATGGCTCAATGGACCCTGCAAAATTCATAGCACAGAGGGCGCCACTCCAACTCATAGCCTTAGAGCATGTTGGATACAACGGCAGATGGCCACGCGAAGAGCTCCTAGCTCCAGAGCACCAGCCCAGCAATACCAGTACGGTATTAACAGTCTTCGAGACTTTCGCATCAAATAATATGTGGAAACGAACACTCCGCAGCCTTGCCGAAGTCTACCAGATAGCAACAATAAATCCATGGAGTGACACGGCTATTACCTTTAACGCCAGTGACGAACCTAAGTTCCGAACAGCCCGAGCACCAGCCGCATTGGTCCTTAGTCCAATAGTGGACGGCTTTCGCCTTACCAAGGTACTCATGGACGGCGGCAGCGGATTAAACCTCATCTACGAGGAAACCCTTCGAAAAATGGAAATAGACTGGAGCCGCATTGAGCGAAGCAGCACAACCTTTAGAGGAATAATCCCCAGTCGGGAAGCATGTTGTACAGGCAAGATCACACTAGATGTGGTGTTCGGCACGCCGGACAATTATAGGTCCGAGGTGGTCACATTCCAAGTGGCCCCGTTCAGCAGCGGATACCACACTCTATTAGGGCGAGAGGCATTCACAATTTTTCAAGCTATACCCCATTACGGGTACATGAAGCTCAAAATGCCCGGACCCAACGGAATTATCACTCTCGCTAGTGACCCGGACATAGCGCTCGCTACCGAAAATAAAACAGCCGCACTTGCCCTTGAGGCACTATCCGAAGCCCTAGCGGCAGAGGAACTCACTGCGTTGCGCTCCACGGTGGACAGGGACGATGTGATACTCGATAAGAGATCCAAGTCCACCTCTTTTAAACCGCGATTTAAATAGTCAAATTCCAAGTCCATCCAACGGACCCTACAAAACGGCCTCCATCGGGCACAATTAAAGCCTGATGTGGACGCCAGACACGAGAATTCCTACGCGAAAATTGGGACATTTTTGCCTGGCACCCTTCAGACATGCCAGGAATCCCACGCCGGCTTGCAGAGCACAGCCTAAATATCCTAAAAGGATTCAAGCCAGTCAAACAAGCTCTCCGGCGTTTCTCCGAACCCAAGACACAGGCCATGGGAGAGGAGCTAGCCAAACTATTGGAGGCCGGATTCATCAGAGACATTAAACATCCGGACCGGCTAGCAAACTTGGTAATGGTACCAAAGAAGGATAAATCATGGCGCCTATGTGTCGATTTGAAGGACCTTAACAAGGCTTGTCCAAAGGATCCCTTCCCCCTCCCCCGCATCGATCAAATTATCGACGCTACCGCAGGACACGATTCATTGTGTTTCCTCGACGCATACTCCGGCTACCACCAAATTAAGATGGCAGAGCTATACCAAGCCGCGATTGCATTCATTACTCCATACGGCCCATTCTGCTTCAACACAATGTCCTTTGGGCTCAAAAACGCCGGCGCAACATATCAGCGCATGATTCAGACATGTCTGGCAAACCAGATCGGCAAAACAGTGGAGGCATACGTAGACGATGTGGTCGTCAAATCCAAGCATGTCGAAACCCTAGTCGACGACTTGAGGCTCACATTCGATAATCTCCGAACGTATGACATCAAGCTCAACCCGGAAAAATGCGTTTTCGGTGTACCAGCCG
The DNA here is from genome assembly GCA_021605205.1 of Aegilops longissima. NCBI lineage: Eukaryota > Viridiplantae > Streptophyta > Magnoliopsida > Poales > Poaceae > Aegilops > Aegilops longissima. The sequence continues at coordinate 697,090,810 of CM038679.1, forward strand.
GAAAGCTCTTGGGCTTCATTGTATCCGGTAGAGGAATTGAAGCAAACTCATCCAAGATCCGAGCTCTGTCACAATTGGATACCCCCAAAGACCTCAAACAAACACAAAAATTGACTGGATGCATGGCGGCTCTAAGCCGCTTTATCTCCCGCTTAGGAGAAAAGGCATTACCCCTTTATCGCCTCCTCCGCGCACGAACACTTCGAGTGGACGGATGCTGCCACGGCCGGACTCAAGAAATCAAAGCCATATTGGCAACAACCGTCCGGCCGCGCCCAACACGGGCGAACCAATGCTATTATACATCGCAGCAACCCATCAAGTTGTAAGCGCGTTGCTCGTTGTCGAACGAGAAACGGACGGACACAAGTTCCTCTCCAAAACCAGTTTACTACGTGTCCACCGTCCTAACTCCATGCAAGTCACGGTACCGCATTATCAAAAGATAGCATATGCGGTGTTCATGGCATCCGGAAGCTGCGACACTACTTCCAAGAGTGTTCGATAACAAGTAGCCTCAAGTACCTCTTAATGACATTATAAACAACCGCGACACAACGGGCCGGATTGCTAAATGGGCCATTGAGCTCCTCCCGTTCGACATAACCTACAAGCCACGGCGAGCTATTAAGTCGCAAGTTTTGGCTGACTTCATCGCCGAATGGACTGAAACCGAACTCCCTAAAGAGTACGTCGCATATTCCAACTGGATCATGCACTTTGACAGCTCCAAAATGTTGGCCGGCCTGGGGGCTGGCGTCGTTCTGACGTCCCCAAATGGAGATACAGTCCAATACGTACTTCAAATAATGTACACGGACTCCAACAACGCAGCCGAATACGAGGCCCTTCTACATGGTCTCCGGATGGCAGTCTCCATGGGCATTCAACGCCTAGAGGTGCGCGATTCAACCTCGCGATATCCCAAATAAATGGGGACTTTGATGCCAAGGATCCAAAATGGCAGCTTATCGCAATGCCGCCCTAAAATGTCAGCTCGGTTTGAGGGGCTCGAACTTCACCATATAGCCCGGGATAACAACCAGGCAGCAGACGTGTTGGCACGCATTGGCGCAAAGCGCGCGCCCCCCCTAACATTTTCCTAGAGAGGCTTTTTAAGCCATCCGTACTATGGGAGGGAGAGTCCGGAAATAACAACCCGGACCCAACCGCACTGCCCCACACCGAGCATTCCGACATAGTTGGTGGTCCCGCCAACGAAATAACACCGTCAACAAGACGTAATAATGGCAGTCATTGCCCGTGGATGTAACCATTCCTAGCCTACCTAACTAGGCAGGAACTTCCCGAGGACCAAAACGAGGCCCGCTGCATAGTGCGGCAGTCTAAAGCCTATAAGGTCCATGAGGGAGAGCTTTATAAGAAAAGCACAACCGGAGTCCTTCAAAGGTGCATCTCTGAAGAGGAAGGGCGGAATCTCCTGGCTGAAATTCACGCCGGACTCGGTGGGCACCATGTCGCAGCCCGGGCCCTTGTAGGCAAGGCCTTCCGTACAGGATTTTATTGGCCGACGGCCCGGGCAGATGCTCAGGACTTAGTCCAACGATGCGTCGGTTGCCAGCTCTTTGCTAATCAAAGCCACATGCCACCCACCGCCTCAAAACTATACCCATCACCTGGCCCTTCGCGGTCCGGGGCTTGACATGGTTGGACCCTTAAAGGAGGAACACACAAGCAAAAATACCTATTGTTCATGGTGGATAAATTCACCAAATGGATAGAGGCCAAGCTCAGAAGACGGTCAATCCGGACCCGTGATAGACTTCATATCAGGGTAGTACACCGTTACGGCGCCCCCATAGCATCATCACCGATAACGGCACGAACTTCACGGCCGACGAGGTCAAACTCGTGCAAGAACATGGGCATCAAGCTCGACCACGCTCAGTCTATCACCCCCAAACTAACGGTCAAGTCGAGCGAGCAAACGGTCTAATCATGAGCGGCATTAGACCCAGGCTAGTGCGGTCCCTCAAGGAATCTAACGCGCACTGGGTAGAGGAGCTCGACCAGACTGGGGCTGCGGACCACGCCGAATCGCACTACCGGATTGACACCATTTTTTATGGTATACGGCGCAGAGGCAGTTTTGCCCTGCGACATAATTCATGACTCACCTCACGTGCACATGTACGAAGAAAGAGAAGCCGAGCTCGATCGGCAGGACAGCTTGGACGCCTTGGAGGAGGAGCATGACGTGGCAAAAGCTCGTTCTGCATTCTATCAACAGCAGGCTCGAAGATATCAAAGCAGGGAAGTACGGGCCAATGCTTACAATGTTGGCGAACTAGTTCTACGCCTGCCGGACAAGAAAAAGGACAAACTCAAGCCCAAATGGGAGGGTCCCTTCATCATCGACCAAGTCCTGACCAGCGGAGCGCACTGTCTGCTAAACGATCGGATAACCGACTCGAGTCGAACCCATGGAACGCAGCCCGTCTCCGAAGATTCTACGCCTAGCGCCAGATTCTGAGTTCGTCTCCTTCCTCCGTCTATATTTTATACTTTAAGCCATCTTTTATTTTCTCTCCTTCTCCCTCCTTTTTTCTGAAGCCATTAAAGGCTCGTTTGCGCATTGTTCGCACACACTTGACACGCTATCCGCGCTCATTATACCTGGGGGCTTCTTTAATGAAGCTTATTTATACGGGCTTTATGCCCAACACATGTGTCACACTTCCGCATGTACCTTTTATTCACCATTATATGCATCGATATGACTTAATTTTTGGCCAAGCTGGGTTGCCTGGCTCCTGTGCTTACCCCTACGTTCCCGATTGTTCGGCTAGGTGGTAAAAGGAGCACCTCTGCGATTGTTACCGTCGGGTCAGCCGGACGCGTACCTCAGACTGGGTGAAGCTGAAAGCTAGCGTTCTTAAGGGAATATTCGGTCGGTGAACTAAAAGACAATTTTTTAATTTTTCATTTATCTGCCCCCAGATGCTTTTCTGCTTTTTTTCGCAGTCCGGACATGCACTTTAGGGCATGCCTCCCAGGGAAAGGAACCCCTAACGGAACTATTCTCCCTGGAAGATGTTTCTTACTAACCATGTAATATAACATAACTAGTTGGGCACTTGTCTGATAAAGCACTCATGACCCCTACGCCTGGTCTCCACGGATGCCCCGGTTTTTACATAACCGCGAGGGTATTCGGACACACTCCGGACTATTTGGTCCCGAGGTTGAAGCGAATAGGTCCGCTACGACAAATGATCTACAATCCGGCTAGAAGGCATTTTACATGTCATTTTAATAGTCAAATTGACTGATTGTATTCCTCTTCAATGCCGTCTAATAGGCTGTCTAGTTTAAAGTCCTGCTGGGAATACTTTGTGGCCAACTCTACTAGGCCATACACTAAGCTCACAGGGATCTCCTTCCCGCCGGGCCCCACAGGTCCGACCTCGGCCATGTGGTTTGGGTCCGCCTTCGTGTACCGCGTCTTCACCATGGCCCAGGCCTCCCTGGCGCCTTGACGACAGGCCGATATCTTCCATAGTCGAAAGTGCCGTCGTGCTCCCTGAAGCTTCTCTGCAAGCTCTCCAAGGCCTTCGGGCAGGGAAATAGATGGCCACAAGGCCTGGGCGACGCCTTTCACCACCTGTCGAACTCGTTCGTGCAGTTGCAATAGCTCGGGAAGAAGGTCACCCGTAGAACCGGGCATTTCCTCTTCAGGACGACCCGTGAGCATACCTACAGACATAACTCGGTTAATTGACTTCCTCACCGAACTCTTTTTCAAAGTTCGCTCAAGCACTTACTATAAATGCCGCGACGAAGTCGCCGATTCTCCTTCACGGAGTCAGACAGCTGGGCACGAACATCCTTTAGTTCCTCACCCAGCTGGGTGTTGGCATCTTGGAGATTATTTTTCTCTTGCCTCACCCTTGTAAGCACATTCTCGCTGGCCTTCAACCGGCGCAAGAGTTGTTGCTTGTCCGGATCTAGTCCGGCGCCATCTGCAATATTATTGTCAGATTTACACACACGCCACACTTCACAAACTATTTATCTTTTGAAGCATATATTGCGGAGGGGTCTTTGTGGCTCCCCAGAGCTGCTAGTGCGGCCTCAAGTTGGGCCTTGCATTCGTCAAGCTCCCGGGACATCGGGTATTCCTTTTGTAAGATCCTCAGATAACAAATGATCCTTAAATCAGTTATTCTAACTATTTTAAGTCTCGGGGCTCTTGGCATATATAATCATCAAATTTCTCACCGTATGTCCTTTACATACTGCTCCGTGGCTCGCTAGACCATCTTGAGCGGCACGGAGGTGCGATCTCCAATTGAAGGCATTCCAGGCCTCTTGGGAGAAACATGCGTCACGAAGAACTGTCCGGCGGCGCCTGTGATTCATGGCGCTCTCCACCTCGGAGTTGGTGGCGGACAATCTGTCGGCATCCTCTGTCGGAGGAGCATCCGACGCACGCCTTGTGCTCGCCTCCGCTTCTGGACCCGGCTTTGGAGCCTGGCTAGCGGAGGTTCGATTGGCAACCTCTACGGACTCAATCCGGCGGGCGCTCTTTTTCCTGAAAAGAGCACCAGCGTTAGTACGCCTTCCAGGAAGCAATCCTGGGAATATGGTGACGCGCCATACCGTTGCGGCGGAGTTTCGATCCAGATCGCACTTCTTTTAGACTGGGGGGCGTCGCCCCTTGTTGGCTAGCCGCCGCGGGCTCGGCCTCCTGCCTCGGAGGCACCCCCTGCGAAACACCATTGGTATACGGTGATAAAAAATGAGCACGGATGGGTCATTATCAGAGTATTGGGACCTCGGTCTCAGTTACCTGTGAGGCTGGAAGTATTCTGGGGTAATCGGCCGTAATGGCAACCAAGGCATTATCGATGCTCAGTTGGTGATATACCCCATCGATCAGCTCCACCAATATGTCCGGATCCTCTTGGGAGGCCGGATCGAGGAACTTTTCCGGATCCTCGGGTTGTGGAGGCGGGATGTTTATGTCTTTTACGGCCTGGCGCAGTTCCTACGTCAAAATCACAAAATGAGACACCTAACCATGGGAATACGGATCGGATGTGCAAAAAAGAAATGTCCGCTTACCCAGCTTCGGGGATTGTTCATGGAAAATCCGTTAAATGGCTGACGTGGAGGAAATCTTCCTTTTCTCCCTTGTACATCGCGGACAAAATCTTCACCAGATCGGCGACCGATCCCGGCCCCTTACGGCCATGACGGGTGGCATCGTCCTCCCCGTTGAAATCCCACATAGGGTGGCCCCTATACTGGAGCGGCTGCACCCCCCGCATAATGCATGTGGCCATGACACCAATCATGGTCAGTCCGAATGAGCTAACAATCTTATTCGGCTCATCGTAAAGAACGCCCATGTCGCCTTCCTCCGGGAGCTCATGGCGCCAACTCAGCGTTTCTTCAAAGGAGCATTATGAACTCCGGAGACCGATCCAACAGGATCCGCAGCGGACGCCTTCTATATAAAACCATTCAAGACCAGTCTTGGACGCCTTCTTCGGGTTCCGGATAGATATCCGGTCCCGGCGATACGCCATAGCTCGGCTCCGCCCACTTGATATATTGACCCCTCATGAGAACGGGGTACAAGGCAGAATAATCTCTTCCACAGCGCAAAATGAGCCTCGACGCCCAAGAACAGTCCGCAAAAGGCCACGAAGCCCGCGATGTGTAAAATGGAGGCAGGCGTAAGGTGGTGCAACTGGAGGACGTAGAACTCCAAGAGCCCTCGGAGAAACGGATGAACTGGAAATCCGAGTCCTCTTACTAGATAAGAGACAAAGCATACCCGCTCTCCTTTAGAGGGATCGGGGACACTCTCCGCTTGCTTTCCGCCCTTGTAGGTGGCAAGTCCGGCTCGAACCAGAACCATGAAGGCCGGGGGAAGAAATCCCTTGGTTTGGAGTGTCACTAGCTCGCTATGCGGGACTGAGCATCTCTCCCAATTTCTAGGCTGAGGGCTGGGAGCGCGAGAGGAGGAGCCGCGTCGACTGTCCATGATGGAATGGATTTTTGTCAAAGGCGCTCCGATGAAGGCTCACGGAGGGGGGATGGTGTGACTCAGATCTAGATCCTCGTCCCTTTTATAGGCGGCTCATTTGCGCAGCTAGGGAGGTAAGTGTAAAAATACCCTGGCTTTTCGCAATCATTCAAGCACGTGGAAGATGGCCATTATTGGGCGTGGAAGCCAAGGAGCGCAGCATTTATCAGAAGCCGGACACTATTCGACAAGTATATGGAATTTGGAGAAGAACCCGCCTTGCAATGCCGAAGGCAATCTACGCACCGAACTCATCGCCATTGAAGCCTGGTTCGGGGGCTACTGAGGGAGTCCTAGATTAGGGGATGTCCGGATAGCCGAACTATCATCGTTGGCCGGACTCCTGGACTATGAAGATACAAGATTGAAGACTTCGTCCCGTGTCCAGATGGGACTTTCCTTGGCGTGGAAGTCAAGCTTGGCGATACGGATATGTAGATCTCCTACCATTGTAACCGACTCTGTGTAACCCTAACCCTATCCGGTGTCTATATAAACTGGAGGGTTTTAGTCCGTTAGGACGAACAACAATCATACCATAGGCTAGCTTCTAGGGTTTAGCCTCTCTGATCTTGTGGTAGATCCACTCTTGTACTACCCATATCATCAATATTAATCAAGCAGGAGTAGGGTACTACCTCCATCGAGAGGGCCCGGACCTGGGCAAAAACATTGTGTCCCTTGTCTCCTGTTACCATCCGCCTAGACGCATAGTTCGGGACCCCCTACCCAAGATCCGCCGGTTTTGACACCGACAGATGCGCTTGTCCGAAATGTGGGGCAAGTTACGAAAGTACCCCCACCGATTTGAGGCGGTTCTTTCGGTTCAGGGGTACCACGGGCATTTCGTGTGTCGGGATTTCACAGGAGGTGGGAGTTTTCGCGCGCGTTGTAATTTCGGAATAGAAAGGCACGGGTTAAGATGGAGGGAGTTGTCGGAGCAGAACGAGACGAAGATATATCTTAAATATTTCGGGCTAACAAGGCGCGGGATGAAGAGGCGGGAGTTTCACAGCACGATAGATAGAGACGCTAGCTTGAATTTTCGGCATAACAAGGCGCGGCTTGAATTTCGGAAGAACAATCTTAACGTGTACCCAAAAAAAGACAATTTGCACCTCAACACGCACAACACATACACAAACACCATTTAGCTTGAATTTTTGGCATAACAAGGCGCGGCTTGAAATTTCGGAAGAACAAGCTTAACGTATACCCCAAAATAAGACAATTTGCACCTCAACACGCACAACACACACACAAACACCATTTAGACTAGAGTAAGGTACACGTGCATTGCACGCATGAGATTTGGCAACCAAATTATGAATAAATACCACATTATAGCATGTAAGCTTTGAGTCATATATGCATGATGTAGATGTTTGTTTAATTCTTATAGTTCATTTCATTCAAAATCATCTAGTTTTATAAGAAAGCTAATCTATTTTAAGATTCATGGAATTGTGCGTTGTAAGACATAAAGTAAAAACAAATAATGGCAAATCATGTAGAAAAACATTTGGGCAATTCTGATATGGAAGATTCTAGAATAAATAAGAAGTGCTTGTGTTTTGATGTTTGTGCATTATGCTTAAGTTCAACCATGGAGTCTTCTAGATTATACATGTCGCAAAATCTGGTGGAATCTAGATGATATCCAACGGCCAGTAGTGCTCAAATTTGCCATCTTTGGACCATCGGATTCGCCTCATCTAACGACCATCTTTCAAAGTTAAAGTTACCCGCACACAATATAAAAAAATATAATATATAATATATAAAGGGGTATAGATATAGATATGTGATACGTCTCCAACGTATCTATAATTTTTTATTGCTCCATGCTACTTTATCTACTGTTTTGGACTATATTGGGCTTTATTTTCCACTTTTATATTACTTTTGGGACTAACCTATTAACCGGAGGCCCAGCCCAGGATTGATATTTTTTTACCTATTTCAGTGTTTCCAAGAAACGGAATATCAAACGGAGTCCAAACGGAATGAAACCTTCGGGAACGTTATTTTCCAACCGAACGTGATCCAGGAGACTTGGACCCTACTCCAAGAAGTGCCAGAGGCGGTCACGAGGTGGAGGGCCCCCCTTGGGCGCGCCCCTACCTCGTGGGCCCCAGATGCTCCACCAACGCACTCCTTCCTCCTATATATGCCTACGATCCCAAACAATCGAACAGGAGCCAAAACCTAATTCCACCGCCGCAACTTCCTGATCCACGAGATCCCATCTTGGGGCCTGTTCCGAGCTTCACGGAGGGGCATCCACAACGGAGGGCTTCTACATCATCACCATAGCCCTCCGATGAAGTGTGAGTAGTTTACTTCAGACCTTGGTCCATAGCTAGTAGCTAGATGGCTTCTTCTCTCTTTTGGATCTCAATACAATGTTCTCCCTCTCTCGTGGAGATCTATTCGATGTAATCTTATTTTTGCGGTGTGTTTGTTGAGACCGATGAATTGTGGGTTTATGATCCAGCTTATCTATGGAAAATATTTGATTCTTCTCTGAATTCTTTTATGTATGATTGAGTTGTCTTTGCAAGTCTCTTCGAATTATCCGTTTGGTTTGGCCAACTAGATTGGTAGTTCTTGCAATGGGAGAAGTGCTTAGCTTTGGGTTCAATCTTGCGGTGTCCTTACCCAACGATGTAAAGGGTTGCAAGGCACGTATTGTATTGTTGCCATCGAGGATAACAAGATGGGGTTTTATCTTATTGCATGAATTTATCCCCTACATCATGTCATCTTGCTTAAGGCGTTACTCTGTTTTTAACTTAATACTCTAGATGCATGTTGGATAGCGGTCGATGAGTGGAGTAATAGTAGTAGATGCAGAATCATTTCGATCTACTTGTTTTGGACGTGATGCCTATATACATGATCATACCTAGATAACCTCATAACTATGCTCAATTCATCAATTGCTCAACAGGAATTTGTTCACCCACCGTAGAATACTTATGCTCTTGAGAGAAGCCACTAGTGAAACCTATGGCCCCGGTCTATTCTCATCATATCAATCTCTATCACTTTATTTACTTGCTTTGTTTTTACTTTGCTTTTACTTTTACTTTGCATCTATCTATCAAAATACCAAAAATATTATTTATCATCTCTATCGATCTCACTCTCGTAAGTGACCGTGAAGGGATTGACAACCCCTAATCGTGTTGGTTGCGAGTAGCTATCGTTTTGTACTGGATTGATACCTTGGTTCTCAAAAACTGAGGGAAATACTTGTGCTATTGTGCTGCATCATCCTCTCCTCTTCGGGGAAAACCAACGCAAGCTCAAGACGTAGCAAGAAGGATTTCTGGCGCCGTTGCCAGGGTGGCTCACGCAAGCAAGTCAACCATACCAAGTACCCATCACAATCCCTATCTCTCGCATAACATTATTTGCCATTTGCCTCTCGTTTTCCTCTCCCCCACTTTACCCTTGCCGTTTTATTCACCCTCTCTTTCCCAATCTCCTCCTTTTCCCTTTGCCTTTTGTTTGTTCGTGTGTTAGTTTGCTTGCTTGTCATCATGACTAGTCTCATATCTTCCCCGTTATCTCCCGAGAATGAAGTTCTAAATTTTAAGCAAAAGGAGGGAGAAAATCTAAAAGATGCTTGGTATAGAATTTGCAATGCTCAAAATAGATCTACCAGGAAGCAATCTACTTCAGTTCTCATTCGTAATTTTTACGTAGGTGCTAATCCTTGGTATAGATATATTCTTGATACCATTACCGGAGGGAATTTCTTGGGTAGCCATACTTTTGATTCTTATAATGCTTTAATAGATTTATTTGGTTCACCTCCTCTTTTGGTTAATGGAACTATGTTAACTTTGGAGCATGTTATGCAAAGGCTTGAAATTATTGAAAACAAAGTTGCTACCATTGAATCCATTGAAAATCTAGATAAAAAGATACATAATCAAATTACTCAATATGGATCTAAGGTAGGAATGACTTTGAAAAATATTAAGGAGAAGGAACCCATGGTTAATGAGAAAATAAATTTAGATTCCACTCGAATCGATAAACTTGAGGGTATCATTACCAACTTGGGAACCGCTTTTTTCTTCCGTAAAGAATACTCCTAGTCCTCCCACAAAATTGCCAAGCTTATGTATGTTCCTAAAAATAAGGGTGAATCATCTAGTAAGGAAACTGCGGATCTTAAATCTATAAGTATTCATTCTTTTTACTATCATTAAGGAACCATTTGCTACAAATGAATTTTTTGATCTTGTGCCTAAAAGTTTGATAATTACTAGAAAGAAATAAAATTATAAAGGAGGTAGATGCCTCATTGAAGAATTGCCTAATGGCAATACCTAGATCTATCCTTGCTTTTATGCCTAGCTAGGGGCGTTAAACGATAGCGCTTGTTGGGAGGCAACGCAATTTTATTTTGTGTTTTTTGTTTTTGCTTCTGTTTAGGAATAAATAATCCATCTAGCCTCTGTTTAGATGTGGTTTTATCTTTTAATTAGTGTTTGTGCCAAGTTAAACCTATTAGATCTTCTTGGATGATAGTTATTTGATCTTGCTGTAATTTCCAGAAACTTTGCGCTCAGTGCCCGAATTGTTAAAAATCACCAGAATGTGATAAAATATTTATTCTAATTTCTGATGATCAATAAACAAATTTTACAGGTCGTCTAATTTTGGTAGAATTGTTTGAGTTCCAGAAGTTTGCGTTAGTTACAGATTACTACAGACTGTTCTGTTTTTGACAGATTCTGTTTTTCGTGTGTTGCTTGTTTATTTTGATGAATCTATGGCTAGTAAAATAGTTTATAATCCATAGAGAAGTTGGAATACAGTAGGTTTAACACCAATATAAATAAAGAATGATTTCATTGCAGTACCTTAAAGTAGTCTTTTGTTTTCTTTCTCTAATGGAGCTCACAAGATTTCTGTTGAGTTTTGTGTTGTGAAGTTTTCAAGTTTTGGGTGAATTCTTTTGATGGATTATGGAACAAGGAGTGGCAAGATCCTAAGCTTGGGGATGCCCATGGCACCCCCAAGATAATCCAAGGACACCAAAAAGTCAAAGCTTGGGGATGCCCTGAAAGGCATCCCCTCTTTCGTCCACTTCCATCGGTAATTTACATGGAGCTATATTTTTATTCACCACATGATATGTGTTTTGCTTGGAGTGTCTTGTATTATTTGCGTCTTTGCTTGTTAGTTTACCACAATCATCCTTGCTGTACACACCTTTTTAGAGAGCCATACATGAATTGGAATTTGATAGAATACTCTATGTGCTTCACTTATATCTTTTGAGCTTGATAGTTTGCTCATAGTGCTTCACTTATATCTTTGAGCGTGATAATTTTTGCTCTAGTGCTTCACTTAGATCTTTTAGAGCACGATGGTAGATTTGTTTTAAAGAAACTTGATCTCTCATGCTTCACTTAGATTATTTTGAGAGTTGTTAATAGCATGGTAATTTGCTTAATGTTAATATACTTGGTATTCAAGATATGTGAAACTTTCTTTTGAGTGAGTTGAATACTAAGATAAGTTTGATGCTTGATAATTGTTTTGAGATATGAAGATGATGATATTAGAGTCATGCTAGTTGAGTAGTTGTGAATTTAAAGAATACTTGTGTTGAAGTTTGTGATTCCCGTAGCATGCACGTATGGTGAACCGTTATGTGATGAACTCGGAGCATGATTTATTTATTGATTGTCTTCCTTATGAGTGGCAGACAGGGATGAGCGATGGTCTTTTCCTACCAATATATCCCCCTAGGAGCATGCACGTAATACTTTTCTTTGATAACTTCTAGATTTTTGCAATAAGTATATGAGTTCTTTATGACTAATATTGATTCCATGGATTATACGCACTTTTTCCCATCCTTCCACTATTGCTAGCCTCTCTAATACCGCGCACCTTTCACCGGTATCATACACCCACCATATACCTTCCTCAAAACATCCACCATACCTACCTATCATGGCATTTCCATAGCCATTCCAAGATATATTGCCATGCAACTTTCCACTATTCCGTTTATTATGACACGCTCCATCATTGTCATATTCCTAGCATGATCATGTAGTTGACATCGTATTTGTGGCAAAGCCACCGTTCATAATTCTTTCATCCATGTCACTCATGTTTCATTGCATATCCCGTACATCACGGAGGCATTCATATAGAGTCATATTTTGTTCTAAGTATCGAGTTGTAATTGTTGAGTTGTAAGAAAAATAAAAGTGTGATGATCATCATTATTAGAGCATTGTCCCAAGTGAGGAAAGGATGATGAAGACTATGATTCCCCCACAAGTTGGGATGAGACTCCGGACAAAAAAAAAGAGGCCATAAAAAAAGAGAAAAGGCCCAAATAAAAAAATGAGAGAAAAAGAGAGAAGGGACAATGTTACTATCCTTTTACCACACTTGTGCTTCAAAGTAGCACCAAGATCTTCATGATAGAGAGTCTCTCATTTTTTCACTTTCATATACTAGTGGGAATTTTTCATTATAGAACTTGGCTTGTATATTCCAATGATGTTCTTCCTCAAATGCCCTAGGTCTTCGTGAGCAAGCGAGTTGGATGCACACCCACTTAGTTTCTTTTGTTGAGCTTTCATATACTTATAGCTCTAGTGCATCCGTTGCATGGCAATCCCTACTCGCTCACATTGATATCTATTGATGGGCATCTCCATAGCCCGTTGATACGCCTAGTTGATGTGAGACTATCTTCCCTCTTTTTGTCTTCTCCACAACCACCATTCTATTCCACATATAGTGTTATATCCATGGCTCACGCTCATGTATTGCGTGAAGATTGAAAAAGTTTTGAAAATGTTAAAGTATGAAACAATTGCTTGGCTTGTCATAGGGGTTGTGCATGATTTAAATACTTTGTGTGGAGAAGACATAATTGCTTTGTTAGTATGCTTGAAGTATTATTATTTTTATGTCAATATGAACTTTTGTCTTGAATCTTTCGGATCTGAATATTCATACCATGATTAAGAAGATTTACATTGAAATTATGCCAAAGTATCACTCTGCATCAAAAATTTCTTTTTATCATTTACCTACCGAGGACGAGCAGGAATTAAGCTTAGATGCCCGATACGTCTCCAACGTATCTATAATTTTGATTGCTCCATGCTACTTTATCTACTGTTTTGGACTATATTGGGCTTTATTTTCCACTTTTATATTACTTTTGGGACTAACCTATTAACCGGAGGCCCAGCCCAGAATTGTTGTTTTTTTACCTATTTCAGTGTTTCGAAGAAACGGAATATCAAACGGAATGAAACCTTCAGGAACGTGATTTTCCAACCGAACGTGATCCAGGAGACTTGGACCCTACTCCAAGAAGTGCAGAGGCGGTCACGAGGTGGAGGGCGCCTCCCCGGGCGCGCCCCTACCTCGTGGGCCCCGACGCCCACCGACGCACTCCTTCCTCCTATATATACCTACGTATCCCCAAACAATCGTAACAGGAGCCAAAACCTAATTCCACCGCCACAACTTCCCTGTATCCATGAGATCCCATCTTGGGGCCTGTTAGGAGCTCTCACGAGGGGGCATCCACCTTGGAGGGCTTCTACATCATCACCATAGCCCTCCGATGAAGTGTGAGTAGTTTACTTCAGACCTTCGGGTCCATAGCTAGTAGCTAGATGGCTTCTTCTCTCTTTTGGATCTCAATACAATGTTCTCCCCTCTCTCATGGAGATCTATTCGATGTAATCTTCTTTTTTATGTGTGTTTGTTGAGACCGATGAATTGTGGGTTTATGATCTAGCTTATCTATGGAAAATATTTGATTCTTCTCTGAATTCTTTTATGTATGATTGAGTTATCTTTGCAAGTCTCTTCGAATTATCCGTTTGGTTTGGCCAACTAGATTGGTAGTTCTTGCAATGGGAGAAGTGCTTAGCTTTGGGTTCAATCTTGTGGTGTCCTTACCTAGTGACAGAAAGGGTTGAAAGGCACGTATTGTATTGTTGCCATCGAGGATATCAAGATGGGGGTTTTATCATATTGCATGAATTTATCCCCCTACATCATGTCATCTTGCTTAAGGCGTTACTCTGTTTTTAACTTAATACTCTAGATGCATGTTGGATAGCGGTCGATGAGTGGAGTAATAGTAGTAGATGCAGAATCGTTTCGATCTACTTGTTTTGGACGTGATGCCTATATACATGATCATACCTAGATAACCTCATAACTATGCTCAATTTTGTCAATTGCTCAACAGTAATTTGTTCACCCACCGTAGAATACTGATGCTCTTGAGAGAAGCCACTAGTGAAACCTATGGCCCCCGAGTCTATTCTCATCATATCAATCTCTATCATTTTATTTACTTTCTTTGTTTTTACTTTGCTTTTACTTTTTACTTTGCATCTATCTATCAAAAATACCAAAAATATTATTTATCATCTCTATCAGATCTCACTCTCATAAGTGACCGTGAAGGGATTGACAACCCCTAATCGCGTTGGTTGCGAGTAGCTATCGTTTTGTGCAGGTACGAGGGACTTGTTTGTGGCCTGCTACTGGATTGATACCTTGGTTCTCAAAAACTGAGGGAAATACTTATGCTACTGTGTTGCATCATCCTCTCCTCTTCGGGGAAAACCAACGCAAGCTCAAGACGTAGCAATATGTGATGCGAAAGCCGCCCATCATCTCCAATTAGAATAGTGTGTCCATGCACGGGTGCGACGTGGCCAAATGATGTCTGCCATCGGTATATCAAATTCAAATCAGTCTGACCTTGTTCAATGTGTATACATTACAACATGCTCGTTTCCAAACCACACCGTGCAGATCTCTGTTATATTCATGCATGGGTTTCAAACATCAGGATCTCTTATTCAAATATTTGAATTCAACTTTACATTGATTATGACCTCACCTAGTCTTTTACACCCACATAGTCATCTTCTCTTTATAATTGTACCACTAACTTTCCCTCGTGCATGCATGCACACACACTACCAGTCGGCATTATCCATCGCACACATGCAATCTTTTTCTTCAAGTCGGTCTCCCATGAAGGCACGCACCCACACACATCCCCCTCTCCATCATATCGGGAATTCTTTATCTCTCACGCGTGCATGCGCAACGATCGATGTTCCTCTATGTATGTGTGTATATAGCTAGTTCTTTCATAGTTTTCCACACAAACCGATCAATCGATATATCTAGTGAGGTCTCACCCTCTTTCCCACGTCCACATCGATCAATCTATACCTCTCTATATAGGATTAACATATATAGCTAATACACCCACATTAATTATATATCCAACGTCCCCCTCTCATCATCAATGCCTTCCGCTTCATCTCTCAGACGCATGCACAATGGCAAAGACAGGGCAATAAGGCCCTGCCCCCCTAACATCACTATATATCGAGGCTAGTATGAATGTGATCATTAGACAATTGCTGCTAAAAATGGTTTAAGTTCATGAGTTGACCCTCCTCGTAAAGGATTACCAATGCTTTGCCCCCTAGCTCATTTATTTTTCATGGCTCCGCCACTGCGTGCAACACCGCACGTTCTCGCCCCCTCTCTCTAAATATCAATCTCGCACTTGTGCATTCCTTCATAGTCTCCCTCCACTCAGCCCCTCACACCATCTTCTATCCCCCCACCGGATTTTGCCACATGTACAATCTAGCAGACTCCATGGTTGAACTTAAGCATAATGCACAAACCTCAAAACAACAGTGGTTCTCTTTTGTTCTAGAATCTTCCGTATCATAACTGCCCAAACTTTTTTTCTAGTTGAATTGCCATTATTTGTTTTTACTTTATGCTTTACAACGCACAATTCCATGAATCATAAAATAGATTAAGGGCTTCTTTGATTCAAAGGATTCTCAAAGGAATTTTGGAGGATTCTAATAATTAGGAATTTTTCCTATCTTGGTTGTTTGATTCGTAGGATTGTAAACCATAGGAATTTTTCCATATGATTCATTTGCACTAGATTTCATAGGAAACATCCCATCCACTCAAACCTCTTTGAAAGAATTCTGCGTTTTTTTCTATGCACAATCAAACACTCGTACAATCCTGTAGGATTCAAGACGACATTCCACTATAATCCCATGTTTTTCCTATTCCCGCGTTCTTAGCTTTTTTATAAAAACTAATTGATTTTGAATGAGATGAACTATAAGAATTAAACGAAGGGCTACATCAGGCATACATGACTCAGAGCTTACATGCTATAGTGTAGTATTTATTCATAATTTGGTTGCAAAATCTGATGCGTGCAATGCACGTGTACCTTACTAGTACTTCGAGTATGTGCAAAACACGTAAATTAGAATACCAATGGCACGCTACACAGTTGTCTCTCTTACAGTTCATGAAGCCACGTGGCACATGTGGAGGCGTTGTCGCGACCTCCTTGCGTGGATTGATCACAGTGACGTGCTGCTGGTTCCGGAAGAATGTACTCGTCCTCCCTGAGCCATACTGGCGGTACATGCACGAAGCGAAGATGTGCGCGCACGCCACGCACGCACTCATTCCTCGCGACGCTGCGCGGGTACACGGGCGGACGCAATTTTGTACCAAGATCCACCCCATGTGATAATTTGACGCATGTAAAGTCGTTCACTTCATTGATGGTCAATTAATACAACGCATGTAAATTGAGTGGACGTGAGGGCGGAAGAAAGACATTATTACTCCACTGCACGCATGCGAGTAGTTAAATCATGGGTTGCTAGTAGTACTTCCATTGGTCTCCTTCGTATTTTGTGCCAATTTTTGACAGTAACTAATATTTACGCATTTGAGCAGTGTAGTACTTGAAATTTATGTTCCGCTAAACTCATCGGGAGCCGTTTCGGACCTCGAAACCAAAACCATCAATTAATCTTTACCTTGTTCCCATCACATTCGAAAGCCTGCTCACACCTACTAGTATGTACCAAACCTGAACATGTTCCCACTAAGCAGGTATTAGTACTAGTGCTAGTACTTAGGTTATAAAAAGGGTAACTACCTAACCGAAAATTACTCTACCTTTCCTCCTTATAAGTGCTTCTTCTTCGTCCGTTGTTGCCATGGCCGGTGAGCAGAGCTCTAGGTCGAGAACTACTCGTAACAAGGGAGCGGCAACCAAGGCTGCGGAAAAAAAGAGGGCTCGCCGCCACGCAGAGACCTCAAAAGATCTCTCACGGGCAGGTGATGGCTCCCAGGAGCGCCCTAGCCGTGGAGGCGAACATGCCAAGCCGGCGGAGCTGGAGTCGTTATCCCTCGACGGCATGCCCGATCAGCTCAATAAGCACCTCAATAAGCAGAAGGAGTTCATCCAAGGCTTGACGGAGTTGCTGAAGGAGAGCCTTGACGACATGCCCGCCGAGCTCAATAAGCAGGGGGAGTTGACCACCGGCTTGGTGATGCTGTTGAAGAAGAGCATTGCCTCAGAGAAGAAGGCGACTGGCGAAATCCTGCGACTTCAGGAGGACAAGGCGAAGCTCTGCCACGAGATCGACCTATTGAAGGAGAAGAACGCTGGCTGGAAGAAGCTGCATGAGAATAGTAGTTCCTCGATGAAGATGCTGCAGGCCCTCGTCATGGAACAGAAGGAGGAGTTAGCGAAGCTCCGCATCGAGCACCCGGCTGCTGTCAAGGTACGTAATGCGGCCGTGGAACAGATGATGAAGGCTCGCTTCGAGAAATCCTGCGTCATGGACAGAATGAAGAAGATGGCGGAGGAGACGCGCAAGGAGATGGAGGTCGTGGAGCAGATGAAGAATCAGTTACGACTCCGCGGTGAGTTAGATCATTTGGGGTGATAATCTTCCTTCTTCTTTTGCTCCTGTGTTTCATCTTTTGCTTCGGGTGTTTCACCGCACGTGTCACGTTCTCTGCGAGGCATGAATAGATCAATGCTTTTTTTAGGGAATGAATAGAACAATGCTAAAAATGAGATGACTAGCAAATTAGATCATTTTTATTGCCATATAGCAGTGGGCTGCTGTGTTTCATGCTCCTCCGTCGCAGTACTGCTCCATTGGAAAACTTGAGTATACCGCATGGTTCTTTGCTCCTCCTCAGGTCGTCGGCGCATTTATACGAGCAGTCAAATCACAAGGCCCCGCCTTCCAGCAGTAATGAGCCATCAAATCACAAAGGCCCTCGCATCTCGTGAAACCGACCAAGCTAGACTGCCCCGCCCTCTAGCCTTCTAAAAATGTATACTTTTGTACAGTAGTAGTATCGATGGACTGCGCCATGGAGCAAACCTTGAAATTAAAAAAAGGTGGTACATATAGAGAGCGCTCGTCGCCAAATTATGCATACTAGTCATCAACCCGTGCACCTGCAAGGGCTAGCAACTATCTGTCTCGGCATTATTGTATAAAGTAAAAAAAATTAATTCTTAGTGTTTTAGAGTATGTATGAATGAATTATTTTTGGAAGGAGGGCATTCACTTCCTAATTCCAACATTTTTATATGAGTATGTTCCATCCACCCTCATTTCATGCAAATGTTATTATGTATATAAAATAATTAACAAAGTGGAATAGAAAAGCGTACTTTCAATAGATTCAGAAGTATGGTCGATATTTCTGTCGCTACATCCTAAATATAATGTTCTAGGCTTAAAATAATTTCTTTACTATGCATTAATTTTCTGAAATAAATATGCCACGATAGGTGACGATTGCTACCGTGGAGAAATTTGTGCTACACAAAGTTTTGTGCCCGTCATGCTATGTCATATCTCAGAAGTACAAATGTATTGAATACACACTCTCTCCCTAGTCACACAACTCTCGACGGCACTAAATGTAAAGAAGAAAGTTAAACAAATGACTTGTAAGATGGCTAGTACCTTTGTACCTTGGCTCCAAATGTCAGTAGCGTCATACTTTTGTAAAGTGTTCTTAGATAAGCATAATACAGATGCTTGAAAGAAAGCAAAGTATATGTCTGACATGCAGAAGAAGTTAAAGCAATTGGTTAATTAAGATAAATATCTTGTAGTAATAAATATAGTTGTAACAAATTCATATAATTTAGATAGAACAAAAGAAATTAAAGAACTCGGAGAAAATTAGGAATTACAGACTTTCGTAGTAACTTCCAGTTTGGGTTTTGTTGCCATTTAAAAAAGAAGTACTATAAACTCTTGGATTATCATTAATTGCATGCACACTCTAGCAGCATGTGTACTCTATGATGTACCTCTTTTTTTGCCGGACTCTATGATGTACCTCTGATATAATTTTCCGCTGAACACGGGCACGTACCTGTCCAGTGACTTCCTCAAGGTGGGCAGTGCCACCTAGACTGGCCACCGTATGATCCCGAGTACAACACTGAGTATATAGAAAGGATCTACGACACGGGAAACACTTTCGGCTTCTTCTACTCCTGATCGAAATTTCATTTTAAAAAACAGGCACAGGCTCTCCTTTTTAAACTTGAGGTTTGGGGTCTGTTATTTTGTAGGTGGATGGATTTTTTTGTTTGCCGAGACTATGGGATGTGGAATGTTTTTTAACATGGCGCCAAACCTCTTACGTGCACATGTTTTTGTTTTCGCTCAGTGTAAAAACGTCTGTTGTTTTTGTTTTTCCCACAACTTGGCCGTAGGCATTAGAGACTCCTGTTTATACGTGTGGATGTAATCCTATTTATGCACGTGTAATGTTTCTGTACGTGCATGAATTTTTTGAACTCTTTTTTAGGTGAGCCTAACTTCTATTTGTACATGTCTTTGGTTCCCACGTAGTTGGTTTTTTTTCATAGCATGGATATGGGCGTTGGGACTCTTTACTGCTTTCGTTCCATTGAAGATGCAACACTTGCATGGATTTTTGGACTCCTTTTCACGTGATGCCTGACATCTATTTGTACATGTCTTGATTCCCACATTGTTTTTTTTTTGCATGGCTTGGATGTGGGCGATAGGACTCTTTTTTGTTTTCCTTCCTTTAATGAGGCAGCACTTGTTGATATATATTGACCATTAAATTCCAAATCTAACAGCTAAATTAATTATGATAATGTGAATTAATATGGAGACTCGTATGATGACTCCAATTAGTAAATATACGATCGTTTGTACAAAAAAAAACTTATCTATCATGTATTTCTTGTATACATGCATCCTGTACTACGACCGAATCCTATACACATACGCATGCATATGCCCTTGTACAGTCGCTCGTAATCCACTTGCTAAGTAGTAACATCATGCCAATCTGATCAATACGCGGAGATGTGTTAGCCTAGGGCATTTTTTAATTCCTTTTTCATAATGGCCGGAGGTAACGTGTGTACTTTAAATCTACTTACTAATTAGTAAAAATCAGGCCAATCTGGTCAATCAATGAGACGTGTTGGTATGGGGCAACTTTTTTCCTTTCCACCACGTAACATGTCTAGGTTTTTCTTGTAAATGCGGCAACGTGTCTATTCGGAATATGTCCATGACACGTTTTATTTGTAACGTAAAATCGTAGGACTGCTAGATATTTCATTTTTTATCCTAGTCGTACATTTAACAATCCTACGGTTATTACTGTTGTTTCTCTAGGATTAACGTGGAGTCTCGTATGGTGCTTCCAATTAGTAAATATAAGATATACTATTAAAAAGGCTAGTCACAATAATGGTGTCCAGCACAACCCACCCCTCAAATAAAACTAAGCATCCTGGAATTTTTTGACAAAACTAAGCACCCTGAAATTTTTTGACAACTAAACTGCTGGCTATATGATGTTGGCAATATATATTGTACGTACATAATGTGAAGAAACGAGTGGTAGTACTATACCAATTAAAAGATGAAATGTAAGAAATACTAGTATGTACGTACTGAAGAATTAAATTAACGAGAAGAAACATAACATAGTTCTGCTGGGGGCTTAGCACAACACACCCCTCAAATTAAATTAAGCACACCTGAAATTAAACTTTGCAACTATTCCGGTAGACACTGCATTAGAACCACCATGAGCAACGACACTGCCACCTTGCTCGGAGTCCTCGTCCACGTCCTCGACTTCGTCCTTGTCCCTCTTCCTCTTGGCCGATACTTCTTTGCTTGAACCGCACACTTGGCTCTTGCTCTTCATCCAACCCTTGTAGATATTGAAACAAAGGTAGCCACCCATTGCAGCATAGTGGATGTGGTCTATATCTAGTACATTCCACTGCCATGCATAACGATGAAACGTGTATGGAGGTTTCTCCAGTTTACCGTACGAAGGATGAACCATGGCTCCTGCCAGGGTCAGCATTGAAGGCTGACGAGAGGACAACAGCCGATTCTTCTGGAGGTCGAAGGTGTTGCCTACAACGAGGCCTATCCGACACAGGACTTCTTTGTTGTTACCAAAGTCTACAGTAACGAATTTGACTAGGTTGCTCTCGAGGAAGTCCTTAAAATCCAGGCATTCAATGTCGGCATGGCATATGTGGTAGACCAAGCATAAGTCATGCACGCAAACCTGGATCACGGCAGGCTTCTTCCTCTCTTTGTCCCTTAGATCCTTCTCTCGTCCCAGGGCTGTGGTCTACTCAACATCTAGCCCAGTGACCCACTCATCATCTGAGTTTTTGAACATGCGTCTGAAGCGAGAAAGGCATCCTTTCACCGTCGCAGAAGAATGAGTGTAGATGACGTCGAACTCATCGCCGGTGATGGTTCTAACCTTGTTCTCACCGCCGATCGTGGAGATTTGGGACGCCATGGATTTCGGAGGAGGGTTAGGATTAGTGGAACTGCCGTAATGTAAATGGACGGGACGACTAGGAGCGAACCGCCGTAGTATTAAAGGATGTGCGGGGACGAGTAGGAGCGAACTGCCAGCGTGCGAACGGCAGGGTAGTGTCTTTCCATTCTCGCATGATACGGGCTTCCGAGAGCCCTTGGATCTGAGATCGAACGGTTGCATGGCGTGATTCTAGACCTATGGATGAATATCCTATCCTGGAGGGTTATTCTGCAAATTTTCAGCAACTTAGCATGCGACCGTTTGATCTCAGATCCAAGGGCTGCCAGCAGCCCGTATCATGGTCGCGCCTACCACGACCGTCGCGTCGCTCGCACGGTCGCGCCCTTGGAGATTTAACACGGTGCGTTAGGCTATCTGATGTTGGCATGTCATACATAGTCATCACTTAGCCACTCATACTACAACAAGGTTGGTTATAAGGTTGGCTATAAGTGTATTTATTTTTTTTACTTCTCTCTATCTCTTTGTATGGAGTATCTCACTGGTTGGAAAGGCATGCAAATTCCCAAACCGCTTCCTACACCCTGAATCGAAATTTTTTGCCTAACAAGTTGTGTCGTGCAATTGGAATTCCAACTTGAGTACTACTAGTATTAGGAGTACCAGGGACCAGTTCTTTTAGGCTTCTAGATTAGTAATCCCATAACTACTACCTCTGTCCTGGTTTATTGGTCCCCATTGTAATATGTGTCAAATTTTGGTCATAAATTTAACTAATGAAATGTTATTGCATGTCACATGCACTAACATTTTATCAGTTAAATCTTTGGTCAAAATTTAGCACAAATTACAATGGTGAGGAATAAACCAGGACGGAGGTACTGTACTACTAGTACTAGTTTAGAAGCCCAAATAAATGAGTGAGGCGCCTATGTACATGTGCTAAGGGTGCCACATAGGCAAGAAAAAGATGTGGCAAAGCAATTAAAGAAGAGAGAGAGCATTAGGGTGACCCTAGGAGGAAACGGTGCTAAGCGCGTGAACCTATGCAAAATGACTATCAACCAATGAATGATGGAGTTTAATTGTTAAACAGTTCAAAGAGGGAGGCTTGGCTACAAAATCTAAGCACTAATGCACTGGGGAGACTAGTTGCTAAGGTTTTAAATGCACTTAGCACCTCGCGTAAGCACCAATGCATTGGAAGCATTACTCTCCACTGTGACTAGTATTATGGAAAAGCTGGGGAAGCCGCCAAAAGAACTGGCCCTAGGAGTAGTAGCTAGGGATCGAGTGTGCGAGATGAACCGGAAAAAGTAAATGCAGAGAGATGAAATGCAAAAAAGACGGAGGGATGTGATGGTTGCTTGTCCGTTTATTTTACCAGGCCACTTATTACTGGGAGCGGTTGGGTTTTGTGATATGACGGCTTTACTGCCGCGCCACGAGCGGGGTGAGAGGCGAGACTGTCGTGCAGCTCCGCCCTCTACACTGGTACTACTACATCGGTCGTGGTTTATCCCCCA
Source organism: Aegilops longissima (assembly GCA_021605205.1). NCBI lineage: Eukaryota > Viridiplantae > Streptophyta > Magnoliopsida > Poales > Poaceae > Aegilops > Aegilops longissima. The sequence continues at coordinate 697,114,129 of CM038679.1, forward strand.
TTGAATTTGACAAGATTTAACTGACAAAATGTTAGTGCATGTCAACAAAAACAATATCGTATTTGAACATAGTTTTCAATGATATAATTTTAGGTGACATGCATCATCATTTATCGTACTATATATAATGTTAGTTCAATTTTTGGTCGTACTAATCTATAGTAGTAAGGTGCCCATGCGTTGCACGGAAGAGTGAAATGCATTGGTCGGGGTGTTGTTTATTTTGACAAAGGATGTGGAGTCATCTCATGTGTAACAGGTATCGATAGGTTTCTTCGGATATTATTTCATCTCTAGAGCTCAGAAACATCCGGGTGAAATAGATAAAAAAGTATCTTGATGAGGTGACATCAAATTAAATGAAGAAAAGAGAGAGTTGAGTATCATAATATGATACTGTAGTATCATATTAAATGATGTGCTACTATGTGTCATGCATGACAACAAAATAAACTATCCTATGATACCAACACATGAAACTATGCATTACGAATGTAGTATCATACAAAAGTATCAAACGCATGATACTAGTATATGATACTTTCCATTACGACCAACCTAAGTACAATAGTGCGCTTTACATGGCATTTTTGCATATGTGGAGGAAAGAGAGGCAAGGAAAAAGTGGAGAAGTGGGCTCTCATGCAAGAGCCAGCCTCTACTACATGGTGGAGCATTGGGAGAGGCACCTGTATGGAGGTGGTCAGGAATCGGGAGACTCACGCCGGTCGTAGCGCCGCAGTTAAAATGATAATGGCAAGTCAAATCACATGGGCCCACCTGTCCAGCAGTAACTCGTTGTCAAATCACACAGCCCTACGTTTGCAGCAGCCTACTCCCTCGTCTTCTCGCTTCTCTGTCGAACCGACTAGGCAGAACTACCCCGCCGCCTACCGCGCAGGAAAAGCCCCGCCCTCGACTTTTAAATAGTATACAGTATACTAATTTTATATCCATGGATTGCGCCATGGAGCAAAGCCTCTAGAAAACGGTGGTACACATGTACGGAGTATACAGCATGCCCGTCGCGTTCGCGTCGCACCCCAGACGGTCGGTCGGTCTGGCACGCTGCTCTCCGAATGGAACGCGCGTCATATTGCGTTTGCACACACATGTGGGACCGCAATTAAGAACCGACCATAGGCACACTCCCCGGCCCTGCAAGTCGGGTGACTTAATAGAAGATGCAGACGAGCGATAGTACTAGAGAAGTGTTGTACAACGTTGGTGCCTGGGCGATCCCTGCAAGACACGGAAGATCAGGTCGTCCATGCATGTGACCAGACTCCAGCAGACACGCCTGGATTGGCTATCGTCTACATATCATGCAGGTTGTGTGTACATGGCTGTAGTTGTGGTGACAAATCTAGAAAAAGGTTTCTTGTCATCTCGCAAAATTAGGTGTCATGTGCTTCGGATCACTGCAAGGGTTAAACAGCAACAACTGAGTTGGGCTAGTCATTGGGGGCACATGCACGAAGACTACTCGGCTGCCATCTAGGTCAAGCCGGCTATGTTAATTAGGACATCTATCGACGGACCCCTTTTCTACGACTTTATCTTTAATTTGAGCTTTGTTCCTCATCTAGTTTGTCCGTCGGGATTCATGTTGTCTCCTTTGGGCAGTGAGGTTATGATTTCTTGTCATGTGGCATTTTTTCGTGTTATATGTTATAATCCGGCACTTCAGATCAAAATGACGACAACTGCGCCTCCGGGCCACGTGCATGAAGACTTCTCGATAGTCATTGACGAGGTCAAGCCAGCTCCGGTAGACAAAAGAAAACTAGTACTACTCCACTATATAGGCAGGAGCCTCCGCGCTTTCTTGCTAGTGTTGCTCTCTTCACACTGTCTCGGCTAATGTTGCTTTCATTCATGGGAGACTCTGCCCTTTTTAGGTCTGATGCTTGGCTAATTGGTGGCTCTTCCAGACCTCTGTGTTGGAGATTACCTAGGCTTTTCTCCTTTGTTATCAATGACAAACTTTCTGTGCATGAACTCCTCATTTCTCAGGATTTTTATTCAATGTTCTTCTTGCCACTGTAACATGAGGCTGCTTTGGAGTTGCAAGTTCTGGAAGCTTGGATCCTGGACTTACACAGAGACATCACATTGTCGGATGTTTGGATATGGCCTGGAAAATCTGGTGGCTATTCTACTAAGAGCTTTTACACTCTCATGCATCTCATTTGCCAACTATCTTTCCATGCAAGTGGTTGTGGGATAGCAAGTGCACCATGAAGATCAAAGTCTTTGGTTGGTTGTTATTCTTTGATAGACTCAACACCAAGGACTTGTTAATTCATAGGCATTGGAGATTCCCTTTGGACGACAATCTCTGTGTTATCTGTAGTGAATTTATCTATGAGGATAGGTTGCACCTGTTCTTCAATTGTAACTTCAGCCGCAGAGTGTGGAATTATCTTTCCATTGATTCGACCAGGGGCTCGGAGATTCAGCAATATATCCAGCATGCAAAATCAAGATTTAAGCATCCTTTCTTCTTTGAAATTATGCTCACTGCAGCTTGGAATATATGGATCCTCGGGAATGGAAGGACTTTCAGAGGAGAAAATGCAACCTTTGCTACTTGGAGATGTAATTTTGTACATGACCTTACTCTTCTAGCTCATAGAATGATAGTAGATAATAGGGCCAAGTTGTCTGCTTGGATTAACTCTCTGACTTAAATACAGGTAGGTAGGTAGGTAGGTAGGTAGGTTCTGCTTTTCTTCCCTTTAGCCCTTGTAATTTCCCCCAACTTGTACAGTTGATACCTTGCTCTTAATAATAAAGGGTTGTGGATCTTTGCCCTGCAGTAAATATTCAAAAAAAAAAAGAAACTACTAGAGACTTTTTAGCTTGCAATGATAGATATGATCTTAAGAAATTATTAGCTAAGCTAAAAGAAAAATCTTCGAATGTAGAATGAAATATGACCCTGCTTTTGCTACTTCACCTATCTGTATTTCCGATAAGGATTATGATTTCTCTGTCGACCCTGGGATAATTACTTTGGTTGAATATGATCCTTTTTTATGGCTATGAATCTGAAACTGTTGTGGCACATCTTACTAAATTAAATGATATAGCCACCCTATTCACTAATGATGAGAAAACTCGCTACTACTATATCCTTAAATTATTTCCATTCTCATTAAAGGGTGATGCTAAAACATGGTTTAATTCTCTTGATCCTGGTTGTGTGCGTAGTCCCCATGATATGATTTATTACTTCTCTACTAAATATTTCCCTGCTCATAAGAAACAAGTTGCCTTAAGGGAAATATATAATTTTGTGCAAATTGAAGAAGAGACTCTCCCACAAGCTTGGGGGAGGCTTCTCCGATTACTTAATGCTTTGCCTGATCATCCTCTCAAGAAAAATGAAATACTTGATATCTTTTATAATGGACTAACCGATGCTTCCAGAGACCACCTGGATAGTTGTGTTGGTTGTGTCTTCGGGGAAAGAACAATTGATCAAGCTGGATTGCTATTGAATAATATGTTGACTAATGAAAATAATTGGACACTTCCTGAACCAAGTCCTAAGCCAACTCCAAAGAAAAGGGGTATTTTATTTCTCAGTCCTGAAGATATGCAAGAGGCAAAGAAATCTATGAAAGAAAAGGGTATTAAAGCTGAAGATGTTAAGAATTTACCACCTATTGAAGAAATACATGGTCTTGATAATCCGACACAGGTAGTAAAGGTAAATTATCTCTATAGATTTGATGAAGGTGTTATTCCTCGTTATAGGTCTGCTAGCCAATGCTTGGATGAGTTTGATAATTTTATTGTTAAACAAGAAAACTTCAATGCTTATGTGGGTAGACAATTGAAACGTAATGCTTATATGAATGAACACTTGAGTGATTATATGTCTAGAGTTAAAGGTGAACTTAAACTTATTAGTAAACATGCTTCTATGGTTACCACTCAAGTAGAACAAGTGCTTAAAGCTCAGAATGATTTGCTCAATGAATTAAATGATAAGAGAAATGATAATGTTGTTAGAGTTATACCTAGAGGGGGTAAAATGATAAGAGAAATGATAATGTTGTTAGAGTTATACCTAGAGGGGGTAAAATGACTCAGGAACCTTTGTATCCTGAGGGCCATCCCAAGAGAATTGAGCAAGATTCTCAGAGAACTAATGTTGATGCACCTGGTCCTTCTAAAAAGAAGAAAAAGAAAAATGATTGGACTTTGCATGCTTCTAGTGAATCTATTGTTGACACACCTGAGAATCCCAATGATATTTCTATTTCTGATGCTGAAACACCATCTAGTGATGAACATGAACCTAGTGATAATGTTAATCATGATGTTCATGTTGATGCTCAACCTAGTAATCACAATGATGTAGAGATTGAACCTGCTGTTGATCTTGATAACCCACAATCAAAGAATCAACGTTATGATAAGAGAGACTTTGTTGCTAGGAAGCACGGTAAAGAAAGTGAACCATGGGTTCAGAAACCTATGCCTTTTCCTCCTAAACCATCCAAGAAAAAGGATGATGAGGATTTTGAGCGCTTTGCTGAAATGATTAGACCTATCTTTTTACGTATGCGGTTGACTGATATGCTTAAAATAAATCCTTATGCTAAGCATATGAAAGATATTGTTACAAATAAAAGAAAGATACCGAAAGCTGGAATTTCCACCATGCTTGTTAATTATACTTTTAAGGGTGGAATACCAAAGAAACTTGGAGATCCAGGAGTACCAACTATACCATGCTCCATTAAAATAAACTATGTTAAAACTGCTTTATGTGATCTTGGAGCCGGTGTTAGTGTTATGCCTCTCTCTTTATATCGTAGACTTGATTTGAATAAGTTGACACCTACTGAAATATCTTTGCAAATGGCCGATAAATCAACTGCTATACTTGTCGGTATTTGTGAGGATGTGCATGTTGTGTTTGCAAATGTTACTATTTTAACGGACTTTATTATTCTTGATATTCCTGAGGACGATAGTATGCCGATTATCCTTGGTAAACCCTTTTTGAATAGTACAGGGGTTGTTATTGATTGCAACAAAGGCAATGTCACTTTTCATGTTAATGGTAATGAGCATACGGTACACTTTCCGAGGAAACAACCTCAAGTCCACAATATCAACTCTATTGGAAAAATTCCATCAATTATTATTGGAGGTTTTGAATTTCCCCTTCCAACTATCAAGGAGAAATATGATATTCTTATTATTGGGGACGTGCATATCCCCGTTGAGGTAACCTATAGTGTTATTCAAAAATTCTCCGGTTTCATGCGATTCGGAATGAGTTTGTTAACAAGACTTGATCAACCTTGTTAGTGGATTCCTTTTGATGAGCATGAGATGGATGAAGTTAGAAAGCACAACTCTCTGTACCCTCCTTTTACTTTCTGTTATTTAGCTTAAATAAAGCAAAAATAGTTTTCTTTTGTCTGTTTTCTGAATTATCCTTGCAATAAAAATACCCCGAAAAAAAAATTCTCCAAACGTCCCGAAAATGAAATATGATTTTTTGTTGAATATTTAAGAATATCCGCATCGAGAACACACGGAGGGGCAACCATCCGCCACGAGGTCCAGGCGCGCCCCCCCTGGGGCGCGCCTGCCTCATGGGCCCCACGCGGCCCCCCTCCACTTATTCCTGCACCCACACACTTCTTCTTCCTCCAGAAAAAATCACCCACCAGCTCAAGCACGAGTTTTAGCACATCTTGCTGCGATTTTCGATCTCCTTGCTCAAAGCTCCACTCACAAAACTGCTTTGGGGGATTGTTCTTCGGTATGTGACTCCTCCAATGGTCCAATTAGTTTTTGTTCTAGTGCTTTATTTATTGCAAATTTTTGCTTCTTAGGTGACACTGTTCTTGAGCTTGCATGTCCAATTTATATGGTCCCAAGTAGTTCTAATGCATGCTATAGTCTCTAGGTGTAACGCCCCAAGACCGGAGCTTCAGTTGCCTTCCAGGGTTTCCGAGTTTTTGTCGTGTGATTTGTTTTGTTTGTTGCATTTCATCATGTCATTATCTCTGTTGCCGTCATGTTTTTAAAACTTGCATTCGTTAGTCGTTGACGTTTCTCCCTTTGCCTTCATCACCTTCCCTCTTGACGCGCGCCACCTAACCCCGCTTTGCTCAGTGCATAGATCCCTCTCGCGCGTCCAAAAACTCCCCTTGACCCAAACCGGATTGTCGCTACCGTTGTGTCCGGATCATCCCCTAACGTCTACAAAACATCTCTGTTTTGTTAATGGGGCTCCCTAACTATTTTTTTCGCGACCGTTCGTTTTCGATCGGAGGGACGAAATAGCCCCAAACCAAAATCCCTCACTATATAATCAGTCTACTCTAACCCTAGAAACTAGGGATCATGTCCCATCCATCCACTCATTCCCTTTTCGGCCGCCGCCACTCTCTCATCGGGATCCTCCCCGATCCACCCAACCAGCCGCAGCCTTCTCTTTCCTCGATCCAAATCCACCGAGCCCACCCTCTTCCGAACCAACCAGCACCCGATCCCCCCTGCCCGAGCTCCTCACCGCACCACCGGAGCCCCGAGCCGCCACCTCGTCGTCCACGGCGTCTCGTGCCTCCTCCTCGTCGCCTCGCCGGAGATGAGTCCCCGGGAGACCCTTTCGCTGCCTGCCTTTCTCCTTCCTCCTCTAATCTCTCTCCCTTCCTCGTTTGTTTTTCTTTCTACCAGGAGAACGGGGCTCGCCCCTGCTGCCATCACCGCCGGTGCAAGCTTCTGCACCTGCCGAGCTCGCCATCGCCTCGCGCTTCCTTCCCCGGCCGTGCCTGGTCGGCCTGTCTCCCGTCCACGCTGTCTCGTGCCGGACCTCACCGGAAGGAGCATCACCGCCAAGTCCAACCTCTGCCCCGATCCGGTCGCTCCGCTTTGGATCCGGCCGGCTCCGTGTCGCGTCCCCATGCCCGAGAGCCCGCGCCGGCCATCTTCCTCGCCGGGGTGCCCCGCCAAGTCCCTCTGCTTCTAGGGTCGCCGGCCATCCCCGTCCTTGCTGGACCTTCTCACCTCGCCGGAGCCCCAAGACCCCCCGCCAAGTCCCTCTGCAGGAGCTGCGTCTGTCCGCTGCTGCTCCTCTTCATCGAGCCGCCCAAGTCCCAGGAAGCCGTCGCCGTCGCCAAGTCCCTCATGCCGCCGTTCACCTCCTGCCATCGCCCGGATCCGGCGCCCCTTCGTCTGTCCTCGCCGGATTGAGCAGCGCCCTGCTCGCTCTGCATCGAGCAGAGGGGCTTTGCTCGATTCCCTGCCTCGCTCTGTTTCTGTTATTCAAAAACAAACAGCAGCAGCTCCCTCATCGTCGCGTTGACCGCATCAAACCAGCGCCTGGGCCGTGTCTCGCGCAAGGCCTAGCGCGCCCCCTGTCGGCCTCCCTCTCCACCAAACGGGCCTCAGCCCATGGGTGAGCGCCCCAGCGCCCCTCCTGTGTTTTCCTCCTGTTGGGCCAGCCTGCAGATTCGGCCCGAGTCACTGTTTTTTTTTCGCGAACGAATTTACTAATCATCCAGTAAATTACTGTTTTGCAGAAAACCCCCTGTTCATCATGCATATAATAACTTTTTAACAGTGCATCACATGTAAAAACTTAATATATGAAACTTGCTTAAAAAATTGTGTAGATTAATAATTTGCCACTTTCATCTATGTTAAAAATGTTTAACTTGCTGTTTATTTAAATTTGCTAATATGCCATGTTAAAATGCTTTAATTCATAACTAAATGACCGTAACTCGGATTTAAATAAATTATATATGTAAATGGGGTAGAAAAATGCCTAGTTTAACATGGTGTACTTGCTTTGCATGTTTAACAACTCTAAAATTGTGTTTAGGGCAGAACAGTACCTAATCCATAAATAGGCACATGAGGATTTTCCGGACTTGTTGTTCGTTGTTTCCGGCCTCATTTAAACTTGCTTAGTTAGGTAGTTTTGTTGTGCTTCACCCCTTGCCATGATAATCAACATTTAATATTGATTGGTAGCTTAAACGAGTTCAAACTAAATATTTGCATGTGGTGTTTTGTCAATATGCAACTCGTTGCATATTGAGCTCCACTTAATTGGTAGTATTGTTTGATGCACTTTGCCATGCCATGCCTCATTAAACCGGACATGCATCATACTTGATTGTGCATCATGCCATGTTTATGATTGTGTGTTTACTATGTTGTTTGCTTCTTTCCGGGTTGCTTCTCTCGTTAGCTTCGGTTCCGTTCCGGAGTTGTGAGGATTCGTTCGACTACGTCCGCTTGTCTTCTTCATGGACTCGTTCTTCTTCCTTGCGGGATCTCAGGCAAGATGACCATACCCTCGAAATCACTTCTATCTTTGCTTGCTAGATGCTCGCTCTTTTGCTATGCCTATGCTGCGATGCCTATCACTTGCTTATCATGCCACCCACATTGCCATGTCAAGCCTCTAACCATCCTTTCCTAGCAAACCGTTGTTTGGCTATGTTACCGCTTTGCTCAGCCCCTCTTATAGTGTTGTTAGTTGCAGGTGAAGATGAAGTTTGTTCCTTGTTGGAACATGGAGATGTTGTTCCTTGTTGGAACATGTTTATTTGTTGGGATATCACAATATATCTTATTTAATTAATGCATCTATATACTTGGTAAAGGGTGGAAGGCTCGGCCTTATGCAGTGTTTTGTTCCACCCTTGCCGCCTAGTTTCCATCATACCGGTGTTATGTTCCCGGATTTTGCGTTCCTAACGCGGTTGGGTGATTTATGGGACCCCTTGACAGTTCGCTTTGAATAAGACTCCTCCAAAGAAGGCCCAACATTGGTTTTACCATTTGCCACCTAAGCCTTTTTCCCTTGGGTTCTGCAGACTCAAGGGTCATCTTTATTTTAACCCCGGACCGGTGCTCCTTGAGTGCTGGCCCAAACCGATCGATGTCCGGCGCCCCTGGGCAATCGTGGTCTATGCCAACCCGACGTCTTGCTCATCCGGTGTGCCACGAGACCGAGATATGTGCAGCTCCTATCAGATTTGTCGGCACATCCGGCGGCTTTGCTGGTCTTGTTTTATTCTTTGTCGAAATGTCTTGTAGCCGGATTCCGAGATCGATCGGGTCTTCCGGTAGAAGGAATATCCTTCGTTGACCGTGAGAGCTTATAATGGGCTAAGTTGGGACACCCTGCAGGTATTATCTTTGAAAGTCGTGCCCGCGGTTATGAGGCAGATGGGAATTTGTTAATGTCGGTTGTAGAAAACCCGAAGTTGATCTTAATTAAAATACATCAACGCGTGTGTAACCGTGATGGTCTCTTCTCGGTGAGTCCGGGAAGTGAACACGATGTTGGAGTTATGTTTGGCGTGGGTTGTTCTAGGATCACTTCTTGATCATAGTTGTTCGACCGTGCTTTTGCCTTCTCTTCTCGCTCTCATTTGCGTATGGTAGCCACCATATATGCTAGTCGCTTGCTGCAGCTCCACCTCACAACCCTGTCCTACCTTTAAGCTTAAATAGTCTTGATCTCATGGTGTGAGATTGCTGAGTCCCGTGACTCACAGATACTTCAAAACCAGTTTGCAGTGCCGATGAAACCGTGCAGGTGACGCATCCGAGCTCAAGGAGGAGCTCGATGAAGATCTTGTTCATTGTGTTGTTTCGTTTCAGTTGATCAGTAGTGGAGCCCAGTTGGGACGATCGGGGATCTGTGTAGCATTTGGGGTATCTTCTTTTATTTTGGTTCCGTAGTCGGACCTTGATTGTATCTGTATGATGTAATGTTTTACTCATGTATTGTGTGAAGTGGCGATTGTAAGCCAACTATGTATCTCTTTCCCTTATGTATTACATGGGTTGTGTGAAGATTACCTCACTTGCGACATTGCTTTCAATGCGGTTATGCCTCTAAGTCGTGCTTCGACACGTGGGAGATATAGCCGCATCGAGGGCGTTACACTAGGCACTTATGGGAGAAGTTGCTATCAATTTTGTTGAGTTTGGTTCACTTTTATTTTGAGTTACTAAAAAATTCAGAAAAATTCAGAAAAAGAGAATGATGAAGAGATTATTGAAGGGCTCTTCGAGCCAAAGCTCGAAGGATAAGCAAAGTGAAAAAGATAAGAAGCCCAAATATAATCTTCCTCGCACCACGGAAGTTCGTCCGTGTGAATGGCCTTATGACGAGTTCTTGAAGGCAGCCGGGATTCATGATGATTTTTATTATTTAGCTGAGAATGCAGGCCTCGCCGACTTCCTCCGCGACCAGGGCGAACAGTATCTCCTACTCACTAATATTTTTGTGCAAAATTTTCATTTCCATGCTAGGATATCACCACCTTCAGTGGTGTTTCATTTATATGATGAATTTAAGGAGATGACCTTATATGATTTTTGTTGGGTATGCAAGATACCATTTGAGGGCAGCATAGAGGAACCACACCGTAATGATGTGGAGGGATTTATTAATGAAATTGCTATAGGGGAAATGAGGAAAGTTTCAGGTGCAAGAATTACTAGCATACATTTTCCTGTTCTACGTTACTTTGCAATATTTGCTAGTAGATGCTTGATTGGTCGCGGGAATAGCAGAAATCTTAGTGCTCCTGATATTGTTATTTCGAGCCATGCTTTGTTTCGTGATACAACTTTCAGTTTAGGCGCTATTATTGCTAAACGATTAAGTCTGAACCATACAAAGGGCCCGATCTTTGGTGGCATCTTTGCTTCGCGCCTTGCTGCACACTTTAATATACCTATTAGGCATTATGAGAAATAAGAAAAGTTGTTGCCCCCTGTCTTTCTAGATTATAAGAGTATGGTAGCACATGACTTTATTGTTAAAAAGAAGAAGAAACTGCTTAAGTATAATTTGATATTTGATAAAAATTATTGTGAGATTATTACCTTGCGTGCGCCCTCTTTGTTTAACATATTTTCAGGCACGTACCTCATTTTGTCGGAGGCCATTCATGCATACTTGAGCGTGACACCTGCTCCAGAGGCTGAGCCGGAGCCACCACTTGACCCTTATCGACGGTCTGTTTATCAGTGGGATCCCGAGGAGATCGCCAACCAGTGGCACCCAGAGGACCCTCCTTGGTACACTGGAGAGGACCACTTTGATCCATGGGCATAGACCAACTTAGGCCAAAAGCCTAAGCTTGGGGGAGTACGTATTTCTCACCGACATTACATTCATGTTCACACACTCATTCTAGTTGTCGGTGCTCCTACTTTTTCATTGTACTATCCATGCTAGTTTATTTTCTTTTCTAGCCTTCTTCTTGTGTGTTTGAAAAACCTTAAGAAAAAAATTTAGTTGTAGCTTTTAGCTAGTTTACTTTCCATGCTTGTAGTAGTAGTAATTAAAAGAAAACCCAAAAATATTTCTCGTTCTTCTTTTGCTTGTTGGGAGCTTTCCCGTGTAAATAGTTTTATTTCCTTTCTTTTCTTTGGGGGTCGAGAGGAGAAGAACATGATGAAAATGTTAACTGGCTCTCATATGCATCATCGTTGATTTAATAAAGAGCTCATATTACCTTGTCTTCTCCTGTGTATTAAATGCCCGCAGATTCCAGCTTAGTCCAATGCACGTGCACTATTATTATTATCCACACCGTTCGGTCGTGCGAGTGAAAGGCAATAATGAAGATATATGATGGACTGATTGAGATGAGAGAAGCTGGTATGAACTCGACCTATCTTATTTTTGTAAATATGATTAGTTCATCGTTCCTGATTCAGCCTATTATGAATGAAACATGTTTTCAATGACAATTAGAGATTATAGTTACTCATGTCATGCTTAATTTGCTAGGAGTTTATAATGGTTTACCTTGCGTGCCAACATGCTATTAAAATGGTTGTGATGTGGTATGATAGGGTGGTGTCCTCCTTTGAACGATTTGAGTGGCTTGACTTGGCACATGTTCACACATGTAGTTGAAACAAAATCAACATAGCCTCCACGATATTTATGTTCATGGTGAATTATATCCTACTCATGCTTGCACTCCGTGTTGATTAATTATAATGCATGTTCATGACTGTTGTCGCTCTCTAGTTGGTCACTTCCCAGTCCTTTTCTAGCCTTCACTTGTACTAAGTGGGAATACTGCTTGTGCATCCACTTCCATAAACCCCAAAGTTATTCCATATGAGTCCACCATACCTTCCTATATGCGGTATCTACTTGTCGTTCCAAGTAAATTTGTATGTGCCAAACTCTAAACCTTCAAATGAAATTATGTATTGTATGCTCGAATAGCTCATGTATCAACTAGGGTTGTGTGTATCTTCCATGCTAGGCGGGTTATTCTCAAGAGGAGTGGACTCCGCTCCTCACTCACGAGAAAATGGCTAGTATCGGGATGCCCAGTCCCATGCTCAAATTAAATCAAAATAATTGCAAACAAAACTCACCCAGGACTGTTGTTAGTTGGACGGTACCCGTTGTTTCGGACCAGCCGTGGAGTGTGCTTGTTGGTGATGGGGGAGTATAAACTTTACCATTCTGCTTGGGAACCACCTATAATGTGTGTAGCGTGGAAGATATCGAGATCTCTCGGTTGTTATGTTTACAATGAAAGTATACCGCTCAAAATATTATTTATCTCTATTTCAAAATCGAGCTCTGACACCTCTACAAATCCCTGCTTCCCTCTGCGAAGGGCCTATCTATTTACTTTTATGTTGAGTCATCACCCTCTTATTAAAAAGCACTAGTTGGAGAGCACCGCTATCATTTGCATGCATTACTATTAGTTTATATTGGGTATGACTATGATTGGATCTCTTTTACCATGAATTAGAATGTTTAGTCAGTCCTTGATCTTCATAGGTGCTCTGCATTTATGTTTTGCGGTCTCAGAAAGGGCTAGCGAGATACCATCTTGTTATATCATATTATGATTGTTTTGAGAAAGTGTTGTCATCCGAGATTTATTATTATTGCTTGCTAGTTGATTATGCCATTGATATGAGTAAACATGAGACCTAAGTGTTATTGTGAATATGGTTAGTTCATAATCTTTGCTGAAAACTTGAATGCTGGCTTTACATATTTACAACAACAAGAGCAAACAGAGTTTGTAAAAGATTTTCCTTATCACTTTCAGTTTGTCAACTGAATTTCTTGAGGACAAGCAAAGGTTTAACCTTGGGGGAGTTGATACGTCTCCATCGTATCTACTTTTCCAAACACTTTTACCCTTGTTTTGGACTCTAACTTGCATGATTTGAATGGAACTAACCTGGACTGACGCTGTTTTCAGCAGAATTGTCATGGTGTTATTTTTGTGCAGAAATAAAAGTTCTCGGAATGACCTGAAACTTCACGGAGAATATTTATGGAATTAATAAAAAATATTGGCGAAAGAATCAAGACCAGGGGGGCCACACCCTGTCCACGAGGGTGGGGGCGCGCCTACCCCCCTGGGCATGCCCCCTGTCTCATGGGCCCACTGGAGCTCCACCGTCCTCAACTCCAACTCTATATATTCACGTTCGGGGAGAAAAAAATCGGAGAGAAGGATTCATCATGTTTTACGATACAGAGCCGCCCCCAAGCCCTAATCTCTCTCGGGAGGGCTGATCTGGAGTCCGTTCGGGGTTCCGGAGAGGGGAATCCATCGTCGTCGTCATCATCAACCTTCCTCCATCACCAATTTCATGATGCTCACCGCCGTGCGTGAGTAATTCCATCGTAGGCTCGTTGGACGGTGATAGGTTGGATGAGATTTATCATGTAATCGAGTTAGTTTTGTTAGGGTTTGATCCCTAATATCCATTATGTTCTGAGATTGATGTTGCTATGACTTTGCTATGCTTAATGCTTGTCACTAGGGCCCGAGTGCCATGATTTGAAATCTGAACCTATTATGTTTTCATGAATATATGTGAGTTCTTGATCCTATCTTGCAAGTCAATAGTCACCTACTATGTGTTATGATCTGGTAACCCCGAAGTGACAAAAATCAGGACCACTCCCGGTGATGACCGTAGTTTGAGGAGTTCATGTATTCACTAAGTGTTAATGCTTTGGTCCGGTACTCTATTAAAAGGAGGCCTTAATATCCCTTATTTTCCAATAGGACCCCGCTGCCACGGGAGGGTAGGACAAAAGATGTCATGCAAGTTCTTTTCCATAAGCATGTATGACTATATTCGGAATACATGCCTACATTACATTGATGAATTGGAGCTAGTTCTGTGTCACCCTATGTTATAACTATTGCATGAGGAATCGCATCCGACATAATTATCCATCATTGATCCAATGCCTACGAGCTTTTCACATATTGATCTTCGCTTAGTTACTTTTCCGTTGCCACTGTTACAATTACTACAAAAACTACTACCGTTACTTTTGCCACCGTCACCGTTACTTCCATACTACTTTTCTACTAAATACTTTGCTGCAGATATTAAGTTTTCCAGGTGTGGTTGAATTGACAACTCAACTGCTAATACTTGAGAATATTCTTTGGCTTCCCTTGTGACGAATCAATAAATTTGGGTTGAATACTCTACCCTCGAAAATTGTTGCGATCCCCTATACTTGTGGGTTATCAGCCACCCCGCGTTGTCGCCGTCACCGCCCCGTGCTGCCCGATGTAAATCGCCGCCCGCGCCTGACGCGCCGTCACCGCCCGTGCGCCGCAGCAAGCAACTCCTGCCCCGCGCCGTCGCCGCCCGCCACGGTCAAGCGGCCTTCTATGATGTTTTTTTCATATGATGTTTTTTGTTCATATGATCATATGATGTTTTTTTGTGCATATGATGTTTTTTTCATATGATGTTTTTTTTCATATATGTATTAATTTTTTTATTTAGGTTGTTAGTAGATATCGATTTTAGGTTAGTGTATTTTAGGCTAGTGTAGAGGGAAAAGTAAAATAAGGAAAATGAAGGAAAGAGGAAGAAGGAAGAAGGAAGAAGAATAAGAAAAAGAAGGAGAGGAAAAAGGAAAATAAGAAGAGGAAGAAGGAGAAGAATAAGGAGAAGAAGAGGAGAGGAAGAAGGGGAGAGGAAGAAGAGGATAAATAAATAAGAAGAGGGGAAAAGAAGAAAAAAAGGGGAGAAGAAGAAAGGAATAGAGTAGAAGAAGAAAAAATAGAAAAAATTCTATTTTTTCTTCTTCTCCTCTTTTTTTTCTTTTTTTTCTTCAATCTTCTCCTCTATTCCTTTCTTCTTCTCCTCTTTTTCTCTTCTTCTTCCTCTTCTTATTTTTTATCGGTTATGTCGTTGTCGATATACCCCCTCCCCGATAACTTCGACATGAGGGGGGTCGATATACCCCCTCCTCGTTAACTTCAACATGAGGGGGGGAGGGGTCGCCGAGGGTTTGAGGGGCGAGGGTCGAGAACTAGGGTAGAGGGTCGAGGGTCGCCGAGGGTTCGAGGGTCGAGGGGTCGAGGGTCGAGGGTTCGAGGGTCGTCGAGGGGTCGAGGGTCGAGGATCGCCGAGGGGTCGAGAGGTTGCCTAGTGTCAAAGTATTGAAGAAATCCATGGCTTCATCATTAGCCGGAAGTAACCCGGGCATGATGGCACAAAGCTCTCCAAAGTTATTCTGGAACGGAGTCCCGGATAGAATTATCCACCTTTTGGTACGAATTTCAGCAAAGGCCTTCCAAATAGCGATATTCGGAAGGCTCTTGCTGAACTTTGTACCAAAAAGCAAATTATCCTATCTGGGACTCCGTTCCAAAATAACTTTGGAGAGCTTCGTACTATCATGCTCCTGTTACTTTCGCCTAATGATGAAGACATGGTTTTGTTGAATCCTTTGACACTATACAAACGTGACATGAGGGGGTCGAGGGTCGGGAACTAGGGTAGAGGGTCGTGGATCACCGAGCGGTCGAGGGTCGAGGGTCACCGATGGGTCGAGAGGTTGCCTAGTGTCAAAGTATTGAAGAAATCCATGCTTTCATCATTTGCCGGAAGTAACCGGGGCATGTTGAAAGTGCTAAAAATCGCCTATTCATCCCCCCTCTAGTCGATAACTAGCACTTTCAATTGGTATCAGAGCAAGGTACTCCCTTGTTACGTGTGATTCGTTTAACCACAGAGTTTTAGCTATATCATTGCGGGGATAATCAAAGTCTCCGCTGCTTGCCCGTGTTCGATGGGCCGACTATCCCTATTGGAAGAATAAGATGCGCATGCATCTTGAAGCCATGATGTCGACCTACGGTATGTCGTCAAGAACGGTGTTCCCAAATCTGGTGAAGGTGTCACCCTGCTGATGTCAAGAAGTTCATTCAAGCTGGACTCCATTGCAAAGAACATCATCTGTGGTCATCGACCAAAGGACGAGTATGGCCGTGTGAGTGCTCTGAAGCGTTGAAGCTAGTCAGGGACTGGCTATCAAGGTCAACGAAAGCGTCTCAACCCGAGAGATCAAAGGACCGGTGTTCTTCGCAACCTCTTCAACCGCTTCAAGAGAAAGCGACAATGAAAATGTCCAGCTCACGTTTGATCGCCTCATCGACATCACAAATGAGCTTCATGCTCTCGGCGCCACTTGAGATCACCAAGCATGAAATCGTCAAGACACTCTGAGATCACTTGACAGCTCTTTTGACACCCTTGCCCTCATGATACAAGAACGCCCCGACTTCAAGACACTCGATCCGTCGATATACTTGAGAGGCTCAACACACATGACTTCCACTTTACGAGAAAAGATATATCTATGGTCCCAACTATGGCGAACTCGCTTTGAAGGCAAAAGTTGTTTCCTCATCGAAGAAGAATCATTGCGGTTACGATGATCCCGAAGACATTGGAAAGGAACTTGCTATGCTTGTGAAGAAGTTCCAGAAATTCACTAGGAAGAAAGGCTTCAGAAAGTCTTGACGATCCAGCTCAAGAGATGATGAAGCTTCCACTCATGACTACAAGAAGAGAACCTGTCACAAGTGCAAGAAAATTGGACACTATATCTACGAGTGTCCACGGTGGGACAATGAAGAAGAAGAAGAAGAAGAGCAAGGAATATGATTCTGATGACAAGAAAAAGAAGAAATCTTCAAAGTCTTATTCCAAGTCTTCATCAAAGTCTTCATCGCATAAGAAGAGCTCATCTGGCAAGGCTCGTGCTTTTGTTGGCAAGGAAATGGATTCAGAGGAGGAGTCTGCGCTACGAGGAGGTGGAGGTGGAGTCGAAGAGGAGTCCGACCAGGCGTTGCAAGTCGGCTTTAGCCACAACCTATATTGCCAAGTCCATCTTCAACATGAAGACAATGACTTCTACACCTGTGGCTGAAAGCGATGACAAGGACGACCCTGCTCCCACCTACTGCTTCATGGCACGCGGTGCCAAGGTAAAATCACGTGATGCTTACTTTCAAACATCAAGTGAAGATGACTCTGATTGTGAATCCAAGCCCAGCTACAAAACACTTGCTAAAATTGCAACCGAACAACAAAGAGCTATGGAACATACTCAAAAACTGTTAGACAAAAGTGATGACCTGTTGGACGCGGAAATGACACGTTCACAGTCCTTAGTTGAAGACATTAAAAATCTTCATGCTAAGTACCAAGAACTTGAAAGTCGTCATGAAATGCTCTCAACTACTCATGAAAGGCTCTCCTATGATTATCTTCAAAGGAAGCAAGAGCTTGAGAAATTGAGAGCGGTTCATGAAGATCTTCAGAAAGAGAATGAGTCACTTCGCGCTCAACAGATCAGTCCCTTTCGGGATGGATTTGAACCACCATGTCTAAAATGTCTTGGCGTGATATCACTACCTCTGTTCTTTGAATGTTCAACTGCTGCTACTGTTGCATTGTCTTCAACTACTAATGTGGTAACTAACCCTCTGCGGAGGATACCACAGCTATTCTTGATGAAAATGCTAGGTTGAAGACTTTGCTTGAAACAGGGATGTATAAAAGTCTAAAAGGGCATCAGACACTTTGTGATGTCCTCAAAAGCAGATTCGAACGAAACCCTAGGAAAGAGGGTGTTGGGTTCGAGAGGAAAATGAATGTTGATGGTTCCTATTGGAAGCTTTGGCGGTATCCCAAAACCACATGGGTTCTGCAAAGGGACCTTGATGTTTCCATCCACCTTATCCGGCTTTACTGTGCTAACCCTATTATCACTGATGAATCCTTTGATGCAAACTATAAGTTGTTCAAGAATTAGAATGGTGAAGTGTTTGCCAGGTATATTGGTACTAACTGCAGGAATGGACCCCCTATGAAGAAGATCTGGGTTCCCAAAAGCTGTCTTGAGAATCTTCCAATGAATGTCATCATGACACCACCTGGGAAGAAGACAAACCCCAGACCTAAGGCGTCATATGGTCCAAAGGCTTCATACAGACAGAGGACTCACCTAAGTCACCCTAACGCCAATGTTTTGCAGGGAAACCGTACTCAAATTTATGAATATGAGCGTGTGTCTTCAAACCGCTATGTTCATAGAACTAAGAACTTTACGCTTATTCATATGAGTATCATTCATCTCTGCAAGGCTATTTGCTAGGGCTCCAAAGCCGAAATTCTCAGATGCTGCACTTAGACTCATTGCTTCTAAGCCACCCACGAAGATGTGGGTGGTTAAGAAGAATTAACTCTCTTTTGCAGGAAAGGGTCTCGGCCGAAAATCAAAGGCGTCGATGCTATTCTTTGGGGACCTAAAACATCTTGTAGGACACAAGATCAAATGCCCAAATGGTCTCACTATGTATTTTGTTCTGAATCGTTTGCCATTCATCCTATCAGTCCTAATCTTGATTTAAGCTTCAATAATCCACTTGCTGTCAAATGTTTATGCTTCACAATGCTCTTGGTGAAGCCTATCCCCTAAGCATCTTGAGGGTATGACACCTCATGCTTGAGAATGGATTATGGACGGTGGATGCACTAATCATATGGTGGTGATCGAAGTCTTCTCATGGACTCAACCTTACGTCCATCGGACAAGAGTCATATCACATTTCTTGACCTTTGGTAAAAGCAAGGTATTGGGTCTAGGTAGAGTTGCAATCTCAAAGGATCAACACATGGATAAAGTGATGCTTGTGGAATCCCTTGGTTTCAACTTGATGTCATCTCAATGCTTTGTGACTTGAACATGATTGTGATATTCGGAAAATATCGTTGCCTTGTACTAATGGAATCGACAAGTCTCTAGTCTTTGAAGGGTATAGGAAAGATGATCTATACATGGTAGATTTCTCAGCAGGTCCTGACTTCTTGTATGTCTTGCAAAAGCTTGAATCTTGGCTCTGGCATCGGAGGTGGGGCATCTTGGCATGAGGAACTTACACACACTCGCCAAGAAGAAGCATGTCATAGGCATCGAAGGTGTCAAGTTCAAGAAGGATCATTTGTGTGGTGCTGCGAAGCTGGAAAGATGACTAGGGCAAAGCACCCTCGAAGACAATCATGGCGACATCTCAACCCTTGAGCTGTTACACATGGATTTGTTTGGCCCTACTCATTACTCTACCCTCACAACAACTGCTTGTCTCTATGGCCCGTCATTGTTGATGACTACTCAAGATACACATGGGTGCACATAATTCTCTACAAGATGAAGTGCAAGATGTCTTGGGACAACTTCGCCAATCGAGCAATGAACAATTATGGCGTCAAGATCAAGCATATCGAAGTGATAACGACCTTTGAATTCAAGAATACGGACTTGATCTTTATCTGGATACCATGGGAATCACTCATGAGTTCTCTGCTCCATACACACCTCGGCAAAATAGCATCGTGGGCGCAAGAACAGAACCCTCATTGAGATGGCTCGAACGATGCTCGGCGAGTACAAGACACCAAGAAAGTTACGGCACGAAGCCATTGATACAGACTTGTCACGTCATCAACCGTGTTTATATCCATAAGCTTCGAACAAAACTTCCTATGAGCTCCTTCTTGGCAAGAAGCCAAATGTCGACTACTTGAGTATTTGGGGCTAAGTCTTGGATCAAGGATCCCCATCACAAGTCAAAATTTGAACCCAAAGCTCACGAAGGCTTCATGCTCGATTCTGGAAAGGACTCACACTCTTACAGAGTCTTCAATCTCTATCTCTACAAAATCATTGAAACAGTAGATGTGTGATTTGATGAAACAAATGGTTCACAAAGAGAGTTCCTGCCAAGTACACTAGATGAAGCTCCGCCCAGCGAATCTATCAAGCTGATGGGAACTGGTGAAATCATGCCAAATGAAGCACAGCCTGAAGAGGAACTTATCATTTCTGCACCTAACCAAACTGAAGACAATGCTCAGCCTGAAGACAATCCTCCCAATGATGACAATGATCGGCAAGAGAAAAGTCTTCGTCCGATTCATCCTCGAGTTGCAAATGAAGTACAGATTGAGAAGATAATCGATAGCATCAATGCACCTGGTCCGCTTACTGGCTCAAGAACAACACAGCTAGCAAATTTCTGTGGGCACTTTTCATTTGTGTCAATATCGAACCCAAGAAAGTTCTTTGAAGCTTTTATGGAACCAGAATGGATTCAAGCTATGCAGAAGAACTTCAGCAGTTCAAGCTGAATAATGTTTGGGAACTTGTCAAGCGTCCCGACCCTCGCAAGCATAACATTATTGGCACCAAATGGATATATCGAAAGAAGCAAGATGAGCATGGTCAAGTTGTCAGAAACAAAGCACGGCTTGTGGCTCAAGGATATACTCAAGTTCAAGGAATTGACTTCGATGAAACATTTGCTCCTGTAGCTAGGCTTGAAGCCATTCGCATACTACTAGCCTATGCTAACCACCACAACATCTTGCTCTATCAAATGGATGTGAAGAGTGCATTTCTCAACGGCAAGATTGAAGAAGAAGTATATGTCGCTCAACCACCTGGCTTTGAAGATCCAAAACATCCTGATATGGTGTACAAGCTGAATAAAGCACTGTGTGGCCTCAAACAAGCTCCTCGCGCCTGGTATGATACGATCAAAGACTTCCTGAAGAGCAAAGGCTTCAAACCTGAATCCCTTGATCCCACACTCTTCACGAAGACATATGATGGTGAACTGTTTGTATGCCAAATATATGTGGATGACATTATCTTGGGTGCACCAACCGAAGTATAGTGATGAATTTGGATACATGATGCAAGAACAATATCGATGTCCATGATGGGAGAGCTCAAGTTCTTCCTTGGTCTTCAAATTAAATCGACAAAGGAATGGCATCTTTATATCTCAAGAAAAATACCTCCAAGATTGTTTGAAGAAGTTTGGAATGCAAGAGTGCAAAGGATACACGACGCCAATGCCGATAAACACCATCGGGTCCCGACGACAATGGTAAAGAGTTCGATCAAAAGGTATACCGCTCCATGATTGGTTCCTTACTTTACCTATGTGCATCTAGGCGGATATTATGCTTAGTGTTTGCATGTGTGCTCGATTCCAAGCGGCACCAAAGGAATCGCATCACTTAGCTGTGAAGCGAATTCTTCGATATTTGGCTCACACCCCAACACTCGGATTATGGTATCCAAAGGGCTCAAAATTTGATTTGGTTGGATTTTGGATGCTGATTATGCTGGTGACAAGGTGGATCGCAAGTCTACATCGGGCACATGTCACTTTACGGGACGATCACTTTCGTCTGTTGGTCTTCAAAGAAGCGTAGCGTGTGTCACTCTCAACTGCAGAATCTGAATACATTCTGCTGGATCTTCTTGTGCGCAGCTTCTATGGATGAAACAAACTCTCAAGGACTATGGCATCAATCGACACAAGTACCTCTTTTCTGCGACAACGAAAGCGCCATCAAGATTGCCAACAATCCAGTCCAGCACTCGAAGACAAAGCACATTGAAATTCGCCATCATTTTCTCAGGGATCATGTCATGAAGAAATATATTGACATCATTCACGTCAACAACGAAGAGCAATGGCAGATATCTTCACAAAGCCCTTGGATGAGAAAAGGTTTTGCAAGTTACGGTGTGAGCTAAATATCTTGGAATCCTCAAATGTCCTGTGATCAAGCACACATCCTAACACTTATGCATGTTGATGACTTAGATGTGCAACACACGAAGTAACGTATATCTTCAATCAATGAAGACTTACATTCTGAGTGTGAATATATTGACGTGGAATTTGACTTCGGAGCGGCACGATAATTGTGCGCCGTGTCTGGGTCTAATATTTCCTATATGGTGGGTAACGCCACCACCAAACTTCTTTGTTTGAAGTGTTTCACTCATGGCGTTATTTCTGCAATATCTTCGCATTTGATTTGTCTTCAACTTCAACTTATCTTCATGATTCTCTTCACTATGTTGATTTGGTTGCTGTCTGATGTATATATATTGTTCTGTCCTCTACAGCATTCACTTATAGCTATGTCTTCCAAGTTGAATCTTTTGAACTAAGTGAATGTGATCGGACCCCAATCTCTCTATGCTTTCTATCTCAAACTCTATATGTCCAAATCATATGCATTCTATTGAAACTGTCGAATGTCTTCTCTGCGTCCTTGTTAGCAGAAGACACAGAGACAAACTTTGAGTCTGTTTTAAATGATTCATCCTTACTATTGAATTCCGAAGAAGCCGGAACGACCATCCGACAAACCTGGCGAGCGTGGGAACGTGGGACAACTCAGAGCATGTTGCATGCTTGCCACGTGCCCCTCAGATGTGAACCGCCGAGGCACTGCGAATTGCGCTGCACCGCACACCTCGTTATAAATACCTGTCCCCTGCGGTAAAGAAATTCTTCTTCCACCTCTCCACCTCATCAAAACCCTAGCGCCACCGCTAGCTCTCGACGACGCCGGCGATGAAGCGCTTAGCTGCCGCGACCTCTCCGACGTCGTCCTCACGCCGGCCGCGAACATCTTCATCTCCGCCGCCAGAGGGGTGTCCTCCGTCGCCAAGTTAGGGCACGGTGGACTGAACTGCTCAGCCTCCTTTCCTCACGTCTAGCAGTTCTTGAGCGGTAAATATAACTCTATTTTTACCATCTTTTTATCTTCAAGATTCATCCTACTTGCCAAAATTGGTTTACGCCCATTCCATGTTAGATCTATTACATGCGCATCTCGTCTTTGCCTAGTATATTCACTTAAGCTTCACAACTAGTTAGATTCCTCACTTGTACTTATTCACGGATTCGTACAAATCTGGAACCAACTCTCGTATAAGTGAATGTCTTCGCATCATGAGGTCAATGTCTTCAAACCGATTTATCTTCAAAATCTTACGGGAATGCATATGACCTCTTCCCTTCCTCGCATCTCTAATGTTGTCACGGTACATGTCCGTGGGAGAATCCTTGGTTCTCATAGTGCGCATTCGTTTGCAGAATTCTTCTGACATCAAACTAACTCTCCGAAGCGGTTCTGTCTCATCCGCAAGCGCAAGCCTTTGAAGCCTTTGAGCGTGAAGCCATTCAGTTTGAAGCTCATGGCTACATATAAATCAGTCAGGAAGGGCGGCAGACAGTGTCGTGAGGGAACCTCAAAAGATCTGCCTGATGACCTCGCAGAGCTGTACAAGACAGATCCCGAAGAGACTTATAATCAGCGCAAGACGCGAATCCAATGGATTCGCCGCTATTGGGCTGAACAGTGGTTCAAGTACAATTTCGTCACACAGGAATATGCCGAGAAGAATGCTATCAGAAGCCCTTGGGGTGATATTCTGTTTCGAGGCCTTCCTCCCAAGAACATGGGTGAAGCTATTGCACAAGGTTTCTATCCTTGTATGGTCCGTGGACCTCAGCCTGAGAATGCCGACCCGACGTCTTTGCTCTGGTGTCGTGATGACAATCTATTCAAGCGCAACTTCCAGCACGCAAAGGCTTCTGCAAAGGAAAACAAGAAGTCATTGGGATTAGACTTCAACCCGGGTCCCTCTGCTCCCCGTGCTAACGGCTCACGCGATGCTGAACCCAATGTCATCGGTCCCTTTTCAAACCTTGATGGCCTCATCACCTACATCCTGGTCCAAGGTGCCAAAGTGGATCACTATGATGACGAGGCTGATTCTGATGAAGCCCCAGCTCCTGCTCCTGCTCCTGCTCCAAAGCCGCAGAAGCTTAAGAAAGTCAAGGCTCCAAAGTCAGCTGCTCCTCCAAAAGCTTCACGTGTGAAGCCAGCGCCATCGCACCTCCCGAAGCGAGTGCGATCGAAGATCAATCCCGTATCTCCAAGAAGACGGAGAAGAGAAAGAAAATTGTCAAGAACACTGAACTGACACTGACCCCTGCTGCCATTCTGCGTGAAGAGCACATTGATCTGTCTAGTGATGACGATCTTGCAGATGATGCCCTTGAGCAACTTATCAAGAGCAAAGAAGAAGCAGAAATCTTCAACAACTTGCCTCTCTTTGATGTGGCAATCATCCATCACTTCATTGATGAATGGTTTGATACCCCAAACATTAGTTTTGAAGATCTGCAACTTCCTATTGGCCTCAGCGTCTCTTTCAACGGCGCCATTGCTTCTGAGCTAACTCTAGCTCAGCGCATTGTTGAACTGAAGCACAAGATTGACTATGAGAAGGCTCAGTTCAAGAAGCATATGGCTGCCCTCAGTGTGCAAGACGTTAAAAACTTCAAGGTCATGCTGCACGACCTCAAAGAAAACTTTGTCAAGAAGCGTGAAGAAGCGGAGGCTCTCGTGGCGCATGAAGGCTCGGTGACAAGTGTGTGCTTGCCTACAATGAATTTGAGAAGCGCAAGGCTCTTGGCCGTCCTGGCATCGACCCCAGGATGGCTGCAAAGAAAAAGAAGTCTTCAACTGACCAAGCTGCACCTTCAAAGGCAGGAAGAGCCCCGCATAGTCTTCCCAAGCAGCATGACTGGCTTGAAGCCAAAGGTCCGGTCAACCACTTCTGAACAGAAGAAGACGAGGGCTGCCGAGGCTGAAGCCAGAAAAAGGAAAAATCTTGACACCTCTGATGCTGCTCCCTTCAAGAAGAAGCTAAAGACCAAGAAGAATCGGGCTGCTCCCACAGAGCCTTTGATTGTTGAACCCATTTCAGTGGTTCGTTCCGCATCTGCAACCCAAGAACTTCGCATGACTGTTCATGAGCCTGCTTCCACAAAGGCTCCTGAAGCTGAAGAAATTCCAGCAGCTGATCCCATCACTGCTGAAGACATTGGTCATCATGACAATGTTGAAGATGATGAAGTTCTTCCTCAAATCGAGTACAATGTGGTATCATCGCCTGTTCCTATGAACAGCGAACTCATCAGCATTGGTCGTCCTCTGACGCCAATTGCACAGGATGCTTCATGGGCTGATCGCCCGCAACAACAAGACTCCCCTAGTACTCCCAAACACCAAGTCACTCCCCAACAACAACAACAACAACAGCAAGAAGAAGAGGAAGACTTTGAGGCCCAGGCAACCCCATCTCCAAAGGCGTCGCCAGCATTTCGCAGGCTTCGCAAAGGTCAAAGGCCTCAAGTACCTCTCTTGAGCGTTCCAGAAGGAGAAGTGCACCACCAACCTGTTGCACATCAAGTGTTTTCAGAAGCCACTCCAACTGTGAATGTCTCTGAGTCTGAAGCTAAAGCTGCTAAAGACAATCCGGCTGCATCACCGCAGACACCCAAGAAGAAGAAGAACGTGTCCCTACACCCCTCAGAATCAAGAAGCCATACACGATATCAGCGTGCGGTGCCCGACCCTCCGGCTCCTCAAGTGGAGGTTGAAAACATTGAGGCTGCCACCTCCAACACCAATGAAGCCAATGACGTGGTCATGGCTGAAGCCAATGTGGAGCCTGCACCAACTGCTCCTGAAGCCACTAAAGGAAATGTGCCTGAAGTCAATGAGGCCACTGCTCCCGAAGCATCTGCTGAGCAGCCTGAAGCCTCAGTTGCTGCCACTGCTCCAGTTCCGCCACCAAGGCCCTACACAATCGAGCAAGCATACAACTATGGCGAGCTAGTCACAGTAAGATGGTTCGTTCTGGTCCCTCCACCTCATGCCTCTGGTCCTCAGTTTGACTATCATATTGAGCATAGGCCTCAGGTCCAGAAGCCGAAGCCAAGACTATCAAGGTTTCCAGGCACTGCCACCTCAACAGGTTCTTTCAATGCAAATGGCTTCAAAGCCCATAACACTTTCTTTGACAGTGCAAAGAACCCCTACACAAGGCCAAGGATCTCATCTGACCATTTCTGGAGCTATCAGCAAAGAAGCTATTACTCTATGTTACAGTATGACCAAGGCGCATTTTCCCTCATATCGCCTTGACTTTGAAGCCATTGCGGACTGTCGTGCTTAGAAGAAGCGCTTGATTGCTTTCATGATGCAGGTCTGCTTGGTTTCAATTATGAGATAAAGAACACTTTGGAATGAAGAATTAGTGCTTCAATTCTATGCTACCCTCCACATCATGGCTACAACAGAATACGAAGACATGGGTTCTCGAGTGGATGACAGAAATGTCCATCATGAAGCCAAAGCTCTTGACATCATTGAGCTCATGGCCTACCCACTCCCGGAGAGCTGTTTGAACACGGATGTCAACTCCACCGCGATGCCTTGAGAGCATATTTCATAAGCAGAACCCGACATGGGTCGATCTTGAGCATGATGAAGCCAGCGACACATGACGCTGAATACCCTCGGCACTTCTTTGTTCATGACCTTGAGTATCGCCTCGCACCATATATCACATCATCAAAGCGAACTCTATGGCCAATCAAAGGGCATTCATCGTCTGCAAAGCTTCAAGGAGCAATGAAGACATTGGTCTTCTACATCCTCAATGGCATCAGCTTCAACACGCAAGAATTCTTCATCCGACAATTGGCTGCGTCTGGATCTGATCTGTTTGATCGAAGTTCTATGCTCCATGGGTCATCGCCTCATCAAGATGCACTCGCTATCAACTATCAACCCTCTGCCGCAATCATCGATCTTTCTACGAGAGGTTGATATGTGCATTGAAGCCATATACCACGAGCCTGCAAAACGCCACTAAGTCTTGAGCGCAGATCACCACAGCTTCTCTCAACCCATGGAAGGCGCCCAAGTGGTATCTCGTGTTTATTCTCGGCTGGGAACACGCGTCGCCTCATCGTGCAGGGACTGAAGCCACCGAGAGCACAATTGTCCAAAGGCCTAAGCGCTCTCGAGTCCTCAATGATCGAGAACTTCTGTGGCGTATTTGCATCAAAAGCAAGATAAGCATCACTCTGGCTCAAGCGTCAAATGCAAAGCCTCTTGGTGGGCGTCAATCGCATTGAAACCTTGCCACCAAGAATGCTTTTGTCACTCATGAGACATGTCGGCGATCATGGAAGAGTTTCACCTTGCTCGATCTTCAAGCAGATCTTCAAGGCGATGGCTTCTTTGAGCGCTTCAAGTTTGACTCCACTCCTCCACGGAATGCAGTCCTCGACGAACTCCATCACTTGAAGACTCGACTATTCTTCCTCCGCTGCAGCTGTCAATGCCGAGTGATCGATGATGAAGCCGATGCTACTTCACGCCCCCTACTTACGCACGAATCGACCTGCGCCAAGTTAAATCGCACCGCCAACCAACAACGACAACCCTGCTGCATCATCTACTTCGAAGAGGGCGAGTAGATGCTCTATGTCTTCAAACCTTTTGGTCCTTCTTGACAAAAGGGGAGAAGCATGTGAGTTTGATAGTCTTCAAGCGGGTTCATAAGGGCGGTGCACTATATTTTGCCTAGTGTTTACAACTCTCGCTTTTGATACATTTGGTTCTTTGAGTTGTAACACTTAAACTCGATGGTAAATGCTACTTACTTGCTTTACTCTGGTGCGATGATAAATTCCGCATGTGCGACGATAACTTCCGCACTTAGATCATTCTGCAAACGTCCATTTTTCATTATGCATGTCATTCTCTTAGCTATATCATTTCATGCATGATGAATTATCTTCATAAGTTGAAGAGGATCTCCACAAGTACAACCTGCCATGTGCATTTGCATTCCAAAAGCAAACTACTCATATGCACATCTTCAGGGGGAGCCTTTGCCACTTATGAAGACAATTCCCTATCCTTTACAATTTCACATATATTATCCCCGTTGAAAACTTTAACCAATTTGTCATCAATCACCAAAAAGGGGGAGATTGAAAGTGCATCTAGTGCCACCCCTAGTTGGTTTTGGAGTATTGACGACAAATGTGGTTGAGGGACTAATGCGTTTGTGAGAATTGCAGGATAACGCAGGTAGTGTCCCTCATTGATTCAGTTTACCTACCGGAGATGACCCCTGAAAATGTATGAAGACATTGAACACAATGGTGGTATGTGAAGATATTCACATTGAAGACTATGACATGAGAAGACATTGAGTGAAGACTATGGGCCTTGAAGACTGTGTTGTTTCGTTGTTTCCTTTTCTTCTTTGTTGAGTCGTAGGAACCTCTTTGTTAAGTGGGGTCCAAGTGATCATAGTCGAATGGTCAAGTGATGCTCAACCCAAATCCTATGTCTTGACGAAGACAATGAGAGCAAAACTTATCCGAGCTGGATGAGTCGACTTTGCTTGTAGCCCAAGTAAAGTTGTCGTGTGTGTTTGAAATCGACCGTTGGAACACGTGTCGGTTCCTTAGTGACCAGGGTCATTTCGGACATAACAGGTCGGGTTGCCTAGTGGCTATAAATAGCCCACCCCTACACCATAAATTGGTGGCTGCTCAGAGTTAGTGCACGGCTTTTGTCGTTTGAGAGCAACCCACCTCGAAGCCTTTGAGAGAGAAATCCTTGCGAGACAAAGCCCAAACACCGGAGCCAAAGAGTGTTAGGCATCTTGAAGTTTTCTGTCTGTGTGACACGAAGACTTATTACACTTGAGGTGTGAATCCTCCGGCCGGTTAGGCGTCGCGTTCTGAGCATCCAAGAGTCATTGTGGATTGCGGTGAACGCGTCGTCTGTGAAGGTTCGGAAGTCTACCTTGAAGACTTACGAGTGATTGGGCGAGGACTGTGTGTCCTTAGCTCAAGGGAATAAGGTGAATCGCGGTCTTCGAGTTGAATCTCAGCCTCCTAACCAGATGTACAGTTGTCACAAAGAATCTGGAACTGGTCCAACAAATCTTGTGTCTTCAACAAGTGACTGGTTCTATCCCTTCCCTCTTTTACCTTGAGTTTGTCTTCGTGAAGTCATTGCTTATTTGTCATACATGTTTGACTTCATTGCTTGACTACTTTTGTTGATTGGCTTCATACTATCTTCCATCCTGATCCTTACTACATAGCTGCTATTAGTCTTGTCCGTTCACATTATTGCATACTTGACTATGGCTTGCTTGTTGTAGTTTATCTTCCGCTGCATATCAATTAGGTCATTTCTGTTGTTTGTCTTCGAAACATCCGTGTTTTGAAGACTTTCATAAAAATCGCCTATTCACCCCCCCTCTAGTCGATAACTAGCACTTTCACATGTTGGTACGAAGTTCTGCAAAGTTGCTCTGGAACGGAGTCCCGGATAGGATAGTCCGCCTTTTGGTATGAATTTCAGCAAAGGCCTTCCAAGTAGTGATATTCGGAAGGCTCTTGCTGAACTTTGTACCAAAAAGCGAATTATCCTATCTGGGACTCCGTTCTAGAACAACTTTGAAGAGCTTCGTACCATCATGCGCCTGTTACTTTCGCCTAATGATGAAGACATGGTTTTGTTGAATCCTTTGACACTAGACAAACGTGACATATAGAAGGGTAGATGAGATCAGGAAAAATATGGACCATTTTCTCCACATCCAGAATGGCGCCATTTTGTTAAATCCCTTGCCGGTCCGGACGTCAGACAATCATGAGAGAGGTGGTCCGGCCCAAACACTAGAAGCGTTGCCGAGGACACCCAAATTTACCAAGTTAAAAGAGCATTGTCGTCGAGGCCACCCTGAACCCTAGAAGCATTGCCGAGGCCACCCCAAACCCTAGAGAAGCGTCGAGGTCACTAATATGATTCCTTGTTGTGATTTGCAGAAACTATGGAGCACCAAGACTTGGAAGCAGAACAGGTGTTGGGGGACATAATCCTCGGCGGAGGTGATGTCATGTCGTATCTCAACGACACCGATGGTATGGAAGGAGAGGGTGAAGTAGGCTACGGTGATTGAACAATGGAGGAGGAGGGACATGATTATGATGGCTCCGGTGACCGAATGCCGGTGGAAGAAGGACACCGTGATGACGGCTCCGGTGACCGAATGGAGTTCGGCCAGGTATATATATTAATTAAGCCTGTGCTGACTAGCTAATTAATGCATTAATTGTTTTGGTATGTACACATATTAACTCTCTTCTTTCTTCTTTTCTAGCCCTCTGGATTGAGCCAAACTTCGGAACGAGACGAGGCCCAAAGAAAAGGTTGCGCCAGGATGAAAGGTTCACGATCACAGCAATCGCGCGCCATGGTCAACCGATTGAACCCATCTGGACCAAGGAAGCATTTTCTGCTCAGTGCGGGGTTCTTGTTAGGGACATGATCCCGATCAGCATCCACCAATGGTATAAGCCTAAGAACGAAGACCCTCAGGTGTCTTATGTCAATGATAGGCAGAAAGATGATCTTTGGACCAAGCTGAAGGCAAATTTCACCCTACCGCCAGAGGAGGATCCGGAGAAGCCAGTTATAAAGCCATTGGTCAAGGATCATCCTCTTAAGAATATGGCGGATCTATTCAATAGGTGGAAGAATGAGTTGAAAACAACGTTTGTTAACAAAGACAAGACTCTAGAATTCACCGACCGGTTTGAGAAGATCAGAGATCACTGGGACGCATTTGTGGCCCACAAGACATCGGACAAGAGTAAGAAGATGTGAGCGATAAACAAGAAAAATGTTGCGAAGAAGGAGCATCACCATTGCACAGGGTCAGGTGGCTACCTCAAAGCCCGACCATTGTGGGAGAAGGCTGAGAATGACCTGCTTGATAAAGGGGTCGAACCAGAGATATTGAACTGTCCAGACCGTTCAAGGACTTGGTTCTTTGGGGTTGGGGGAACCTTGGACCCTGAAACAGGAAAGTGCGTTTGGACGAACGAGCAACTACGAATACCCGTCATGAAGCTTCAGGAGTATATCACCGCAGCGCAGCAAGGGACGTTCGTTCCCGACAGAGAGAACGACGAGCTCACAATGGCCCTCGGGAATCCTAAGCACCCTGGACGGACACGAGGCATGCCAGGCTCCATTTCATGGAAGGCTGGGTTTCCCGACGCATGCGATTACATAGGCCGGGAGAGGAAGAGGAAAGTGGAGCAGACCCAACTGCAGGCGCTACACGCAAGGGTACAAGCGCTAGAGGAACGAGAAGCAATTCACAGCAAGCGACCTGCCGAAGCTACCCCGCCATCTCAGCGGAGAAGCAACGTGGCTTTCGCCGAGCTGCTTCAGGAGCCTGTCTTCACGGCTCCTGCTAGCTACCCCGTGGATGCTATCACAGAGTCTCAAGATTGCCACTTTATGACGCAATGGCAAAACTTCAAAGTCAAGGCGGTTGTCGGCTCTGTTGCACCTCCTCAACCCAGTGCAACTTTTCACTGTCGTCCAATTCCAGAAGGATATGATGCTATGATGGTGGATGAAATAACAGAGGGATTTGAGGAGCTCGAGCTTGACCACCCTACCGGTGAAGGGGAGACTCGGCCGGGTTCTGCTCTGAAGACTCCATGTCTATGGTGGAAGGAGCTCATCAACCTTCCGAACTGGACGCCTCCGCCTCCTCCTCCTCCTCGGCGAGTTAGGGCACTCCGCCTCCTCCTTCGGCGACTGATCAGGGCACTCCGCCTTCTTCTCCAACACGTGGCGGCACTCCGCCTCCTTCTCAGCTAGCACCGGTGCATCCGACCAGCCAGCCTCCTCCTCCGCCTCATCAGCAAGGGGGGAAGAGAGTCACCGCCGCTCCGGCTGCTCCGGCGCGTCGTACTCCTTCTTCTCTGCCTCGTAAGCAAGGAAAGAAGACAGCCGCCGCCACTTCGACCACTCCGACGTCTAGCAGTACAGCCAGAGGCGGGAGGCAATACAGATTCGGTCCATTTCTCAAGCCTCTAGAGAAGTTACCATACGAGATGACCGAGAAGGAAAACACGGAGATCTGTCAAGCCCAAGTGAGGGACTTCTTTGAAACGCAAAGATCTAAGAAACATCCACCTCCGGAGGAGAAGATAGATCCAGTGAAAGCGAAGCGCACTTTGGATGCCCTGAAGCGACCACCACCGTCTCCGCCGCAAACCAACTATGAGCGCATTATTGAAAGGACATATAAGGAAGCGTCCCGGTCGGAAAGTACTTGCAGTGATCGAAGGTTAGTAGAATGAAGAAGAGGGGAAAAAATCCCCAACTCATCGAACAAGCGAACCAATCGTGCCCCCCGCTCAAGGTGTCTAGCGATATCGTCGCTAATCATCCGGGGGTCTTGCCCGGTACCAATCCTGCAGATTACATGCACAACGACGATGCACATTTTGATATAATGGAGGTGGACGAATTCAGATACCAGTACGGGAAACCTCTCGCCAAAGATGGAAGTCCTCCTCTAACAATGATGATGCGAAGATTCCATGATTGGTACATGAAAACCTGCAGAGAGTCTGGGAAGGATACTTTGACACTGAGAGTTAAAGAGGAGCACGACCTCGTTGGAATTGATTTGTTGTCTGTTCCATTTGAGGAGTTCTTCCTGATTTTCAATCAAAAGGCCCTCGATAAATTAACGGTCACTTGCTACTGTCTGTAAGTACTACTTCTGTCATTAAGTCTCTATATATAGCTCAGCTCTTTCATTGCATGTATATATAATTATCCTCACTATATTATGCAGATTGAAGATCTCCGAATGCAAGAAAAGATAAATCGGTGATATTGGGTTCATTAACACAAATCTCATAGATGAATTTACGGTTAAATTTCATGCCAAAGAAACCGAGGCCAACTTGCTACGATCGTTGGTAATAAATCAAAACAAAGATAAAATACTCTTTCCTTACAACTTCAAGTGAGTGTTACTGTCTTGTGCATATTCGGTTTCCCTTATTACTCGAGGTTATAGTAATGTAATTGATGAGTTATGCATGCGTGCGCAGCTTCCACTATATTCTCCTAGGGATTAAGCTTGAGCAGGGACTAATGACCATCTTAGACTCGAGACGAAAAGATCCCGAGGACTATGCGGACATGACTAAAATGCTCGAGAAGTAAGTTCAATCGATCATTATCGCACCATATCGGCAATTTTGTTCATTTCCTGATATCAAGTAATTGTTTTCTTTGTCTGGCAGGGTTTGGAAAAAGTTCACCGCACAAGCTCCGGGACTGCCGGGGGAGCTGCGATTTACACACCCGAAAGTAAGTACTACTAGCTAGTTCCGCACATCTCCCAGTGATTCTAGCGCTAGTTTCATCAATAGCATTTTTAGCATGCTTGCTTATCAGTTTGATTGACCTCTATTTCTTGTAAAGTGGTTGTGACAGGAACCCGAGAATAATTACTGTGGATATTATGTTTGCGAGTCCATCCGCCACACGACCTGTGAGCGGGGCTACTCTAAAAAACAATATGAAGTGCGTAAGCAATCATATTCACAATTTTATTTTATTACCATCATTTGTGTTGAGTTTCATTCATATATACGTATTGACCCCCTTCTTCAAATTAGATGTTTCAGATGCGGGATGAACTCCTACCACAAGATCGCATTGCTAACCAAGCAATTATGTCTTATCAATATAACATAGCCAAAGAAAGCTTATCCCTATAAAATTATATAGTTTGTCCATGCTTCATTTTCGTCACACAAAATGCTCTCATCATGCACAACCCCGGTGACAAGCCAAGCAATTGTTTCATACTTAGCCTTTTCAAACTCTTTCAACTTTTACGCAATATATGAGCGCGAGCCATGGACATAGCACTATGGGTGGAATAGAATATAATGATTGAGGTTGTGTGAGGAGACAAAAAAAGAGGAGAAAGTCTCATATTGACGCGGCTAATCAACGGGCTAGGGAGATGCCCATCGATTGATGTCAATGCAAGGAGTAGGGATTGCCATGCAACGGATGCACTAGAGCTATAAATGTATGAGAGCTCAACGAAAGAAACTAAGTGGGTGTGCATCCAACTTGCTTGCTCACGAAGACCTAGGGCATTTGAGTAAGCCCATCATTGGAATATACAAGCCAAGTTCTATAATGAAAAATTCCCACTAGTATATGAAAGTGACAAAACAAGAGACTCTCTATCATGAAGATCTTGGTGCTACTTTGAAGCACAAGTGTGGAAAAAGGATAGTAGCATTGTCCCTTCTCTCTTTTTCTCCTTTTTTGGGCCTTCTTTCTCTATTTTTTTCTTTTGGCCTCTTTTTTTTTCTTTTTCTTTCGTACGGAGTCTCATCCTGACTTATGGGGGAATCATAGTCTCCATCATCCTTTCCTCACATGGGGCAATTCTCTAATGATGATCATCACACTTCTATTTATTTACAACTCAATGATTACAACTCGATACTTAGAACCAAATATGACTCTATGTGAATGCCTCCGGCGGTGTACCGGGATGAGCAATGAATCAAGAGTGACATGTATGAAATAATATGCATGGTGGCTTTGCCACAAATACGATGTCAACTACATGATCATGCAAGGCAATATAACAATGATGAAGCGTGTCATAATAAACGGAACGGTGGAAAGTTGCATGGCAATATATCTCAGAATGGCTATGGAAATGCCATAATAGGTAGGTATGGTGGCTGTTTTGAGGAAGATATAAGGAGGTTTATGTGTGATAGAGCGTATCGTATCACGGGGTTTGGATGCACCGGCGAAGTTTGCACCAACTCTCAATGTGAGAAAGGGCAATGCACGGTACCGAAGAGGCTAGCAATGATGGAAGGGTAAGAGCGCGTATAATCCATGGACTCAACATTAGTCATAAAGAACTCACATAGTTATTGCAAAAATCTACAAGTCATCAAAACCAAGCACTACGCGCATGCTCCTAGGGGGATAGATTGGTAGGAAGAGACCATCGCTCGTCCCCGACCGCCACTCTTAAGGAAAGCAATCAAAGAACACCTTATGCTTCAAATTTGTGATACAACGTTTACCATACGTGCATGCTACGGGACTTGCAAACTTCAACACAAGTATTTATCAATTTCACAATTACTCAACTAGCACACCTCTAATATTACCACCTTTATATCTCAAAACAACTATCAAGTATCAAACTTCTCTTAGTTTTTCATGCATTTTAAAAGTTTTTATTATGCTAATCTTGGATGCCTATCATATTAGGACTAATTTTATAACCAAAGCAAATTACCATGCTGTTCTAAAGGACTCTCAAAATAATATAAGTGAAGCATGAGCGATCAATAATTTCTATAAAACAAAACCACCACCGTGCTCTGAAAGATATAAGTGAAGCACTAGAGCAAAACTGTTTAGCTCAAAAGATATAAGTGAAGCACATAGAGTATTCTAATAAATTTTGAATCATTTGTGTCTCTCTCAAAAGGTGTGTACAGCAAGGATGATCGTGGTAAACTAAAAAGCAAAGACTCAAATCATACAAGACGCTCCAAGCAAAACACATATCATGTGGTCAATAAAAACATAGCTCCAAGTAAAGTTACCGATGGACGAAGACGAAAGAGGGGATGCCTTCCGGGGCATCCCCAAGATTAGGCTTTTGTTTGTCCTCGGAATTTACCTTGGGGTGCCTTGGGCATCCCTAATCTTAGGCTCTTGCCACTCCTTGTTCCATAATCCATCAAATCTTTACCCAAAACTTGAAAACTTCACAACACAAAACTCAACAGAAAATCTCATGAGCTCCGTTAGCGAAAGAAAACAAAATACCACTTCAAGATACTGTAATTAACTCATTCTTTATTTATATTGGTGTTAAACCTACTGTATTCCAACTTCTATATGGTTCATAAACTCCATTACTAGCCATAGATTCATCAAAATAAGCAAATAACACACAGAAAACAGAATCTGTCAAAAACAGAAAAGTCTGTAGTAATCTGTAACAAACGCATACTTCTGTAACTCCAAAACTTCTACCAAAATAGGAAGTAATATATAATTTTTTTATTGATCTACTGCAATTGGAATCAGTATTTTATCACGTTCTGGTGATTTTTAACAATTGTTTTGGTGAACAGAAAGTTTCTGTTTTTTTCAGCAAGATCAAATAATTACTATCTAAGAAGATCCTATAGGTTTCACTTGGCACAAACACTAATTAAAACATAAAAACACATCTAAACAGAGGCTAAATCAATTATTTATTACTAAATATCAAGGATAAATGTTGGTTCGTCTCCCAACAAGCGCTTTTCTTTAAAGCCTTTTTTAACTAGGCATTGAGATTTCAATGATGCTCACATAAAAGATAAGAATTAAAGCGCAAAAAGAGCATCATAAAACACATGACAAACACATATAAGTCTAACATACTTCCTATGCATAGGAATTTTATAAGCAACCAAATTATCATAGCAAGCAAAAATTAGCATATGCAAGGAAGAAGAAAGAGACGATAGCAATCTCAACATGATGAGAGGTAATTTAGTAACATAAAAATTTCTACAACCATATTTTCCTCTCTCATAATAATTACATGTAGGATCATAGGAAAATTCAACAAAATATCTATCACATAACATATTCTCAACACGATCCACATGCATGCGAAGTTGACACTCTTCCAAAATAGTGGGATTATCATTAACTAAAGTCATGAGCTCTCCAAACCCACTTTTATCAAAAATACCATAAGATTGAACATTCTCCAAATATGTGGGATCTAAAGTTGACACTCTTCCAAACCCACTTTCAATATTATTGCAAACACTATTATAAATCTCATATTCATCATGGGACTTAAATAAATTTTCAAGATCATAAGAAGAATCACCTCAATCATGATCATTGCAAGAAGTAGTGGACATAGCAAAACCAGCAACCCCAAGCTTAGGGTTTTGCATTTTATTAGCACAATTGACATCAAGAGAATTTATAGTAAAATCATTGCAATCATGCTTTTTATTCAAGGAGCTATCGTGAATCTCTTCATAAATTTCTTCATCACAATTTTCAGATTCACGAATTTCAAGCAAAACTTCATAAAGATAATCTAGTGCACAAAACTCACTAGCAATTGGTTCATCATAATTGTATCTCTTAAAAAGATTAGCAAGCGGATGAGGATCCATAGATCTTAGGTTCTCTATTTAGCAATAAATAAACAACTATTCCAACCGAACGAACAAACGAGCCAAGTAAGACATCAAAGCAAACGAAAAAGACGAACAGAAGAAGGGCGAATAAAACGGCAAGGGTGAAGTGGGGGAGAGGAAAACGAGAGGCAAATGGCAAATAATGTAATGCGAGGGATAAGAGTTTGTGATGGGTACTTGGTATGTATTGACTTGTGCGTAGACCTCCCCGGCAACGACGCCAGAAATCCTTCTTGCTACCTCTTGAGCATGCGTTGGTTTTCCCTTGAAGAGGAAAGGGTGATGCAACAAAGTAGCGTAAGTATTTCCCTCAGTTTTTGAGAACCAATGTATCAATCCAGTAGGAGGCCACACGCAAGTCCCTCGTACCTACATAAACAAATAAGAACCTTGCAACCAATGCGATAAAGGGGTTGTCAATCCCTTCACGACCACTTGCAAAAGTGAGATCTGATAGAGATGATAAAATAATATTTTTGGTATTTTTATGATAAACGATAAAAGTAAAGATTGCAAAATAAATGGTGATAGAAATAACTAGTTGATGGGATATTAATATGATGGAAAATAGACCCGGGGACCATAGGTTTCACTAGTGGCTTCTCTCAAGATAGCATAAGTATTACGGTGGGTGAACAAATTACTGTCGAGCAATTGATAGAACTGAGCATAGTTATGAGAATATCTAGGCATGATCATGTATATAGGCATCACGTCTGTGACAAGTAGACCGACTCCTGCCTGCATCTACTACTATTACTCCACACATCGACCGCTATCCAACATGCATCTATAGTATTAAGTTCATAAGAACAGAGTAACGCATTAAGCAAGATGACATGATGTAGAGGGATAAACTCAAGCAATATGATATAAACCCCATCTTTTTATCCTCGATGGCAACAATACAATACGTGTCATTTCCCCTTCTGTCACTAGGATCGAGCAACGCAAGATTGAACCCAAAGCTAAGCACTTCTCCCATTGCAAGAAAGATCAATCTAGTAGGCCAAACCAAACTGATAATTCGAAGAGACTTGCAAAGATAACCAATCATACATAAAAGAATTCAGAGGAGATTCAAATATTGTTCATAGATAAACTTGATAATAAACCCACAATTCATCGGATCTCGACAAACACACTGCAAAAGAGTTACATCGAATAGATCTCCAAGAAGATCGAGGAGAACTTTGTATTGAGATCCAAAGAGAGAGAAGAAGCCATCTACCTAATAACTATGGACCCGAAGGTCTGAGGTAAACTACTCACACATCATCAGAGAGGCTATGGTGTTGATGTAGAAGCCCTCCGTGATCGATGCCCCCTCCGGCGGAGCGCCGGAAAAGGCCCCAAGATGGGATCTCACGTGTACAAAAGGTTGCGGCGGTGGAAATAGGGTTTCGTGGTGCTCCTGGTTGGTTTCACGGTATATGAGTATATATAGGCGAAGAAGTCGGTCAGGAGAGCCATGAGGGGCCCACGAGGGTGGGGGCGCGCCTCCCTGCCTCGTGGTCTCCTCGGTTGTTTCTTGACGTCCACTCCAATTCCTTTGGATCACGTTTGTTACAAAAATCATGTTCCCGAAGGTTTCATTTCGTTTGGACTCTGTTTGCTATTCCTTTTTTGCGAAACACTGAAATAGGCAAAAAAACAGCAATTTGCACTGGGCCTTGGGTTAATAGATTAGTCCCAAAAATAATATAAAAGTGTATAATGAAGCCCATTAAACATCCAAAATAGAATATATAATAGCATGGAACAATAAAAAATTATAGATACGTTGGAGACGTATCACGCATACGAGCAATTCAAGAGGAATTGGCGGGATTCTTTCTTGACCACGTCATCAATAAAGACAGAGAATACCATGTGGAACTTGAGTTCATATGTTAGGGGATTATATTGCAAGAGATCTTATATTGTATATATGTAGCCAGTAGCGTCAGATAGATATACGAAAACTTTTTGTTTGACCAATCCCTCGGAGAAGGAGAGGTCGATCACTTCTCTCTTTATATGTTCATGACGATATTCTGTACTTAATGGTTTCCTTCATTTGCTTACTGATACGTCTCCAACGTATCTATAATTTTTCATTATTCCATGCTATTATATTATCTGTTTTGGATGTTTAATGGGCTTTAATATGCTCTTTTATATTATTTTTTGGGGCTAACCTATTAACCGGAGGCCCAGTGCCAGTTGCTATTTTTTGCCTATTTTAGTGTTCCACAGAAAAGGAATATCAAACGGAATCCAAACGGAGCGAAACCTTCGCGAGGATCTGTCACGACCGATTTTCCAATAAAAATGTTTATTGAGAAACCGACCTTTTGAGTCCAGCACGAGGAAAAAATCCTCCTGACTGGTGGACAAAATCTTGATACAATAAGCCAGTAGCATTAGAATATATTACAGGGTCGAGCTGGGGTGCTCAACCATTTATTACAAGCACGCCAATAATTATACATAATGGCGGATATGACACGATGGAGTGGTGGCATACTACTGACTCGAGGTAAAGAGGTGGTGGAATAACACAGTGGAGTGGATAACATGACTCCTACACTGGCGGTTCATCGAGCGTCGAGGTGAGACTCGATGAGTTTATTTGGGTAGCGGAAGCGGAAGTAACATAGTGACAGTTCGGACAATAGATATAATAAATGCATGCATGAATGCGTCATGAGCAATTAATATGGTACATCCACATGAGGAAGTAACACAACATTAATTAGCAAGAAGGAAATCAAGTGGTAATATAAATGACTGGAAACCAATCGGGTGTCTGAAGCGACGCCACGAAGGGTGAACAAATAAATAAATTATACCACAGTCGGGCGTCTGAGCGACACCACATAAAGGGCTTATACTGAAAATAAAAGACATTCGTACCCGCGATCGAGCGTCAGGCGACATCACAGAAAGGGCTTATATCAAAAGTAAATAAATAACAATGCCGCAGTCGGACGTCGGGGCGACATCACAGAAAGGGCTTATGTCAAAAGTAAATAAATAACAATGCCGCAGTCGGACGTCTGGGCGACATCGCAGAAAGGGCTTAGGTCAAAAGTAAATAAATAACAATGCCGCAGTCGGACGTCTGAGCGACATCGCAGAAAGGGCTTATGTCAAAAGTAAATAAATAACAATGTCGCAGTCGGACGTCTGAGCGACATCGCAGAAAGGGCTTATATTCATTATTCATAACTTGCAAGAATTAATGCTCACCGGTAAATATTCAACATGTGATAAATAACGGGTTAGTCCATCCACGAAACAAACCTTTAACACTCCTGTGGTTTTCGGGAGTTTCGGTCACCGAGACCGACTCTTGACAAGATAAGATAAGCACGAGAACTTGGATATGGATAAGATGAATCAAAGGAATTATTGACTCTGCAGAGTTTGTACTAAACTACCCACAGCCAACGGATTTCGTAGTCACGAAGGACTAGTTCCGTTTACGGTATTTCGGAAGAAACACAGCTAACAAGACACACCATCCCACATCACGATGCCAGGAATCACCCTAGACAGCGTTCAATAAAAACTTTGAGGCGGGAGATCACAATCTCGAATAGCATGGGATCAAATTTATGTATCGCAGCGCTCTAAGGGTGCCCCCCTCTCGGTCCCAACCGGAAACACCCATGCCCCCTGACCGGATGATAGGCTTTAATCCAGGGCCATGGAACCCTCATCTCGGCCTCTCGATTCGGTGTGTACCAGATAGCGGTTTGCAACTTACTAAGCCGTATCCCTTGCGGAAAACATGTGGTAGTACGGAAGGGAAGACGGACAGGGACTGGACTGATTCATGTTGACACTGGGTCAACGGTCTGGCATAAGATTGGCATGCCACAACACTGCCATCCTACCCTTTCTCATGCCATCTCATGGCCATGCAACTCATACCCAACAACTTATGGATTATCGAAGTTCACTTGTCTCCACTTTGCATGTAATATGACAATCACTGAGGTGCTCATAATCATGCCATGCAACTACTTAATGCAAACATGCCCGAACACCCATCATATCAAAAGTTCAAACATGATTGCCTGGTTCGGAGTAGTCGGGGCCTAGCTCGGTGAAGTTCGCGGTTCCGTCACCTCCTTCGGTATCTACGGCGTACAAAATACACGCTCTAACGTAAATACCGTGGGGTGCACAAAAATATTCCAAATATTTTTCAAATAAATCTGATAAAAACTAGACAAAATTTTGAAGAGGACAGAAAAAGAATCACTCAAAAATACTTTTGTGTTTAAAACTTATAAGAGTTTTGGTCCAAGGACCTCTCGTAATGAAACGAAACTTCCTGTGGGGTTATGCGAAAAGTCCGAAAGCGGTTCAAACTGAAAGCGCATTTTGCCGAATACGTTTTAAAAAGTTCGTTTAATAAGAAAGAGAGCGACGGCGGGTCCCACCCGTCAGTTTAAAAATTTAAAAGGGGAAGGCGGAGCTCGTGGCGCCGAGGGCTCTGATGGTCACCTGGCGGCGATCCACGTCGAGGCAAGGGGATCGGGTGGTACCTCCGTGCTCAGTGCATCATTCTGCGTCGGTAGGTGGTGGTGGTGGTCGCCGGCGAGTACCACGTCGACGGCGGCCCTTGCTCCGGCGGACGACGATTCGGGAGGGGTTGGATCTCGCCGGAGAGTGCTGCGAAGGGCAAATTGAGGTGGGGGTTAGGCTACTGGGTGCTCGAGGGGAGTGCTGACGAGGTTAAGGCGCCGGGGACGGCCTCACCGGAGTGAATCGAGGTGGAGTCCGAGGCAAAACGGGGCGGCCGGAGTTGGGGGAGGAGACCTCCTCGAGGTCCTCCTAGCAGCCTAGCGGAGTGTTGGTGAGGTGTAGGGATGGTGCGTGCTCGAGGGCGAGCTCGGGGCCCCTTTATAAGCGATCGGGGGTTGGCCGTGAGCGGAGTTCTCCGCGAAGGTTTCTGTGGCGCAGGGCTTGGTCGGGTGGTTTAGCGGTTGAGCTTCAACGTGGAGGTCTCTGGCTCCATTTAGACACTAAGCGAGTTTGGACGAGAAGCTTTTGGGAGAGTTCGACGAACGCAGGCGGCTTGGGCCCGTCGGCGGCGGGGGGCGTGCCTGTGCTTGCCGCCACGGCGACGGTCTGTGAGGTTGCGCTGGCATGCATGAGCCACGCGGAGGGCCAGGAGCGATGGGCGGCGACGGGTGGCGTGGCGAAGCGGGCTCAGCCTCGGCTGCCGCCACGGTGGCGCAGCCACCACAGAAACCGCCAACCTTGGCGAGGCTCGCCGCCACCGACGCCTTTGCATTCGTCCCAGGGCGTCGGCGCTCTGGCCAGGAGGAGAGGCCGTGCAAGAACGCGCCGGGCGCACTGTTGACAAGTGACCCGACTTTGACGAACTCAATTCATGAAACTCTGAATTTCTCTGAAAGTGCAAAGTGACAGTGCAAGCTAGGTGTTCGAAAGAATGATTTTGGTATGTGGGGATTTTTCCTTGAGCTGATTTTTGGTGGAGTGGCTTCTCATTGCCTCTGGGGGCTGCCTGAATTTTGGTGGAATTTTTGGAGAAGAGGAGATATGAATTTCATCAAATTTGACAAATCTGATCCAAATTTGCAGAAGCTGAAACTTGAAAATTTTGAAAATAAGAAGAGGGGATCTTGATGGTTCTAGGTTGTGGGTGCTAGGGACTATCCAGAGTAGTTGGTTTGAGAAAAAAACTCAAAGGCATTTAGGTACTTGCTTTGCAAATCACCTAGGCACAACATAGTGGACATAATTGTTTTGGGGAAAGAAATAATTGAAATAAAATCCAAAAATGAGTTGGACCTGTTTGGACAGAATATTTGGATTGCCCCAAAGTGGAAGGAGGGGTTTTGGGGAGATTTACCACATGAGACATGGTAAAAAGTATGGATGGATTCAATATAAGAGGAGACCCAAAACTCCTAGGTTTTCTTTATTAAAAGAAAAATAAACCAAAAAGAATAAATTGAGAGGGAGAGAATCAGAGGAAAGGTTTTTAATAACCAAACACCAAAGTTGAAGGAGATGCCAAAATAAAAATCCTTTGCCAAAGGGAAAATTTTTGAGAGAGATTTTTGAAAGGATTTTAAATGACTTCCTTCAAAACCAACAAGGTTTTTGTTGAAAACCAAACAAAAAAAAATTTGGGTGTCACAACACCTACCCCCTTAGGAAAAATCTCGTCCCCGAGATTTCAGCTGATCCTCAAATAAGTGTGGGTGCTCTATCCGAAGAAAATCCTCTCTTTCCCAAGTGGCTTCACTCTCGGTGTGATTGCTCCACTGAACTCTGAAAAACTTGATGGTTTTCTGTCGGGTTCTCCTTTCAGACTCCTCCAAGATTTTTATTGGATGCTCTCGATATGTGAGGTCTGGCCGCACGTCAATGTTTTCATGGGATACTTGCTTCTCTGGGTTGCTCACGCACTTCCTCAGTTGCGAGACGTGGAACACGTCGTGGACGTCGGATAAATCTTCGGGTAAGTCTAGCTGGTAGGCTACCGTGCCTTTCCGTGCCACTATGCAGAATGGTCCGATGAATCTTATTGCTAGCTTCCCTTTAATCTTGAATGGATGCAGGCCTCTCATAGGGGATACTCGCAGGTACACAAATTCACCGGGTTCAAAGCTGATTCCCCGATGTTTTTGATCGTAATAACTCTTCTGTCACTTTGGGCTGTCTTGAGTCGATCCCTAATCACCTTGACTTTATCTTCAGCCTCCTTGAGCATGTCCGGGCGAAGATATGGCTGTCTCGGTTTCCGACCAATTTAGCGGGTACGACATCTTCGCCCTCTGAGCCTCAAATGGTGCCATTTGAGCTGGCACGGTAACTGTTGTTGTATGCGAATTCTGCGTATGGTAGGCTCTCTTCCCAACTGGTCCCATAGGTGAGGACACATGCTCTCGGCATGTCTTCTAGAATCTGGTTTACGCTTTCGTTTGCCCATCATGCAGGGGTGGTATGCGTCTTGAATGCCGCTTGAGTTCCCGAGCTTGTTGTAAGTGATCCCAAAATCGGAGGCAATTGAGTGCCTCTGTCCGAGATTATTTTCTTTGGGACTCCATGTAAGCAGACGATACGGGAAAGATAAAGCCTAGCCAGTTTTTGAGTGGTGTGGGTTGTCTTCACAGGGATGAAGTGTGCTACTTTAGTCAGTCTATCAGTGATGAACCAAATGGCATTATTTCCGTGCCGTGACCGAGGTAGCCCAACAATAAAATCCATTCCAATCTCGTCCCACTTCCACTCGGGTATTTTATTTGGCTGTAAAAGTCCGGCGGTTTACGGTGCTCGGCCTTGATCGTGACAAGAGTCACAACATCACGATGAGCGTGGCTATGTCCCTTTTAGACCGTGCCACCAAATTTTTCCTGAATATCCTTGTACATTTTGTCCCTCGGGATGTATCGAATACGGGCGGTGTGGCCTTCAGCTAAGATCTGCTGTTTAAGATCCTTGATATTTGATACATAAAGTCTATCCCGTACCACAATATTCCCCGCTTATCGATAATGAATTGGGGCCTTGCCCAAACTCACTTTCCGTTTAATGCCTTCAATCTTTGGGGTGTCCATGCTC
Organism: Aegilops longissima; assembly: GCA_021605205.1. Lineage (NCBI taxonomy): Eukaryota > Viridiplantae > Streptophyta > Magnoliopsida > Poales > Poaceae > Aegilops > Aegilops longissima. The sequence continues at coordinate 697,158,927 of CM038679.1, forward strand.
AGCCTCTTTGATTGTTTCCATTAGGGTAGGCTGTATTTCTAAATTTGATATGCTGCCTTCGGTGACTACCGACAAGTTGAGTTTAGCAAACTCCTGCGAAATTCAGGTCTTAGGTTTGGCACGCCGTCGTCGTTTGGGCTAGGGTTCCGACTTAGGCGTCGCCACTACATTTGCTCTACGGGTGGTAGTGGATTCCAACGTCATAATCCTTCACTAGTTCCAACCAGCGTCGTTGCCGTAAATTCAGTTCGGTTGTGTGAAAATATACTTGAGGCTCTTATGGTCCGTGTATATCTCTAGCGATTTCCAAGTAAAAGTGCCTCCATTCTTTGAGTGCATGAATAACTGCTGCCAACTCTAGATCATGAGTAGGATAATTTTCCTCATGCTTGCGAAGTTATGCGGAAACATATCGACTACCTTGCCTTCTTGCATCAACACGCATCCGAGGCCTTTCAGGGATGCGTCATAATACACCTCGAAATTCTTGTGTATGTCCAGCACGATTAATCTTGGTCTTGACGTTAATTTCCTTTTAATTCTTGGAAACTTTTCTCGCAAGCTTCCGTCCATTCAAACTTCTTGTCTTTCTTGAGTAGCTACGTCATTGGCTTTGCTATGGTGGAGAATCCTTCAATAAACCTTCGGTAGTAACCTGCCATCCCCAGGAAACTCCGTACGTCCGTTACGCTGGCTGGTGGTTTCTAGCCAAGTACGGCCTTGACTTTTTCCGGGTCTACGACAATACCCTCTTGGGTTAGTACGTGGCCCAGAAAACCTACTTGCCTTAGCCACATTCACACATGCTGAATTTAGCGTACAATTTATGTTTCCTGAGTTCCCCTAGTACAATTCGGAGATGCTCAACGTGCTCTTCTGGTGTCTTGGAGTATACCAGAATATCATCGATAAATACCACAACAAACTTGTCCATAAACTTCATAAATACTTTGTTCATGAGGTGAACAAAATATGCGGGGGCGTTTGTTAATCCGAATGGCATTACGGTGAACTCATCAATCCGTATCTGGAGGTGAAAGCCATCTTGGGAATATCTTCAGTTCGCACCTTTAATTGATGGTATCCCGATCTCAAGTCAATCTTTGAGAATACCTTGGCTTGAGCGAGCTGATCAAATAAATCATTTATTCGTGGCATCGGATATTTGTTCTTGATCGTGACCATGTTAAGTGCTTGATAGTCGATACACAGTCTCAGTGTTCCATCCTTCTTTTTGGAAAATAATATTGGTGAACCCCAAGGTGAGGAGCTGGCTCGTATACAACCTTTGTCCAGTAATTCTTTTATTTGCTTCTTCAGTTCTACCAATTCGGATGGTGCCATTCTGTATGGTTTCTTGTATATGGGGCGGTTCGGGTGCTAGCTCAATGCTGAATTCTATCTCTCGATGCAGGGGCATGCACGGTAGTTCTTCGAAATACGTGCGGAAATTCACACACTCTTTGGAACCTTGCTCAATTCAGAAATATCCACCTTGTTCAATCTTGGTTGCCGGGATATTTTACTTTCCTTGGCTGAAACTTTTATGGTCTTTCCGTGGTGGTGGGTGAGAATCACGGTCCGGTTGAAGCAATCAATAAAACCTTTGTTGGTGGTTAACCAATCCATCCCTAGGATGACATCCAGCCCTTTATTTTCCAATACGATAAGATTTGCGTGAAATTTCAACCCTTCAAACTCGATAACCACACCCTGGCAATAACTCTGGGTAACTTGCTTAATTCCAGGGGACTTGATGATCATAGATTTTTCCAAGGGAAGCATCGAAAAATTATTTTGCAAGGCAAAACTTTTCAAACGAATGAGTGAAGCTCGAATCAAACAAAACCATGGCAGGTATTGTGTTGATGTGGAACGCATCGAGTCACGATATCCGGGGCATTTGTGCTTCCTCTTTGGTCACGTGGTTCAGATGACCCTTCCTGTGGTTGTTATTTGGGTTGAAATTGTTGCGCTTTGGCGCCGAATTATTGCCTCCGTTGTTCGGCTTTGGGGTCGAGTTCCTTGGCTTGGGGCACTGCTTGGCATAGTGCCCTTCTTCTCCACAAGCGTAACAGGTAACGCCAGGGCGGTATGTGAACTCCTTGTCTCTTGCATGAAAATTCTTGATTGGACGTGAGACGTTTGTCGTGGGTTTGGGTGTCCAACCTTTCTGAAAATCTGTCTTGCTGCGGTGGTTGCGGGCATGATTAGTCTGGTCCCTTTTTCGCTTGCGGAAATCTTCCAAGCTGCATCTTTCATTTTCCAAAGTAATGGCCTTATCCACCAGCGTCTTAAAATCTGGGAAGGTATGTACAACCAGCTGGCATTTAAGCGCGGGCGTCAGACCGTCTAGGAATTTTTCCATCTTCTTGCTTTCAGACATACGCTCCTCGTTGGCGTAGCGAGACAATAGAGTAAACTGACTGTTGTATTCTGACACCGTCATTGTCCTTTGCTTGAGGTCATAAAATTCTCTCTTTTTGATCTTCATAAGACTTTTAGGAATATGGGCACCACGAAAACCTTCTTTGAACTCCTCCCAGGTTATATTATTTTCGTTGGGGTGCATGTGTAGGAATTTTTCCCACCACGATGCGGCTGCTCCAGTGAGATAGTGCGGAGCATATAGCACTTTCTCAAGATCTGAACACTGGGCAATAATTAATTTTTTTTCCATGTCTCGAAGCCAGTCCTCGGCTTCAAGAGGTTTGTCAGTGTGAGAAAATGTTTGGGGACGCGTCTTCTGTAGCTCAGATAATTTTGATTGCTGCTGATACTGTCCACGGTGATTCCCCATATTGATGACTTGGTTCATCATTTCCTGATGTTGTTGCTGACTTTGCTCATAAAGACGGCACATTTGGGAAAGTGTCGTTTCACTGTGCTGTTGACTTGACTGCCCCTGTGTGAAATTGTTGCTTGGTGGTGTGCCAAAATTTTCCTCTGACGGAGTTGGCATGGAGCGCGTCCAAGGACGAGACATTGTTCACTCTGGGGATATATTTTGCAAAACTCATAAGAAAAGAAATTGAGTCGCAAAAGTCAAAAAATTCATGAAGACGCAAAAGTCTTTAAATGCTCCAAGATTTTTCAAGAGAATAATCGTTTGCGCATGGAGAAGGACTGCTCATTACATATCTTACACGCAAGCAATAATTATACAATACATCACTCAGGATATGCGTACATATTCCTGACATGTTATTTGGCTAGTGCACTCCTCCGGATCCTACATGATGCGCAAACAAGCTACTTCTCACAGCCTATATACATATAAACACATCGTACACGCGGTGCATCGCATGGCGGCTAAGCGTACTTAGTCGGAGGAGATGGTGAGGATCTCATTTGCCCTACCGAGGGTGAGACGCAGTGAGGCTGGGGACCCAACCTCTTCCTCGCTAACAGGCTCTAGACGTGAAGTGTTGCGCTGAGTTGGTGGAGCGGGTGCCCTATGCGGGACAACACGAACACGAGCTGGCGCAAGGGATGGTGCAGAACGAACTGGAGTAGGCGCAATGACTTGGTTGAACTCCTCCGTGGTAGGCAGGCGACGAGTAGTGGCGAGAGCAGTAGGAGCAAAAGATGTTGATGACGAGACGAAAGTCAGTGGCGGCGCGGTGTGCAGGAGCTCCCTCCTGTTGGCGGTACATCCATGGACTGAGTCCATGCGGGCAGCCACGAAGTCATCCAGCAGGTTGTCGAAGGTTGCCTCCAGAGCCCGGAGATACCCGACGAGCATCTCAAAAGCCTCGTCTCGCTCTCCTCTGGGGCAAGAGTATGAGTAGTGGCAGGCGTACGGCATGTGGCATGGAAGGTAGCGGTAATGACGAGTCTGCATCGAAGGAAGGACATCCCTGAGAACAGCTATCGCCTCACGGGCTGCCATCTGCATAGCGTGCTTCTCTGTAGGCATGGCTCTTCCCAAGAACCGGAAGCGGCGTAACTCGACACGTGTTGGGGAACGTAGTAATTTCAAAAAAATTCCTACGTACACGCAAGACCATGGTGATGGCATAGCAACGAGAGGGAGAGTGTACGTCACGCACCTCGATAGACCGAAGCGAAGCGTTATAACAACGCGGTTGATGTAGTCGTGCGTCTTCACGATCCGACCGATCCAAGCACCGAGCGACGGCACCTCCGTGTTCAGCACACGTTCAGCTCGATGGCGATCCCGGGCTCCGATCCAGCAAAGCGTCGGGGATGAGTTCCGTCGACCGACGACGTGGCGTGGTGACGATGATGATGCTCCACCGACGCAGGGCTTCGCTAAGCTCATGACGATATGACTTCACCGACGCGGGGCTTCGCCTAAGCTCATGACGATATGACGAAGTGGAATATGGTGGAGGGGCACCGCACACGGCTAAGGAACGATCCGTAGATCAACTTGTGTGTCATGGGGTGCCCCCTGCCCCGTATATAAAGGAGCAAGGGGTGCGGCCAGCCCAAGGCGCTGGAGGAGTCCTACTCCCACCGGAGTAGGACTCCCTTCCTAGTTGGATTAGGATTGGGGAGGGGAAGAGGGAAGGGGCGCCCCCTCTCCTATCCTATTCGGACTAGAGGGGGAGGGGGGCGCGCGGCCTGCCCTGGCCGGCCCTTTCCTCTTCTCCCTATGGCCCATCAAGGCCCATAGACCCCGGGGTTCCGTAACCCCGGTGTTCGATAACTTCCTGTTTTCATCCGGAACCTTTCAGAAGTCAAACATAGGCTTCCAATATATCAATCTTTATGTCTCGACCATTTGAGACTCCTCGTCATGTCCGTGATCACATCCGGGACTCGAACTACCTTGGTACATCAATACTTATAAACTCATAATGAACTGTCATCGAAGCGTTAAGCGTGCGGACCCTACGGGTTCGAGAACTATGTAGACATGACCTAGAACCATTCTCGGTCAATAACCAATAGCGGAACCTGGATGCCCATATTGGTTCCTACATATTCTCGAAGATCTTTATCGGTCAAACCGCATAACGACATCGTTGTTCCCTTTGTCATCGGTATGTTACTTACGAGATTGATCGTTGGTATCCAATACCTAGTTCAATCTCGTTACGAGAAATCTCTTTACTCGTCCGTAATACATCATCTCACAACTAACTCATTAGTTGCAATGCTTGCAAGGCTTATGTGATGTGTATTCGAGAAGGCCCAGAGATACCTCTCCGACAATCGGAGTGACAAAACCTAATCTCGATTCATGCCAACTCAACATATACTTTTGGAGACACCTGAGAGTACCTTTATAATCACCCATTTACGTTGTGACGTTTGGTAGCACACAAAGTGTTCCTCCGTAAGCGGAGTTGCATAATCTCATAGTTGCGGGAACTTTGTATAAGTCATGAAGAAAGCATAAGCAACATACTAAGCGATCAAGTGCTAAGCTAACGAAATGGGTCATGTCAATCACATCATTCTCCTAATGATGTGATCCCATTAATCAAATGACAACACATGTCTATGGTTAGGAAACATAACCATCTTGATTAATGAGCCAGTCTAGTAGAGGCATACTAGTGACTATCTGTTTGTCTATGTATTCACACATGTATTATGTTTCCGGTTAATACAATTCTAGCATGAATAATAAACATTTATCATGATATAAGGAAATAAATAATAACTTTATTATTGCCTCTAGGGCATATTTCCTTGATCTCCCACTTGCACTAGAGTCAATAATCTAGATTACAAGAATGATTCTAACACCCATGGAGTCTTGGTGCTGATCATGTTTTGCTCGTGGAAGAGGCTTAGTCACGGTCTCGCAACATTCAGATCCGTATGTATTTTGCAAATCTCTATGTCTCCCACTTGGACTTGGTCCGAATGGAATTGAAGCGTCTCTTGATGTGCTTGGTCCTCTTGTGAAATCTGGATTCCTTTGCCAAGGCAATTGCACGATATTGTCACAGAAGATCTTCATTGGTCCCGATGCACTAGGTATGACACCTAGATCGGAAATGAACTCTTTCATCGAGACTCCTTCATTTGCTGCTTCGAAGCAGCTATGTACTCCGCTTCACATGTAGATCCCGCCACGACGCTTTGTTTAGAACTGCACCAACCGACAGCTCCACCGTTTAATAAAAAACGTATCCGGTTTGCGATTTAGAATCGTCCGGATCGTGTCAAAGCTTGCATCGGCGTAACCATTTACGACTAGCTCTTTGTCACCTCCATATCGAGAAACATATCCTTAGTCCTTTTCGGTATTTCGGGATGTTCTTGACCGCTGTCGATGATCCACTCTGGATTACTTTGGTACCTTCCTGCCAAGCTTACAGCTAAGCATCGTCGGTGTCTGGTACACAGCATTGCATACATGATAGAGCCTATGGCTAAAGCATAGGGAACATCTTTCATTTTCTCTCTATCTTCTGCTTGTGGTCGGGCATTGAGTCGACTCAATCTTACACCTTGTAATGGTAAAAACCTTTCTTTGCTCGATCCATTTTGAACTTCTTCAAAACTTTATCAAGGTATGTGCTTTGTGAAAGTCCAATTAAGCGTCTTGATCTATCTCTATAGATCTTGATGCCCAATATGTAAGCAGCTTCACCGAGGTCTTTCATTGAAAAACTTTTATTCAAGTATCCTTTTATGCTATCCAGAAATTCTATATCATTTCCAATCAACAATATATCGTCCACATATAATATCGAAATGCTCTGAGCTCCCACTCACTTTCTTGTAAATACTGAGCTTCTCCAAAAGTCTGTATAAAACCATATGCTTTGATCACACTATCAAAGCGTTTATTCCAACTCGAGAGGCTTGCACTGGACCATAAATTGATCGTTGGAGCTTGCACACTTTGTTAGCACCCTTTGGATCAACAAAACCTTCGGTTGCATCATATACAACTCTTCTTCTAGAAATCCATTCAAGAATGCAGTTTTACATCCATTTGCCAAATTTCATAATCATAAAATCGGCAATTGCTAACATGATTCGGACAGACTTAAGCATCGCTACGGGTGAGAAAGTCTCATCGTAGTCAACCCCTTGAACTTGTCGAAAACCTTTTGCAACAAGTCGAGCTTTGTAGAGCGATTACATTACCATCGGCGTCGGTCTTCTTCTTAAAGATCCATTTATTCTCAATGGCTTGCCGATCATCGGGCAAGTCTACCAAAGTCCATACTTTGTTCTCATACATGGATCCCATCTCGATTTCATGGCTTCAAGCCATTTTGTGGAATCTGGGCTCACCATCGCTTCTTCATAGTTCGTAGGTTCACCATCATCTAGTAGCATGACTTCCGAATAGGATTACCGTACCACTCAGTGCGGATTTTATTCTGGTTGATCTCTGATTCGGTGACAACTTGATCTGAAGTTTCATGATCATTATCATTATCTTCCTCGCTAAGCGGTGTAGGTGTTACGAAACTGATTTCGTGATGAACTACTTTCCAATAAGGGAGCTGGTACTATTACCTCATCAAGTTCCACTTTCCTCCCACTCACTTCTTTCGAGAGAAACTCCTTCTCTAGAAAGGATCCATTCTTAACAACGAATGTCTTGCCTTCGGATCTGTGATAGAAGGTATACCCAATTGTCTCCTTTGGGTATCCTATGAAGACACATTTTTCGATTTGGGTTCAAGCTTATCGGGTTGAAGTTTTTCACATAAGCATCGCAACCCCAAACTTTCAGAAGCGACAACTTTGGTTTCTTGCTAAACCATAGTTCATAAGGCGTCGTCTAAGCGGATTTTGACGGTGTCCTATTTAACGTGAATCGGCCGTCTCTAAAGCATAACCCCAAAGCGATAGCGGTAAATCGAAATAGACATCATAGATCGCACCATATCTAGTAAAAGCACGATTCGACTTTCGGACACACCATTACGCTGTGGTGTTCCGGTGGCGTGAGTTGCGAAACTATTCCGCATTGCTTCAAATGTAGACCAAACTCGTAACTCAAATATTCTCCTCCACGATCAGATCGTAGAAACTTTATTTCTTGTTACGGTGATTTTCAACTTCACTCTGAAATTCTTTGAACTTTTCAAATGTTTCAGATTTATGCTTCATCAAGTAGATATACCCGTATCTGCTTAAATCATCTGTGAAGGTGAGAAAATAACGATATCCGCCACGAGCTTCAACATTCATCGGACCACATACATACGTATGTATGATTTCCAATAAGTCATTGCTCTCTCCATACAACCGGAGAACGGTGTTTTAGTCATCTTGCCCATGAGGCACGGTTCATAAGTACCAAGTGATTCATAATCAAGTGATTCCAAAAGTCCATCTGTATGGAGTTTCTTCATGCGTTTACACGATATGACCTAAGCGGCGGTGCCACAAATAAGTTGCACTATCATTATCAACTCTGCATCTTTTGGCTTCGACATTATGAATATGTGTATCACTACTGTCGAGATTCAACAAGAATAGACCATTCTTCAAGGGTGCATGACCATAAAAGATATTACTCATATAAATAGAACAACCATTATTCTCTCGATTTAAATGAATAACCGTCTCGCATCAAACAAGATCCAGATATAATGTTCATGCTTAACGCTGGCACCAAATAACAATTATTTAGGTCTAAAACTAATCCGAAGGTAGATGTAGAGGTAGCGTGCCGACCGCGATCACATTGACTTTGGAACCGCTTCCCACGCGCATCGTCACCTCGTCCTTTGCGGTGCTCGCCTATTCGTAGTCCCTGTTTGAGTTGCAAATATTAGCAATGAACCAGTATCAAATACCAGTGCTACTACGAGCTCTAGTAAGGTACACATCAATAACATGTATATCACATATACCTTTGTTCACCTTGCCATCCTTCTTATCCGCCAAATACTTGGGGCAGTTCCGCCCAAATGTCATCGCTTGCGGTAAAACACTCGATTTCAGGCTTGGGTCCAGACTTGGGTTTCTTCTCTTGAGCAGCAACTTTCTTGCTGTTCTTTTGAAGTTTCCTTCTTCTTTCCTTTGCCCTTTTCTTGAAACTAGTGGTCTTGTTTACCATCAACACTTGATGCTCTTTCTTGATTTCTACCTCCATGCTTTTAGCATTGCGAAGAGCTCAGAATTGTCTTAGTCATCCCTTGCATATTATAGTTCATCACGAAGCTCTTGTAGCTTGGTGGCGTGATTGGAGAATTCATCAATGACACTATCACCGGAAGATTAACTCCCAGCTGAATTAAGTGATTATTATACCCGGACATTTTGAGTATGTGCTCACCGATGAACTATTCTCCTCCATCTTGCAGCTATAGAACTTATTGGAGACTTCATATCTCTCAATCCGGGCATTTGCTTGAAATATTAACTTCAACTCTGGAACATCTCATATGCTCCATGACGTTCAAAACGTCGTTGAAGACCCGGTTCTAAGCCGTAAAGCATGGCACACTGAACTATAGAGTAGTCATCACTTTGCTCGCGGACATTCACAACTTCCGGCGTTGCTCTGCAGAAGCAGTTCGGCACCCAGCGGTGCTTCGGGGCGTAATTCTTACATGCAGCAATGAGGATAATCCTCAAATTCGGACCCAGTCCGTGTAATTGCTACCATCATCTTTCAACTTTGCTTTCTCAAGGAACGCATTAAAATTCAACGGAACAACAAAGACGAGCCATCTATCTACGATAAACATAGACAAGCAAAAAACTATCAGGTACTAAGTTCATGATAAATTTAAGTTCAATTTAATCATATTAAAAAAACTCCCACTTAGACAGATATCTCTCTAGTCATCTAAGTGATTACGTGATCCAAATCAACTAAAACCATAACCGATCATCACGTGAGATGGAGTAGTTTTCAATGGTGAACATCATTATGTTGATCATATCTACTATATGATTCACGCTCGACCTTTCGGTCTCCGTGTTCCGAGGCCATATCTGCATATGCTAGGCTCGTCAAGTTTAACTGAGTATTCTGCGTGTGCAAAACTGGCTTGCACCGTTGTAGATGGACGAGAACTTATCACACCGATCATCACGTGGTGTGCGGGTACTCTGAACTTTTAGCAGCGGTGCATACTCAGGAGAACACTTCTTGATAATTTTAGTGAGAGATCATCTTATAATGCTACCGTCAATCAAAGCAAGATAAGATGCATAAAGGATAAACATCACATGCAATCAATATAAGTGATATGATATGGTCATCATCATCTTGTGCTTGTGATCTCCATCTCGAAGCACCGTCATGATCACCATCGTCACCGGCGCGACACCTTGATCTCCATCGTAGCATCATTGTCGTCTCGCCAACTATTGCTTCTACGACTATCGCTCTTGCTTAGTGATAAAGTAAAGCAATTACATGGCTTTTGCATTTCATACAATAAGCGACAACCATATGGCTCCTGCCGATTGCCGATAACTCGGTTACAAAACATGATCATCTCATACAATAAAATATAGCATCACGTCTTGACCACATCACATCACAACATGCCTGCAAAAACAAGTTAGGCGTCCTCTACTTTGTTGTTGCAAGTTTTACGTGGCTGCTACGGGCTGAGCAAGAACCGTTCTTACCTACGCATCAAAACCACAGCGATAGTTTGTCAAGTTGGTGCTGTTTTAACCTTCGCAAGGACCGGGCGTAGCCACACTCAGTTCAACTAAAGTGAGAGAGCAGACACCCGCGGTCACCTTTAAGCAACTAGTGCTCAAGCGGTGAAACCAGTCTCGCGTAAGCGCACGCGTAATGTCGGTCCGGCCGCTTCATCTCACAATACCGCTGAACCAAAGTATGACATGCTGGTAAGCAAGATGACTTATATCGCCCACAACTCACTTGTGTTCTACTCGTGCATATGACATCAACGCATAAAACCAGGCTCGATACCATTGTTGGGGAACGTAGTAATTTCAAAAATTTCCTACGTACACGCAAGACCATGGTGATGGCATAGCAACGAGAGGGAGAGTGTCGTCCACGCCCTCGTGAGACGAAAGCGGAAGCGTTATAACAACGTGGTTGATGTAGTCGACGTCTTCACGATCCGACCGATCCAAGCACCGAGCGTCACGGCACCTCCGTGTTCAAAGACATCGCTCAGCTCGATGGCGATCCCGGGCTCCAATCCAGAAAGCGTCGGGGATGAGTTCCGTCGACGACGGCGTGGTGGCGATGATGATGCTCCACCGACGCAGGGCTTCGCCTAAGCTCCATGACGATATGACTTCACCGACGCAGGCTTCGCCTAAGCTCATGACGATATGACCGAAGTGGAATATGGTGGAGGGGCACCGCACACGGCTAAGGAACGATCCGTAGATCAACTTGTGTGTCATGGGGTGCCCCCCCTCGTATATAAAGGAGCAAGGGGTGCGGCCAGCCCAAAGGCGGCGCTGGAGGAGTCCTACTCCCACCGGAGTAGGACTCCCCCTTCCTAGTTGGATTAGGATTGGGGGAGGGAAGAGGGAAGAGGCGCCCCCTCTCCTGTCCTATTCGGACTAGAGGGGAGGAGGCGCGGCCTGCCTGGCCGGCCCTTTCCTCTTCTCCCTATGGCCCATCAAGGCCCATAGACCCCGGGGTTCCGTAACCCCGGTGTTCGATAACTTCTGTTTTCATCAGGAACCTTTCCGAAGTCAAACATAGGCTTCAATATATCAATCTTTATGTCTCGACCATTTGAGACTCCTCGTCATGTCCGTGATCACATCCGGACTCGAACTACCTTGGTACATCAATACTTATAAACTCATAATGAACTGTCATCGAAGCGTTAGCGTGCGGACCCTACGGGTTCGAGAACTATGTAGACATGACCTAGAACCATTCTCGGTCAATAACCAATAGCGGAACCTGGATGGCCATATTGGTTCCTACATATTCTACGAAGATCTTTATCGGTCAAACCGCATAACGACATCGTTGTTCCCTTTGTCATCGGTATGTTACTTACCCGAGATTCGATCGTTGGTATCCAATACCTAGTTCAATCTCGTTACGAGAAGTCTCTTTACTCGTCCGTAATACATCATCTCACAACTAACTCATTAGTTGCAATGCTTGCAAGGCTTATGTGATGTGTATTCTCGAGAAGGCCAGAGATACCTCTCCGACAATCGGAGTGACAAAACCTAATCTCGATTCATGCCAACTCAACATATACTTTTGGAGACACCTGTAGAGTACCTTTATAATCACCCATTTACGTTGTGACGTTTGGTAGCACACAAAGTGTTCCTCCGTAAACGGAGTTGCATAATCTCATAGTTGCAGGAACTTTGTATAAGTCATGAAGAAAGCATAAGCAACATACCAAACGATCAAGTGCTAAGCTAACGAAATGGGTCATGTCAATCACATCATTCTCCTAATGATGTGATCCCATTAATCAAATGACAACACATGTCTATGGTTAGGAAACATAACCATCTTCGATTAATGAGCCAGTCTAGTAGAGGCATACTAGTGACTATCTGTTTGTCTATGTATTCACACATGTATTATGTTTCCGGTTAATACAATTCTAGCATGAATAATAAACATTTATCATGATATAAGGAAATAAATAATAACTTTATTATTGCCTCTAGGGCATATTTCCTTCAACACGCCCTCCCTTGAATTGCACCGCGGCCTGGTGCATGGTCAGACGGTCGTTGACCTTGTGCTGAGAGAGTGTGAAGACTGGGCGCATGGATGGCCCCATCGCGACCTGGACAATGAAGGAGAGAAGCTTGACGAACCCATCGGGCTCGTTGGCGAACATTTGTGACTCGCAGTTGTTGCCAGCCATCTACAAAAGTAGGCAAAAATTCTGAATGGTCGATCATAAATTTATGCCGATGTCGTAAATCGACTATATTTGAAAAATTAAAAATTAGCTCTATATGCTAATAACCGGTTAGCGATCGCACCTAGTGGCTTCCTACAGTCAGCCTGGCTCTGGTACCAAGCTTGTCACGACCGATTTTCCAATAAAAATGTTTATTGAGAAACCGACCTTTTGAGTCCAGCACGAGGAAAAAATCCTCTTGACTGGTAGACAAAATCTTGATACAATAAGCCAGTAGCATTAGAATATATTACAGGGTCGAGCTGGGGTGCTCAATCATTTATTACAAGCACGCCAATAATTATACATAATGGCGGATATGACACGATGGAGTGGTGGCATACTACTGACTCGAGGTAAAGAGGTGGTGGAATAACACAGTGGAGTGGATAACATGAATCCTACACTGGCGGTTCATCGAGCGTCGAGGTGAGACTCGATGAGTTTATTTGGGTAGCGGAAGCGGAAGTAACATAGTGACTAATCCAGGGTCGCACGAGACTGACTGGGATTCCTCTAGGCGTCGGACTCGCTATCGAACTCTTCATCCATGAGATCGCCTTCGTCAGCATCTGGCCAAATCAACAAGCCAGGTGAGTACTTTGAAAGTACTCGCAAGACAGTTCGGACGATAGATATAATAAATGCATGCATGAATGCGTCATGAGCAATTAATATGGTACATCCACATGAGGAAGTAACACAACATTAATTAGCAAGAAGGAAATCAAGTGGTAATATAAATGACTGGAAACCAATCGGGTGTCTGAAGCGACGCCACGAAGGGTGAACAAATAAATAAATTATACCACAGTCGGGCGTCTGAGCGACACCACATAAATGGCTTATACTGAAAATAAAAGACATGCGTGCGACAGTCGGACGTCGGGGCGACATCACAGAAAGGCTTATATCAAAAGTAAATAAATAACAATGCCGCAGTCGAACGTCGGGGCGACATCACAGAAAGGGCTTATGTCAAAAGTAAATAAATAACAATGCCGTAGTCGGACGTCTGAGCGACATCGCAGAAAGGGCTTAGGTCAAAAGTAAATAAATAACAATGCCGCAGTCGGACGTCTGAGCGACATCGCATAAAGGGCTTATGTCAAAAGTAAATAAATAACAATGCCGCAGTCGGACGTCTGAGCGACATCGCAGAAAGGGCTTATATTCATTATTCATAACTTGCAAGAATTAATGCTCACCGGTAAATATTCAACATGTGATAAATAACGGGTTAGTCCATCCACAGGAAACAAACCTTTAACACTCCTGTGGTTTTTAGGAGTTTCCGGTCATCGAGACTGACTCTTGACAAGATAAGATAAGCACAGAACTTGGATATGGATAAGATGAATCAAAGGAATTATTGACTCTGCAGAGTTTGTGCTAAATTACCCACAGCCAACGGATTTCCGTAGTCACGAAGGACTAGTTCCGTTTACGGTATTTCGGAAGAAACACAGCTAACCAGTACACACCCATCTCACCTCACAACGCCAGGAATCACCCTAGACAGCGTTCAATAAAAACTTTGAGACGGGGAGATCACAATCTCGAATAGCATGGGATCAAATTTATGTACGCGCGCTCTAAGGGGTGCCCCCCTCTCGGTCCCAACCGGAAACACCCATGCCCCCTGACCGGATGATAGGCTTTAATCCAGGGCCATGGAACCCTCATCCCGGCCTCTCGATTCGGTGTGTACCAGATAGCGGTTTGCAACTTACTAAGCCGTTCTTGATTTCTACCTCCGCAGCCTTTAGCATCGCGAAGAGCTCGGGAATTGTCTTATCCATCCCTTACATATTATAGTTCATCACGAAGCTTTTGTAGCTTGGTGACAGTGATTGAAGAACTCTGTCAATGACACTATCAACCAGAAGATTAACTCCCAGCTGAGCCAAGTGATTATGATACCCAGACATTTTGAGTATATGTTCACTGACAGAACTATTCTCCTCCATTTTACAGCTGTAGAACTTATTGGAGACTTCATATCTCTTAATCCGGGCATTTACTTGAAATATTAACTTCAACTCCTGGAACATCTCATATGCTTCATGATGTTTAAAATGTCGTTGAAGTCCCGGTTCTAAGCCATAAAGCATGGCACACTGAACTATCGAGTAGTCATCAGCTTTGCTCTGCCAGGCGTTCACAACGTCCGGCGTTTCTCCTGCAGCGGGTCTTTCACCTAGTGGTGCTTACAGGACATAATTCTTCTGTGCAGCAATGAGGATAATCCTCAAGTTACGGATCCAGTCCGTGTAGTTGCTACCATCATCTTTCAACTTAGCTTTCTCTAAAAACGCATTTAAATTCAAAGGAACAGTAGCACGGGCCATTGATCTACAACAACATAGACATGCAAAATACTACCAGGGACTAAGTTCATGATAAATTAAAGTTTAATTAATCATATTAATTAAAAACTCCCACTTAGATAGACATCCCTCTAATCATCGAAGTGATCACGTGATCCAAATCAACTAAACCATGTCCGATCATCATGTGAGATGGAGTAGTTTTCAATGGTGAACATCACTATGTTGATCATATCTACTATATGATTCACGCTCGACCTTTCGGTCTCAGTGTTCCGAGGCCATATCTTCATATGCTAGGCTCGTCAAGTTTAACCCGAGTATTCTGCGTGTGCAAAACTGACTTGCACCCGTTGTATGTGAACGTAGAGCTTATCACACCCGATCATCACGTGGTGTCTCGGCACGACGAACTGTCGCAACGGTGCATGCTCAGGGAGAACACTTATACCTTGAAATTTAGTGAGAGATCATCTTATAATGCTACCGCCGAACTAAGCAAAATAAGATGCATAAAGGATAAACATCACATGCAATCAATATAAGTGATATGATATGACCATCATCATCCTGTGCCTTTGATCTTCATCTCCAAAGCACCGTCATGATCACCATCGTCACCGGCTTGACACCTTGATCTCCATCGAAGCATCGTTGTCGTCTCGCCAACTATTGCTATCACGACTATCACTGCCGTTTAGTGATAAAGTAAAGCAATTACATGGCGATTGCATTTCATACAATAAAGCGACAACCATAAGGTTCCTGCCAGTTGCCGATAACTGTTACAAAACATGATCATCTCATACAATAATTTATATATCATCACGTCTTGACCATATCACATCACAACATATCCTGCAAAAACAATTTAGACGTCATCTACTTGTTGTTGCAAATTTTACGTGGCTGCTACGGGTTTAGCAAGAACCGTTCTTACCTACGCATCAAAAACCACAAACGATTTTTCGTCCAATGTGTTGTTTTAATCTTCAACAAGGACCGAGCGTAGTCACACTCGATTCAACTAAAGTTGGATCATGATCGTTACCGACTTTGAGTAGCAACGGAAGTAGACGAGTCGGTGTAGATCGTATTGGAGCATGGAGAGGGAGAAATGGGGGCAACCAAGGTTTAACCCTCGCTGGAGCGGCTTAAAGAGCCGGGTTTGGCCCCTCGGGTAGTTCGCCGGAGCAGCGACACCCTATGATCTGATGGGTTTCCTCGGGTCTCGCTCATCAATTTGACGTGATAAACATGACTGGGTGTCCCATATCCGCCCCACATCTGTGCTGAGCATGAGGGGTGCCGGACAATCCAGTCGTTTGGGCTGGGTTTGAGGATTCCGGTTGGCCGATTGGGTGTTGATTTTATGATCCGTCCGCCCGGTCCTATTGGGGAGGTTTGAGGAATACAATTATGGATGCTCTTTTTTTTTTCTCGAATACGCACGAGTGTGCGTATCATATATTATAGAAGGAAAGGGTAAGAACCCTCCACGCATGCAAGTACAATGTTATTTACACGTAGCCCTTGGCCACCCCACCAGACTACTTAGAATAAGGATTACTCGCTACTCTCCCACGATGCAAGGCCCAGCATGAACGCCTCGACTTCCCCGCGTAGTAACCCTGCCTGCTTCCATGCCTTGGCCTCCCTCTCAATGCTCTTTAGCACCGTGAGTGTGGATGGCACCGCTCCGTCAAAGACCACCGCATTCCGGTGGATCCACAGCTCCCATAGCACCAAGATAGAAATTGTCCTAGTTCTCAATGCTCTTATACAATGTTGTCATTGTGTCTTATTTCGTTGATTTGCTCCGGTATGATTTCTGATCATGTGAAGCCAGGAACATGCTTGGCTCTACCTCAGCTGAGATGCAGATGGATGGAAAACAGTCACACCCAAAATTCCCGCCACGAAGAGAGTTTGATCTCCCCGCCCAACTTTTGGCCACGTCAAGGATCCGCGCCGAAGCTCATCTGCGCCGTCCATCATAAACAGCAGCGAGCGGCTGATATCTGTCGATCGACCACCTGACGTCACCGATCCGGGGCACCAACCCCTCCTCCAATTAGAGCGCACCTCCTCCTCTGCATAAATAAAGCCGCCGCGCCCTTCCCATCTCATCACCAACCAGCAATCCAATTCCCCACCAGCCCCCTCGCACCCTCCGGCGAACCACCGCACCTCTACCCGGCGAAGCAGCAGCGTCCGATGGCCCCCAAGGCGGAGAAGAAGCCGGCGGCCGCTGAGAAGACTCCGGCGGCGGAGAAGACCACGGCGGGAAAGAAGCCCAAGGCCGAGAAGCGGCCGCCGAAGTCCAAGGAGGGCGGCGCCGACAAGAAGAAGAAGAAGGCCAAGAAGAGCGTGGAGACGTACAAGATCTACATCTTCAAGGTGCTGAAGCAGGTGCACCCCGACATCGGCATCTCCTCCAAGGCCATGTCCATCATGAACTCCTTCATCAACGACATCTTCGAGAAGCTCGCCGGGGAGTCCGCCAAGCTGGCCAGGTACAACAAGAAGCCCACAATCACCTCCAGGGAGATCCAGACCTCCGTCCGCCTCGTCCTCCCCGGCGAGCTCGCCAAGCACGCCGTCTCCGAGGGCACCAAGGCCGTCACCAAGTTCACCTCCTCTTAGATAATCTGTTCTCGTATCTTCTTTGGTCGTTCGATGGTACTCTGTAATACTACTCGTTAGCTGTTCGGACCATGTCGCCGTGTAACTTGTGCTGGTTGTGTGACATCACACTGTTTCATTATCTCGTGAAATAGTAACGGTGCTTATTTATTCTGTCCATCATGTTCTTGTGCTGGTTGTCTGAGTAGTTCTTGCTATGATCCTGTTTCTGAGTTCATCTTGGTTTGGTCTGTTATGCAACCTTTGTTCTGAATTACGAACTGCAAATCTCTGTAGATAACGACACTGAACTTTCAGAGATGTTTCTCTGTTCTGTTTCTTGGTTGTTTGCAGAGAAGGACACTGAACTTAAAAGAGATGTTTCTCTGAACCTTGGGGGTCCAGTTTGTTGGTCGAACTGAAAATTACTGGCACACTAGGGTTAATAGTAATTTAAAATCGTTGGCATCACGACCTGATCCTTTGGTTTGGAACCCCGGCTCAAATTCGATAGTTTGGGTTTGCTAAATGGCACCAACTTGGTCGGACAGATGCAACTTGTAGGTGATTGGTTTCCTGTATGACGGTCAGGGCAGGGCAGAAGGTTGTGGGATACATCTTACTTACATAATGTACATTTTTCAAGTATGGGTACACAAAAGAAATTGTCAAAACCTGCAAGTGTCAGTTTATTACTTTTTTTAGTTAACTGTGAGATTATTCAACTCTGAAGATTCCTTGTGGGTTGCATTGGTGTAAAAATCATATCTGCAAGCCAGCCACAAATGTTTGCAGAAAACATTCAGTCGCATATAGGACGTGTGCCTATTAGTTCCTAGCTTCGGTGTATCTTAATATTTCTTTCATTCACGGCCTCCTTGAAATTTAGGAAAGAAAAGTTGGTAGAACAGACACGATGGGAATGGCGATACACAATGAGATGGCGCGATGGCAATGTAAAAACAGATGCTAGAAACTGTATCCAGAAGGCCAGAGCATACAGAGAATCACTACGCATCTGAGCCATCCCATGGGAATTCAAGAAGCTCGTTCATTGTTCCAGAGGGCTACATAGGCAAATTTTCATGTAGGGTTCTATTCCTTCCCGACATTCCCCCAAATTCCTTCACCCAAGATGATCTTGGCATTGCAGTAGCAGTTTCACATCCAGTTCCTGCACATTCCCCATCTCTATATTGTCCCTTTTCTGCGCCCCAATTTCTGTTCACCAAATACCCAATGTTCTGTCTAAGACATTCCATCTGGAAAGCATGATGTTTTCCTTGAGTGAATGTGACCACCACCTATTCATCATTTACATAGTTACATGATACACTGGTAAGGATCAATAGCTATACTTCTCCCAGAAATCTGTGACATATGATGTGCTCTGCATTATGCCAAAAGAAGTTCCATCCCGAAAATTTCCGAGCGGCGACTTTGCCCATGAGATCTGTGAATCATCGAACTGTCTGTTACTCTGATTCCTCACGAGAAGCGTTCACAATGCTAGTTATGTCCTGGACAACTGCAGACACCGGTGGCCTGAATTCTGGCTCCCTCTGCATCATGAAAGTTTCTTATCAGATATGTTTTATGCCTTTGATTCATAAGGTTCTTGTGCAAAAAGTGGCAAGCATCACCTATAGTATGCTTAGGAAATTGCACCCTGGCACTATCAGAACAAAAATGAATTACCTGGATACAGCGGCTGATTATGTCAGCAAACCGCGACAATACTTTCTCGGAGCACTGCCCTCGAATAGAAGGGTCCACCATCTTGGAAAGGGATTCAATGTCATGGAGCTGACAACCGGCCCATCTAACAAGATGCTGTTCATGGCGTGGGCGTGAACTGTATAATTTTTCGGTTTTCACAACAGACATGCAGGTGAGTCAGAGAGTTGTTTTCTCATGCCATGCAGAAAGAAAATAATGAATCTGAAACAAACAAGGTAAGTTCGTTGTGAAGCCAAGCATTAGAGTTCAAATCTCTTACCTATCGTATGGTTTACGCCCGGTAAGAAGTTCTAGCATCACCACTCCAAAACTGTAAACATCGCCTCGTTCTGAAATGATCCCAGATTCCTGGAATTCAGGTGCATCATAGTTCAGTAATGTGCGCAACCGACCTGACAGCTGCAACAAAAAGAAACATCCGTGAGCACATAACAAGATGAGTCTGTCAATGCATGGGCGAATTAAATAGGCTAAGGCTAAGGCTAAGTATACTCATTTGTGGTCAAAAGAGGATATAAAGCATCAACAGCTACTGAAGTCAGTAACTAATTAAATCCTTCTAGCGAATGGTCCATAAAGCTTTTCTAACAAGTTAAATCTACTCATTTAACAGGTTGATACTCTAGTGGAATACCCTGGTAAAGAAACAGTAGGCCCTGTTTGTATTGGATGTAAATTTTGTGTGATGCCCGGTATTCAGTTCAAACTTCAGCTAAATACCGGGGAGCTCACTAATTTTACACTCAATCCAAGCGGGGCCTTAACAGGAAAGACAATATGTTATCCCCATTACCAGATTACTAATTTTAAGACTTCGAAGGGCGAAGGCATACACCAGAAACCTTTCATTTTCAGTACAGTGCACTGATTTACTGATACTAAAAGACTATTAACAAATTATTACAGTCTATTAGAAAGCTAAAGGAAGACAGAAATGCCGTATCATGCAATACACAACCACATTAGCAAAGCTGATTATCAACATCTGACGTTGATACAGATTTTCTTAGAATGAACTAGTGCATGTTGGTACATCACTATTAACAGATATGCTTCACATGCTATACTAACTTTGGGCTGTATCACAGTTTTGAGACATAGCACCATCAGCCCTTAAAGTAAGAGGGACCTGAACTTGCCCCATTTTTATGTACTTAGAACATGCAATATCTATAACACATATTACAGCTTACCTGAGTGACAGAACTTGAGGGCATCAGCTCTGCTAGTCCGCATTCAGCAACACACACTGACAACTTATCATCTAGGAGAACATTAGCTGGTTCAAAATTCTGATGCACGATCGGGGGTTGGAAGCTTTCATGGAGATACCTGCAGGGAAAGAGTAATTCAGAGTATAAATCTCCACACATGTTAAGAGAGGCAGATATGGACTGCATAAAAGATAAAACTATAATCTGGCTTACTCTAAGGCTTTTCCGGAGCTAAGAGCAACCTGGAGACGAGCATTCCATGATAGCTCAATGTCAATTTCCTCTCTATCATGAAGTGCATCATCTAGTGTTTTTCTGCTGAAGTGATTGTATACAAGTAATCGCTGTCCATATTCAGCACAGTATCCAACTAACTCAAGGGTGTTGGGATGCTTGATCTCTGAGATAAGCGCAACCAGTTCTAGAAAGTCATCTACTGATACTCTTCCATTAGGATTGTCGATCTTCATAACTTCCAATAACTACAAAGAATAAAATAAATCAAGCATAATGTTTAAACTGCACGACAAATAGTGAGTTGCATTGTTACAAGTAGTACTTCATACCTTGCCTTCAGGAAGCTCAGCTAGGAATACCTTTCCTAATCTACTCTCTCTTATCACATTCTGCTCTCTGAAATTGCTTGTATATTGCTGAAGAGATGCAACAGAGTAGGGTGTGGCAGATGTCGAGGTACTTGTCCTTGGTGGAGGGCTATGCCTCCTTTCTGGAGCAACAATGGGCTTAGGCTGTACAACAACTTTTTCAGTAGGGGGTGGTGGAGGGGGAGGGGGAGGGGGTGCAACTGCAAAAAGTTCCGAGTCTGTCCGATCCAAATTAATTATGTGCTCCTTTCGGTTTTCAGCAGGTTTCTTTGGGAGAGCTGCAAGCAATTGCACAGAACTTAGACATTTTAACTTGGTGAACAACATGTCAAAATTAGACTGTGCTTGTTTCAAGGGCTTCATACCTGCTGCTGCCAAACTTGACTCACGGCTCCTCTTTTCAAGGGTCTCACCTGGACCTATCAAATAAATTATCTTCAATTAATACAGAAAAAACTAATCCAGAACACCCTGTTCTACCGGTATATGCACAGAAGTTAACCTTTTTTAGTATCATCCCTTTTTTGCACTGAAGCCGGCATAATTTGGGGTTCAACCCTATGATGCACCCTTCCCAGCTGACTTCTGTTATAATCATATCTTGACCGTCTCTCTTGGTACTTGGACAAACAAAAGATTACCAGCAGGACTATAGATATGAATAGCACTACCACAAGAAGAACAAATCCGGCAATCTTGAGCTTTTTTGATGAATTATGTTTCTGAGATGATGAGGTGCTATCTCGAGTAGTTGATCCATCAGAAGAGTTTGAGGGCGGAGGGGATTTTGAAGGGGGCGATGGAGGTGACGGTGCTCTTGTTGGACTTAGATCTGTAGGCGTTGTTGTTGGTGTTGGGGCTTGTTTTGGTCCTGCTGGTGTTGGAGTTGGTGCTGCTCCTATTGATGAAGGTGGTGACGCTGAAGGCGGTGATGCTGACGGGGCTATAGTCGTATTAAATGGATTACCATCCTTTCTGCACTGGAATTATGTCAGTAACTTATAACAAGTCACACAAAATCAAATGCAATTAAATATCTAGATCTTCAATAGATGAAATAATGTCAACATTAGACAATGTGATAGGCTGATAGCTATTGCAACTAGGCTGGCACTAAGAAATAGATGAATAGAAGAATGAAGAGGCTTTCTCACTTGAAGATCGGTATGTTCTGTAGTTTCGGAGGTACTGGTCCAGAAAACAAGTTGTTCTCTACATTCCTGATCAGAGTACGGAAATTGATAAGTAACAAAGAGAACCATTTAATATCTGGAGTAACATCTTTACCACTGGAACAGCAAATGGTTTAAACTTTATACTTTGATAATGTCATCAATAGCATTGTTCTCTTCTATCAATTCAAACCAAGCAGATATATAGCGTTTCCAAAGAAAGGTTCAGAAGCAAAGCAACTGCCTATTGGGAAATTAATTGCTGATGCGGTGCCTGTTTAACAAAAACTGCAGTAAAATGGAAAGATGCATTGGCTTCTCGAGAGAAGAAACCATAGTCACAGCGGGAAACCATTGCCTCCAGAAATAAATGAAAGCCAGATGACAGAAGCAATTCCTACTACCAGAAGGTGTCATCAAGAGACATGGAATAGCGTTTTTACTCCTTAATATATTGTGCAAAACATTCAAAAGGCATAAGCTTTTGTGTGTCGGCCACCATGATCTTATAGACTTTTTCTCTGAAGACAAATGTTGTGCAACTGATGGCTTGATGGTTTTGTAAACAAGTAACTATCTAAGGCTCTGTGCGTCAATCAATGCAGAGGCCGGGGGCCTCTTTTCCGAAGAAAAAGTAAGTAACTGACTAAGCACATAATAATATAAATATCAAATGCCTTCTATTCAATTTGCTAAGATAACTGAAAGAGGATGATATAAGGAAGAAGACATTGAGGGATTACAGGTCTTTGATGGGGAGATCCTGCAAGTTGTCAAGGGTCCCTGACAGTTGATTGTCTTGTATGCGCCTATGATATAGTAACAGTTAACAAATAAGGAAACAGAAATGATCTGGGAAAATAGCAGCGTGAAAGATAAGATGTAAACTCACAATGTAGTCAAAGATGACAGGTTTTTCATTGAAGGTGGTAACACACCAGTAAAGTTGTTCTCAGAAATATCCCTGTAACAAAGCTTGGATGCTATCAGCAAGCAATTAATACATCATCCTGATCAACACCTACAAAAGTGTAGGAAATAGGGATACATCTTACAGATTTATAAGTCCAGCAAGTGAATCGAAAGCATCTGGCAGTTCTCCATCCAGATGGTTGACATTGAGTGACCTGGGAAAATAAGGGTATTAAGAAATGCACTTAACAAAACAAACAAGCATGAGCATAGACTCGTTGAGAAAAAATAGAAGAGGAGTCTTACATGGCTGATAAACCTGTAAGTTTGGACAATGAACTGGGAATACTTCCAGTGAGCTGATTAGCAGAGAGGAAACTGCAGCAACAAGGAGTAAAGATTGTACCATCAGATGGATTATATCTGAAAGACTAAAAGAGTTGCAGACGAGATAAAAAACACATACAGATTCTGCAGCGTGAGAGGTAGGTCTTCTGGTATAGTTCCACCAATATTATTGTTACTAAGATCTCTACAGGAACAGGTAAAATTGGATAAGTGAAGAACTTTATTTGGATACAGAAAACATGAATTAAACCAGCGGAAGAAGCCGTAAAAGATATCGGCGTTTTTTTACTGTAGTGACAATGGCAAAACAAAATATGTAATGATGAATTTCAGTAAATAATAAATTTACAGCATTAGCACCCTTACATGGTGGTGATTGAAGTGAAGTTCCCTAAGCTGCTCAGCTGCCCTCCAAGGTTTGCAACATTCATCTTTCTAGAAAATGGTAATTCGATAAGAGTCCAAAACAAATGAATCAACGAAACGAAAGAGAGCCCAACGAAGAGCCTGACATACATTGAGGTTATGCCTGTGCCGGTGCAGGTAACTCCCTGCCAACCCTCACCGCAGGGGTCTCCACCGTTTGGAATCCACCCGGGAAGGCTTGGCGATCCGAGCGAAACGTACAGTCCATTCATAGCAATAACTACACACCACAAAAAGGATATAAAGAAGAAGCCATGAGCATTATTGATAAGTGGAACCCATATATACAAATCCCCATGCTGCCAACTTTTGCTTCACAGCACACATGAGCTGAAGGCAGCGGGTTTTAAAGAACATGAATGCACTTGCAAAAGCCACCGTGGGTTCCCCACCCACATCTATACTAAACAGAGCAATGAAAAAAAAAGCTTGTGAGAATCAACACGTGTTACTTGGATCACTTTTCCTCCTACAATAATCTCACCCCAGCACCTCTTTTGTCCACCATTTTGCAGATTCATCGATATGGCAATTACCGCGATTAAGACTGAAACACGCGTTGTGGTGCCACTTAAAAAGAAAAATCCAATCTACCATTGCTTTCCCTGGCCCTTCATGGCATCAACTTCAACTTCCACCGATCCAGCGAGCGACCAACAAATCTCTTTATCCCGTTGCTGTCGAGGACGATGGGACACAGTTGAGCAGAGGACACCACGTTACTACTGTAGGCCTCAGAAGTTGCTCTCGTTATCCCTGCCGAAAGGGACGGCCCGGTCGCTACAAAGCCAGTAAAAACATCAGCCGATCCGAATTACACATGTCACGGTCGATCGCCTCGCGCTCGCCAATTCTGCGTTGCCGCATCCGAGACAAAAAAGAAAACCTTGTGGCAATCTCATGAAGAACCGCGCTGCGGAATTCACCGCCGGACTCGAACCTACAGAGCTATCCAGAAAGCCCATTTGGGTCCCCCCCATCGTGCGCTAGCTGTAACCACGTTCGTGCTCCCTCAAAAAAAAAAAAAAGTAACCACGTCCGTACGCGAGCGGCGCCCGCAGCCGACACAATTTCACCGCGCATGGTCAAATTGCGGAGTAAAAACCGTGGAGACGGCGTGGATTACGGGCTCGCGTGTGGTCCCGCTGGAGCAAGCGGCGGCGGACCGGAAATCAATCCCCTGCTTCCCACTTCCACCGGCGACGAGCAGCGGCCCAACCGTGTCGGCCGCTCGCCGCACGCACGGACGCACGCACGCACCGGAACGACTGGTGAGAGGAGGAGAAGGGCGAGGGAGCGTACCGTCGGAGGCGTCGGTGACCGCGCGCGCGCCCCGCGGCGCCAATGCGGCGGCCGCGACCAGCAGTAGTAGAACCAGCAGTAGTCGGCCGCCCCCGCCCCCGCCCCCGCCGCGCGCCGGAGCCCGCCTCGTCATCTCCGCCCGACAATTCACACCATCCGACGCGCCGTCTTCGCCGCTCGGCCCGGCCCCAACCGCTCCCCGCAACACGCGCGCGCTGGGCGAGAGCACGATCGGAACCGCCGGGCCGGCGCGCGAGGAGGAGGCGCGGATCCGCCGGGCAGACAGCGAGCGAGGCAATGGCCTGGCCTCCGCTGGGGTCACCAGAGAAGGAAGACCCTAGGAGGAGGGGTGGCGGAGGAGTGGACGCGGGCGAGACGAGACCAGCGCAGCAGCAAGTCGCGAGCAGAGCGGAGCACGAGGGAGGGAGGGAGGGACGGGAGCGGAGCACGCAACAGCAGGGGTAGAATAATGATGCGGTGACGGGTGAAGACCAAAGGCAGGCGCGAGGAGGAGGAGGAGGAAATGCGTGGCGGGCGGACGGACGGACGGGATGGCGCCGGGTGAGTTTTATGGTGGCGGGCGTGCGTGCCCTACGTTGGCGGGCGGGGCCGGGGTGAGTGACGTGGCGGAGCGGCCCGGCCCGAGGCGGATCGGGCTGGCGGTCCACGGCGGCGGCGGCGCAGTGCGGCGCGGGCGGGGGAGGGGGGCGCATGTGCGGCGCGAGCTCTGCGTAGCTGTCGGCCTCTGTATTTTTGCGGCGGTTTGTAGGCGGGCATAGCTGGTTTTGCCGGGGCGTTTCGGCCTTCGGACTTTGGACCCTTTCTGCTCTGCGCCATGTTCATTTGTCACGGCATTGCTTGGCTTGGCTTGCGACGACACGAAACACGAACCCAAGTTGTATTTTACTCGTGTTTTTTAGTCTTGTTTATCATTGGCGAAGCCATGCACGAGAAGAATGAGTGTCGTGTCCAAGACACTCATGTTTTCGGGATCGTTGCATGCTCGCGTACTGCACTACCCATTGTTGCTTTCATAAAGCATCTACAGCCGGACTCATAAAAATCCGGCCCCTCAAACGCGCGCAGACGTGTTCGATCGTGTACCCTTCAATCAAATGGTGTGCACGCCAACCCATGGTCGTGGAATCTTCAGGCGTGCACGTACACGAGCACGACACGATGCGTCAATGGCGACGGCGTTGGCGCGCGTCAATGCATGCGCACGCGACGGCTACTACTACAGTGAGACTTTTTAGTCCCGTGGCGTGATCGGCTCGTGGCTGGGAGGCCAACAGCTGCTGCTCTTCTTCGTACGTTGTACGTTTTTCATTCGAAGTTGATGCCAAGACGAGGACGACGTCGTCGTGAGAATCCATTCGCGTTGCTGTCCAGCGCTTGGTTCGTAGTGCATCGGTGGCGACCGTAGGCCTTTTGACCTAGCTCATACTGTACTTCTGCGCGGTAGGTGTTGCCCTTGACCAGGTCATTTTGTGAGAGTTCTCTCTTCTTTTTTTTCGGAAAAGGACTGTTTTTTGCGGGAAACTATGAGCTTTATTGAACAACAATAGCACCAACACGATCAGCCATCACGCTGGTCATGAGGAAGCCGGGCGGGGAGTCCATCCAACAGTCGGTTACCCCAGGTGTGCTTGCATGTTTCGCACACAAGTGGGCCGGCAAGTTGGCATTTCTTATTACATGTTGAGTATCAAAGGAAAGAAAGGATAAGGCTAGTTCATCAATTTCTAAAAGTACCGGCGCTATAATAGAGCGCGAAAAGCGTCGCGAGTGCCATAGCTGTACCATCTTCAAACAATCTGTTTCCATAGCCACTCGCGAGAATCCCCGGAGCTTTGCAAATATTACCCCATCTCGCAACGCCAACGCTTCCGCGATAAGAGGATCTGTAACATCGGGGTAAGGCTTACTCCAGGCAGCAACAAATGAAGAAGGAGATCTAGCTAAACCTCCTATTCCACTCTTGTGCTCAATCACTGAAACACTAGCATCCGTATTGATTTTTACCCAGTCAACTTCAGGCGGTCTCCATCCATATCTAGGCAGTGTCTTAGTCTGCTCCAATGGTAGTTCCAATAGAGCCAGTGTTTCTCTTATATGCTTCATGGATTGGACCGGGTCCATACTCACTCTATCATGTGTTATGCTGTTACGTGATGTCCAGATCGCCCACATGACAGTAACTATTTTAGCCCTGTCCGCCTCAGTAAAACGTGGATCACAGAGGATATCCTTGCACCACGTACAAGGGTGTAGCTCCGGCAACTTGAGGTGCAGCCAGCTTCTCGCTTCTGCCCAAAAGCTTTGCGCATGAGAGCACTTAATCAATGCATGAAGCATATCTTCATCCATACCTTTGCAGATCTTGCATCGCGCTAAGGTTGCTATATGCCTGTGTTGTAGTGTTGTCTCCACCGGTAGTATGCCCCGAAGGACTCGCCACCAGAATACACGGACCTTGGGCAGCACTTTTAGTTTCCAGAGTCGTGTCCACAACTGCTTATTGTTCTCTGAAGATTCTGTAATCGTCCCTTTCTCTAGAGCCAATTGCTCGTTACGAGTCATTAGAGCATGATACGCGGATTTTACAGTGTAGGAACCCGACCTCTCATGAGCCCAAGCCCAAAAATCATCACCACCACCTTGTCTGAGCGGAATATTGAGAATTGCATCAGCGTCTGGGGGTATGAAGTTATTTCTTACTAGATCAGCTTTCCAGGACCAGCTCTCATTGTCAATCAAATCTGCCACTGTGTAGAGTGTAGCAGAACCAATCTGCTCCGTTGGCCGAAGTGATAATCTCCCTGGCAGCCATCTATCTTCCCAGATTCTTACGGAGGAACCATCCCCGATCCTCCTCAACAGTCCAGTCTCCAATGCTCCTCTCCCAGCAACTATCGCCCGCCAGGTAGCCAAAGAGTTGCACGGAACAGTAGCATACATAAAATCAGTCGTCGGGAAATATCGTCCTTTTAGCACTCTGGAACATAGACCATGCGGGTTTGTGATCAGCCGCCATCCTTGTTTTCCCAACAACGCAACATTGAAGCATTCCAAATCTCGAAACCACATTCCTCCTCTTATTTTTGGAAGCGACAAAGACTTCCAATCTATCCAGTGCATGGAATTTCGGTCAATCGAGCTACTCCACCAGAACTTTGCCATCGGTGAGGAGATGTTCTTATACACCTTTTTTGTGAGCTTGAAGCAGCCCATAGTGTATGTAGGGACTGCCTGAGCTTTTGACTTGATTAAAATCTCCCTCGCCGCACAAGATACCAAACGTTCTGTACCACCATTCAATTGTGACCTCACTCTTTCACCAATGAAGTCAGAGGTACCAGATGTAACTCGTCCAACTGCAGTGGGAAGACCCAGATATCTTTCATTGAATGCCTCTACCCCAATGCCTGTGGCACCTTTCAACATAACTCTCACCGGATGTGGTGTGTTTGGACTGAAAAAAATAGAGCTCTTGTCTCTGTTCACGCATTGGCCCGAACACTCGCCATATATCCTCAAGATGTTATTCAACCTCGTTGCACTCTCCAGCTTTGCTTGCATAAAGATAAGGCTGTCGTCCGCAAACAGTAGATGGTTAATCCACGGTGACTGGGTGCATACTCGGATTCCTTTGTCCGCATGTACCCACCAAGGTTGTTCAACAGAGTTGTGAAGCCTTCCGCGCACAGAAGGAAAAGGTAAGGTGAAACGGGATCTCCTTGCCTGAAACCTCTTGATGGGGTAAAAAAAGGCAGTAACTCACCATTCACATGTACTGCAAACCGAACCGACGAAACACATTTCATAATCAGTCGGATAAATATTGAGCTGAATCCCAATTTAGTCATGATAGCTTCGAGATAATGCCATTCAACACGGTCATATGCTTTCATCATGTCTAATTTGACTGCACAAACCCAATTCTTTCCTTTCTTTCTTTTCTTCATTGCGTAAACACTTTCATGTGCAATAAGAACATTACCCGTGATGAGGCGCCCGGGCACGAACGCACTTTGCTCCTCACCTATTATTTCATGAAGAAAATCCCTCATCCTGTTGACAATGCATTTGGAAGCGATTTTGTACAGAACCGGACAAAGGGAAATCGGTCTATACTGACTTATCTTCTGCGGGTGGCGTACCTTAGGGATTAATGTGATTGTCGTATCGTTCATACCTGCAGGTAGATCACCCCCATTCAGAAAATCCAACACCGCCGGGACTATATCATCTTTCAATAATGACCAGTTTCTCTGAAAAAATCCCGCGGTAAAACCATCCACACCCGGCGCCTTGGAAGGAGCCATCTGAAACAAAGCAGTTCGCACCTCCTTCTCGTGAACGGCATATCAAGATGTTCGTTCATTGGAGCGGTCACTCGAGTTGGAACCCAATTCATCAGTTCGTCAAGCGGTTTAAACCCTTGGGATGTGTACAGAGTTTGAAAGAACTGCTGTACCTCAACATGGTCATCCTCCCGTGTTTGACAAACTGACCCATTTGCACGCTCAAGCCTTTCAATCTTATTTATTCTCCTTCGTTGTGCTGCTTGTGCATGAATTTTTTTTGTATTTCGATCACCCTCGCGCAGGTACGACACTCTAGACCGTTGCCGCATCCATATTTCCTCCTGATGAATTGCTTCTCTAAGCTTTTTGACTGTAGCCTTTTCTTCATCAGTGAGGCCTCTCCCAGCCGCTCTGCTCCTCAGACGGTTCAATTTATCCCGGAGCTTCCTGACTGTAGCTGTCAAACTGCCAAACTCCCGTGCGCCCCATGCAGATAATGAGCTTTGCATGTCATTTAGCGCACCAAGTATTCCTGCCAGCCCTTGCTGACCCGCCCCCTTTTGCCAATTAGTCATGACAATACTGTCATAATCTGCATGTGTCTGCCACACATCCTCGTAGCGAAATTGTTTCGCTCCTTGTCTTCCCCCCCGCGACAACATGTTCCCGCAGCTGTACCAGCACAAAGCAGTGGTCAGACTCCGTAGTACTAATGTGTCGAACTCTGGTATGGCCAAAACGGTTGATGAACTCCGGATTTCCAAATGCTCTATCCACCCGAGCTTTGACATTGTCATCTCCTGCTTGGCCATTGTCCCATGTATACTCCATTCCAGTCCACCCTAGGTCCTGGAGCAAGCACTCATCAATTACGTCTCGGAACGCCCTCATCTGCCACTCCGGACGGGCAGCTCGTGAAAAATGCTCCGATGCAAATAAAGTTTCATTAAAGTCATCAATACATAACCATGCTGGGTGCTGGATGGAAAATAAGGTTCGAAGAAATCTCCAGCTATGGTGTCTATCTGATGCTCGTGGGGCTCCATAGAATCCCGTGAGTCTCCATTTTTCAGAGATGTGATCACTTTTCTGCACCAATACATCTATATGGCCAGAACTATAGTTTTGAAGTTCAACCTGCACTTCGGGCGACCAAAACAAACCAATACCTCTACTTAGACCATCACTGTCTACTGCGAAACAGCCTGCAAAACCAAGTTGATTCTTTAGGTTTTCCACTCTATTAGCTGCAATCTTTGTCTCCATTACAAATAGAAGACAGGGCCCTTCTTGCTTCACTACACTGCGAAGCTCACGAACTGCCGCTGGGTTCCCAAGCCCACGATAGTTCCAGCTAAGGCAATTCATGGCAACTGGCAGGGCTGCACTGCAGCCTCTGCCGATGTCCCGGAGTTAACCGGAGTAGGTTTCTTTTTCTTTGGCGACCTCTCGCCATCCTCACCTTTCTCTGAGGAGTCGGTCGGGTCCTCAGCAGTCCCCTGTTTGCCTCCCCCTTGGTCGTGTGGCTCATTCATCAGCAAGGGCATAACCCTCCTGTACTCCTTTTTATTCCTCGGCGGCCCCCCTTTCCTTTTGTTTTGATTCATATTCTTTGCTGGGGAAGTAACCTCGGTTCCTTTCTCAACTGCAGTACCTGAACCCTTTGTACCAGCGGTATCTCTTTGGTTGCTTGATTGCTCTTTTGGCACATACTCACTAGCATCAGGTATTTTGCGATCATCTGGTGCCCGCAGCCCTTTCCCAAAGGGAAGATCGCCATTAGCATCCCTCGTTCCAGGGGTCGGACAATGCAAATCAGAGTGGCCCAAGCGTCCACATGAAAAGCAGAAGTGTGGAACATTTTCATAGAGAATATCATAAAGATCCGTGCTCTTCCTCCGCGCCGACTCAATCAGAATCCACCGCCTCAGAGGTTTTTCCACATCAACTGAAACTCTGGCTCTCAGATAGCCATTAGCATGATCAAACTGCACACGAGTTGCCTCCTTATCAATCTGCTTTGCAATAGCACCACACCATTTGTCATTACGCAGGTTGAAGGGAAGATTTATTACCCTCGCCCACATATGGATCTTGTCAAAACTCAGTTCAGATGGGCGCATGCATTCATCAAACTCCGCCAAGACGACAACATTCTTACTAACATGCCACGACGACCCTTCCCAAACGCGATCCCTGTCTCTTTGGCTAGCAAATTCCGCCACAAGCATATTATCTCCAACCGATCTAAAGACCAAACCTTTAGGGTTTCCCCAAGCTGGACGAAGAGCGCTGATAATTGTTTGGATGTGAAGAACTCTCCTATGTAGCACTTTTCCAGCCAACATCCACCTCTCTTGAATCCCTTCATTTCTATCATCCAGAACAAGCGGCGTGGCCTCTTCCTCTGTGATGTCCAGTTTGCCTAGGGCCTCCGCTAACCTCGCCCTTGCCGCACGAGGAGACAAGGGCTCCTTCCCGCTGCTATGGCTCGATGATGTTGCCATCCTCCAGCCGCAGATCCTGTGCGCCGTGCCAGAGATCAGCACGCGCCGCCAAGATCCACCCGCAAACCCTAATCATCTCTAGAGGGCGCTCCGGGTATTACGGGGGAAAAACCCGACTACTCACGTATATTCGGAAAAGGACTGTGCTAACGACAGATCCGCACGATCTTAACTCACCTTCCTCTCACGACCTGCACGCTCGATTCCACCGATTTTTCTTCTTCTCTCAAAAACCGTATACGTGAATAGTAAATTCCTAGTGGTTTTTCTGATTTTTTGGCTACACAATATAAAAAGAAAATAAAAGTGATAGAAAGGGGACTCGAACCCAGGTCTATTCATTAGACTTTGAGGCCAATAACCAACTAAGCCATCTTTAATTGTTGTCTATTGTATATAAACAAGGTTATTTGAACCTTTATTTTTCTGTCATACTAGTAATAATAGTTTTTTTTTGCTTGGTAACTTTGGCATGACCAACGTGATAACTATGACTTGTAAAGAGTTATCAAAATGTGTTGTATGTAAGTTATCGGGTGTCTGATGCGTAAATTACCGTGCTATTTGCACTAGGTTATCAGGGCATATTTCTAGAACTTTTCGCCCACGGTGAAAAATTATCAATGCGTTTATATGTAAGCTATCAGGTTAATTGCACGTAAGTTATTATCTTATTTACATAGAAGTTATCGGATGGTATATTTTAACAAGTTTTTCACCTCAGATGGTAAAAAAGTGGTATTTTATTTGAACTTGTCAGGAGCCAAGTAGTGGGTGAGTTGGCTAGTGTGTTAAGATCTCAATATTGAAGTCTTGTGTTCAATTCTTAGCTTCAGCATGAATTTTTAGGCTATAAAACTACAGTATGGAAACTATTGGCATCAAGATTTGTTTCCACATCTTTTTCTCCCATTAATTATCAGGCCTGCGATGTGTGAGTTATCAAGCTATTCGCAAAAAAAATAACTAAGGGTATTGATCAAACGTGCCTCCCTCCACCCAGTCGCCAAATTTACTAAGATCTAGGTACATAAGTCATCAGGTCAGCAATGTGTGAGTTATCGTGATATTCACATAAAAGTTATCGGGGGTATATTTCATCACCTCTATTCGTCAAAGTTGTCATGATCGGGTTGCATAAGTTATCAGATCTCCGATGTATGGGTTACCATGCTATTCACACCAAAAGATACGGGGGATATTTCTTCAACACCCATCCCTACGCCAAAGTTATCAGGACTGAGTTATATAATTTATCAGGTTGTGATATGAGAGTTATCCTGATATTCACACAAAAGTGACCGGGGAGTATCCCACCTGGTCGGCAAAATTACCACGGTGTCATCAACTGTAGATGAGTTGGTAAAAATAGTCTACTTAAGTGCGGAAAACATTGGACATTGCATTAACTGTTGTGCAAACGTAGAAGAGGAGACAAGTTAATAAGCTATTGTTGTGTTTCTTTGGACCGTGGTTTTCTTACGTTAGATTAGTAAATCTAGAAATAGTACCTAACCTTAACATAAACAGAAGGACTCGATCTAGTTCACGTGGTAAAGGATGGGTGTGGTGTAGCATGAGGTTGTAGGTTCAAATCCCCACCTCCTCATTTTTTAGCACTTTAAAAGTCATCGAAAAAACAGAATCAGAGGAGGCAGCCAAACATCGTCACATCCCGAAAAAAACGGATCCAACCGATCGCCCGAGAAAATCACGCACCATCGAGAGCTGTACGTGGAGAAAAAACAGCAGATCCGCAAATCGCGAAGTCTACTGCCTCGGACGCGCACGAGCGCACAATTTTGAGATGGACGGCATCCGAGTCGTGCGGATATCTCGCTAACTGCCAGTCGACAGGAAATTAGCTTTTCCGTTTGGAAAAACTTCCAATCTATTCATCTTTAATCATGGCAGTACAACGAATACCAGAAATAAAAATTACATCCAGATTCGTAGACCACCTAGTTGACCGACTTTAGTTTATTTTTGAACATCAGTACAGACACAAGCACTCATATACACGCGCATATACTCACCCCTATGAACGCACACACGTACACCCTACCCCTATGAGCATCTTCGAAAGACTGAGCCGGCATATCATCTTGAAATTTACGAAGTCACTGTAGGCACCTTCATCATCGACGGGAACATCTCCTCCCACTGAATGTGCATCGCCGGAAATCCTGAAATAAATCCAGGAATAAATGTGAGCACCAGGATTTAAATCCTGTTGGGCTGGGGATACCACAGTCCCTCTAATCATCCAACCACATGTTAGTTCGACCGACCTTAGTTTTGCATGTGTAGCTGTCATTCAAATTTACAATTGCACCAGTTGTCCAACTTTGCATGTATACTAGTACTAGTGTAGTTTCTCATTTATAATTGCAATTTGGCCAGTTTAACTATTTTGCATCTGTGTGTTTAGGGCCAGTTCTTTTGATGGCTTCTAGAAAAAGCTGCAATAAGCTGCCCCTATCTAGCTTATTCTAGAACCACAAAGAAATTTATTTTTTTAAAAGCCTAATAATTAAGACTTGACTAGTAGGCTTTTAAAAATAAAATTTTTGTTGGCCTTCTAGAATAAGCTGGGTAGGGGGCAACTTATTCTAGAAGCCTAAAAAAGCTAGCAAAAGAACTGGCCCTTAGTTGACTTTGGGACATTATAAGTATATATTCTTTAACTTCGAGAATTTGGGATGTGAATCGAGATCCTATCGGCCGACTTCAATTTTGTTCTTGCATCAAATATACAAATTGTACTGCATCCGTCAGGAATTAATAGATGAAGGGTTAGGGATGATGTGTGAGCACAAATGTCTTCGGCCTTGAATTACACCACAAAAAACTTAAATTACTCCAACTCGACAAGAAACAAAAAAACTCAAATTACTCGAGTGGAAACAATCTTCCTACACATTAACATTGCCACAATAATCTATTTCTTCAACACTAGCATATTCATATGGCAACTGGTGGTAACGCGGTTGCATGATAAAGACTATGCACATGAACATCATCTATATTATGGGCAGGATGACGGTACATTTGGTTGAACTTTTTTCCGTGGGTGACGCATGAGGATGATTTTACACAAGAAACTTTTCTCCGTGGGTCACGGCCCATGAATTTTACCTTCCCACCCAAGTCTGAATGATCCCAAGTCAACAAGGGGCGCCTGTAACTCAGAGGGACTAGGCTAGAGCCGACCCAACCTCATCCTAGAGCCTCACCTCTCTCCTCGTCCCCTGACCCTACCCCCACTCCCGCTCCCGTGCGGCGCCGCCCCGCCGCACCAGAGCGCCCCTGCCCCCTTTCTCCGGTTCTCTCCAACGCCATCTCTTCCCTGCCGCCGCCGCCGTCGGGGGCTCACAAGCAGACGGCGACGCTTCTTCTCGGCCAGATCCGGCCAGGGAGGCGGTGGTCCACGCCGGCCGGACATACGGCAGTGGCGCGGGGCAGCGGCTGCCAGTTTCGGCATACATGCGGCTGCGTACGGTGACAGGTCCTACGGCGGCGGCTTGGGTGCTCGATCTGATCCCAGATGGGCTTCGGCGGGCGGCACAGGCTGCTGTCATGTACCATCCCTGTTCCGTCAACGGCATATGCTGCCACTGGGCTCGACCTGCAACACGAGGACGTCAGGGGCTCTGGCCCTGGGCGTGGCGGTGGTGGCCACCTCCTTCGTCGGAGGTGGTCGCCCTGAGGCTGGGTGATCGGATCTCAAGATCCGTCATCTAGTCTCGGCTGTGAGTTGGGGAGACATAGTTCCCGGTGAAAACTGAGCCATTGTCGGGCAATGGTGGTGTTTTACGCCGTCACCTTGATAGAAGACATCTTCGTGTAACTGTTGTCGACCCACTCGTGCTGCTTCGGGAAAACCCCAGGATCCGGCCTTCCAGATCGCGGTGCCGTTTTTCTCTTGAGAGCATCGTTTCTGAAGCGGCGCTGGAAGACAGAGACAGGTGGTGGAGCGGCTTCGTCTTGCACGGAGTTTCGGTGAAGTTGTCAAATCATGCCTGGCCAACAGGTGCTACAATGAGACATTTTTTTTTTAGAAAAGGAGGATGACCCCCGGCCTCTGCATCTGGGAGATGCATACGGCCACCTTATTGATTATTCTCGAGGACCTTACAAAGTGTTACAACAATAAGCCTGAATCCACCATCTAGGCAACATATGCCGCTACTCCTATCCATATGATGAAGGGGTGCTAGCTGGGCCACTACCCAGACCACTCACCTAATCCTAACATTGAAAGCCGGAATCCCAGCCTAGCCACATACCGGTGCAGGGCATAAACCGTCCGACGACTCACAGTGTCGTCTCCACCATCTTCCACTGGTCCATCTCCAAGCAGATTGAGGTGCCAACCTTGGCAGGCTCCTCCACCATCAACACCACCATGTCGCCAAATGACGACCACCACCTACGCTAGAACAACTCCAAGCAAACAAGAAAACAAGGAAAGCCCAAAAGATACAAGGGGCACTCTGAACTTACAACACATCGGAGAGCTAGTTACAAGAGGTAAGAAAGGGCACTACTAGCATAAACCGATGACCGCAACCCTCAGGCGCCAAAGACACAGGAGGAATGCCGCTGGGACAAACACCAAGCCGGCCACACCATCACGCGCCAAGAACGTCTGAAGGCTGCAGGAAAGCCGTCGAGCAACAACAGAGAGGCGGACAGCGGGACAGCGAGAGGCACTGCACCTGTTGCCGGCCAAAAACCCCACCTTCAGCAACCCTACGCCCGAAACCACACTCCCCAGACAACGCCTCCATGGAGGGAACGACACACACGGCGCCGCCGCTGCCCAATCCTGCCGGATTTTGGGTTTTCACCCGGGAGAGGGAACGGAGGTGGGGAGAAGGAGACCACGACATCGCCTCCAAGAAAGAAACGTCGTCCAAGACCGACGTCGATGCCAGGCCGAACCAGCCGGCCAGGGTTTCCCCCGGTCCCGATCTGCAACACCAGCCCCAAACTCCACCGGATCCAGCGACCAGCCGCGGGAAACCAAGCGCAGAGGGGGAGGGAGCGAATTGGGGGCTACAATGAGACTTTTAGTCCCGTGAACGGTTCGTGGCTGGGAGGCCAACACCGGCTGCTTTCTTCGTAACTATGTACTCCCTCCGTCCGAAAATACTTGTCATGAAAATGGATGTATCTAGATGTATTTTAGTTCTAGATACATCCAATTTTATCTATTTGTGCGACAAGTATTTCCGGACGGAGGGAGTACTGGATTACCAGTACTATTTCCTACTTGTCTCACGTATGGATGTACCTAGATGTATATTTTTTAGTTTTAGATACATTCATTTTAGCGACGGGTAATTTGAAACAGAGAGAGTACATTCGAGCTTCCGAAGTTGACGCGAACACGACCTCGTCATGAGAATCCATTTGCGTTCTTGTCTACTGCTTGGTTTGTAGTGGTGCATCGGTGGCGATGGCAGGCCTTTTGACTAGCAAATGCAGCCACCTAGCTCGTGCATTTGTGTTGCTCTTGACCAGGTCATAGCCTCATAGGCACCACATTTGCGATGTGTGTGCATAGTTGTTGCTCCGATTGTGAATTGCTCGTTGACCGACTTTTTTTTTTGAACTGCTCGTTGACCGACCTTAGTTTTTGCATGCGTGGCTGTCACTCAAATTTATAATTACACGAGTAGACCGACTTTTGCATGTACGTATGCCACACTCTAGTTTCTCGTTTAGAGAACTGCAATTTGCCAGACTCAGTATCTGCACCTGTTTGTTCACTTGACTCTGGGACATTATAAGTATTTCTTACTACCTCCGTCCTGATTTATTAGGCTAGTTCGGGTCAAACTTTAACCTTTAATTTAACTATTAAAATATAAGTTATATACCCTAAAAATAGTATCATCGAAAACCTCTTTCAAATATGAATCCAACAATATAAGTTTTATGACATACACTTACAATTCAATAGTCAAATTTACGGTCATAATTAAGCACAAAATACGAAATGGACCAATAAACCAGACGGAGCTAGTAGCTTTGAGGATTGGGGATGAATCATGGGCAGACTTCAATTTTTCCTTTTTTGTGCGGATGCAGCAAATATTCAAGTTGCACCGCATCCGCCATGAAATGGTAGGTGACGGCCGGGTTAGACTAGAGACACATGTGTGAACGCAGATTTCTTCAACACAGAATTACCACGAACAACTTAGCTTACTCGAGCGAAGACCATGTTGCTATTGATTAACATTGACACGATCGACGCATTTTTTCTTCAACACTAGCATATATCATATGGCAAGTGATTGCCACGCGGTACATTTGGTTGAAGTTTTCTCCGTGTGGGTGACGCATGAGGATGATTTTTCACAAGAAACTACCAACGTCACGGCCCATGAATTTTACCTTCCCACCCAAGTGTGAATGATCTCAGGTCAACGAGGGGCAAGCCATGGAAACTACCCATCGATCACGCGCATCCATCCATCCAAGTGTCGGGCTTAAACAAAACATTCTGGGCAAACAATGGCACACACACGGACAATGTCACAGTCACTACCGTCACGGTGTGAACCTTGAAAACTTGAGTGCTCACTCCACAAGAGTGAAGTTTTCCACAAGCGAGCAAGCGGCCAAGCACGCGTATCCCTGTCTCTCCCTCCCTAGTCGTGTTGACTGATCAAAAAACCACTTGGCTGTGATTGGGCACTGGGTGATCCAGCGTGCATTCGGTGGGTCTGAACGGGCGGCTCATAAAGAAGAGTTGTTCTCACGTGCATGCACATACAGTACGTTTGTCCCGTCCATGAGATCGTAGATTTGGTCATTAGTTTTGATTGGTACTATCCACTGACGTACTACCACTAATGAAGAGAAAATCTGTGCAGTGTACCGTGGATACATGATTTTCCTAAGGTGGTACACGTTCAAGTGTGGTGCACCAGAAGCTATAGGGGTACTACAAGGCAGGAATTTCACCGGTACTTTCCAGAAGAATTCTAGAGGCCCGAGAATATTTTTTTGCAGTTTGAAACATGGAGAGCGTATTGCTTCGCTCGTGGCACACCAGCAAAGCAGTAGTGTTTGCTCCATTGTTGCTCTGTGTACCAATCTAGCCAGCCAAAGCATCTCCGTGTCAAATAATGCGACCACTCACGGCCAGCCAGGCCAGCAAGTATATTGTATAGAAACTAGAAAGAACTTTTAGGACCTGTATATATATTCGTGGGGGAACAGCAGATTTATTATGCATCGGCTCCATTGTTGTTGGACCGGGCATGGCATGGCATGGCATGGGCATAGCCGCCGCTGGCTCCGCGTAAGGCGGATGCTCAAGTCTGATCTTAGCTCATCCATGTGACTGAAAACTGTGCTCGACCACTTGTCCCCTTGGTTAAATATAAATTAATTGATCGGCAAGGCCCCTACTTGGCTCCATTGTTTAACGGCCAAAATGAGGAAGCTTGCCAAATCTCACCACCCTTCCTCAGACGTCAGATCGTCTCGATTATAGTATTAACACTGCAAACTGTAGCAGACCTTAGAAAGAGCTAGCCCTGCACGGCAATACAACAGCACAATTGTACTGTATATCGGAGTAGATTTCTCTTGTCCGCGTGAGATTGTGTGCGCGCCTCTCTCTCTCTCTCTCTCTCTCTCTCTCTCTCTCTCTCTTTCTCGGTTGGTACACACACAACCCGTTTGGACTCTACGTGCCCTCGAGATATCCTATATCTTATCTGCACTGCACGTTCGGATAAGTCTGAGATGAGTCGAGGCCATGAATAATTGCTGCTGCTGACTGGGACGACGACGATGATGCCGTCTTGCTCTCGCGTCTCCGAGGCTGGCGATCCTAGGCGAAAGGCGAGGGCGTCACCGGCCAACACCGAATTCTCCACGCCCGACAGCGGCCGCCGTCCACGCCACCGCTTTCACTCCTCCAGCCTCTTCTTCTGCGCCAATGGATCGGCTTGATGCTTCTTTCTTTTACCGGCCAGTCAAAGTAACCAAACGTAGAGAAACCAAAAGGGGTGGCCGAACCAAAGAAAGGCGTACGGGAGGATCAAAAGCCCGGTGCTCGCCGCAGGCAGCAGTTGCCTGCGAAAGTCCCCCCGAATCCTCTTTGGGCCACGACACCTTTGGCTTTGGGTGGATCGTCATCATCATGATGGGCACCTCCTCCACCCCCGTAAAAGCCTGGGAAGTTGGGATTCGTCGCGGTGACTCCTCCTCCCGTCTCATCTCACCCGGGAGGTCGACGATCGGTCGTACTTGCCACATGATTACCCATAGCCATTTTTAACCCACATCATATCTTGAAAAGAAACCTGACACGAGCTGGAGCTTGAGAAAAAGACTACAAAAGAGGGAGAGCTGATCCTCACCTGCTTGATGTGAATGGCGGAATTTTACAAAAATGTTTGGCTCAAGGTTGGAGTGGGGGATGGCACAAGTCCTGCCATGAAACTTGATGATAATTTCCTTCTTCATTTTTTAGAATATAGTATCATGGTTTCCAGTCTAGAAGGCAGCCCTACATGATCCACAAAGGGGAAGATTCTGTGGTAGCTGAAAGATAATCATTGTGGTGTGCACTCAAGACGAGGCCTTTATCAGGTTGTTGTTTGTTACACTGCATCAGATGCTACGACACCCTACACCATAGCTAGTGCCAGCTGCTCATTGGTTCAGGGTGAATGAATATCATCAGACCCCTTTTTCGCTTTAGCACTAAGCTCGCTTTCAAGGAGCTTCTGCGTCACTAAACAGTCCAAGCATCAAGCATATCTGCACTAAACAGTTCAAGCATATCTGTACCACATCACAGGACAAAACTTAGTGCAGAATCAGCGGAAAAGGCAGACTGTTTGTTCTTCCAAATAGTTCGTCATTGCACATGACTACAGTTTATTCCAACAGGAGACCACCAGCTCACATGCGTCTCGTCTCACTAATGCCTGAGTACAGGCATACTTCTACCAACCAGACACCAGATTCATCAGATGTCTCTTGGGTTTATTTATTCAGTTCCATTGTGCATCTGCTGAATCTGGTGCTTATCAAGGGGATTAAATCTCCTAGCTACTACAACAGCCCCGAGTCAACGCTATCCAGGGTGCGCTGTTACAGCCTCTTCAGGCTCTTCTTCCTGGCATCCATCTTCTTCTTCTCCGCTGGAATCTTGACGGCAAGCGGCCCGTCCTTCTTGTGTGCCGTTGATGATCCTACAGAAGGATCAGAAGGAGCGGCGTTCTGATCCTGTATGCCGAGAACTTTGGTCGAGGTGGATGTGGATACTAGCGCTGGCGCCGATGGTATGTTCTTGCTCGGAACGGTGTTGTTGCTCTGGCCAACGTTTAGAGCTGTGGTTGACTCACAAATGGCTCCGGTCTTGGACTTGTTCTTGTGCTTATGTGCATGAATGCCGGTGTATAGCCTGCATATGGAGCAATATGAAACCATCAGTTGCCTAGGTTAGAGCTCTAGGTGAAACCTCAGTATCGCCTGCGATCTGATCTGACAGAAATGGCAGCCATGAGATGCAAGACCATGTGCCCAAATTGCTTTGTAAGAAAAGGTCTGTCAGCATCGCACTACGATAGAAAAATACATAGTCGAAGGTTGACCTTGCAAGGCGTGCATACTCCTCGTAGTTTTCAAGCAACATC
The DNA here is from genome assembly GCA_021605205.1 of Aegilops longissima. Classification (NCBI taxonomy): domain Eukaryota; kingdom Viridiplantae; phylum Streptophyta; class Magnoliopsida; order Poales; family Poaceae; genus Aegilops; species Aegilops longissima. Next base: position 697,200,889 of record CM038679.1, read on the forward strand.
TTTCCAGCTTGTTCATTAAGGGCAGATTCGGGGAATGGTTCGATCAGAAGGCATCTCACTACCTGTGGCACATTGACAAAAGGAGCTCATAGTTAGTCTCCCGCATGTTGTGAGAGCAGACGGAACTTTATTCCCAGGCCATAGCTATCATGCAGTCCTTTTAAATCTCTCAATTCAGCAATCTCTTACAAAGAGATCATGCATTGCTCTCAACAGAAGAATGGTGAATTGTGCGGCAGCTTTAGCTCACCAGCAGAACATGTCGCAATCCAAGACTAGGGTTCCAATCCTTTTTCAGTGTGTTCACACATATCTCACCACTAGTTGCTATGTTTGGATGGAATATTTTTGTTGAGAAGAACCCTGCAGATAAAAGGAGAATGCAGACTTTTTAATTAGAAGTTTCATTTAAAGAAATAGCTGAAGTACAGAAGGAGAATGCAGCCTTTCAGTTAGAGGCTTCATTTCAAGAAATAACTAAAGTACAGACAGTTTTGGAAGTTACAGAACATAACTACCTTTTGGGGGAGAGTGAGGGAAGTCACGAGACAACAATAGCTTCATGTGGAATACTCCATTCTCATATGGAGTTCCAGCTGCATTATGTCCCAGATACAGGTTTTCAGAACATGAGATTGAAGTAGTACAATAAGGAGCGAGGAAAAAGAAAAGAAACTTAAAACACTTGAGATTCTACAATATGCATTGCCGAAAGAACAAGATTCATCGATGCTCAACTCTAAATAAACAATATATTAGAAATTCTTGAATACTAAAACACACCATTATATGCAAAGCTGGTACAATAGCATGGCAGCACGGGCATGTAGATGACAAATAAATAGCAGCTGAAAACCAAAATATCTTTATAGATCTTACCAGGGCCCTCAATATCAGCAAAAATGGTGCTGAAGTCATCATCATTAACAATAACTTTAATCCCTTCTGGAGGTGATTCATCAAGATTCTTCAGTTCTTTAGCCAATTGCCTGATGACATTTGGTGGGAGGTTCTCGTTCGTTGCCTTCAAACAAACAAACCATTAGTGTCAGAAAAGGGGAACAAATTTCTATTAGGACTTTCAGGTACTCACCATGGAAGTAATAAAAGTGGACAGCTCTAAAGGTTCTCCGTGCGCAACTTCACTTAGAAGTTTTATTGTTCCACGATAGCACCTCTAATGGTCACAAAACTTCAGTCCCTGTGCAAACAGTGTGATCATCCTACCGCGCAACAAAACTTGGGAGATTAGATATCACCGAATCAATATAAAATAACAATTTAGCAGTAGAATTATCTGCAATTTAAGAAATCCAGAATAACACTTGTAATACGTTATTTGTTATGTATTGGGGAAAATGTAATACATCATTAGTGCATGACTTTCACACAACAATTATCGTTGCAAGGGATGTACATACACCTTACAAGTATTACATCCAATATGCAATAAGTGAATAACAGCTTCATGTGTTAAGTGATAACTTAATGATGCCAAGTCATACTGATGTATGCGTAATGCATAAGAAAATTGTAAAATTGGTGAAGTTACTCACGTGGCTAAGGTATTTTGGAAAGCTAGTAGACATAACAAATCCGGCGGAAAAATTGTGATTAGTGGAAGTTGCAAATTTGGTATTTTAAATAAAACACTTTATTGTGAGATAGGTATGATACACTCTAAAGGAGTCATTCCAGCAGACTAATATATGCACTGTTAATGACTTTGACCTTTAAACAACTAAAGGAACATTCTCTACTATGAATAATAAAATTTATCCTCCCTCATGTGGGGCTACTGATCAGGGCTCGAACATTGGTTCTCACAAGAAAAAACGTCCCTTGTGGTGTATACTTGTGCCGCAGTGGCAGGTTCAAACCAGCGTTTGTGGCCTTTTCTCGACCTGACAATGCAATTCCTTTGGGTTGTCTCTCCCCATGTGTCAAGTTATTTTTTTGGGGGGTCTAAAAAGGGTATTGTTACACATAAATGTTTTCGGGGTGAGGAAACCATTTAGATATGACCATAAAATTGGCGATTCGGTATTAATTACGACGTGTTCCTTGTCCCATGCTACTGCGTTTTTGTTGATTTGCTGACGTGCGAATGAGCTAATTTATTGCGAACTTAATAAAAAACTGGAACAAAATGGCAGTTCATAATGAACATATCAACTTGTATCCCCTCGCCCCGGCAACATACTCCGAGGCATGCTGGCAAGTACTCTCGCCCACGCTAGACACGCGCAAACATGCTCACCACTGCAGGTTCAGTCCATCGGGTAGCCGGCGTGAACACAGGGCACACACATGCTCACTGCAACAGGTTCAGTCTATCAAGGAGCCGGTGTGGCAACAGGGCCCCAACTGAACATTACAGACCTGCCCTTTTTCTTCTACATATCCAAGAGTAAAAGGAACTAGACGAAACGAATCTTTCTCTCGTCATTAGTAGACTATAAGAAGGATGCATCCGCTAAGACACCACATTGGGGGGAATGCTAATGGCAGGACCAATACACAGCAGCGGGTGAACGAATCTGAGAGTAACCGGGACCCCAATCTGCCCCCCAAACGGAAGAAACCGACTGCTCACCTACTACTGCCGACGCTGCGCGGTGCGTCGACCACGGCGCTCGCGCCTCCCCCTGCTCGCCCCCGGAGGTCCGGGGAAGAGATCGAGTTGGAGCCGGCGGGGAGGGAGGGAGCGGCCGATCTCCCCCCGCGCTCGCTCCCTCGCGGTGGCAGCCGCACCGCGAGGAGGGGAATGCAATCGGCACGCGGTGCGGCTGGCGAGGCTGCGGCGGCGGGGAGGAGTCGGCCGGAGGCGCGGGGATCGAGGGGGCGAAACCCTAGGCGAGGGCGAGGGGAGCGCTCCCGATTTGGGCAGACCGGGAGGGGGGAGAGGGGGAGCGGAGCAGTAAAAATCGGGAGAATCGGGACTGAAATGATGGAATCCATAGCCCATAGGGGGAGAGAGAGAGAGACAGGGGGGCGGTGGGTCCGGCGGGTGATCGGACCGTTGGCGGCACGTGGGCCCGGATGGGCAGGCGCGCCCGTGGGGCCGCTGCCTGCGGCTGCCGACGCGTTTGGTTGGTAGCCGTTGCGCCTTGCGACGGACGGCTGGGAAACAGTCTCGGCTGTAAATCACTTTGGGTTTGGTTGATGAGCATAAACAGCCGGAGCTAAACCGCTCAGCCTGATGACTTTGCCATAATACTATATTGGACATCACTCCTTGAGGAAGTACAAATCTCTCCGACACCTGCTGAGAAGAAAATGTGTTCAGGTTCACACAGAATCATTAAATCACAGACAAATGATCTCTTCTCAATACAGGGCCAGGAGAAACCGGATGCGCATCATTATTCTCCCTCCACGGTTTGGCCCAATTGGGGCCCAGCGAAAGAAAAGCATCCTTCCCTAGCGCTATTGCGAGACGTAACCTCGTCTCGCCTCTAGCTAACGGCCTGCCAAACACTGTAGCTCCCTGCAGCAGTTTTGCGAAGGTTCTTGGGGCCGGTTCGAACTGGTTCTAAAATCCTTCATGTGGATTTTCCTTCTTTGTTTCTATGTGTTTTTTGTCGGGTTTCTTTGGATTTTTTTTAATAAAAAATACATGTCCAATTTTTTCTAATATACGTTGTACATTTTCCGTATACATGCGTAACATGTTTTTGATACATGTTGAACATTTTTCAAATATGTTATGAACATTTGTACAAATAAATATTTTAATATTTATTTGAGTAAATATTAAAAAATTACAAATACATGTTGAGATTTTTTTGAATGACACGTTTATATATATATTTTTAAAATGTATAAAAGTTAATAAAATGTCATGATCACATTTTAAATGGGTGACCATTTTTCTAATTGTCACGAATATTTTTTGAATGGTACGGAGCATTTCTTAAAATTATGCAAACATTTTTCTGTATTTTATAAGTATTCTCTTAAATGTGAGGAACATATTTTTGAAATGCTTGAAAATATTTTCTAAATATCACAATTGTTTTACCTAAATTACAAAAAAAAACTTTTATTTACATCATATCAATATTTGTTTTAAATGTCACATGCATATTCTGGAACACGTGAAGTGGTGAACAGTTTTTTAAATGTCAATAATTTTTGAATGCTCCAAACATTTTCTAAAAGTTGCACATACTTTTTATCACACTGCATGAACAATTTTTAGACCCGTCATGTCGTTTTTTCAAATTTCTAGAGGCAAGAGGTTATTTCATCTGGCTGCAGGGGAGACAAAGACTCGCCCCTCGCAAACACCAGCGACTAATTCTCTGTCCATTTTTATTTAAAGTGACTCATTATCTATTGCAATGCACCACACCGGTGGAGGAACATAGTGACAGAGCCATGCGTGTTCATCTGTGTTGAGTAACGTGATTGTATTACGAAACATAGGTTAGACTAGGAAATATTCTGGCTTGCCTTGTACTGCAAGTAGATCATGTACTCCTAATATATGCCCACGAGGCTCAAGCAATACAATGACTATTCCACCAAATCCCTCTATCCCTTATACATGGTATCGGAGCAAAGAGGTCTTGACTTCAAGTCCCGGCTGGTGCAATTAAATTGCAGCCCACTTTCGGTCCACGTTTAGGCCTGAGGGAGCCAAACGTGAGGGGAGTGTTGACGTATAATGTGCTGCCTAGTCTCTTCCATCAGATTGGTATTTTGGTTGCATTGGCTAGAGCATGCACTTCTACATGTTAGAAGGGAGAGAGGGATATTGGTGGAATAGTTTGCTGTATTGCTTGAGCTTCGTGGGCATATATATAGGAGTAGGATGATCTACTTGGAGTACAAGACAAGCTAGAATAATTCCTAGTCTAACCTATGTTTCCAATCTAATCAATATACTCAACATCCCCCGCAGTCACAACGGTAGCAACGTAGAAGGTGAGACTGGAGAAGAATCCGAAGGCAAGCCGACGGACACCCCCCACAGTCGTAACGGTCGAAGCATCACGGAAGGCGTGGCTGGAGTGGAAACCGATGAGGTTGCTCAAGTAAGGCGGTAGCCCTTTGTGCCGTTTGTCGACGTAGCCGAGAGCGTGTGTGGTGGAGCCGTGGTCGAGGTAGCCGTGTGAAGAATGTCGGGGTCGATGTCGAGTCGGGGTGGCCGGTGTCGAGGAAGTCGCCGTGGAGCCGCGGGCGCAAGGAGGCGCCGTGTTAGTCATGGGCGCAGTGGTGTCGAAGTAGTGCTGCGCCGAGTAGAGGACGGTGTTGACGAGGTGTCGCGCCGGGTTTGCCAAGCCCGGGGACACGTCGTGGACGAAGGCACACATCCGTGTTGCCAGCACCGGGCATGCGTAGACGAACGAAAACAAAGTTGACGAAGCGCCGCACCAGGCTTGCCAGGCCCGGGGATACATCGTGGACGAAGGCACGCATTGGTGTTGCCAGCACCGGGCATGCGTAGACGATGGACCTGCATGAGCTGTACGCCATGTCGAAGAAGCCGGAGAGGATAGCAGAGAAGGACTCGACGACGGTTGCGGTGCCAATCAGCGGGGGGCCGAGGTCGCCCACGGTTGTCGGAGTAGACGAAGTGGTCGGGGTAGATAACGGCGACGCTGGCGACGGGCTGGTGCTGGACGAAGACGAATGGGGTGGACGGGCGGCTACAGCGGCTACAGGGTAGCGGCGGTGGCGGCCAAAGAAGAGCGGCGGCAGCGGCCTGACGGCGGCGGCGGCTAGGTTAGGAGCGCGGCGGCGATACTCGAAGGAGGCGAAGAACCCGACAACACGACGAAGAACGGCGCGGACGGTGGTGTTCCCGCGCCAAGGGAGACGGTGCAGCGCATACCATAGGAGGTCGACGCGTGATGACGGCGGAGTGGACTGTGGGCCGCGGCGTTACGGCCCGAAGGGGCGACGCAGCGGCGGCGGGCGGTCGGGCGACAACGGGGAAGACCTCGGGCGGCGGGGACCCGTGGTCGCGGCCTTCGGTCTTCGGCGCTGGTCGGTCGGCAACCGCGGGGCGACCTCGGCGGTGGTTGTGACCGCGTGTCGCGGCACTACTGACCCGTCTGGGTGACGAATGGCGACCTGACGAGTCGATGCAGCCGCGAGGAGAACCACGGGGCGGCGGCGCTGCGGCCCAACGGGGCAACGCAGCGGCAACCCGTTGCTCGATCGGCGGAGGGGCGCGATGAACTCAGGGACAATCTTCACGGGTGTAAGGGCATTTCCCTACTTTGTGTTTTGGATGATGATGACAACCCGTTGTTGGTCTAATCGTGTGCTAAGTGCTTCAGGCTCTCGGTGTTTAGGCTTTCATCGGATAGCTATTCTCTCTGGAAGGAAAAGATCGAAGACGGAGTTTTCTACGCTTTTTATCTCTTTGGTCGTAGGGAACCCGTACTATCAAGAGGGAATCCACATTGGAAAGAGTTGGGGGAATCTTCTCATGTACACTTCCTCACCCCTCTCTTGCCTTCCTTTCTTGTGAGAGAGATCATCTCCCTTCTTATCCTACTGCTTATTGTGGCTTCCCAGCGGTTGTACCGCTCTCTGGAGCGGTTGTACCACTGGTTCTTGACGCTTACCAGCTTTGATCGAGCGGTTGTACCGCTGCTTCCGTGCGGTGGTACCGCCACCATGCACAGTAAAAGCTAGGGTGGTTGTTCCGGCCAAGTACCGCCCAAGTACCGGTCAGACTTGTGTTTTGATGCGGTACTCGGGCGGTGGTAACTGATTGGTCGATCGCTGCGGTACCACCGGTGTCGGGCGGTTCTACCGCCAGACTTATCCGCTAAGCGCTCAAGACCAGCGGTTGCACGGTTACTGCATCGCTCGACCTCGCACTCGGGGTGACTCCTCACTGTTTCTATGCGGTAGTCGGCGGTGGCTAAGCGGTTGGTCGGTTATTCTCTTAAACCGGTACTACCGCTGGTCGCCTGTTGTACCGCTGGTAGGGTTCGCACATCAGCCGTGAGTCCGGTTGTCTGGGACAAGGAGCGGTTGTATGCAGCTGCTGATCTGAAAACGCAGATAGCAGTTAGACTTTTAGGGTTGCTATATAAGGGTGCTTCTTCCACCTACCACATTCACCTCTTACCTCTCTCACTCCACCATTAATGCTACTCAAGCTCTCTTTGCCCGATCTCTCTCTCTTGCCACTCAAACTTGTTGATTTGCTAGGGATTGAAGGAGGAGACCTAGATCTACACTTCCACCAAAGGATATTTGCTTCCCCCATACTTTCTTGTGTGGATTTTGTTACTTTTGGGTGTTTGAGCACCCTAGACGGTTGAGGTCACCTTGGAGCCATATTCCATTGTGGTGAAGCTTCGTGGTTTCGTTGGGAGCCTCCAATTAAGTTGTGGAGAGAGCCCCAACCTTGTTTGTAAAGGTCCGGTTGCCGCCTCCAAGGGCACCAATAGTGGAATCACGACATCTCGCATTGTGTGAGGGCGTGAGGAGAATACGGTGGCCCTAGTGGCTTCTTGGGGAGCATTCTGCCTCCACACCGCTCCAACGGAGACGTACTTCCCCTCAAAAGGAAGGAACTTCGGTAACACATCCTCGTCTTCACCGGCTCCATTCTTGGTTATTTCTTCCCTTTACTTGTGCAAGCTTATTTGTGTTATATACCTTGTTTGTTTGTGTGCTTGTTATTGTTGCATCATATAGGTTGCCCACCTAGTTGCATATCTAGACAACCTACTTTGATGCAAAGTTTAATTTGGTAAAGAAAAGCTAAAAATTGTCCTCGAGTGAAGTGTTGGATGAGTTCGTTGCTATGAGCATCTTGGACAAGACCGCCGACAATGCGGTACTTCGCTCTCAACAAGTAAAGAAGCCCAACCTTGCTCTAAAGGCCAAGGTTAGTATGGAGGAAGAGGATGAAGAGGAAGAAGAGGAGAGAAATCTCGAAGATACAAAGTATGCCTATCATGAACACATGGCTCTTGCTTCAAGGCAATTTTGGAGCAAGAAGAACTCAAGGCCCAACTTCAACAAGAACAATTCAAGTGGCGCAAAAGTCAAGCAACGAGTGAGGACTTGCTTTAATTGTGGCAATGTGAGCCACTTTGTTGTGGAGTGCCTTTATGAGAAGAGGTAAGACAATGGTGGCAAGCTCTTCCGAAAGGACAAGGCCAAGTCTTTCCCCAACAAGAGCAACTTCACCAAGAAGACTCCTCCCAAGGCATTGGTGGTACAAGAAGAGTACAATGAGGATGATGATGATGATGAAGATGGTGAGTCGGTTGCCATGGCCTCCGTTGCCATTGCAACAACTTCACGGGCTTCTCTCTTCGACTCACCTAATGAGAACTTCACCGCCAAGTGCCTCATGGCTAAAGCCACCAACAAGGTAACCCCCAACATCAAAACTATCATCATTAATAATCCCTCTTTGACGAATTGCATTGATGAACGTGAGGGGTATAGTGTGGAGGAAAATGAGTTTGAGTCTTTCATGAACAAACTCAAAGGTAAATCCAGGAAGCACTTGTTGCTCTCTTGGAACAACTTGGTGAAGCCAATAACATGATCGAGGCTCACGAAGATACCATCTCTAAGATGGAGGGGCATAGTCGTGACTATGCCGATGAGATTTCGGATCTTTCCAATGCTCTTGAAGAAGAGCGTGGTCTTCGTTTGGCTCATGAGGAGTCACACAACGATGATCATGCTAACTTAAAGAAAGATCTTGATCATGCTCTTGTTGTTTCTCGTGTGCTCAATTCCGGGAAAGCCAAACTTGGGGTTGATCTTGCTAGACTCAAGGAGGAGTTTGATATACCTGACAAGGCTCACAAGGCCTTGAAAGGTAGTCATGCTAGCCTTAAGGAGTATCATGATCAACTCCAAGTGAAGCTAACCAAGGAGAAAGCCACCTTTCCCCATATGGTGTTAATTGATAATGCAAATGCTACTAACCCTTGTTGTGAGCATGTGCATCTTGTTGAGGAGAATGCTAAGTTGAAGGAACAACTTGAGAAAGGCCTTGTGTCGTGCATTCAAGGTGAGAAGAACCTCAACGACCTTTTGAGCAATCAAAAGGAAGTTGTGGGCAAGGAAGGAATTGGGTTCGCACCCATGCCCAAGAATAAGAAGAAGAATGACAAGACCAAACGACCCCCCCCCCTCTCAAGCAAACCTTTGTGAAGGAGGGAGAGGGTGCTTCCAAGGAGAAGAAGAACAATGTGAAGGGTAGCGGTGTCAAGAACGGCAATGCCACCCCTTCCAACAAAGCCGACGACTTTAACCATTCTTATGTTTTGTGTCGTGCTAGTGATGGGCATGTTTATGCCAAATTTGTTGGTTCTCCTCATGAGTATATTGAATGGTCTATTTGGGTTCCTAAGACCCTTGTTACTAACATCAAAGGACCCTTACAAAATGGGTACCTAAAACCAAGCATTGATCTCTTGTAGGTGTTTGCTTCCGGTGGGGGATCATGGTTGCTCAATACACTACAAAAAAAGACACATCTGTGACATTTTGGGCCAAATGATTTTTTTTCTGTCATACATATGACACTTCTATGACGATAATTGTGACAAAACCGGTATCATCATAGATGTGGTGGGCTCCTACTTCTATGACAAAAATCATGATGAGAAAATGGGCTTTTCGTCTGGCGGGTGGAGACGCAGCTGCATGACATTCTTTGGGCCGTCCATGACGGAAAAACCGTGGTAGAAGCGAGGGGAGGAAAATTTGGGGAGTTGCGGTTACGGTGGGAGGTCGGGGCGGCGATGCGCGCTTTCTCTCGTGCGTCTGTGGCGTGTGTGCGAGGCGTTAGCTCTAATCGAACCGGCGATGACCTGCGAGCTACGCGTTCTTGAACCGAGCGATCGATCGATGGCTGATGGCGAACCCGATGGGCGATTCCTCGCTGCTGCTGCTAATCAAGCCGATCGATTGGATGAGCGATGGCGTTGCGGCGGGGGGTTGGTTGAGCAGTGGCGGTGGCGTTGCCTCTGGATGAACGGGACCCGTGGTGTGGAGGGCTGGATGAGCGATGAGCGGTGGAGGAGTGGCCGTGGAGGGTGGTTGAGCAGGACCTGTGGTGTGGAGGGCTGGATGAGCAGTGAGCGGTGGAGGGTGCCCGTGGAGGTGGTTGAGCGATGGCGGTTGAGTAGCGTGCGGTGGAGGCTGGATGAGCAGGAGCCCGTGGAGGTGGAGGAGGTCGACGGTGGAGATGAGCGGTATCCGTGGAGTCCCGTTTTGCGGCACGCCACACCCTCCGGATGAACAGGACCCCGTTTGACCGTGGCGCTCCAACACAGGTCCGTTTCGTCCGTTTTGCGGTACGCCACACCCCTCCCGATCAACAGGACCCCCGTTTCGACCATAGGAGGTCCGTTTCCTCCGTTTTGAGGTACACCACACCCCTCCCGATCAACAAGACCCCCATTTCGACCGTAGGAGGATTGTTTCCTCCGTTTTGCGGTACGCCAGACCCCTCCCGATGAACAGGATCCCGTTTCGAACGTGGCCGGTCGAACACAAGGCCGTTTCCTCCGTTGTGCGGTACGCCAGGCCTCATTTCCATCGCCTGTTCCGTCCAAGCCCTCCCGATGAACACGACCACGCATTCCGTTCCGATCAGCCGGTTGGCTCCCAAGCGTTCCGTTGCCTCCCGATGAACACGACACATTCTGTTGCCTCCCCATGAACACGAAGCATTCCGTTGCCTCCCCATGAACACGACGACGACGCTGTTTCTCCGTTCCGACCCAGCCATGTACGTATGCGCGAGTAGGCGTTCGAGACCCTGCCCGTATGTACGTACGTGGCCGTATTTTCTTTCTTGCACCCTCGCCGCCGTACGTACGTGTACATGCTACGTGCGCGCCTCTACTATGACACGTGCGCGCCTCTACATCCACCAGTATATATACGTACACGTTCGCGACCAGAATGACAATGCTACGTATGCTTCGACCAGGTGGGTCCCAACTGTCAGGCACTTCCTTGCCTGCGAAGATGTAGCTGGTGGGTCCCAGCAGTCAGGAGGGTGAATCGTTTTGTTTTTTTTGCCCGGACGCACTTCATTGCATGCTAAGATGTAGCTGGTGGGTCCTAGCAGTCAGGGAGGTGAATCGTTTTGTTTTTTTGCCCAGACGCACTTCCTTGCGTGCGAAGGTGTAGCTGGTGGGTCCCAGCAGTTAGGGGAGAAACGTTTTTTTCGTGAAATATGGTGGCCCGTCTGGTGGGTCCCCGCTGTCAGGTGGAGGAATAATTATTTTGCACGTAGTAAGGAGGCACTTCCTTCTTTGCGGCCGTGAACCATTGTCGGCCTCTCCACGTCTGATCCACGTCCGATGGAAGCCGTTCCTTGACCATGTTGACCACGCGCGTCGAGAGCACCGAGGCGGTGGACGACGGCGAGGCCTCTGAAGGGGACGACGCGGGCCGGGAAGACGCGACGATGGATGCCACGTGTGAAAGTACGAGGTTCACCGGTTCACTGCGATGTGAGGCTCTTGTCGCCATGAGAATAACGAGGGTTGTGGGTGAGTAGAGGATGGCACGGCCAGCGGTGGGAGTAGTAGAGGCGGTGAGGCCTCCACCGCATCACACCCGACCATGGGAGGCAGGAGCACGAGGCACGACCGGTGCTGGTTTGGTAATTTGGAGCAAGAAGACCAGAGGTTGAAGAAGCACTCGCCATTGGATGGACATCATTATGGTCACTAGAGCTAGAATCATGCATATTGACTAAGTTGACAAAGCCCTCCGTCCCGTCAACTTAGTAGGCCCTAAGTCAGCCTGCCACTATCTTGGGTCCCAACTAACGGGGAGTACTCATTTTTTGTGCGTAATAAGAAGACACTTCCTTGCGTGCGAAGATATAGGTGATGGGTCCGAGTTTGTCGGTGGCGGTAACGCTTTTTTCGCAAAATCTGAGGCCTTTTCGGTGGGTCCACGATGTCAATTGGAGGAATCATTATTTTGCGCGTAATAAGGAGGCATTTCCTTGCGTGCGGCCGTGGACCCACTGTTGGCCTCTCCACGTCTGATCCTTCAGATGCATGTCGATTCGTTGACCACGTTGACCAGCAGCGCCGAGAAGCACCGGGGTGGTGGACGGCGGCGAGGCCTAGGAAGGAACGACACAGAGGCGGGGAAGACTTCGGCGATTGTTTCCCACGGAGGGGAATCTGTTGTCTGAGGGTTCTTGGTTCGTCTGCCGTCACGGAGAATGACAACAGATATGAGTGAGTAGAGGATGGCTAGACCAGCGACAGAGTGCGGTGGGGCGGTGAGGGCTGCTGTGGCGGCAAAGACCCGCCACGAGGAGGAGGAAGCGAGCAGTCCGTCGGCGCTTGTTTGGCATTTGGGCAGGAAGAGCAGAGATTGAAGAAGACAACGACCGTTGGATGGACATCCAACGATCCTTTGCTTGTGCATCAACCTTTTTAGGAAAGCCTCAAATCTGTGGAAAACAGTATACAGCCCATCTGCCATTATTTCTAATAATTTACAGCCCATTTGCTAATTTTAAGGTTTTTTGGAGCCCATATTCTTTTTGTTAGCATTACAGCCCATCTGTGGCCCTTTGTTAAAAATTATAGGAAATTTTGCATATTTGGTGCGGTCGAACTGTTTTTAATCCCGAGATTTCAACTCACATTCAAGCTGATTTTAAAAATAAATGTATATCAATATAAAATCCAACAAATTCTCCACGCATAAAATTAATATAATTTAAAATCTCGAAATGAAAAAAAGATATTTGAAACTAATTGCGGTTTGATGTGTTTTAAAATGTAGAACCCATTTCTCATTCTTGATGGGCCATTTTCTCGGCCAGCCAATGAAAGCTCTCCTCGTCTTGAAAGATTTGCAGCCCAACAGGCCGACAAAGCGACTTACTTGGCAAATCACAAAAAACTGGGCTGTGACCATGGACCCATTGTCACCTCTCCACGTCTGATACTCTTCGATGGAATGTCGTTGACCACATTGACCACGCCTTGGCGCCGAGAGCACCAAGGCGGTGGGCGACGGCGAGCCTAGGAAGGGGACGACGCGAGCCGGGAAAACAGCGGCGGTGGATGCCCACGCAGAGAAATACGAGGTTAAGCTGCTTCGCTGCGGTGTGAGGCTACTGTCGCCGCAGGCACAGCTAGCGGTGGGAGTAGTAGGGGCGATGAGGCCTCAACGGCAACAGCCCACCCGCCACTTTGGAGGCGGAGCAGGCGGTCTCCCGGCCTTTGGTTTGGTAATTTGGTGCAAGAAGAGCAGCGATTGAAGAAGCAACATGACTGTTCGATTCAAATCCAACGGTTACTGCTGCTAGAATCGTTTGTTGACTAAGTTGACAAGCCCTGTGTACGCGTCAACTTAGTAGGCCTACAGGTCAGCCTCCCAACCGGTGCGCCCCAGATGTCAGTGGGAGGAATCATTTTTTTCGCATAATAAGGAGGCAGTTGATTGCGTGCGGCCAGGCCAGTGGAGGGAGTAGGGTGGGCGGGAAGCTGCTGGTATCACAATGGTCACAAGAGGAGGGAGCAGGCAGTCCCGCCGACGCTAGTTTAGGCGGCTGGAGCAGGAAGATTAGAAATTGAAGAAGCACGTCGGCCGTTGGATGGACATCCAACAGTCACTGCTGTTAAAATCGTGTGTGCACTGACAAAGCCTTGCGTAAACAAGTCAGCCTCGAAATCTGTGCCGTGTACAGCCCATTTGCTATTATTCTTATAATTTTTACTCATTTTCTAATTCATATGGAATTTATTGCAACCCGTTTTCCATTTTTAGAATTGCCGGCCATTTTCTGGTCAGTACCAGGGTCAAAAAATTAACTAAATATGTGGTAAATTTTGAAAAATTCGCAGATTTTTGCTGGGGAACGAAACATTCTTAATCCATAAATTAATAGCCATACTAAAACAAATTTAAAAATAAATTAGTACTATGTCATGTTAAATCCAATGAAATACGTATAAGATATCAGTGAAGAACAAAATTCAAAAAAAAAAACTAATATCCCATTTGCTATAAATTTTTTGGAATTTTCAACCCCTTCTGATATTACTTTTAACACACATTGACCATACTCTTTGGCCAGGAAGGAATGCATCCTTCCTCGTCTTGAATGATTTGCAGCCCAGTAATTCGGAGAAAACAAATAGGCCTAGCTTGGGTATTCTTCAAAAAGAAATACCGGGTACCTATTTTCCCAACGAACTGGTGCATGAGCATTTAGCTTTATTTATTTATTTACTTATTTATGTTTAGGGGACCATGAGCATGTACCTGGGCCGGATTCATGTGAGAGCCTCCCTTCCAGTTAATTATGGGCTTCTCTATTGGGCCTTCATCAGTGGGCTGCATGTTATCAACAAGTGGAAAATGTGTTCCGTATGAAAAATAGTATAAGCTACGTACGGTACGGGGCACTAAGGGATCGAATCGTGCAACGACTTCCAAAACAACACATTTATTCAACCAGCAGACGAAATATACTACTGATTGTACATTGAAAACAGCAGCAGCAACAACCAGGGCTGGGGGTGCAACAGAAGCAGTAAGCAGGCCAGAAGAGTGAAGACACAGCTCTCTATTCCAAACCAAACATCAGCCATCATTACAAAAGGGCTACCAAAAAAGAACAAGTGTATGCATCAAACTAAATAAAGATCCTACTACACCAAGTGTACGCATCTAACTAACTGGCTCGGTTAGGCGTTATTATTATTAAGCTGTGGAGATTGGTGGCGGCTTGAACCAGATGGGTGCTGACGGAAACTCCAGCCAGCAGGTCAAAGTCTGATACTTGCGACCCTCTCTCCTACTTTGGGCTGCAGAGCGTGGTGGCACATATCAGGGTATGGTGCATGCAGAGACGCATGGTACGCTATGTACACATAGTTTTGCCCGATGAACGAAACTGCGCTGCCATCATGATCCTTGCCGTCGGTTATCTCCTGGTTAATCGGATAATTTAGTCCGACAAACAGAGAGCGTGTACCAAGGCTACTTACCAGCCTCCAGTCAAAAATTCCTGAAGGCCCAGAGAAGCTGGGATCCTGCTCAAAGACTGGCGGTGGCTGTGATTGTATTCCGCGAAACAACACGCCCGATGCGTCTGACGATCATCAATCTTTCGCCGTCGTGCGATCGAGCCAGGAACCACCTGCAACTGCCATGCCGCTTTTCTTTGAAAGGTTCTAGGATTAGGAAGGGTAGGGACACCAAAGTGACCTACAACATCATATCAAGTTGGAGTCAAATAAAAAGGGCTCTTGATTTAGTCAATCTTAAGAACAACATGTTATGAGCATGAATATTTTTTCAGTAAATGTTGACAGTAATATAAGCAAGCCATCATGATATCATAGGAAAGTAACATACTGCTGTAACAGCCGTTTGTAGCAATGACTGGAGTAGGCCGATGTCGTCCAGCCATAGAAGGAGTCGACAGCGTAAATGAAGCCCTTGTGTTCAATGGCATCGAGAGAACCATGGAGGATGTATGATCCTGCAATGGGCGTGCAGATTTATCCACTTACCGCAGTGATGACTGTCGGATAGGCGAGACCGCGGTTGAAGAAGCGCAATTAGCCTGAAATCTTTATAATTCGCAGATCTTGTGGGCACTTGGCAGATTACAACCTTGAGCAAATCAAACTTGGTATCATGTTGGCTCTTGTAAGATTCCGAGTATTACGGGCATGAGCCAAAGCAATGCAGTGTTAATCGAAGGAAGGGGATCAATCGCTGGGTGTAGACCTCCACGAGCATCCGGCTGTCGCGACCGTCGGCGAGCACCATCAAGGCGTGTTCATGCCGACCAGTACATACCGTTAATGTAGCTAAGGCTGGCGGGGATCGGATCGCGATGAAGGGGTTGATGCTCGCCACCCTACGATTGTTATGCTACGTGACACGCCGTTTACGAAGATCGGCGGCATCGGCAAGCAAGGAGCTGGCTTAAAAGCTCCGGCTGAGGGCTTTGAGTAAGCGGTATGGCCCCGCGAGCACGGCGAGCGGCATGGTAATCTTGAGATTGTCCACACGCGAAACAATGAGCTTGATTACCTCCGTGGGGAGCGAATTCCAGCCACTCTTTCGGCGGACGCTGCTCGGTTCTGCCATTATTAGTGCTTGGGTTTCGGACGAGGGGGGGAGGCGCCTTAGCGGGGATGGAAGCTTGCACGAGATTATGTGCGGACAAAGATGGAGAAGCGAATATGTGCTGCGGGAAGTGGACATGTGATGATGACTATAGCACGTCGCTTGACTTACGAAACACATACCAGCAGCGTAGGGTCATATTGATGCCAGACAACTTGCTTGAGTGATCACAGTACTGGTACTCCCTACAATACCTACTACAGTACTATGCCCTAGCTTGCTAGAGTAGAGTAGTAGAGTAGGACTCTACTCTACTACTAGCACCGAAGGAGTAGTATATTCTAATCTAAAATAGTTACAAACTTCAATGCCCGAGCATGGAACGACTACGAACCATGCTCAAAGACCGTGTCTACGTGGTGTTTGGACTTATATGCAAAAAAATAGCAAGATGCCCGTGCATTGCACGGCACACCATCATCACCAACTCGGTTTTTTCTCTACTCCTACTCCTATAAAAGACTCAGTTGGTGATGATGGAGGCGAGGAGGCGTGTTCAGCCGGGCGTGCAGCGGACGACGCATCACTATTCGATTTGTTATAAAAAAAGTAGTAGAGATAGAGACATAGGGAGGAGCACGAGGTTGTGAGAGATAAGGATGAACGAGGCAAGGCCTTATCTGTAAATGTGGAGAGAGGTGCGGGTATCTTTTGTAAAATTGTCATAGTTGGCTTTCTATCCATCAGATATAGATCGGACGGTCTATATTACAAGATGGCAGCATACCATCATCACCAACTCAGTTTTCTATAAGAGTAGATATATATAGATATAGATAGATAGAGACTAGGGAGTACTAGTAAGGACACCATCTACTGCTTCGCGTGCTACTCTTGCGCTCCATTCGTGTCGCATAGCGTCCCCTACACCACTCCCTCCTGCGCTCCATTAGTGGTATTTGTTGAAATATGGGGAGCGCACTCTCGCGACTTCTGGCAGCCACGACTTCACCGACGACGACTTCTTCCCCGACCTCGGCAACCTCTTCCTCAACGACATGGCGACAACCTCAACACCAACGGTGCTGCTCCCGTTGCACCATATGTGTTTCTGTCCTTCCTGTTCGAAATCGTGGTAGAATTCATGTTTCTACTCTATATCCTACTACTATGCTAGTCCACATGATTAGTTTCATCTCTGTTATAGCCGTCATGATTTATTTTGTGCTTATTCAGATTAAATCTCGTAGTAACTTGCTCACGTATTCAACTGGTGCAACGTCCCCTACAGCCACTCCCGTTTCATGGAGGGCCTGGTCGATGCCTCCAAGGAGCCCTTCGTCCACTGCTATGAGTGCCCGATGCCGTTTTGTGGCTCGTCGGCGGACATGGTGCATCACCTCACGGATGCGTGCAGCGGTCACTACTGGCCCTTGGCGGAGAACATCAAGTACTACATGTGCTACCGGTTCACCATGCCGGAGTCGCTGGAGGATCACCGCTGCCTGCTAGTCTCGGAGGAGGACGGCAGCGTCTTCCTCTTGATCGTGGGCACCGGCGAGGCCCGCACAGGCCGCCGCCCCGTCTTTGTAGCCCGCGTCAGGGGCGTCGCCGCTGACGCTGACACTGACACGAGGCAGATGTACGGGTGCGTGGTCAATGTTACTACCCCTCCGGGTCGCGTGGGCGGCGAAACCGGCCTCATCGGACAGACTTGGGCTCTGAGGAGCTGGGACTATCCCGCCAATGTGGACTTGGAAAACCCACGGCATCCGTTCTATCCTTTACCCGCCGACTCGGTGCACGGGGACTCCAAGGAGGTTCACCTGGACATACGCATTATCAAGTGCACTTAGAAATCATGTAGTGTGTGTGTGGGCGCTTATGGCCCGTGTCTTTGCTGCTTTTGATTCTGTAAGCTTGTCGTTAAACTTGAGTGGCTTTCGCCGCAGTCCTTCCTTTGAACTGCTCCTCTCAGTGAGCTGATGTAAGACACTTTGGGTTTCATTTGATAATGGAACCGGGAGGAACCTCCTGTTCTTCTAAAAAAATTCGCATTATCAAGTTAAATGTTGATCATTAGTCTTCGCTCAATGTAATCCGTTGTCTAAGCATGTGGAGACTTCCATGCAGGATCTTGCTCTATTGGAGTATCGCGCATGAATAAAAGTATATCTGTTTATGGTTTAGTCTAGAATCTTCCATGTATGAATTTTTACTACAGTACTGGTGAAAGACTTACGATGAACCATTTCTTACATCTCCTCTGCCCCCTTGCAAGTCATCCTGATTTAATCCCTCCGTCTAGGTGTATAAGGGCATGGTTAATATTACTTAATAGTATAGCCAACTGTTGACTATAAGAAAGTGCCATGTCATCTGTAGCCAACATGTATAACAATCGATACTCAAAAACTACTCCCTCCGTCCCATAATGTAAGACGCTTTTCGACACTAGTATAGTGTCAAAAAACGTCTTACATTATGAGACGGAGGGAGTAATTCTTAAAGATCATTTCTTCCAAAGCACAATAAGTGTTATTTCTTCACAAGTTTTGGATGCAGGTTGAACAGTTGAACGCTTTTGTTTGCAAAAGATACCTTTTTTATCTATTTCACCCGGATGTTTGTGAGCTCTAGATATGAGATAATATCCTAAGAAACCTATTGATACCCGTTACACATGGGATGACCCCCACATCCTTTGTCAAAATAAAAAACTCCCCGATCAATGCACCTTACTACTATAGATTAGTACGAACAAAAAATAAACTAACATTATATAGTACGATAAATACTGATGCATGTCACCTAAAATTATATCATTCAAAACTATGTTCAAATACGAATCCAACGATATAGTTTTTGTTGACATGCACTAACATTTTGTCGATTAAATCTTGATCAAAGTCAATGGGGACTAATAAACCACGACCGATGTAGTACAAGTGTAGAGGGTGGCGCTGCACGGGAGTCTCACCTCTCACTCGTGGCGCGGCAGTAAAGCCGTCATATCACAAAACCCAACCACTCCCAGTAATAAGTGGCCTGGTAAAATAAACGGACAAAGCAACCATCACATCCCTCCGTCTTTTTTGCATTTCATCTCTCTGCATTTACTTTCTCCGGTTCATCTCCCACACTCGATCCCTAGCTACTACTCCTAGGGCCAATTCTTTTGGCGGCTTCCCCAACTTTTCCCACAAGACTAGTCACAGTGGAGAGTAACAATAAGGCGCCTCACTCATTTATTTGGGCTTCTAAACTACTACTCCGTCCTGGTTTATTCCTCACCATTGTAATTTGTGCTAAATTTTGACCAAAGATTTAACTGATAAAATGTTACTCAAAACACTTAGGCGCGGTGCATCTAGGTGTGTAAGTCATCTTACGAAAACCAAATAATCCCAAAACACTTAGGCGCGGTGCATTAACTTCTACCCCGTTTCTTGTTTCTTGACATATCAACCAATAAGAGATAAAGAGTGTGCATGCTTTTAATGACTTGAGATATCAAACACGACATGCAGTGGTTAGTTCATTGCATGCAATACTATTAATTAGAAAATAAACATTAATGTTTCTCGTTTTCTCCTCCTCCTTGATCACGGTGCACAGCCTAAGATGACTTACTCACCTAGACGAATGGAGTAGTGCATGTGACATGCACTAACATTTCATTAGTTAAATTTATGATCAAAATTTGACACATATTACAATGGGGACCAATAAACCAAGACGGAGGTAGTAGTTATAGGATTACTAATCTATAAGCCTAAAAGAACTGGGCCCTGGTACTCCTACTAGTAGTAGTACTCACGTTGGAATCGTTTCACAAGCTTGACTAGTGCTGTTTTTCTACTTTTACAAAAACCGCATCGTAATGTTAAAACGTGCATTTGCACGTACATAAGTAATAGTAGTACTCCCTCCGTCTAGGTGTACAAATCTTCCCTCCTTCCTGGTCACCGTGCACAACCAAAGATGACTTATTGACCTGGACGGAGGGAGTAGAAAAGTCTGCAAGCATATATACCGAGAGAGACGTGTAGTCCGATAGTGTATAGTAAAGTTTGTGCTATATGCATGTACTTGCAAAATGCGTAACAATACACAACGTTTCCAAACTTTCCCTTTTACATACTTAATTAAGGACGCTAAAAATTCCTGAACGTTCGGGATTTATCATTTGTGTCCCAAAACTAATGAGACCGCCTTACGAAACAAAAATTATACTCCTCCTAAAAGCCACGGCGCTCGCAGGATCGCTTGCGGCACGCCACGAGTGCCCTGGTGCACGGCCGTTTCCCAGCGCGCCGACACAACGCCTCTTCCTCAGCCTTGCAACTCGCAGGTGCTGATTGGCGGCTTGCCGGCGGGCGAGCGCGATCTCACCGGTGTGGTGATCCGGCGCCAACAGGTACTCCTCCTGGCTGGAAGCGTGCACCTGGTCCACGTACCGCCAAGCATAGATGAGGCGCTTGGGCCCGACTGCACTCAGGGCGTCGGCACGTGCGTCCTCCGCCACCCTCACAACCCTCGCACAAGCCTTCTGCCAAAGAACCAATTGCTTGACTCTCTCGGACGAGACATAGATCTCCATTTCTAGCCAAAGCTCCTCAAGGCTGGGGGGCTCAGCGGGCGGCGCGACGTTCTCCTCGTAGCGGGGAGCCGACGCGTCCTCCGACGCGCATGCTGGCGAGATTGGGAACGCCGACGCTTCCACCTCGACACGTTGCGGCGAGGAGCGGAACACCGACGCGTCCTCCTTGACTAGTGGCGGCGAGGTACGGAACGGCGACGCGTCGCGTCGCGGCGAGGAGCGGAACGCCGACGCGTCCTCCTCGACTAGTGGCGGCGAGGAACGGAACGACGACGCGTGACCATCCGCGCGGTGCAGCGAGGGGCTCCTAGGGCTTGGGGGGCGATGCCATGGTGGTCGACGTGAGAGGGAGGGGGAGGAGATAGCGATGAACATGAGCGTGAGGGGGGGAGATAGCGATTTCGTGGGGGCGCAGTATTTATAGCAAGCAATGGCACACCTCGTAAGATATGGACTGAGCTGCTGCGACTTAGCTGCAGGTCTGTTGCGTCAGCGACATGTGGGCGATTACACTGCTGGTAGCGTATGTCGCTGACCCAATGCACCTGAAGTTAAGTAAAAGCTACATGGGCATATTTGTTGGAGTAAATTACGGGGAGCGAAGGGGTGGAAATATTGCTGGTCAACGGATTGGACGGCGGGGGAGGAGGGTCATGCATGCAGATTTTTCACACGGGGTGGAGTGGTGGGACCGAGGGAGAAGGAGAGTTTGGCAGGCATATTGTTTCCACACATGGAGAGGAAAAGATTTGGAGACGAGCGGGCTTCCTCCGGTATGGGGAGCGATGCATAATAAGTCATCTTGCATGCGGGCTAGGTATAGTCTCAAGTCATTAAAACATACCGCCCACACATGTTCATATTTCAAGGTGCACTAAATTATTGCATGCGATGATTAAGGCTGGCCATAATGGTGGTATCTTAGCTGGTATCATGCACACGGAATAGCAAACATGCTGATGTGGCAAAGAATTAAAGAAGAGAGGGGGTTAGAGTAACTAGTGTTCATGCATGCATTGGTAAACACATTTTTTGTGAAGAACGACAACATTAGTTGAGTAATTTTGCAGACTTCAAAACTATTCCACCGCCTCTACTATCTTGCTAAGAGTAGGTGAAATTTTGAGTCGAGCCCTTTAAACTAGAAGGAGGTAGTGGTACTCTAATAGGTGTGTAAGTCATCTTTTAAAACCAAATAATCCCAAAACACGTAGGCGCGGTGCATTAACTTCTACCTCGTTTCTTGTTTCTTGACATATCAACCAATAAGAGATGAGGGTGTGCATGCTTTTAATGACCTAAGACTATCAAACATGACATGCAATGGTTAGTTCATTGCATACAATACTATTTAATTAGCAAATAAACATTAATGTCTCTCGTTTTCCCCTCCTCCTTGGTCACGGTGCACAGCCTAAGATGACTTACTCACCTAGAGCGGAGGAGTATCAACATTCACAATGTCAAATCAATATTTTTACACTCATTATAAAACGTAGTTCTTATACTCATTATAATCAGTATTGTAGATATTGATATTTTTAGTATAAATTTGGTCGTGGGATTTCATTGATGCCTGTCAAAGTGTGAAGGAACCGGAGCTTAGGGCTTGCATTGCCGGTCTTTACATAGGTATTTCTCTTCATAATCCTGTAATTTTAGAGACTGATTGCGCTTTTGTGGTAGCGTCTCTTCCATCGGGGGACTATGACAGGTCTGCTATGCGTGACCTGAAGATGAAAGCGTTGAGCATCTCGAAGTTGATCAACAATCTTCAATCGTCAAAGATTAGCCGTTCGGCCAATAAGGTGGCACACTTAATCGCTAAGTATAGCTTTGACAATAGATTATATGGTATTCTTGTAAATAACGTACCGCCTGTGTGGTGAATATTATGTCGAATGAGTGTCTTGGTGTGGCTGGTTAATTAATATAAGGTGGTGTTAAAAAGTATATATTTGGTCAAACACTTTGCAAACGGTTGACGGGAGTAAAAAGGACCAGAGGGAGTATCATGCATGCGGAGTAGGCAAAAAAATTGCTCATTTATAGCCGGTCGAAGTCTCAAAGGGCGCGACCGCGCGAGGGAGGCGAAGGTCGTGGGAGGTGCGATGGTTGACAAAATTAAGTGAAGTTACATCCACGCGCTGGCATGGCGTGCGAACAGGCAAAAGCTATACCGTCAGGCCTACGATATGAGTCTAGTAGACATGACATCTAGTGGGTCCCGCATAGTTCTCGAGAACTCTTTGGGGGCTTGCAGCCGTTTATCCACCGGGCAAGCCAGCAACCCCACGCTGTTCGCACGCCCTACTCGTCCCCGTCTTCTACCTCACAACAGTTCGCTCCCAGTCGTCCTGTCCTTTCACATTAGTTCGCTCCCAGTTTTTGCGGGGTACAACAGTTCAACTTCTCCTAACCCTCCTCCAAAATCCATGGCCTCCCAAATCTCCATGGTCGCCGCTGAGTACCAGGTTAGAGCCATCACCGGCAATCAGTTCGTCATCATCTACACACGTGGATCCGCGACGGTGAAAGCATGGCTTGCTCGCTTCCTACGCATGTTCAATAGTTCAACGGATGAGTGGGTCGCTGGGCTAGATGTTGAGTACACCACAGTCCTGGGACGAGAGAAGGATCTAAAAGACGAAGAGAGGAAGAAGCCGCCGTGATCCAGGTTTGCGTACATAACGTTTGCTTGGTCTACCACATATGCCATGCCGACGTTGAGTGCCAGGATTTTAAGAACTTCCTCAAGGACAAAAGAGTGAAATTCGTTACTGTAGGCTTTAAGAACGGCAGAGATGTCCCGCGTCAGATAGGTCTCATTGTAGGCCAGCCCTTCGATCTCCAGAAGGTAAGCCTAGTGTCCTCCTCTCAACCTTCAATGCTGACCCTGGCAGCAGCCATGATTGATCCTTCGTACGCTAAACTGAAGAAACCTCATCACGAGTTTCATCATGCATGGGAGTCGAAGACATTAGATGAAGATCACATCCTGTACGCAGCAATGGATGCCTACCTTTGTTTAAATATCTACATGGGTTGGATGAAGAAGCGAGCCGGTGTCGGTTCAAGCAAAGAAGCGTCGGCGAAGAGGAAGAGGAAGAGGGACGAGGGCGAAGTCGAGGACATGGACTCGGACTCGAGTAGGTGGCAGTCTGATCGCTCATGCTGGATCTACTGCAGTGTCAAGCGGACTAGTTGCTTAGTTTATTTTCAAGGGTGTGTTGTGCTGAGGCCCCAGCAGAACTATGTTTATGTTCTTTCTTGTTATTTGAACTCTTTAGTACGTAGAGTAGTACTAGTACTATGTCTTACTATTGTTCTTCTTGCAGTTGGTACTACTGCTCGTATCTTCGTGTTCCTACTGTACTTATTGTTCGTACTAGTAGTATAATTTGGGTCAGTCGATTTGTGAAAGAAGTTCGACGGAGCAAAGGAAGAAGATGGCAGAAGAGGTGGAAGAAGCCCTTCTAGCCATCCATGTTGCATCAAGCGGCTCACATGAGTCGGTGACCCAAATTGCTCCTTCAGATTGCAGGATCACGTGGCATTCAAGGTCTCGAAGGTAGATTCGCGTCCGCACCGGTTTGCGGGCTCGGCAGCGTCTTGTGACCGGCTTCGCCGCGACAGCCACCATCGCGCCTCCTCGCGGGCGGAGACGACAATGACACGCTAGTTCCTCCTCGCCGGCATGCTGGAGCACGCGCTCGTCCTCCTCTTCGTACGCTGCGTGCATAGACGCGGCTCCACCAGCTGCTCGCATGCTTGGCGTGGCGGCATGGCGAGGAGGGCTGCGACGACGTGGAGCGGAGAGCCTTGGCTTCATGGCACAGGGATGGCGGCGACACGGCGGTGATGGGCGAGAAATTGTTGGCCGGAGCAGGCGGGCGCCGGCATGCGCAACGGCGGCGGCATATTGATGAGTGCGCGTATGGGAGCTTACTTTAGTTTTACTAGCAAAAAGGCACATGCGTTGCAACGGGAGAAAAAACATCCTCCCATATCTTTAGATGGGTCAGTTGGACAAATTGTGCGTGGCTGGTTGGCGGGTTATGAGGTCGAACCCTGCCATCGGCTAATTTATTTTTTGCCAGTTCTCCGGACGTGAGCCATCGTGCGTCGTCAGATGGCTTCCTCCGTTGGGCCAAAACGGGTGGCAAGTAACGAAACCAAATAGCGTACGTGAAATTAATTGAAGCGGGACCAAACAAAGTGGGACGAAACTAAGAATATCACCACCCTTTAATAATAAGTATAGATATAGATATAAGGTTGGTCAAGCTTAAAAGAAAACCGTACTAGTACACGTAAACATTAGACTTAGGCAGCGCTTTTATTAATTTTTTTAAGTTAGTACCACAACCACGATACAGAATCCTGTGCAAGCGCGTGAACCGCGGCCGCGCGGTCGATCGAACGGTGCGTCACCGTGTCGCGCTCGAAGGACATCCACCGAACCTTTTTGTGTGTGTGAAAACAATCCTCGAATATTACTCAAGTTTTTTTTTCCTGGGAAAGTTCATGACGCTGCAATATTTCCATATATTTGAATTTAGCTCCAGTTTGTGTTTATTTGGATTAGGACGTTTTAGGTGCGCCCTAGTTTTTTAATACTTATTTTGTGTGTGTGACTGAGAGAGAACGTGTGTATGTGTCCATATGTGTGTTGTGGCGGAAGGGCAATGTGGAGACGGTGTGCGTGTGATATAGACATAGAGAGGTGTGAATGTGCAAATGATCATGCATGAGTGAGACATAGACAGATGCCGATACGTTGTGTATATATGAGAGAACAGTCTTCTAGTTTACTTGTGTGTGTGTGTGTGAGAGAGAGAGAGAGAGAGAGAGAGAGGAGCATCCGTAACACAACAACCATCTCTCTCGATTCGTCCGTCCCTCGCACGATCGCATGCAACACATGCATCAACGCGCATATTTTGACACCCTCACTCGGCCCAGCCCACCTCAAGGCCCGCACAATCTCTTCGTGAATACCCATTTCTCTCCTTAGGTTTGTTTTCGCTCAATATCTGACGCACATACACACACGCACGCGCGCGCGCGCACACACACACACATACACAGCACAACACACACGCACACTCCCCCGAGCACACAATTCATCCCCATCCAAGGTTATACAATGACCACTCTCGCTTGTGCTTCTTTGCACCCCAACATCCACAACACCTCAATCTTCAAAGAGGGCATCGAGCAGATCGAAGACGGCGACCACACCACGCTAGAGAATGCGGGGTCATTTGGAAGCAGGGTGATGTGACGACGGCTGACTGACTCCTCCCCCCACCCTCTCTCTCTCTTGCACAAAATTACCAATCCCTCTCTCCCCCGCACAAAATTGTCAATCCCTCAACCCATGAGATCCTTCCCCTCTCATCCATGTTTTTCCAGCTCTCTCATCAAACATGTTGTCTCTTCTCCTTCCACGTATACAGAATCCGGATGCACACGCATCTCACGTATATTACATGTCTCCATCTTTCTCACAGACCTAACTTCTTCTCTCTCTCTCTCTCTCTCTCTCTCTCTCTGTCTCGTTAGGTTTGTCTCCTACTCTCTCGTCCACATACATACAATCTTTCCCGCCCTATCTGCTCCATCTTCAAAAGCTCTCTCTGCATGTTTCATTCACACAATAGGATATGTCAAAATGTTGCTTCTATAATGGCTGATGTAGAGTCTTGGTTGTTTTTGTTGCATCCTACAAAGTAATAACTATGAAATGCATTTAGATTCTCATTTTACTGGGATTATGTGAGTTTGAGCATGTTGTGAAGTACTATAGACCTTGTATACATCTTGGGATTCGACAATGATTGTAACTATTGAATTGTATAGACCATTACATTCGAAGTCGATAGCCTAATATATTTATTTCACAATTTCAACAAATGATTAGTTCACTACAAACTAAGAAAACAAATGTTTACTCCCTCAAACAAATGTTTACTCCCTCCATTTTTATTTAAGTCCGCGTATTAGCATTGGTCAAAGTCAAGTTTTGTAAACTCTCAGAAAGCTTATAACAAAAAATATTAACATATACAATAACAAATAAATACCATTAGATTCATTATTGAATGTACTTCCACATCATACATATTTGTTATGGTAAATGTTTATATTTTTATATAAACTTGGTCAAACTTTAGGAAGTTTGACTTCGGTCAAACCTAATATGCAGAGTTTACTACTACTACTCGCTAGTTGCTTGGCGAATCACTCAACCGCCACACGGGAGTCGGTGTCACAAAATTTTGAGGTCGGCGGGAAAATCTCCTGCGACCCTGATTCGAGCAGTGGGAAGTTACCATCATGGCCTTCGGAACAGGCCTACGGACGACGCTTGGTAGGGGGTTGTTTTCGTAACTTCAGATTCACCCTACCGAGCCAACCCCACCCCGGCACCCAGAGTAGTACACCTGAATACTCCCCATTTTCTATCCCCACCGCAAAATAGACTTCTCCACGGCACCGCAGCCTTCGTGCTCCTCCCCTTTACATCGGCGCACTCGTCCACCGCAGCGCATCTGCCTCATCGGCGACCTCGACGCCGACCGGAGCGGTCCACCGTCGTCGTCAGAACGGAGCCTCTTCCCAGCATCGTCTTCCACGGTCTCGGATCTGCTTCCGGAAGTCGGCGTAAGCGCAGAAGTACCACCGTCGTGGACAATGAAGCGACTCCGTTGCCGACCATGACTCACGAGGCCGCCGCGACCATCGTTCTCCTCCTCGATTGGTAATGTGTGTATTGAATCACTTAGCAGTACATGTGCAGTTCAATTTTGTTCATACCTACCCTTCAATTTTCCTGGGTGCTATTGTTCCGTAAAAGTAATTGGTTATAGCCTCCATTGTCCAACAGAATATCAGCTGGTAATTGTGCGTCGCTCTGTATCGCCTTTGTGCTTGGTAGGTTTTCATCGCAACCTGTAGTGTGGCAAATGATGGAAAGGTTTTAGAACTAGCAAGATGCCCATCGTTGCACGCATCAAGATGCATTGTATGAGTAGTTTATCTTGTGGGAGAAAAGGATGAGCGAGGAAGGCCTTATTTGCAAATCTGGAGAGGGGTATGGGTATCTTTATGCAAAATTCCCATTTGTTTCCTTCCTATCATCGGATATAAATCGGACGGCCTATATTGCAAGAAAAAAAAGTATAAAGAAAAAAAGTAGACAGTAAAGGAAGTAGAGATAAATATTAAATATTAAATATAAAATAAATATAACCATAGAGAAGTGAGTAGATATAGCAGAGACGTCGGGAAAGGATCGCGCGCGCGCGTGAAAAAGCGGCCGCGCGTGCGCTAGTTTTGGCGCGCGGCGTCCGGCGCACTTTATAAAATCCAACGTCCTCCAACCGCTCTGTGCCTTGCCACTGCTCTATGACTCGCCACCGCTCTCTCCCCGCTCTTTTTCGCCTCGCCTCCGCCGTGCCACCATGCCGCCGCGTCGCCGGGAAACTTGGGGATACCGCGGCGTCCGCGCGCGCCCCTCCTGCGGCTTCTCCGCCGAGATCCGGTTTCGCGGGATGCGCCTCGGCCTCGGCAATTTCGACACCGCCAACGTGGCCGCCCGCGCGTACGACGCGGCAGCGTGGCGCCTCCGGTGGCCTCATAGAACATTGAACTTCCCCAACGTGCCGACGGGGAGCGGGGCGCAGAGCTCAGCGCCTCTGCGGCGGCTTAGCACCGGCGAGGATCGTCGCGACAACCGGGGCGGGAGCACCGTCTCGGCATCGTCGAGATGGGCGAGAAGCCATGGCGATGTGGCGCCAACACTCCCGTAGGACATCATCAACGAGCGCGAGTTCTACGCGCAAAGGAGGCGGAGAGGGATAAGAGGAGGCGGAGCGAGCCTCCTATCGCGAGGACAAGCGTGGCGGCGGACGCTCAATTCAACATGAGGCTAGGAGCAGCGTCGCATACAGGAATCGGCGACGATCGGTATCTTCACGCCTACTGATTAGGCGTCGGAGGAGGACATCACCAGGAGGAGTCGGATGGCGAGGAGTAGTTGAATTATATTTTTTATCTATCTATGCTGAGAACTATCCTCTACTCTCTAGTATCTACTTCTCGATCTCAGCACTTCATGGCGCTTTTTAAAGTGCGCGCGTTGTGATTCTGTTGGAGATGCTCTAACATGGCAGGCAGAGTGCTTTAATGTTGCCCACAAGATCTTGAGTATTACTAGTAGTATTTTTCTTGCCATGTTGAGATTTTAAAACCACAGTGTGAACATGCAGAGGAGCAATGAAGACCAAACACGGGATATTGGGACATCTTCAAGGAGCGTCGCAAGTTAAAGAGGAGCTGCACGAACCTGTAAAACAAGCTTTGGTAAGTAACACCCTTTCAATTACTTCCGTTTAGCCTCGTGTTCTTGATGTGTATATGTTCTAGTTTCTGTTTCTCTTAAGCGTGGTGTTCTTGATGTGTAATAAGAAGAGTCTTAATCGTCCTAATGCTTTCGTTTTTAACTTGATGTAGGAAGTGGGTGTTCTCACCTTGTAGTCTGTTTTATATTTCTTTTCCTTTTGAATTCACTTCTCCGAGTTACATTTATCTGGCTTCTACTAAATGGATCTAGGTTTCTCTCGAGTATTGATCTAAAAATAATTAACTTCATGTCGGGATGCAGTTCCTGCGAGGAGGAAGTATGGTCAACCTCGAGATCATGTTTCCAAAATGAGGCTGGATTACACACAAGGTGCAGTTCCCTAATGATGCTGGATTAGACACAAGGTGCAAATTCCCAGATGATGCTGGATTACACACAAGCCAGGTGGAGTCGTCAACTGTTCGTGTCCTCGTGGCATTAGTAAAGGCTGAAAGAAAGCGTGCAACAGCCCTTGAGAATGTAGCTGAGTTCCTGAAGAAGCGAAAAGAGCAATCAGATGCTCTCTTCACCCAAGCCAAAGAAGAGATGGAAGAAGGCAGAAATAAGCTAGCAGAGGCAGAGCAGGCTAGGCGTCTCCTGCTATCTAAAACTGTTGTCAATACAAAATTTCCTTCATAATAGCTAGGTTCAAATGTTTATCCAGTCAGCATGACTGTTGTGATGTCTGTGCATCTACTGATGTGGCACAAAATGTTTTTTTCGGGTCATGTAATAACAGCAATTACTTTCCAAACAATAACAGACGAAGCATTGGATATGGTATAGTTCACGCGCAAGACCGACATTCCAAGTTCAACTTCCACATCAAACTCATGTTCACAGATATCTGCACATTCATACATAATGTCCACAACCATGATTCACTTCAAAGCTAAAAAAATGTGAGGAGAGTTATAAATAAAGAAAAACCTCTACTAGTTCCTGCTATCAGTGCAAGCACAACAAGTCAAGACCATGCGTAAATTAATTATATTTTAGTCATGTTTTCTGTTCTAAAATGCCTGCCGGCTCGCGGAAGGATGTGTTGCCCGGCACACTGCTGGATTCAATGAAGGCGGGCGGGGCAGTCTTAAGCTGGTTGGTTGCGGCGAGGAGGCGTGCTCAGCCGGGCCTGCAGCGAGTGCGGCCCTCTTGGCCGGCGCGCCGGTTCAATGCCTGCGCTATGAGAGGCCGCGTCCGTGTTAGAGCAATCACTCCCTCCAGTCCTTTTTTGTTTGGGTATAACAAAATATCGTTTTCCATTCACATTTTACAAGTAAAATTCATGGACAAACATTGACCCAAAGTACGATGGGGACTAGTAAACCAGAATGGAGGTAGTAGTTTTTTTAATCAAATAAGGGGTTCCCCTTCCGATTACTGAAAACCAGCATCTAAATCTAAACCATAGTATTTGCCCTAGAACTACCAGGTTCAACATCTCGCAACATAGACCCATACAACCATACGCCAAGGAGGTACGTAGTACTATGAATTCCATTTTCGCTCCATACCAATTGTTCTAAAAACTACTTACTACTTATAACGTGCCATTGAAAATCAGAACTCTTAACCCCGCTAAAAACGATATTTTAAACGTGGCTACTCGATCTATGGAAACTGGCGAGCCACCGCGCTCCAAGTCGTTCACCTGTGGTCCCGACAATCAACTCCTACAAAGGAGCTCCACCACGTACCAGGTACCCGCGAATGCAGCAATCGTGCGCCTAGGGTTTTAGGGTTTATTTGTTAACGTCGCTGAGGGAGTTCCGGACTAGGGGGTGTCTGGATAGCCGAACCATCATCATCGGCCGGACTCCAAGACTATGAAGATACAAGATTGAAGACTTCGTCCCGTGTCCGGATGGGACTTTCCTTGGCGTGGAAGGCAAGCTTGGCGATACGGATATGTAGATCTCCTACCATTGTAACCGACTCTGTGTAACCCTAACCCTATCCGGTGTCTATATAAACCGGAGGGTTTTAGTCCGTAGGACGAACAACAATCATACCATAGGCTAGCTTCTAGGGTTTAGCCTCTTTGATCTCGTGGTAGATCTACTCTTGTAACACACATCATCAATATTAATCTAGCGGGGCGTAGGGTTTTACCTCCATCAAGAGGGCGAACCTGGGTAAAACATCGTGTCCCTTGTCTCCTGTTACCATCCGCCTAGGCGCATACGATTCGGGACCCCCTACCGAGATCCGCGGTTTTGACACCGACATTGGTGCTTTCATTGAGAGTTCCTACGTGTCGTCACCGATAGGCTTGATGGCTCCTTTGATCATCAACAACGACGCGGTCGGTGAGACTTTTCTCCCGGACAGATCTTCGTGTTCGGCGGCTTTGCTGCGGGCCAATTAAGCAGCCATCTGGAGCAGATCCAAAGCTCGCCCCTGGCCGTCGGTCGATTCGGAAGTTTAAACTATCTGCTGATATCCACGGAGACTTGATCTTGACGGATTCGAGCCGCAGCCAAGCGCGCCGCCTTGTCTCGATGGGCATGATCTAGCTCAGTGGCGAGCGATTGCCACGGAGGCGCCTTTTGCATCCGCTGCGACCCTTAATCGGCGGATTCCCGATCAGGGCGAGTGGTTGGACACGCCTCGGGGCTTTAATCTCTCGGCGATCGAGCGAACTCCATCCTGTCGCTGCGAAGACCTCGACTCGGTGCGGACTCCTCTCCGGACTCCGAACCCTCCACGCCCTTGCCAATCGAATCCGATTGGGCGCCCGTCATGGAGTTCACTGCCGTAGACATCTTTTAGCACTCGCCCTATGGTGACATCCTGAATTCACTAAAGTCTCTCTCTTTATCCGGAGAGCCCTGGCCGGATTACGGACAGGATGGTTGGGATGCGGACGACGAAGAAATTCAACGCCCACCCACCACCCACTTGGTAGCCGCTGTCGACGATCTAACCGACATGCTAGACTACGACTCCGAAGACATCGACGGTATGGACAACGATGCCGGAGACGACCAAAACCCAGCACCTACATGGCACTGGAAGGCCACCTCGTCATACGACATATATATGGTGGACATCCCAAAAGATGGGAACGACGATGGAACAACGGAGGATGACCCCTCCAAGAAGCAGCCCAAGCGCCGGCGTCAGCGGCGCCACTCTAAATCCCGCCACAGCAAGAATGAAGATTCCGGCACCGGAGATAACAATACACCGGATAGTGCCGAAGACAATCCACTCCGGCAAGATCCAGTAGCGGGAAGATGGAGCGCCAGCCCTCACGAGAGAGCGGCGAGAAGAAGAGGTAGAGGATTATATGCCTCCCTCCGGAGCGAAGCAAGCCTCGACGACGATGAATTAAATCGTGCACGAGAATCCCGTCGAACAAGGCGTTTTAGGCGCGGGCTTATGGCCACGGCGAACAGCCTAAAGAAAAGCAGCAACATCTTAGAGCTGATCAGGATCGCTAGCCGACAGATGGACGAAGTCCTCGCGGCGAAGAGCATGAGCAGGCGCCTCAAAAGCTACCCTAAGCGCAAGCTTCTCCCGATTAGAGGAGGAGGCTTACGAACCCGCATCACCAGGAGACAATACGGCTGACCGACCACCCGTGGTCGCGCGGAGAGGCCTCTAGGCCCTTCACTAGAACCGTACCCGGCATCGCTCAAAAGCACACGGCCACAGGGGAACGCTCCAGACCTGCGAGATATATTGGAGGATAAGGCAAGACAATCAAGATCGATCTATGGATCGCGTGGGCGCCCCGATGCGTGGCGACAACCGTCGCGCGGACACGATAAGTCCGGCGGGCGAACAAAACAGACCAAGCTCTTTTGAGCTCCGTCGTGATATCGCCCGATCTGAGGCGCCGCACACCCACTATGCTTCACGCAGACGAAGTAATGGATCATCAAATCCCGAGGGTTTAAACCCGTCAATATTGAATCCTATGATGGCATAACAGACCCGCGGTTTGGATCAAAGACTATCTCCTTCACATCCACATGGCCCGCGGTGGCGATCTTCACGCTATCAAATACCTCCCCTCAAGCTTAAAGGACCAGCCCGACATTGGCTCAACAGCTTGCCAGAGAGTCAATTGGGAGCTGGGAGGACTGAAGCCGCATTCCTCGATAACTTCGGGGCACTTATGTGCGACCACCGACGGCGATGACCTAAGCCACATAATTCAGCAGCCAGGCGAATCGGCGGACAATTACGGACACGGTTCTTAACCAAGAAAAACCAAATCGTCGACTGTCCGGATGCGGAGGCCCTCGCGGCCTTCAAGCATAACATTCGTGACGAGTGGCTTGCCCGGCACCTAGGACAGGAAAAGCCAAAATCCATGGCAGCCCTCACATCACTCATGACCCGCTTCTGCGCGGGAGAGGACAGCTGGCTAGCACGCAGCAATAACCTCAGCAAACATTCTGGCAGTCCGGACTTCAAGGACCGAAATGGCAGGCCGCGTCGTATCAAAAACAAGCGCCGCATTAACGGCGACAATACTGAGGATACAACAGTCAATGCCGGATTCAGAGGCTCTAAACCCGGTCAGCGGAAAAAGCCATTCAAAAGAACTACTCCGGGTCCGTCCAATTTGGACCGAATACTCGACCGCTTGTGCAAGATACACGGCACCCCCGAAAAGCCAGCTAACCACACCAACAGGGACTGTTGGGTATTCAAGCAGGCAGGTAAGTTAATTGCCGAAAACAATGACAAGGGGCTACATAGCAATGACGAGGACGAGACCCAACCGCTGAACAATAGAGGACAGAAGGGTTTCCCCCCACAGGTGCGGACGGTGAACATGATATACGCAACGCACATACCCAAAAGGGAGCGGAAGCGTGCACTCAGGGATGTCTACGCGATGGAGCCAGTTGCCCCGAAGTTCAATCCATGGTCCTCCTGCCCGATCACTTTTGACCGAAGGGACCACCCCACCAGCAACCGCCACGGTGGATTCGCCGCACTAGTCTTAGACCCAATCGTCGATGGATTTCACCTAACCAGAGTCCTGATGGACGGCGGCAGCAGCTTGAACCTGCTTTACCAGGATACAGTGCGCAAGATGGGCATAGACCCCTCAAGGATTAAACCTACCAAAACGACCTTTAAAGGCATCATACCAGGTGTAGAAGCCAATTGTACAGGCTCAATTACACTGAAAGTGGTCTTCGGATCCCCGGATAACTTCCGAAGCGAGGAGTTAATCTTCGACATAGTCCCGTTCCGCAGCGGCTATCACGCCTTGCTCGGACGTACCGCGTTTGCAAAGTTCAACGCGGTGCCGCACTACGCATACCTCAAGCTCAAGATGCCAGGCCCTCGAGGAGTCATTACGGTCAACGGAAACATCGAGCGTTCTCTCCGCGCGGAGGAACATCTGGCTGCTCTCGCGGCGAAGTGCAATGCAGCCTCTTAAGGCAATTCTCGAGTCCGGCCGTTAAGCGGCCGACACAGCTAAGCGCGCCGGAGTAACTTACAACAAGACCACTGGCACGTTGAGAGCGCGCGTAGCGATGCGGCCCCAACCCCAGCCCTGCGAAGCGTCAGCAGGTCCTTCGTACACCATTACGCTCGAAGATACCATGGGCATGGGGAGAGGGCACGACCACGATAAACCCAGACTGCGGCTCAACCACACTAGGGGCTCTCCGTGTGTCGTTCCTTTTCTTTTCTTTTTACCTTTTACT
The DNA here is from genome assembly GCA_021605205.1 of Aegilops longissima. NCBI lineage: Eukaryota > Viridiplantae > Streptophyta > Magnoliopsida > Poales > Poaceae > Aegilops > Aegilops longissima. The sequence goes on from CM038679.1 coordinate 697,235,663, forward strand.
TTTTACCACAGGACTCCGTTTGTCGAAGCCTGTCCGGCCGCAGCAGACTGCCGAACTCACGATGCAACAGCCAGGGAAGGATAAAGGCTACAACGAATATACAGGTGGTCTCCATTACGAGTATTTTCATACACCAATCTGCAGCCTACCCACGGAGAGGACATGTTTAACAGTCTCATACCTTGCTTATCGCACTATTTGTATCGTTTCGCATTCGCAGCAGCACTTATTGAATAAAACAATGCAGCACCTTTTTGTTTATAATTGCATTTCTTTTTCATACATATGTTCATTCACGACATGTTGCATCCGTACACTTTAGTACGGCTAATATACACCAGGGCTTATGTTCCCAGCGTTATGGTGTGATGAGTCGAACACTTTCACAAGTGCGGCACCCGAACTTATAGCACTATATGCATCGGCTCGAATCATGTCTTGGGTCAATAGTTGGGTTTGCCCGGCTCCGTGTTTTGGTACCTTACGTTCCGTTATATCGGCTAAGGTAGCACCGGAGAACCACTGCGATTCCGCCCCAGATTCGGCTGGGTTAACGCCTCGATGGAAAGCTAAAACCGACCGTCATGATGAGGCGAGAGACGATCGCTGTTCGAGAGGTTTTTGCGAGTCCTTAAAGACTTATGCCGCTTAGAGCGAGGAGCGGATACTTTCCGCCAAGGCGTGGATAGCGCCCCAAATTCAGCCTTCGAAGACTAGGGGCTTGGCGAAATTTAAAATTATAGAATTCTATGGCTAAGTGAGAGTGTTCAAGCATTATAAGTCCGGTTGCCTTGTTGGCTGTGTTGGCGCCTCCTAGATGGACCCAAAATGGGAACAAGAGCGCTCAAGTTTATCCGAACACCCCAAAGACTCGTGGCATGGGGGCTGAAGCCGACGACATGCCATCTCTCAGATTTGATAAACAGCCGTACAGAAGGTAATATTTTAAATTAACAAGCGTTGCTTAGCGCATATGAACTAAGTTTTCAGCGCACATGATAACAAAATGCGAGTCTACTCAAATATTACATCTTTGGAGCACTCACCCGCAATAGTGCGGGCGCCCTTCAGCACACTCTTATAATACATCTCGGGCATGCGATGCTCCTTGCCCTCTGGTGGCGGGTCCGTCCACGAGCTACAGGCATCCATCTTGCCCCAGTGCACCTTTTTGCGGGCAAGGGACCGACAGGCACCCTCGATACAAGCGGAATGCTTGATAACTTCAACCACGGGCAAGCATCCACCAGCCGCCGCACCAGGCGAAGTAGCTCCTGTGCATGGCCTCCTTAGGCCACTGGCCGAACTATGAGGCCCTTCATGGCCCGTTCGGCCGCCTTGTGGAGCTCGACCAGCTGCTTCACTGGTCGCTAAGGGCACGGATGTCCGCCTCAACATCTTGAGACCAGAAGACCTTCTCCGTCGAGCTCCCTCCTCGGCCCGGTAGAATGCGGCAGCATTGGACACGCTGCGAGGAAGATCTGCGAAGCATACAGAGCTCCGAATTCGGGTAAGCAACAGGTAATTAACACTCACATGCTTACTCGCATGAAAAATGCCTTACCCTCTGCTATTTTCTTCACCGCCTCAATCTCCTGGAGGGCCTTGTAGGCTTCGGCCTTAGCGGTTTTGGCACTCTCAAGAGCCGTTGCAAGCTCAGACTCTCGAGTCTTCGAGTCACGCTCCAAGTTCTCATGTTTTTTCACGAGCTCCTGGAGCTCTTGCTGTACCTCTGCCACCCGCGCCTCCTGCTTCTCTCGCTCGGTGCGTTCCGCGGCCGCATTACGTTTGGCCGCGGCCACCGCCTCCTTCAGGGTCGCCACCTCGTTAGTGGCCCCTACAATACCCACGTTATCCTTGTCATTTTTCTTGCAACCAAATCCTTTTCTGGAAGGTACAATTTTCATAAGGTATTACTCACCTTCTTTTTCCTCGAGTTGCTTCTTGGCATGACCGAGCTCGTTCTCGGACCGCTCGAGGTTTTTCTTCAAATTATTGACCTCCGCAGTCAGTGCGACGGAGGTCAGCAGCACAACCTGCAATCCCATATTGACATATTCTTTATATGACTCCTGCGTTTATCTTTTTAAAGATCCTCAGTCCGGCTTTTCTTTCCGAACACCGAACCGAGCATCAGGGGCTACTATCTATGCTGTACCATTTTACATATATTGAAATTCTTACCTCAAAGCCTGTTAGAAGGCTGCTGCAGGCTTCGGTCAGCCCGCTTTTGGCGAGCTGAACCTTCTGAATCACCACACTCATAACAGTGTGGTGTTCCTCTTTGATGGAGGCGCCGTTGAGCGCCTCCAGCAAATTATCCGGCACCTCCGGTTGGACGGAGGCAGCCGGCGTCACGGTCTTGCCCTTCTTACGAAGGGGTCGCCCGCCGGACTCCGGAGCCACTGTGGCCTCCGGAGCTGAGTCCGGTGCAAAGTCCGGAGGTGTCTGTAACACCTTGGGCCTCCTCCTCCTGGTGGGTCCTTTCTTGGGATCTCACCTCGGCGTCGTCCGCGGCACGGGGGGTGGAGGCAGTCGGAAGGGAATCCATATCCGACGCACCCAAGGACCCGCTCGATGAAACGGGAGGATCATCCTTGGGCGGACTGCAGGGTTGTATGCGGCATTAGAAAGACATTATGTGGCGAAAAGGAAAAACCTTGAAGTTATTCGGGAGTCCTGATACTTACGATCTCGCCAGGGGCTTGGCCCTTGGATGCCGATCTTAAATCGTCATCCTTTGGCGTTGGCGGAGCAGTCCGGAGGAAGAGTTTTTCCTTCTTGGACCCTTGGCCTCCCTTGTTGGGGAGGCCATCCTTTCTTCCTCCCCGCCGGGAGAGGCTTTCCTTCTCCTCCTCGCCTTGGTGGGAGGAGTAAACCAGATTCATCATCCGATAGCACCTGGCAGGAACTCTTCCGAGTCCCGTGGCGTCTTCTTGGCCTTCTTCTCCGGCACCACGTGGGGTGCGCCAGCAGCCCGTTAGGCAGGCGTCCGCTGGGTCCTCTAGCAATGGGGCCGGACAGATAATCCGTTCGGCCTTCGCCAGCCATTCCTGTCAAAGGTAAAGGGAGTTTAGATCCCGCATAGAGCCAAAATATGGAAAACAAGTGGTAAAATCACTTACCTCGTCAGCTGGACGCTGCGAGTGGAATCCGCGATCTTCGGTAGCGGATGCGGGAGCTTCGGCGCCCTTGAACAACACCTTCCAGACATCTTCGTACATAGTGTCGAAGAGCCCGCTCAGGGTCTGGTGCTGCGCCGGATCAAACTCCCACATATTGAAGCCCGTCGGCATTGCACGGGAGAATCCGCGGATGAGCATGACTGGACTACGTTGACGAGCTTGAGCTTCTTGTCCACCAGCCTCTGGATACATGCTTGGAGTCCGGTCAGCTCCTCCGAATTCCCCCAAATCCGGCCACTCTCTTTCCAGGAGGTGAGCCGTGTGGGGATGCCAGATCTAAATTGGGGCGCTGCCCAATCAGAGTCACGCGGCTCGGTGATGTAGAACCACCCGATTGCCACCCCTTGATGGTTTCCACGAAAGTGCCCTCCAGCCACGTAACGTGGGACATCCTGCCCACCATGGCGCCTCCGCACTCCGCTTGGCTGCCCTTCACAACCTTCGCTTGACATGAAGGTCTTGAGCCTGGTCAAGTGGGGCTGGATCCAGAGGAAGGCCTCGCACACAACGATAAACGCCGAGATATTGAGGATGAAATTGGGGCGGATCATGGAAATCTAGGCCGTAGTAGAACATGAGCCCCCGGACAAAGGGATGAAGCGGGAAGCCCAGTCCGGCGGAGGAAATGGGGAAGAAATACTACCCTCTCATGGGGCCTAGGGTTGGGGACGAGCTCTCCCTCGTCGGGGAGCCGATGCGCGATGCTGCTGGACAAATATCCGGCGCCGCGCAGCTTCTGGATCTGCCCCTCCGTGAAGGAGGAGGCCATCCACTTGCCTCCCGCTCCGGACATAGTTGGAGAAGGTTGAGGTAAGAAGTGCGGACTTGGGCGCTGGAGCTCGAGTTCGCGGAGATGGATAAGCCAAGGAGGAAGAAGGCGCAAGTAAAAGGGTTGGATCTTTATCCCCTTATATGGGCGGACAGAAACATGTGTCCCCACCGGCCTGGTAAAACTCGCTTATCCCTCAAGCGTCACAATCAATGGCGCGGTTGGGTTACCCACGTCCGTATTGATGGGAATCCCGGAATAAGGGGAACACGATCTCTGCTTCGACAAGACGTGCCAAGGAAACCGCTTCGCTAAACGCGCTGAGGTGGAACAATAAAAACAATTTGAGTGAAGGCTTGGTAGTGGTGCGACGTCACGCCACAAAATACGTCAGCAGATTGATCTTGTGTAATATTATTCTCTCTACGGTGGTATGTGGAATTTATTTTTGCGAGCGGACACTATCACGGTGTTCACAATCTTCTATAAATTATTGGAGGAAGAACCCGCCTTGCAATGCCGAAGACAACATGCGCGCGGACTCATCGTCATTGAAGCCTGGTTCAGGGGCTCTTGAGGAGTTCGGACTAGGGGTGTCCGGATAGCGAACTATCATCATCGGCGGACTCCAAGACTATGAAGATACAAGATTGAAGACTTCGTCCCGTGTCCGGATGGGACTTTCCTTGGCGTGGAAGGCAAGCTTGGCGATCTGGATATGTAGATCTCCTACCATTGTAACCGACTCTGTGTAACCCTAACCCTATCCGGTGTCTATATAAACCGGAGGGTTTTAGTCCGTGGGACGAACAACAGTCATACCATAGGCTAGCTTCTAGGGTTTAGCCTCTTTGATCTCATGGTAGATCTACTCTTGTAACACACATCATCAATATTAATCTAGCAGGACGTAGGGTTTTACCTCCATCAAGAGGGCCCGAACCTGGGTAAAACATCGTGTCCCTTGTCTCCTGTTACCATCCGCCTAGACGCACAGTTCGGGACCCCCTACCCGAGATCCGCCGGTTTTGACACCGACAGTCGCCTTTACGTAACACTCATGTGTGCGAGACAGCGAGAGGCGGACTGCGTGCGTGCGCCTCTTCTCTTCGTATATGTACTCCACCGTTTGTCTGGTGTTCAAAAAATTATAATAACTACTAGCAATGTGCCAATGCGTTGCCACATGATCAAAGTAGATTAATACATATTCACCGATTTGATAGAAAAAAAGTCTAGTTTTGAAATACGTATATCACTAAAAATATGTTATGTTTCACTCAAAATATATTCCTTTGGCGGTTTTGATGAGATAAGGGAGGAATGTTGTTGGTTTCAAGATTCAAGAATTGGTATATGTCTAATTTCTACTCTTACTAGCAAGATGCTCGTGCGTTGCACGGAACATCAAGATCTTGTGGGAGAAAAGGATGAACAAGGGAAGGCCTTATCTGCAAATGTGGTGAAGAGTGCGGGTAAATTGCCATATTTTCCTTCCTATCCATCAGATATAAATCAGACGACCTACATTGCAGGATGGCAGGCCCACCATCATCACCAACTCTATTTTTTATCCCTACTCTTATAAAAAGCATTGTCGGTGATGATCGTGTGCCTGCCATCCTGCAATATAGGCCGTCCGATCTATATCTGACGGATAGGAAGAAAACTATGGTAATTTTGCAAAAAGATACCCACACCCCTCTCCACATTTGCAAATAAGGCCTTCCCTCATTCATCCTTTTCCCCCACAAGATAAACTACTCATACAAATGCATCTTGATGTTCCGTGCAACGCATGAGCATCTTGCTAGTTGCTGCAAAAGGCCCATGTGTGTGTGAGAGAGAGGGAGAGTGGAGGAGGACGGAGTGCATGTGTGACAAAGACACAAGTAGTGTGTGTGCGATAGGTATCATCTTAAAATGAGGCGATAGTGTGTGTGTGCACGATCGAGAGGGCGTGTCTCAAGAAGGGAAGAAAAAGCTACATAGATACAAGGAGCGGGAGAGCGACATGTATGCAATGGTGGAAGCACGAGTGTGCGGGTGTATAAACCTATCTATAGGCTAGCCAGTCAATAAATGTTTGTGAGAGAAATACGAGTCGGGGTGCGAAAGCGAGAGTTTTGTGTGTGTGAGAGAGAGATGGTAGTCGGGAAGGGGAGTGGAAGCAGGAGTTGTGTGTGTGTGTCTGTGTGTGTGTGAGAGAGAGGAGACGATAGTCGGGGTCGTCTGATCGGTAAACAAATGAATAATGTCAGTCTGGGATGGAGACGAAAACGAGACCGCAACAAATGTTGTGTCTACAGGAGAGAGAGAGAGAGTAATTTTAGTGGTATGAGTCATATGTAGAGACATATAGGGTGTGTGATAGAATCCCATAGAGAGAAAGACAAAGTGAAAGATGAGTGGAGACTGTGTGTGTGGCGGTGAAAAAGAAAGCTTAGGTACCGAGTGATACCAGAGAACAGTAGAGACGTGAGAGATAATGAAAACCGTGTAATGTATAATGATAGGGAGGGTGTGACACTTCTCAAGGGAGACGTCGAGAGACCATGTTTGCGAGGATAGGAGAAACATGAAGTGAGCGTGCGGGTGAGCTGGAGAAAAGAGAGTGATAGCTACCTGAAGGAGCACGCATGCGAGAGAGATGGGCGTGAAAGGAGTGAACAAAAAAGGGATTCAAATCTTTGAATTCGAGATGATGATACATGTAATCCATACTCGAACCAAAATTGATCTATCAAACATGCATACTCATATGAATTCACGCACATCTATGTTATTTAATATGTAGATATTACTGATCCATACATTTTAGTAGAACATAATTTGGTTAATTTTTTGAATTCAACCTTAAGATTTCGAGATCGTTGTATTTGTAAATCATATTATACATATAAAGGAGCAGAATTCTTTGTTGTGCTTTTGAAAGTATATATAAAAAATTGATGTATATAGAATGTAATTCCAATTGAAAATGGATCCCTTGAAAAAATAGTAGAATACAAGCGAGATTGAATTGAGTTGGCACGATGGCGTGCCTTTGTGCAAAATTTGAGCGAAGCGGGGAAAGTCACGATAACCCGCTTGAAACCAAAAACTGCGAGATGGAAATCACTCGCCTATCCCTACCATGCAAAGCCTATCTGCTGGATTTCTATAGGTTTCGATAGGGGTAGGTTTGTAATTTCACCCAAGCGTGACGTAACCGCCTCTCACCGGATTCATACACGGTGGGCGCCAAACACAGTGTGCCCTCGGCGAAATTGACTCCTCCCAATTCATATTCATACGATTGGGCGCCAAAACAAACTCTCGTCAAGCAAATATTCGTGTATGCGAGATTACCGTCCTATCCCCAACCGACTAATGTTCTTTGTGATGTAGTAGAAATTTGAAGCGGGGCTAAGTTTGTAAATTTCCTCGCATTTGAGACAAGCGCGCCCTGAATACATGGTTCCCCCCTTCCTCTCTACCTCCCTTTTCCCCATTCGTACTCCGTGGGCGCCAAAACACCCTCTCCACCCTACCCTCCTCCGTCCGCCACCCCATCCACCGCCGTCCTCCTCCACCATGCCGGAGCTGATACCTTGACGCCGCCGTCCATTACAAGAGATCGACCTCTCTTATCCACGCCTTCGGACCGGGATCCTTGCATCCCGTCCTCTCGCTTCATCCCCGCCGTCGTCCACCTTGCCGGCGCCGCTCCTATGACCGTCTCGTCCACCGCGCCCCGCCGCCACCGTCTACCCTCCTAGATCTGCTTCCACGCCGCCAACAGCCATCGCTACCGCAGCACCGTCAAATTCTCAGCAGATGCGTACACGGCGCCGCACTAGAGGCGGTACTCTTTCGTATCTGCTCAACTTATTTATCGCAACAAGAAAATAGATCGCCACTGCTTTACTCTGATTTGTTGTCTTGGTTGCGAAGTTGCCTTTGTCCGGTTTGCACCTTCAGATCCGCCATGGCACGCTCAACATTATACTCCCAATGCTTATGGTTTTCCACTTTTATATTCCACACTAGTTAAATCACAGTAGACTAAATTTCAAAATTGGGTCAGTCGATTTTTCAGAGCTCGCCGGAGTTCGCTGATGCGATCCAAGGGGCTCGGGTGGTTGTGGGGCCTCGCCGAACGAAGAAAACCCGACGCGGGTGGTGGGTGGGGGTGGCGGAGGAACACAGGCGGTGGGGGCCGGTGGTCCGGCCGGCGGCCCGTGCAGTGTTCTGTATGGGAAGAATTAAGAGACGAGGAAGAAGAAGGGTTCGGAGACGTAGGATCTTCATCCAACCGCCTGAAATGGTCGAGAGACAACTGGGAGTTGCATTCTTAATGCGCTCTGGTTCATCTTGTGTGGGCACTGCGCAACCAACATTTTATTATCCAAAATCTGCTTGCTCTTCTTTACCATGTTCCTCTTCCGTTCTTCTTTAATATGTACTCTCTCCGTTCCTAAATAGAAGTCTTTGTATAGATTCCACCATGGACTACATATGGAGCAAAATGAGTGAATCTACACTCTAAAATGTATCTGGATACATCTGTATGTGATCCATAGTGGAAATCTCTACCAAGACTTATATTTTGGAGCGGAGGAGTATGCTAATAGTACAATATGTTCCTTGTAATGAAGATGAGCAGGACATTTGCAGTGTAGAGGTCTATACGGTCGGTTGTGATGGACACTTTGAGCCTCTTTGATTCGTAGGATCTTGTTAACATAGGAATAGGATTTGTAGTGGCCTGTCCACTTGAATCCTATAAGAATAGCAAGGAAATGCGCGGAGCTGTGTCGCCTTTGAGAGTTACACTGATATTAACAGTACCGCACCTTCACTTGAAGAGAGCTGGTATCCGAAGCCTTTCTAGACGTACCGGCAATACTAGAACATATATTCCAGCAAGTTCCACTTTGCTAATTTTACTCTGATGCTTAAGGTTTTCCCGTGATATCTACACTATGATCTGTGTAGCTGCTTTGTGTCGCACTAGCAGCAGTCCACTCTTGAAGCTAAACACTGCAATGACTTACAAAATTGGCACCAAGGCATTGAGTGCCATTCGATGCAATGAAACTCATCGCTCCCCACCTGTTGACTCTTGTTCGAATATGATCCTAATGACTATTCTAACCTCGAGGAGTCAAAGGCGGATGTCTGTCTGTTCACCCATCAAGGTGCATGTTCTAATTTGGCAATGTTTTATTGATTGCGGGTATCTTGCATATGTTGTCTTGCATTTCTTCTACTTTGTTGCACCGCCATCTGCTTAGTTTACTCATCATATATGTCGAGATGCCATGCCCATCCATTATCAATACATATTCCATCTGTCATCATACCATGTTTTTCCACTCAAATGCTGTTCATGTGCATCAGACATCAAAAAGGAAGAGGGTGATTGCCGAACCTGAAGGAGCACCAGCAAAGTCCTTGAAAAACATGGTGGTGCCGGAGAAATAAGACAGCACCCCACTTATATTGGCTGTACAACCAGTGACACAAAACGTAGGACCGACTTCAGCAGACTGTACCCATACTTCACTGGCCACACCACTAGCCCCACCACACAGGACCTGCACTCCAGCAAAAGGTATGCCGATTTCATTTGCCATAGCACCAGCTGTACCACAGAAAAATCCCACTTCAGCAAAAAGTACAGCAAGTCCACCAGCCGAAGACCTATCCCAACTGCAGAGACGGCCAATTCCTGCAGATTGGAGCCCCACTCCATTTATTCCCAGTTTAAAATACAATGCTTTCAATGTTGTTAGGGACTACGTGCATATATTCCCATCATGGGAAGATTATTGTGAAGACAAACACCATTTTCACATCTTCCTGTCCAACTTACGTGTAAGTGCTATTATTCATGGTTATTATTTTCCTGTTTTCTGCTGATTGAACACATCAATGATTTACATTACATTGTTGTAACTAGGCGAGGGTCAATCTGGATAGTCATGACGAGCAAAGCTTGCTTGTGCTTTTCAAGGAAGCATTGCAGCAAGATGTCGGTGTTACGAGGAAATCACACTTTGGTGGCAAGTCTATAAACGAATTTCCGGTGAAGTCTCCTGTGCTAAATTTAGAAGACATTGAATGGAAAAACCTTGTTATGCACTGGTCTCGTTCCCAGGATGAGGTACTATCTATGAAATCACATGACAATTTGAACTTCTACTTTTCCGCATGTGCCTTACGGATCTTTTTTGCAGGAAATCTGCTCAAAGAAGAATTCCGGTTTGAAAAGAACGACAGGATATCACAAATATGCTGCCCGCTGCTTTGCTCTTGTTAGTACGTGTTGTCCTGTATCACTGTACTTGCATACATACCTGGTTCATTATGTGACAGCAGTATGCATGATAGCCTGCTTATCAATTGTTCGCTCCAAATTATCTGATCTGTATGAATGGTTACATTAGTGTAGAATATATCCAATGCCAATGTTTTTTTAGCTCTGCATTGTTCTTGTAAGTACATGCTGTCCTTTATCGATGTACTTATAATGACAGGTAGTTGTTCATGTACCATCACTCTGCAGCTTATTTTCCTTTGCCTCCATTTTCTACACATCGATCTATATTTACTCTTACCATAAGGTTGGTCTTGAAGAAGTTTAGCTGTGCATTGCTCTTGGCTGTACCTTTTGCACTGTATTGCTGCACTTACATTTATAGCTACTTGGTTATGTAGCATCACTCTTCATCTTATCTTAAATATTCTCCATTTTTTCAGTATATTATCACATCTATATTTACTCTTAACAAAATGTAGAATAAAGGCAATGCTTTTGAAGAAGATTCGTGGTAAACTTCTTGAATTGCCCCCCCATCAGCATGGACAAGGCCTTTATAGAGCCTGTCTTCACCAATAATGTAAGTTTGTCCATCTCAAGCCTTCAAACTTTGTTGTATATATTTGGTTAGGCATGACTGCAACAACTATTTATTTTTGGTGTTTGCATCAAATTGCTTGTTTAAGTTTATTATATAGTTCATAAACAAAAGTGTGTCCTTCCTCAATTTAAGTTTTCAGTTGTACAACCAAGTTCCTTCTTCATACCATTTAAATTAAACTATACAGAGCAAGTGATCTTCTTTTGCACTACATGTATGCTACTGTTCTTCATCCGTAATCCAGTGGTGTGGTGAACCTACCCACTACAGCACAATGTCATATTCTGCAATGTCTTAACTATGAACAATGTCATATCATTCTACTATTATTTAAACCATCTCTTTATTTGCCAATTTGAAATGGTATAAATTGACAGCACGCTAACCATTGATACTTATGAGTTCTTGATCTATAATCCAGTGTTGTCGTGAAGCTGCCAACTCCTTCACAATGTCATTTCCTGCCATGTCTTGACCTGAACAATACCATATTGTGTTAATGCAATTTTAAACTGTGTCACTTTATTCGTCAGTAAGAAATGTGATGAATTGTCAGCACTAATACTTTTACGTGCAAAACCTGTCATCTGTCTGCTTGTTTATCTTTCAGAGTGAGGAAGATATAAGTGTTGAACAAGCGCAGTCTCATCATCTTGCTCAGCTGCTTGCGCTGCAGCTCCCAGCAGGGCTAACCTTTCTTGAACTCTATTGAAGTGCCGTCGGTTTTGTATATTATTTTGTCGGCGTGTTTATTTGCCTTGGTGGCGATCTTTGATGCCCGTGTATGTAATCTGCATGTCTGCTTGTGCTTTATTATCATAGTGGCGAACTTTGATGCCCAGTGGATGTAATATGCCGTAATTTCTTTATTGTATAGTCTAGGTTTTTTCTTATTCACGATGCTGTAGTTATTTTACTGTATATATATCCTGTCTTCGCAGTAAACTAGCCAAACCGTAAAATTATGGTACATAATCGGGCCGTCATGCAATCACGATGTAGGTTGGGCCTGAAACGTGCCGAACAGCTCACGGACCGGCAGCAACCCGAAATGAACCCCGGCCCATGATTGTGTGAATCAAATCACGGGCTTTTAATAGGCCAAAATTGTCTCGGTCCATGTTTGGCCCAATCAGATATCGGCTGCGAGCAGGCCGGATGCAAATCGGGCCGTAGTTAGGCCCAACTATATGACGGGCTTTTAACAGCCAAAATTAATATAGGGCCGAAATGTTAAACGGGCCTTAACAGGCCAAAACTAATATCAGGCCGAATTACTAAGTGGGCCTTTAGCAAGTGGGCCCAAAAGCATAGTGTCCGATTCGGGCGAATTTGATATGGGCCATAATTGAGCCCAAAGCCTCTTAAAGGTCGGACCTGATCCGGGCGTAATTTGGCCTGAACATGGTAGGCTTATAACGGGCGGATCTCATATGGGCCACTTTTAGGCCTGGAATGTGGCAGGCCATTAATGGACCGGATCAGATATGGGCTGGCATTTGGCCCAAAACATGGCAGCCAGTTAATGGGCCGGCCTACTAGGGTCCTCAAAATCTTGTGGGCCTACAGCTGGGCCGGCCCATTAATGTCGGCAAAATCTCGTGGGCCTTTAGCTAGGCCGACCCATTATGATCCGCAAGAATCTTGTGGGCCTTTACCTGGGCCGGCCCATTATAGCACACAAAAATCTTGTGGGCCTTTAACTGGGCCGTCCCATTATGGCTCGCAAAATCTTGTGGGCCTTTACCTCGGCCGCTCCATTATGCCCCGCAAAATCTCGTGGGCCTTTAGCTGGGCCGGCCCATTATGGTCCGCAAAATCTTGTGGGCCTTTAGCTGGGCCGGCCCATTATGGTCCGTAAAACTTGTGGGCCTTTAATTGGGTCGGCCCAATTAAACTTGTTGGGCCGTGCCACATGTCGACGTATCATAGGCGCCTTCTGTCCTATGAGTGGATGACATCTATCCCAGCGGTGAGCTGTTTCCTCCAGCAGATGATGATTTTGTGACGGGTTATCAGATCCAAAACCCGACCCGATAGCTTAACGACGTTCCGTTACGGTGGATGCCACGTGTCGGTCACCCTTGACGAAAGCACTTCTGTGACGCGTGATTTATCGTCATGGAAGTGGACACTTCCGTGTTGATAATTTCCGTAATGTCATGGAACACTTCTACGACAACACAGGTATGACTATCTTGATTCTGTCATAAATTTGTCATGGATGTACATGCATGACAAAAAACGCGACCTACTGTGACAAACACGTATCATCACGGAAGTGTATTTTTTTGTAGTGATAGTGGAGCTACAAATCATATGACCGGAAGCAAGGACTTGGTGGTGGATGTGCACAAGATTCCATCTATGCCCACCAATGTCGAGTGGGGTGATGCCTCGTCTTCTAAGGTATTGGGACTCGGCAAGGTTGTCATTTCTCATGATCTCACGATCGAGAAGGTCATGCTTGTTGAGTCCCTTGCATACAATTTACTTTCCGTTCGTCAACATGCAATCATGGGTTTTGCCACCTTCTTTGATATTGATACCGTGGCCCTCTTGTGGAGCAAGACTCGTAAAGTAGCCTTTGTTGGGCATGTCGAGAACGGTCTATATGTGATTAACTTTTCGGAGCGACCCACTAAGACCGTGACATGCCTAATGGCTAAAGTTGATGTGGGATGGCTTTGGCACCGCCGCTTAGCCCATGTCAATATGAGATCTTTGCAAAGTCTTCTCAAGGGGGACCATGTCCGTGGACTAACGAGTGTTAGTTTTGCTAAGGATCGTGCTTGCAGTGCTTGTATCGAAGGAAAGCTTCATGAGAAGGCTCACCCTCCCACGACTATCATTTACTCGAAGAGGCCTTTGGAGCTCCTTCATTTGGATCTCTTTGGGCCTCCATCCTTTGATAGTCTTGGGGGTAGGAAGTATTGCTTGGTGATTGTGGATGACTATTCAAGATACACTTGGGTGTATTTCTTCAAGAGGAAGAGCGAGACCCAACAAACTGTCATTGACTTTGCAAATGAAGCCCAACGTCAACATAATGCAAAGATCTTGACAATAAGAAGTGATAACGGCACCGAGTTCAAGTACTACACCTTGGATGAGTTTCTTAGTGATGAGGGGATCAAGCATCAATATTCCGCACCTTACACCCCTCAACAAAACGGTGTTGCGGAGAGGAAGAACCGGATGTTGATGGATGCGGCAAGGACCATGATGGCAGAGTTCAAGTCTCCATTCAACTTTTGGGCCAAAGCCATCAACACCGCGTGTCATGCTTCAAATCGTCTCTATCTCCGCGAAGGCTTGAACAAAACTCCGTATGAGATACTCACCGGTAATAAGCCCAACCTCAAGTACTTCCAGGTGTTCGGGTGTAAGTGTTTCATTCTCAAAAAGGGTGTTCGGTTGTCTAAATTTGAGGCTAGAGCTTATGAGGGCATATTTGTTGGTTATGCTACAAACTCTCATGCTTACCGTGTCCTCAATAAGTCCACGAGGCTTATTGAGGAGACGTGTAATGTGGAGTTTGATGAGAATAACGGCTCCCAAGTGGAGCAAAGTGGCACTTGTGATGTAGGTGATGAAATTCCTCCTCAAGCCATAAGAAGAATGGGTGTTGGGTTTATCCTACCCATTGAGGAACCCCTTGTGGCCGAAAGAGAAGGAAAATGCTCCACTCAAGTTGAGCCATCACCAACCCAAGGCCCACACACTTCTGAAGAACAAAATGAAGGCCCTCAACCTCATGAACAAGACCAAGGGCACGATCATGCTCAAGACGGTGTTGAAACACCAAATGATGACCAAGGTCAAGTTTTCTCCTCTGAGCAAGCTCAAGATCAAGAACAAGCTCATGGCGACGCTCAAGATGATCAAGTGACCGCTCCTCAACTCACCACCGAGGAAGAATTGGAGCGTCGTGCCGCCAAGATTGCATCCAAGCTCTCCACCAAGGGTCATCTCATGAAAAATGTGCTTGGAAGCATTCAAAAGGGGGTAAGCACTCGTAGACAATTGGCAAACTATTGTGAACATCATGCGTTTGTTGCTTGTGTTGAACCCCAAAAGGTATATGAAGCACTCGAAGATCCGGATTGGCTTGATGCCATGCATGAAGAACTCAACAACTTCGAGTACAACAAGGTGTGGAGATTGGTGCCAAGGCCAACGGGGAACCACAATGTCATTGGAACCAAGTGGATATTCAAGAACAAGCAAGATGCTCATGGGACCATCGTCCGCAACAAGGCAAGATTGGTGGCACAAGGCTACTCCCAAGTCGAGGGTATCGACTACGGTGAAACCTTTGCTCCTGTTGCTCGCCTTGAATCCATTCGTTTGTTGATTACTTATGCTTCTCATCACAACTTTAAGTTGCAACAAATGGATGTGAAGAGTGCTTTTCTTAATGGTCCTATTAATGAGTTGGTATATGTCAAGCAACCCCCCGGGTTCGAGGATCCCTACTTTCCCGATCATGTGTATCAACTCGATAAGGCACTCTATGGCCTTAAACAAGCCCCACGTGCGTGGTATGACCACCTTACTGAGTTGTTACAAGACCGTGAATTTGAAGTTGGGCTAATCGACCCCACTCTTTTTTACTAAGAAGGTCAAAGGGGATTTGTTTGTGTGCCAACTATATGTTGATGGTATTATATTTGGTTCCCCTAACAAAGCTTTCAATGAGGAATTTGCCGCACTCATGACCTCAAAGTTCAAGATGTCTTCCATGGGAGAGTTGAAGTTCTTTCTCGGTTTCGAAGTGAAGCAAAGAAGAGAAGGAACCTTCATCAACCAAGCCAAATACACTCAAGACATGCTCAATAGATTCAAGCTAAGTGATGTCAAGTCGGCTTCCACTCCAATGCCCACCAAGTGCCAACTTGACATTGATCCCAATGGTAAAGCGGTGGATCAAAAGGTATATCGCTCCATGATTGGATCCTTGCTTTACCTTTGTGCATCTAGACCGGATATCATGTAGAGTGTGGAATTTGTGCATGATTTCAAGCCGCACCTAAGGAAAGCCACTTTGTGGCGGTCAAGCGAATCTTTCGATATTTGGCTCATACCCCAAACTTTGGCTTATGGTACCCAAGAGGAGCAAACTTCAAGCTTGTAGGTTATTCGGACTCGGATTGGGCGGGAGACAAAGTGGATAGGAAGTCTACTTCCGGAGGGTGCCAATTCCTTGGTTGCTCTTTGGTAAGTTGGTCTTCTAAGAAGCAAAGTTGTGTGTCTCTCTCGTCCACCGAAGCGGAGTATGTGGCGGCCGATAGTTGTTGTGCACAACTTCTATGGATGAGGCAAACTTTAAGGATTACGGTGTCATTTGTGACAAAGTGCCTCTTTGGTGTGATAATGAAAGTGCCATCAAGATTTCTCTCAACCCGGTGCAACACTTCAAGACGAAGCATATTGAGATTCGGTATCACTTCATCCGGGATCACATTAGGCGAGGGGAAATCGAGCTCAACTACGTCAACACTCATGATAACCTTGCAGATATTTTCACGAAGCCCTTGGATGAAGCAAGATTTCGCGAGTTAAGGCATGAGCTAAATATCATTGATTCGAGCAATGTTTCTTGAACCCTTGCACACCCCACCATACTCAACTTGTTATCTTGTTTAGATGTAGGCATGGACATAGGGGGAGTGTTGTCCTATCAATGAACTCTCCCTCCCCCCATTATGCATAAATTGATCAACTCTTTCACATTAGCCATTGTTGATGGTACTTGTGCTTTAAAGACGAGTTTTGGTCATGGGACCAAGGATAATTCTTTGCGGTGCCATACCAATTGACTCATACATAGGTGGCTACGGCCACCAACCCCCCTTGGAAGAGTTTGTGCTTTGTGTGTGTCCTTCTTGTCCTTGCCTTAGTATGTTATCGTAGGCTCTAGTTGTTGGGATCTCCAAGTGTGGTTTTCTTTCGCGTTTTCCTCTTAGGCTCTTGGAGATCCTCACACTTTAATCTAGTGTCCTGTCTATCCCAAGCCTTCCCTTTCTGAACCATCTAGTACAATTGCACACACTTGATCATGGCTTAGGTGATGCTGATCGGGCGGTACAATTGGTGCTACAGGCGGTTCTACCGCTGGTGAACTTGGGCTGTCCCGCCCCAGACGGTCTCCCAGCGGTGCTTGAGCAGTTCCACCGCACAACCACTAGGGTGCCCGTCTGGCCAGTACTACCGGTTGGATATGGCGGTACTACCGCTGCCTCTTGGCGACGGAAGTACTGCCCGCTACCACTGGCTAGTACCAGGCAGCGGTACAACCGCTTCCTTGAGCGGTACAACCGCCGCACTACTTTGGGCCTATTTATACCCATCGGGGCTGGAGGGGATTTCTTTTTCCCTTCTTCCCCAGCCTTTCCGATCTTGTGCCCTAGCCGCCGGTCGCCATTGCCTCTGCCCCGGAGTTCTTCTCGCGCTTCAGAACCGTGGGGTCTCCGTGGATTCTCTCCAAGGAGGCCTCCTCCCCGATTTCTTCCCATGGATGCAGGTAATGCCCCACTGTCTTTCGTTCTTCGTTCTAGGGTTTGTTCCCTACTTCTAGGGCATTACTTGACATTTCGCATTTATTGTTTAAACTATTGGGTGGAAGAAATCTATTTTTGCCTCCTGCTTAGTTTGCACTTCTTCGAGATTAGAATATGGCTAGTGTGATTCATATTTCGCGGTTAGATCTACTCCCTACTAGTAGTACCACTGTTCAGCGGTTCTACCGCCTCTATGGGCGGTACAACCGCTGGAGCAGTACTACCGGTGGGAGAACCGGTTCAACCAGGATATCTGCACCACGTGGCCCTGTTCTGTTCTCTATGTTTGTGCAAATTATCTATTCCTCTGTTTGTGTGTGCAATCCTCTCATCTTTGCTGGGTTTCTTGTGTTCTCCTCGTGTGTGTGTTCAGGTGGCTCTAGTTCTCGCTCTGCTCCTCGCAAGACCAAGAAGAGGGCCTGAAGGACCTTGCGCCCGGCTGCGTCTGATGATGAAGAAGAGGTTGTGATTCCCACTGATACGTCTCCAACGTATCTATAATTTTTGATTGCTCCATGCTATATTATCTACTGTTTTGGACCATATTGGGCTTTATTTTTCACTTTTATATTACTTTTGGGACTAACCTATTAACCGGAGGCCCAGCCCGAATTGCTGTTTTTTTGCCTATTTGAGTGTTTCAAGAAGCGGAATATCAAACGGAGTCCAAACGGAATGAAACCTTCGGGAACGTGATTTTCTCACCGAATATGATCCAGGAGACTTGGACCCCCCACGTCAAGAAAGAAAGGAGGCGGCCACGAGGGTGGGGGGCGCGCCCCCCTGCCTTGTGGGCCCCCCGTTGCTCCACCAACGTACTCCTTCCTCCTATATATACCTATGTACCCCCAAACGATCAGATACGGAGCCAAAAACCTAATTCCACCGCCGCAACTTTCTGTATCCACGAGATCCCATCTTGGGGCCTATTCCGGAGCTCCACCGGAAGGGGAATCCACCACGGAGGGCTTCTACATCAACATCATAGCCCCTCTGATGAAGTGTGAGTAGTTTACCTCAGACCTTCGGGTCCATAGTTAGTAGCTAGATGGCTTCTTCTCTCTTTTTGGATCTCAATACAATGTTCTCCCCCTCTCTCGTGGAGATCTATTCTATGTAATCTTCTTTTTGCGGTGTGTTTGTTGAGACCGATGAATTGTGGGTTTATGATCAAGATTATCTATGAACAATATTTGAATCTTTTCTGAATTCTTTTATGTATGATTGGTTATCTTTGCAAGTCTCTTCGAATTATCATTTTGGTTTGGCCTACTAGATTGGTTTTTCTTGCAATGGGAGAAGTGCTTAGCTTTGGGTTCAATCTTGCGGTGTCCTTTCCCGTGTGATGGGGCAGCAAGGCACGTATTGTATTGTTGCCATCGAGGATAAAAAGATGGGGTTTTATCATATTGCATGAATTTATCCTCTACATCATGTCATCTTGCTTAAGGCGTTACTCTGTTTTCTTGAACTTAATACTCTAGATGCATCTTTGGATAGCGGTCGATGAGTGGAGTAATAGTAGTAGATGCGTGCAGAGTCGGTCTACTTGTCTCGGACGTGATGCCTATATACATGATCATACCTAGATATTCTCATAACTATGCTCAATTCATCAATTGCTCAACAGTAATTTGTTCACCCACCGTAAAATACTTATGCTCTTGATAGAATCCACTAGTGAAATCTATGGCCCCTGGGTCTATTCTCATCATATTAATCTCCCAACACTTTATTATTGCTTTTTGCTTTTACTTTGCTTTTATTTTACTTTGCATCTTTATACCAAAAATACCAAAAATATTATCTATCATCTCTATCAGATCTCACTCTCGTAAGTGACCGTGAAGGGATTGACAACCCCTAATCACGTTGGTTGCGTGGAGCTATTTGTTTTGTGTAGGTACGAGGGACTTGCGTAGCCTCCTCTTGGATTGATACCTTGGTTCTCAAAAACTGAGGGAAATACTTACTCTACTCTGCTGCATCACCCTTTCCTCTTCAAGGAAATCCAACGCCTTTGCTCAAGAGGTAGCAGGAAGATTTTGGCGCCGTTGCGCGGAGGTCTTCATAAAGTCAACATACCAAGTACCCATCACAATCCCTTATCTCTCGCATTACATTATTTGCCATTTGCCTCTCGTTTTCCTCTCCCCCACTTCACCCTTGCTGTTTTATTCGCCCTCTCTTTTCCGTTTGCCTTTTTCTTGCTTGCTTTTTGTTTGCTCATGTGTTGGATTGGTTGCTCGTCACGATGGCTCAAGATAATACCAAATTGTGTGACTTTACCAATACCAAAAATAATGATTTCCTTAGCACCCCGATTGCTCCTCTTACCAATACTGAATCTTGTGAAATCAATACTGCTTTGTTGAATCTTGTTATGAAAGATTAATTCGCCGGCCTTCCTAGTGAAGATGCCGCTATTCATCTAAATAGCTTTGTTGATTTATGTGATATGCAAAAGAAGAAAGATGTTGATAATGATATTGTTAAATTGAAGCTATTTCCTTTTTCGCTTAGAGATCGTGCTAAAGCTTGGTTTTCGTCTTTGCCTAAAAATAGTATTGATTCTTGGAACAAGTGCAAAGATGCTTTTATCTCTAAGTATTTTCCTCCCGCTAAGATCATCTCTCTTCGAAACGATATTATGAATTTTAAGCAACTTGATCATGAGCATGTTGCACAAGCTTGGGAGAGAATGAAATTAATGATACGTAATTGCCCTACTCATGCTTTGAATTTATGGATGATTATACAAAAAATTTATGCCGAATTGAATTTTGCTTCTAGAAATCTTTTAGATTCGGCCGCGGGAGGCACTTTTATGGAAATTACTTTAGGAGATGCTACTAAACTCCTAGATAATATTATGGTTAATTATTCTCAATGGCACATTGAAAGATCTACTAATAAAAAAGTGCATGCGATAGAAGAAATTAACGTTTTGAGTGGAAAGATGGATGAACTTATGAAATTATTTGCTACTAAGAGTGTTTCTTCGGATCCTAATGATATGCATTTGTCTACTTTGATTGAGAATAAAAATGAATCTATGGATGTGAATTTTGTTGGTAGGAATAATTTTGGTAACAACGCGTATAGAGGGAACTTTAACCCTAGGCCTTATCCTAGTAATCCTTCTAATAATTATGGAAATTCCTACAACAACTCTTATGGAAATTTTAATAAGATTCCCTCTGAATTTGAGACTAGTGTTAAAGAGTTTATGATTTCACAAAAGAATTTTAATTCTTTGCTTGAAGAGAAATTGCTTAAAGTTGATGAATTGGCTAGGAACGTTGATAGAATTTCTCTTGATGTTGATTCTTTAAAGCTTAGATCTATTCCTCCTAAGCATGATATCAATGAGTCTCTCAAAGCCATGAGAATTTCCATTGATGAGTGCAAGGAAAGAACCGCTAGGATGCGTGCTACGAAAGATGCCTTTATTAAAGCGTGTTCTTCCGATTTCCATGAAAATAAAGATGAAAATCTAAAAGTTATTGATGTGTCCCCTATTAAATCTTTGTTTTGCAATATGAATCTTGATAATGATGGGACTGAATATGATCCACCTTTACCTAGAAGGCGTTCCAAAAATTCGGAGTTTTTAGATTATGATGCTAAAATTAATAAGAGTGAGATTGAAGAAAGCAAAACCCTAGATGTTGCTAAACCCAATATTTTGGATTTCAAGGAATTTAATTATGAAAGTTTCTCTTTAGTTGATTGTATTTCCTTGTTACAATCCGTGCTAAATTCTCCCCATGCTTATAGTCAAAATAAAGCGTTTACTAAACATATCGTTGATGCCTTGATGCAATCTTATGAAGAAAAACTTGAGTTGGAAGTTTCTATCCCTAGAAAACTTTATGATGAGTGGGAACCAACTATTAAAATTAAGATTAAGGATCATGAATTTTATGCTTTATGTGATTTGGGTGCTAGTGTTTCCACTATTCCCAAAACTTTGTGTGTTTTGCTAGATTTCCGCGATTTTGACGATTGCCCTCTAAACTTGCACCTTGCGGACTCCACTATTAAGAAACCTATGGGAATAATTAATGATTTTCTTATTGTTGCAAATAGTAATTATGTGCCATTAAATTTTATCGTTCTTGATATAGATTGTAATCCTTCTTGTCCTATTATTCTTGGTAGACCTTTCCTTAGAACGATTGGTGCAATTATTGATATGAAGGAAGGGAATATTAGATTCCAATTTCCATTAAAGAAAGGTATGGAACACTTCCCTAGAAATAAAATAAAACTACCATATGAATCTATCATTAGAGCCACTTATGGATTGCCTACCAAAGATGGCAATACCTAGATCTATCCTTGCTTTTATGCCTAGCTAGGGGCCTTAAACGATAGCGCTTGTTGGGAGGCAACCCAATTTTATTTTTTATTTTTTTTCTTTTTGCTTCTGTTTAGGAATAAATAATCCATCTACCTTCTGTTTAAATGTGGTTTTATGTTTTAATTAGTGTTTGTGCCAAGTTAAACCTATAGGATCTTCTTGGATGATAGTTATTTGATCTTGCTGTAATTTCCAGAAACTTTCGGTTCACGAAAACAATTGTTAAAAATCACCAGAACGTGATAAAATAGTGATTCCAATTGCTTCTGATCAATAACCAAATTACCTAGGTCTTACTATTTTGTCTGAAGTTTTGGAGTTCCAGAAGTTTGCGTTAGTTACAGATTACTACAGACTGTTCTGTTTTTGACAGATTCTGTTTTTCGTGTGTTGTTTGCTTATTTTGACGAGTCTATGGCTAGTAAAATAGTTTATAATCCATAGAGAAGTTGGAATACAGTAGGTTTAACACCAATATAAATAAATAATGAGTTAATTACAGTACCTTGAAGTGGTTTTTTGTTTTCTTTCGCTAACGGAGCTCACGAGATTTCTGTTGAGTTTTGTGTTGTGAAGTTTTCAAGTTTTGGATGAAATCTTTTGATGGATTATGGAACAAGGAGTGACAAGAGCCTAAGCTTGGGGATTCCCATGGCACCCCCAAGATAATCCAAGGACACCAAAAAGCCAAAGCTTGGGGATGCCCCGGAAGGCATCCCCTCTTTCGTCTACTTCCATCGGTAACTTTACTTGGAGCTATATTTTTATTCACCACATGATATGTGTTTTGCTTGGAGCGTCTTGTATGATTTGAGTCTTTGATTTTTGGTTTGCCACAATAATCCTTGCTGTACACACCTTTTGAGAGAGCCATCCATGAATTGGAATTTTTTAGAATACTCTATGTGCTTCACTTATATCTTTTGAGCTATATAGTTTTGCTCTAGTGCTTCACTTATATCTTTTAGAGCACGGTGGTGGATTTGTTTTATAGAAACTATTGATCTCTCATGCTTCACTTAGATTATTTAGAGAGTCTTAAATAGCATGGTAATTTGCTTATTAATAATAATATGCTTGGTATTCAAGATTTGTAAAACTTTCTTTTGAATGCGTTGAATACTAAGAAAAGTTTGATGCTTGATAATTGTTTTGAGATATGAAGATGGTGATATTAGAGTCATGCTAGTTGAGTAGTTGTGAATTTGAGGAATACTTGTGTTAAAGTTTGTGATTCCCGTAGCATGCACGTATGGTGAACCATTATGTGATGAAGTCGGAGCATGATTTATTTATTGATTGTCTTCCTTATGAGTGGCGGCCGAGGACGAGCGATGGTCTTTTCCTACCAATCTATCCCCCTAGGAGCATGCGTGTAATACTTTGCTTTGATAACTTGTAGATTTTTGCAATAAGTATATGAGTTCTTCATGACTAATGTTGAGTCCATGGATTATACACACTTTTCTCATCCTTCCACCATTGCTAGCCTCTCTAATACCGCACACTTTTCGCCGGTATCATACACCCACCATATACCTTCCTCAAAACAGCCACCATACCTACCTATCATGGCATTTCCATAGCCATTCCGAGATATATTGCCATGCAACTTTCCACTGTTCCATTTGTTATGACACGCTCCATCATTGTCATATTGCTAGCATGATCATGTAGTTGACATAGTGTTTGTGGCAAAGCCACCGTTCATAATTCTTTCATACATGTCACTCTTGATTCATTGCATATCCCGGTACACCGCTGGAGGCATTCATATAGAGTCATATTTTGTTCTAAGTATCGAGTTGTAATTGTTGAGTTGTAAGAAAAATAGAAGTGTGATGATCATCATTTTTAGAGCATTGTCCCAAGTGAGGAAAGGATGATGGAGACTATGATTCCCCCACAAGTCGGGATGAGACTCTGGACGAAAAAAAGAGGCCAAAAAAAGAAGAAGAGAAAAGGCCCAAATAAAAAAAATGAGAGGAAAAGAGAGAAGGGACAATGTTACTATCCTTTTACCACACTTGTGCTTCAAAGTAGCACCATGATCTTCATGATAGAGAGTCTCTCATTTTGTCACTTTCATATACTAGTGGGAATTTTTCATTATAGAACTTGGCTTGTATATTCCAATGATGGGCTTCCTCAAATGCCCTAGGTCTTCGTGAGCAAGCGAGTCGGATGCACACCCACTTAGTTTGTTTTGTTGAGCTTTCATATACTTATAGATCTAGTGCATCCGTTGCATGGCAATCCCTACTCACTCACATTGATATCTATTGATCGGCATCTCCATAACCCATTGATACGCCTAGTTGATGTGAGACTATCTTCCCTTCTTTTTGTCTTCTCCACAACCACCATTCTATTCCACATACAGTGCTATATCCATGGCTCACGCTCATGTATTGCGTGAAGATTGAAAAAGTTTTGAAAATGTCAAAAGTATGAAACAATTGCTTGGCTTGTCATCGGGATTGTTCATGATTTAAATACTTAGTGTGGTGAAGATAGAGCATAGCTAGACTATACGATTTTGTAGGGATAACTTTCTTTGGCCATGATATTTTGAGAAGACATAATTGCTATGTTAGTATGCTTGAAGTATTATTATTTTTATGTCAATATGAACTTTTGTGTTGGATCTTTCAGATCTGAATATTCATACCACAATTAAGAAGAATTACATTGAATTTATGCCAAGTAGCACTCCGCATCAAAAATTCTTTTCTTTATCATTTACCTACTCGAGGACGAGCAGGAATTAAGCTTGGGGATGCCTGATACGTCTCCAACGTATCTATAATTTTTGATTGCTCCATGCTATATTATCTACTGTTTTGGACCATATTGGGCTTTATTTTCCACTTTTATATTACTTTTGGGACTAACCTATTAACCGGAGGCCCAACCCATAATTGCTGTTTTTTTGCCTATTTCAGTGTTTCGAAGAAACGGAATATCAAACGGAGTCCAAAAGGAATGAAACCTTCGGGAACATGATTTTCTCACCAAATATGATCCAGGAGACTTGGACCCCACGTCAAGAAAGAAAGGAGGCGGACACGAGGGTGGGGGGCGCGCCCCCTGCCTCGTGCCCCCCCCCCCCGTTGCTCCACCGACGTACTCCTTCCTCCTATATATACCTCGCACCCAAGCGATCGAGATCGGAGCCAAAACCTAATTCCACCGCCGCAACTTTCTGTATCCATGAGATCCCATCTTGGGGCCTGTTCTGGAGCTCCGCCTGAAGGGGAATCCACCACGGAGGGCTTCTACATCAACATCATAGCCCCTCCGATGAAGTGTGAGTAGTTTACCTCAGACCTTCGGGTCCATAGTTAGTAGCTAGATGGCTTCTTCTCTCTTTTTGGATCTCAATACAATGTTCTCCCCCTCTCTCGTGGAGATCTATTCGATGTAATCTTCTTTTTGCGGTGTGTTTGTTGAGACCGATGAATTGTGGGTTTATGATCAAGATTATCTATGAACAATATTTGAATCTTTTCTGAATTCTTTTATGTATGATTGGTTATTTTTGGAAGTCTCTTTGAATTATCAGTTTGGTTTGGCCTACTAGATTGGTTTTTCTTGCAATGGGAGAAGTGCTTAGCTTTGGGTTCAATCTTGCGGTGTCCTTTCCCAGTGACAGTAGGGGCAGCAAGGCACGTATTGTATCGTTGCCATCGTGGATAACAAGATGGCTTTTTTTATCATATTGCATGAATTTATCCCTCTACATCATGTCATCTTGCTTAAGGCGTTACTCTGTTTTCTTGAACTTAATACTCTAGATGCATGCTGGATAGCGGTCGATGAGTGGAGTAATAGTAGTAGATGCAGGCAGGAGTCGGTCTACTTGTCTCGGACGTGATGTCTATATACATGATCATACCTAGATATTCTCATAACTATGCTCAATTCTGTCAATTGCTCAACAGTAATTTGTTCACCCACCGTAAAATACTTATGCTCTTGAGAGAAGCCACTAGTGAAATCTATGGCCCCCGGGTCTATTCTCATCATATTAATCTCCCAACACTTTATTATTGCTTTTTGCTTTTTACTTTTTACTTTGCTTTTATTTTACTTTGCATCTTTATACCAAAAATACCAAAAATATTATCTATCATCTCTATCAGATCTCACTCTCGTAAGTGACCGTGAAGGGATTGACAACCCCTAATCGCGTTGGTTTTGTGGAGCTATTTGTTTTGTGTAGGTACGAGGGACTTGCGCGTAGCCTCCTACTGGATTGATACCTTGGTTCTCAAAAACTAAGGGAAATACTTACTCTACTCTGCTGCATCACCCTTTCCTCTTCAAGGAAATCCAACGCAGTGCTCAAGAGGTAGCACCCACCAAGCCCACTCGCCGTGAAAAGTCTGCCGTTGCACCGTTGGAAAGCCAAGGATTGGGAAGCCTTCCGCTCGAAGAATCCTTATGAGGTTCCCATTGCTCCTTGTTGGACCACCGTTCAGTTCCGGAATGAGATGCAAGTGCGGATTGTTCATGAACTCTTTGAGCACAACAAGAACAGGTATGCCAAGCAGTGGACCATCGATCTTGACCATTGGAGGAACAACTTGGAGTATTTTGGTGAGGCATTGGCTCTCCGTGAGGAGTTTGAACTTGTCAAGTTCATGTCTGTCAACTGTGACTTTGATGTTCAACTAGTCCATTAGTTCTATGCCACGGTTCACTTTGGAGAAGATGACGCGCGCACTCTCACTTTCATGTGTCGTGATGAGCTCTTTCAAGTTCCCTGGAGGGCTTTTTGCAATGCTATTGGGTATGATGATACCAGTCTGGAACGAAGGGGTGGCATTCGTCGTCATGATCATCCTGAGTCCATGCCTAAGGAGAAGCTTGCCCCTCTGTACATTCGGGGCCGTGGTATTACTGGAGAATCTAAGGATTTGGTGAAGGTCTATGACATCATGCATCACGTGTTTCGCAATGTGCTTCTGCCCAAGGTGGGGAATCAAGATGAAATCCATGGCTATCGTGTTGACTTGATGGTTGCAATGAAGACCAAGGTGGGCTCTGGGGAAACGTTTGATGTGTCCAACTGGCTGTGGCACGAGATGTTCAACATGGTCATCTACAGGAAGGTCCCCATTTATGCTCTGTTCGTCATGTGCTTTCTTAACTCAGTTTGGGAGGTTCGCCGTCCTGGAGAGGCTCTCACTTCTCCCGATAATCTCACTATTCATGAGGTCAAGCTGGTCAAGAAAAAGAAGCACGTCAAGCCTCGCTTCCCTGCTAATGCTCCTGAGGATGTCTATGCTACTTCTAACGATGAGGACTTTGAGATGGAGCCAGGGGCCAAGCCCTCTTGGGTGGACAAGCTCACTGCCAAGGTGAAGACGACTTTCTGCCTCCAGTCTGACATCCAGAATAGGTTGTTTGAGGCCCATGTCAATGAGAAGCATGCCCGGCGTCGTCAAATTGCAATGATGAAGCACCTCAATATGCCGGTTCAGAGTGCCTCTGAGAAGAGCATCACATCGGAGGAGCGTTGGATATATACCCACAGCACCTGGACTTATGATGAAGCTCCTCCCCAGCCCTCCACCTCCTTTGCTGCAGCTGATGGTACCATGGAGGTATCCGATCACGACGATGATGACGAGTCTGCTGATGAGGATCCAGATGCGACCGAGGAGTCAGAGGAGGACGACTGAGCTCTGGGGCGCTAGCTTCGGTCTTTTCCTTTTTGGTGTCTTGATGCCAAACGGGGAGAGAGTTCTATAGGTCTCGGGATTTGCATAGGTGGTTGTTGCCTCGCTTGGGTTTGTGTCTCTTGGGTTTGTGTTTCCTTTTGTCGTGCGTTGTGTTTGAACTTCAGCTTGTGAACCTTGCTACTTATCTCATCTTGCATGGTGTAAGACATGCGCCTATCTAAGCTATCTAGTTATTGCTATTATCAGTGATATTATTGCGCTATTCGTTGTAGTCCATTTTATGGCCTTATTGCTTACTTTCGCTTATCTAGTAGGAGTGGTGAGTCTATAAAATCTAGGGGGAGTCTCGCCCTTAATGGGTGCCAAAATTGGGGCACACATCTAGGGGGAGTCCCGTCTACATTTTCCAGACTTCCGCCGTGCAAATCGTGTTGTTGTCATCATCCACCAAAAAGGGGGAGATTGTAAGGGAATTTCCCTACTTTGTGTTTTGGATGATGATGACAACCCGTTGTTGGTCTAATCGTGTGCTAAGTGCTTTAGGCTCTCGGTGTTTAGGCTTTCATCAGATAGCTATTCTCTCTGGAAGGAAAAGATCAAAGACGGAGTTTTCTACGCTTTTTATCTCTTTGGTCGTAGGGAACCCGTACTATCAAGAGGGAATCCACATTGGAAAGAGTTGGGGGAATCTTCTCACGTACACTTCCTCACCCCTCTCTTGCCTTCCTTTCTTGTGAGAGAGATCATCTCCCTTCTTATCCTACTGCTTACTGTGGCTTCCCAGCGGTTGTACCACTCTCTAGAGCGGTTGTACCGCTGGTTCTTGACGCTTACCAGCTTTGATCGAGCGGTTGTATCGCTGCTTCCGGGTGGTGGTACCGCCACCATGCTCAACAAAAGCTAGGGCGGTTGTTCCGGCCAAGTACCGGTCAGACTTATGTTTTGATGCGGTACTCGAGCGGTGGTGGCCCGGTTGGTCCGGTCGTACCGGTACCACCGGTGTCCGGAGCGGTTCTACCGCTCAGGACTTAGCCGCCCCGAGCGCTCAAGACCAAGCGGTTGCACCGGTTCTGTACCGCTCGACTACCGCACTCAGGGGTGACTCCCTACTGTTTCTATGCGGTAGTCATGCGATGGCTGGGCGGTTGGTCCGGTTATTCTCTTAAACTGGTACTACCTCCTGGTCGCCTGGTTGTACCGCCTGGTAGGGTTCTGCACATCAACCGTGAGTCCCGGTTGTACCGAGACAAGGAGCGGTTGTACCGCTGTAGTACAGAAAACGCAGTAACGGTTGGATTTTTAGGGTTGCTATATAAGGGTGCTTCTTCCACCTACCACATTCACCTCTTACCTCTCTCACTCCACCATTAATGCTACTCAAGCTCTCTTTGCCCGATCTCTCTCTCTTGCCACTCAAACTTTTTGATTTGCTAGGGATTGAAGGAGGAGACCTAGATCTACACTTCCACCAAAGGATATTTGCTTCCCCCATACTTTCTTGTGTGGATTTTATTACTCTTGGGTGTTTGACCACCCTAGACGGTTGAGGTCACCTCGGAGCCATATTCCATTGTGGTGAAGCTTCGTGGTTTCGTTGGGAGCCTCCAATTAACTTGTGGAGAGAGCCCCAACCTTGTTTGTAAAGGTCCGGTTGCCGCCTCCAAGGGCACCAATAGTGGAATCACGCCATCTCGCATTGTGTGAGGGCGTGAGGAGAATACGGTGGCCCTAGTGGCTTCTTGGGGAGCATTGTGCCTCCACACCGCTCCAACGGAGACGTACTTCCCCTCAAAAGGAAGGAACTTCGGTAACACATCCTCGTCTTCCCCGCCTCCACTCTTGGTTATTTCTTCCCTTTACTTGTGCAAGCTTATTTGTGTTATATACCTTGCTTGTTTGTGTGCTTGTTGTTGTTGCATCATATAGGTTGCCCACCTACTTTGATGCAAAGTTTAATTTGGTAAAGAAAAGCTAAACCTTGTTAGTTGCCTATTCACCCCCCCTCTAGTCAACTATATCGATACTTTCAACGGGACCTGCGTAGGCGCGCGTAACCAAAGGGCCAGGTCGGTCACGCGGTGTAGATGAGACGGATCGCGGCGACGAGCGGGTGATCAAGCCGATCGCGCGAGGCCGGGGACGCCGCTCGGTGGAGGTGAGGTGGCGGCGGAGTCCGGGATGGGGCTGGCGACGACGGACGGCATGGGACGTCGTGCGAACAAGCTTGTTAGCACCGGCACCTGGGCTGCCAAAGCAACGTCGGCGCCTGGGCAGCGAGGCCCGAGCAATCAACGGAGCAGCGACGCCCGAGTTGAGGCAGCCGACGAGCCTGACGCAGCCGTCCCGACGCAGCCGAGGACGAGGCTGGCGAGGTAGACCGCCGGGCCGCCGTGCAGGCGCGGCGAAGGCGGGGTGATGTGGGTCGATGGGCGGGCCGGCGCGCGAGCGACGGCTATGATTGGCCGTCGCATGGCGTGAGGCCGCCGGGTTGGGGCGATTCAGGTGTCCCGGTCGGAGCAGGGCGGTGACGGCGGCGCAGAGGCGACGACGGGCGGACCGGCTGGACGACGGCTGGCCCGACAGGCCACCTCGCACGCAGCGTGGCGCCGGGTCGGAGTAGAGGCGCTCGGAGTTGACGGCAGCGGTGGGCGACGCAAACCGATCAGGAATAGATCAAAAAACCAAAAAGAAACCGCGCGATCAAGATGACCGGCGGGAGAGAGAAAACCCTGGAGCAAGGCTCGGGGAAAAGACTCTCTAGGGCAGCCGGTCAACACGACCGGCGGACGAACCCTAGGTACGGGCGTCGGCTAGGGTTTGGATCGTGTTTAGGCAGCGGCGGCGCGGCCCTTGGCGGCGGTCATGGAGGCCGATCGCCCCGGGGCGACGCGCTGGTGCGAAAGCGGTGGCGGCTAGGGTTTGGATCGTGATTAGGCTGGAGGCCGACCGCCCCGGGGCAACGTGCTGGTGCGGAAGCGGCGGTGGCTAGGGTTTGAATCGTGATTAGGCTGCCTAATCACGATTCAAACCCTAGCCGCCGCCTCGCACCGCTGCCGCCCGGGCGGTCGACCTCCATGACCTAATCATGATTCAAACCCTAGCCGCCGCCGCTTCCGCACCCGCGCGTCGCCTCGGGGCGGTCGACCTCCATGACCGCCGCCGGGGGCGGCGCCGCCTGTACCTAGGGTTCTTCCGCTGGTCGTGTTGACCGGCTGCCCTAGAGAGTCTTTTTCCCAATCCTTTGATCCGAGTTTTTCTCTCTCTCCCACTGGTCACTTTGATCGGCGTTTTCTTTTTGATTTTCCGATCTACGCTTGATCAGTTTGCGTCACCCACCGCCGCCGTCGACCACCGCGCCTATACTCCAACTTTGGCATCGATTGCACCGGCATCTTCTTCGACTCGGCAGTCTCGCGTGGCACACGGCGGCCCGACAACCACCGTCCGCGCATTTGTCCATCAATCACTTTGCATCGGTCGTCGATGCCTTGATTCGATCGGGCTCCTGCACCAACACTCCCGTCTCCATGGGCCAATAGCTCCGGTGCGACGTTTTTGAGGTGAATTGGCAAGAGTGCGACGTTGTTCGAGCGAATGGCTGTGGTGCGACAATTTTGAGCAGGTAAATAGCCCACGCACGACATGGCTGTTAAACTCAACTGATGCCCTCGTTAGCTGTTGGGGGCTGGACCCACCACTTATCCATGCAAGCGCGGGACCCACCACTTGTCTATTCGTGGGACCCACCTCCTTGCAGCTAGAAGAGACGAGCGCCCGTGCCCGTCCGCCAACCGCCGCCCATTCATCCCCTTTCCCCAATCTTTCTCTTCTCCGGTGACCTAGCGCAAATGTCTACCTCCTCCGCCACGCACTCAAAATGGCGGCAGTATGGACCGATGCTGCTCACAAGTGCCTCGACTGCCTGACGCCTGACCCTCTTAAGCGGTTGGTCACTAAGAGGGATGACACTGGCAATCTTGGGCAGGAATTTGTGAAATGCTTGAGCAAACCAATGGCAGGAAGGGATGGCAAGGTTAGATCTCAGTTCTTAGCCCGTTCTTTCGCTGTCTTTTGCTCTGATTTCTCCATATTTTGTTTTTCTCCTCGAATTTGGGATTTAGGGTTCATGTTGTTCTTTTCAGATCTTGAAGAAATGTTACCATTTGGTGGATTGATGAATATGTTGATAGGATTTAGTTTGAGGGCTACGTTGATTCGGCGTGGCGCAACACAGGAGCTCAATTTGGGCGGGATGCGCCGATTCTTTGTGGAGAATACGGGAGCTCAGGCGGAGGGGCGGGCGAGTCTTGCCGATGGTGATGTATGCGGCGCAATGCTGAACTGCATGCGGAGTCCGAACTGACCGAGGAACTGAAGAAGATCAAGAAACATCTAATGCAGATGATCGATTTGCAGAAGCAAGCAAATATCATGGCAAGGGGGTTCTATTGTTGTATCATTGCTCTATTTTTGTTTTATTTGTTGTTCATCCGTCATTAAAATGGGCATTTAGGCCTGTCAGGGTAGAGGATGTGATCTGTGCGCCATGCTAAGTTATGTATCTGAATTGAAGCAGCAATTTTGAACACAAATTATTCAGTTTTCATGCTCTGTTTCCTCTGTTTTTGTTCTTCAGTTAACAGAGTACACACCCAAATTCAGTTTCTAGTAAAAAAACAAAATTGGGCTGCTGAATAGATGTTGGGCCGTGACCAGCCCACCCGCGTAGGGGCACCAACCCGCCCACCTCTCACTTCGGCAAATAAAATGGGGCCCAATAAAATGTTACTTGTTTCTATTTTGGCCTTTTTATTGCACTAAATTTTGTGATGGATCATTTTTTGATGCACTAAAACTAATGCATGTCTACGGTTCCATGAACTAAATGAGTTGCATGCTTGCATGAAGTGCCCGAAGTAAATTAGTTTGCATTTCCTAGTTGCACCAATGTCCATAGTGGGTTTGCATGGGGCTCCTAGTTGCATGTCCATGGTTTGGCCAATATTTTGAAGATGGTGTGTGTGGTGAGGGCGCCCGTGTGGTGATTGGGGTGTAGAAACCCGGGCCCGTGGCAACCCATAGCAATACACGAATAATAAGCAAAAACAACACATAGCAATCCACAAATAATAGCACGAAACGCACAATATATATAGTATCATAACGATTATATAGAAGCATAACGATTGCAACCCGTAGTTCCACGATAGCCTTACAACTCCATGATAGCCTTACAACTTAAAGTACTAATAAAACTTAATAATAGTAGCATAACGATTACAACTTAAAAAAACTAATACGATAGATCTCGCTAGATAGATAGGGGGGCACCAAACGCGGGTTCTTCGGGTTCTTCTTCTCCTCCTCCTCCGGGGCCACCTCGCTCCTCCGGGCACCGCCCCTCCTCCCCCCCCCCGTTGTTGATGGGGTACGGGAGCGTGTGCATAACGCCGTTGTTGGGGAAGATGCCGTTGAAGTCGGTGAAGATATTGTAGGTTGTGAAAGCTATGAACTCACAACCAACCCAATACGCTTGCCCGAGGAGATGGAAAGCATCGAAAGGGTTAGTGAACGTGGCGAGGAGCCCAACCACAATGCCGTTGTGGTTGACCTCCTCAAGATGGTACATCCAAGGAGAGCCGCGGGGGAGGTGGCGGAAGCCGGCCCCAAGGAGGAAGAAATCCGTTAACTCCCTTGCGCCCCTCCACCTCGAGATCGCCCAAACCCTAAGGGTTCTCTCTACATACACTCCGTCCAGGTAGAGCCTTTCCGGCATGGTTGGGGGAAGCGGTAGGTGGGGCCGGTGTACTGCATGGTGGCGGGGTGGCTCGAGGGCTCGATCGGGTTTGATGGAGAAGAAGGAAGAAGGAGGGCAGAGGAGGCAGAGGATGGGGTGTGGATGAGGAGGGAGAGGAAGATGATAGTGCCCGACTTAAATAGCCCAAGTGCGACGTGGTTTCACCCCGTAGAATTAATGGGCGGGCGGCGTTTGGTGGCGCCCCATGAAAGTGTGTACACGAGTGTGGGAAATGGGCTGCGATCCTTCTGTGCCACCGGTCGCGGGTCAAGGGGGACGGGCTCACGCATGCGTCTGTGCCGTTGTGGGTCAAGGGGACACGCTTGCCCCGGGTTCTCTGCGTGTGCCGCCCGTGCATTCATGCCCTAGCCCATTAATTTGCACATCTTGCTAGGGCCTGGCTAGAGGGCAACGTTCGGTCGATGGGAGACGTGACAATAATGGACGCCTTCATTTGCCTATCTTGTAACGGGCAGCACGCCGTTTGAACCGCATCGATACCCACATCAATACCCCATGCCAGTATTGCATCCTCAAAGAGGAGCACGCCATGTATAGCACGCCATGCAGCGTTGGATTTTTGGTTGTCTTCATCGAGCTGCTGCATTGTGGCCGGGTGCATGCTTTGATGCGACGATGCATTGGTTCTAATGGTAGGCATGCGACAACTTACTGCGTCGATAGGGGTGGCGGAGCAGGGCTATGTCGAGGGCATGCATGCAACGCACGGGCGTAGTTCTGCGGGTGGGCATGCATGCTACGGGTAGGCACAGGCACGCATGCAACGATGGAAAGGGCACTGCGTAGGCTTGGTCCATGCATTGCGTCAACTCTTGCCGTTGGATTCAAATGAACGGTCTTGATGCCCCAACGAGAGAGGCTGATCCAAACCCCACCGATTCAACCAATCAGCGCGTCTCATGCGGATCGATGCGCACTGATTCAACCAATCAGCGCGTCTCATGCGGATCGATGCACACTGTAGCTAACCCTAGCGCCTGATCTCAACCGTCCACGCACAACGATCGACGACCCAGTAGTGTGCGGGGTTTTGAGGGGTTTTGGGGGTTTTGGCTGATTAGGGTTGAGCATAACTAATTAAAAAATCAAAAAAATATAAAACTTGCGCACATAGTCTTATTATGTCGTGTAGTAACGAGAACAAAAATATAAATATGGTTTACATACATTTTTACGAAAAATCCTTCACAAAATTGTCATTCCTCGAACAATGTAGTATGGAGTTCAAGGGAGAGAGTAGTGGGCACCCGAGAGTAGGTGGGGTTTTGAAAATGAAAAGTGTGAAAACCTCACCAAAACTTCATTTTGGATTGACTAAGAAAGATCTTAACTTACTTTTCTCATTTTCATGTTTTAAACTTGTTATATATATATAATTTTCTATTAAACCTTGTTTTCTCAAAAAAAAGAAAATAATAGAAAATTAATTCAATAAATAGTGACACTTTAGATTTATACTATATAGGTAGAATAGATGTGTAGAAAAATTATTTGGCTGGTTTAGACAAGGTGCCAAAAAAACTTGCTTACATATGAGGCCGTTTACCCTATCTTTGGAGGTCATTTGTGACATACTTTTCATGACTATGAGTTCAACTTACCAAAAGGGCTCGGAATGTTCAGCAAGCAAACATAATTTCAGTTGAGGTACTTTAGATAGCATTAAAACATCAATACCCCATCCCTAATTCAGATTTGAGCCCAAATTTGAATTTAAATTTGAAATTTATTTGGGTGGTTTAGACAAGGTACCAACAAACAAGTTCGAATAGAAATACGGGGATACATAGTGACTACCAGTACGCATCAAGTTACAAATATTATTACATGCCCCAAATTTTCAAACTGTTCTCTGTTCTACCTCTTCCTACCACGTCGCGCGCCCTTCTTCGCCTTAGCACTTCTTGTTTTTGGTTCTACTACACACACAAGTTCACTGATCATCTTGGTTTTCTTCATGTAAGTGCATCTAGTGCCCCTTCGTGATTTTGGTGTATTGAAGACTTATAGGTTAAGGGACTAATGTGTTTATGAGTGTACACAGGTCTATAAGTCTATGAGGAGTTTCATATTCTGAGAGAAAGTCGACCCTAAAATGAAGTTCTTCGATGAAGACTTTGATATTCGAAGACTTTAGAAGACTTTGAAAGTGAAGAAATTGGTGTGACCTTGAAGACTTGGTATTCATTTGAGGAACATGAAGCGTGAAGACTTTTGTTTTCGTAGTTTTGTTTTCTCTTTCTTGAGTCATAGGAAAAACCGTACTGTTAAAGGGGGTCGAGGATTTACTAAGGAGAAATTTCCATGTGATGCTCAACTCAAAATCCTACACCTACCAATCCCTTCGAGTGAAGCCATTGAAATCTCATACAGATTCAGTCAATTTCTTGAAATGATGAGAGCGAAGTTCTTTTGGTCCTTGAGAATTTGTTCGACCGAGGAGTTAGGAATTCGCCAGTCTGGATTGCCTACGATGAGGAACATGATATACGAGGAATTTGAGAGTCAAATTAACGACCGTTGCCGTCTTTGCGCCACCTGTCCCAAAATATCTTATCCACCTAACGGTCATATCATTGAAGGGCATTTATGTCTTATCATGTCGGGCTGCTCCCTAGGCTATAAATAGTCGCCCCTACAACCACTAGCTGGTTGGATGCTCGAGAGAACTTGACACTTGTCATTTGAGAGCAACCCATCCCGAGGACTTTGGCGAAAATCATCGAGTGAGGAAAACCCAAAACCAAACCCTACAAACCCAAAGTGATTGAGCATCATGAAGAGATTGATCATGCATGGATCGACGCTTGTTACCTTTGAAGGCTGTGCTTCTTCCAGACGGTTAGGCGTCATGGTCTACAACATCCAAGAGGAATTGTGGATCACCGAGTGACCAAGTCTGTGAAGGTTTGGAAGTCGCTCAAGACTTACCACAAGTGATTGGACGAGGTCTGTGTGACCTTAGTTCAAGGAGAATCGGTGAGGACTTGGTGTCTGAGCTGCGTGCTTTCGGCGACCGGGTGTCCGGACTGTGTGTCCTCGAGTTTAAATACTCAGCCGCTCCAACCAGAGTACAACTGAGACAGCAGTTGGAACTGGTCTACCAAATCATTTTCTTCACCAACCTTACTGGTTCTATTTCCTCAACTCTTTCATTTCCTCATTACTGTGTTGAGTGTTTGTTCATATCTGTGTTTGAAGACTTTGACTGAAGACTTTCTCAATTTCCTCAGTTCAATTTCTTCAGTCTGTTTTCTTCATGTTGTGTTATCCTGTGTTTACGCTTTCTGTACTCTGTGATTGTCTTCATTTCATCATGATGACCATGCCCGCATTCTATTATGCTTACTTCTGAGTACTTATTCCGCTGCAAGTAGTTCTTCACTTAGGAATTTCCTCACCTGCAAATTCCTCAATGAAGAATTCATAAAAATCACCTATTCACCCCCCTCTAGTCGATATAACGCACTTTCAATTGGTATCAGAGCAAGGTACTCCCTTGTTCCGTGTGATTTTGGTTTAACCACTTGGAGTTTTAGTTATGTCGACCGCAGGTATGAAGAAAGTGACATGCCCTATCTTTGACGGTCATGATTATCCCAAGTGGAAGGCCATGATGAGGAAGCGCCTCATGGCTATGAACAGCGAGCTGTGGACCGTCACTGAGATTGGTCTTACCGATCTATGTAAGAAGGCAGACGCTGATGACATTCGCAAGTACACTCGACTTGACATCATGGCGAAGGATATCATCTGTTCCTGCCTATCCAGAGATGAATTCAAGCGCATTATGCATCTTTGCAATGCGAAGCTTATCTGGGACCGAATCTCTGACGTCTATGAAGGTCATCGAACCCGTCATGATCCTTGGTTTGAGGACTTCAAGGAATCTCTCAAAAGCGATGACTTCGAACCAGAATCATCATCTTCGCATCATGTCTCATGGCAAAGGGTGACAAGGTAACGAATGTTCCTCATCCGAGTTTAGTGACGATGAATCTGATGATGATGGATCTGATGATGATATTGAACCTAGTTATACCAAACTTGTTTGCATTGCCACTAAACAACAAACGGCCTTGGAAAAGGTTCAAAACATGCTAGACAAAAGTAATGATATGTTGGGTGAAGAAATGGATCGCACTAAAGCCCTAACTCAAAATCTTCAAAGACTTCAGTCTAGGTTTGACAGCCTTCAAGGTCATCATAACACTCTCTTATCTGATCATGAGAAGCTTTCTTATGAATTTATTCAAAGAAAGCAAGATCTTGAGAAGCTAAGAGTGAGTTATGAAGATCTTCAGAAGGAGCGCAACTCATTGCTAGCTCAACAAATCAGCGCCTCTCAGGAAGAATTTGTTCCTCCATGCTTAAAGTGCATTGAACGTGAATCTGCTAATTCTTCACCTGAATGTTCAAATACTTCAATTGTTACAAATTCTTCACCTGTCCCTGTTTTCACTAATTCCTCACTGAGGACATTGCTAGTATCACTGTCGATGCAGGGTTGAAGGAATTGTACATGACAGGCATGTACAAAAGCCTCAAAGGGCATCAGACTCTTTGTGATGTGCTTAAAAGCATATCCTCAACAGGAACCCTAGGAAAGAGGGTATTGCCTTTGAGAGGAAACTCAATGCTG
This sequence comes from Aegilops longissima, assembly GCA_021605205.1. Taxonomy (NCBI): domain Eukaryota; kingdom Viridiplantae; phylum Streptophyta; class Magnoliopsida; order Poales; family Poaceae; genus Aegilops; species Aegilops longissima. The sequence goes on from CM038679.1 coordinate 697,273,604, forward strand.
ATGGAACATATTGGAAGCTTGAGCAGTACCCCAAAACCTCATGGGTTGCTGCAAAGGGACCTCCAGTTGATCCATCTAACTTATCTAGCTTTACATGTGAATCTCCTCATTCTTCTGATGAGTCATTTGACTCCAACTATAAACTGTTCAAAAATCAGAATGGTGAAGTATTTGCTAGATATGTTGGCACTAACTGCAGGAACGGTTCTCCTATGAAGAAAATCTGGGTTCCCAAGAAGTGCCTTGAAAGTCTTCAGGTGAATGTCCTCATGACACCACCTGTGAAGAATAGGAACCCCAGATCAAACTCTTCATATGGACCAAATTCTTCATATGGATCCAAGTCCTCATATGGACCAAATTCCTCACGTGGATCAAATTCCTCAAAAGGATCAAACTCCTCATATGATTCTCATCGTGCTAACAACTCATTTTCGCAGGTAGAGCTAAGGGCTATGAATATGTGCATTATTCTTCAAACCAATATGTTCATAAGTCCTCGAAGAATTTCTACGCTTATTCATATGCTTACCCTAACCCCTCTTATGTGAAACGAAATGGATTGGCTTCTATGCCACCATTCTCATATGGAGCTCAGAGAGTGATGAACTCTTTGCCACCCCTTCAGATGTGGGTGGTGAAGAAAAGAACTAATCTCTTCTCAGGGTCAGGTCTCCGAGCGAGCTTTAACGTCTGAAGAATTTGTTGGGACCGACAACAATGCTCTGAAAGGACGCAGCTAATCATGAAGAAATGAACTTTCATTTCACACGTCCTCATCTTGCTATATCTTTTTTCTTTGCTTGATGAAATTCATCTGATGAATTTGATATCATATTCTTCACTGATGAAGTATATGAGATCGTAAGTTGCACTAATTCATCTGCAGGATGATCAACCCAAAGCAAATGAGTGGGTCCTCGATAGTGGATGTACAAATCACATGACTGGTGACAAGAACCTATTGATGGATGCTCCCTTATCACCGTCACATCTGAAGCATATCATCTTTGCTGAAAAAGGCAAAATTCAGGTATTGGGTCTAGGTAAGGTTGCGATCTCTAAGGACATACACATGGACAAAGTCATGCTTGTTGAGTCCTTAGGATACAACCTCATGTCAGTCTTAATGCTTTGTGATCTTGATATGGTTGTTGTCTTTGGCAAGTATCGTTGTGTTCTGATTATGGAAGCTGACAATTCCAAAGTCTTCGAAGGCTTTAGGAGAGGAGACTTGTATATTGTTGATTTCTCTACAGGACCACAACCAGCCGTGTGTCTACTTGCAAAAGCTTGAGAAGGCTGGCTATGGCATCGGCGACTTAGTCACGCAGGCATGAGGAATTTACACACGCCATGCGAAGAAGAAGCATGTCATTGGCATTGAAAATGTCAAATTCCTCAAGGATCACTTGTGTGGAGCCTATGAAGCTGGAAAAATGACCAAGGCCAAGCATCCAGCGAAAACTATCATGACCACTACTCGTCCATTCGAATTGCTTCACATGGACCTCTTTGGTCCTAATCATTACTCAGCAGTCACTAACGATGCATCTCTATATGGCTTTGTTATTGTTGATGATTACTCTTGTCGGTGTCAAAACCGGCGGATCTCGGGTAGGGGGCCCCGAACTGTGCGTCTAGGCGGATGGTAATAGGAGACAAGGGACATGATGTTTTACCCAGGTTCGGGCCCTCTTGATGGAGGTAAAACCCTACGTCCTGCTCGATTGATATTGATATTGTGGATGTTTACAAGAGTAGATCTACCACGAGATCAAGGAGGCTAAACCCTAGAATCTAGCCTATGGTATGATTGTCAGGGTTGTTGTTGTGTCCTACGGACTAGAGCCATCCGGTTTATATAGACACCGGAGAGGGCTAGGGTTACATAGAGTCGGTTACAATGGTAGGAGATATACATATCCGTATCGCCAAGCTTGCCTTCCACGCCAAGGAAAGTCCCATCCGGACATGGGGCGAAGTCTTCAATCTTGTATCTTCATAGTCTTGGAGTCCGGTCGATGATGATAGTCCGGCTGATGATAGTTCGGCTGATGATGGTAGTATGGCTATCCGGACACCCCCTAATCCAGGACTCCCTCAGTAGCCCCTGAACCAGGCTTCAATGACGATAAGTACGGCGCGTATATTGCTTGGCATTGCAAGGCGGGTTCCTCCTCCGAATGATAGAAGATTGTGAACACCAGGATAGTGTCCGGCTCTGCAAAATAAATTCCACATTCCACCGTAGAGAGAATAATATACACACAAGTTCAATCTGCTGACGTTTTCCACGGCATGACGTCACGCCACTACCAAGCCATTATTTAAATCGTTTTTATTCTACCACCTCAGCGCATTTAGCGAAGCGGTTTCCTTGGCACGTCTTGTCGAAGCAGAGATCGTGTTCCCCCTTAATCCGGGATTCTCATTAATACGGACGTGGGTAGCCCAACCGCGCCCGTCGCCACGCCCCCTCTATCGAAGGCGAGTCCCAAACGGTCACGGAGACGGCTCTTGGTATTCTCCCTCTTTATAACGGGACCAAGGCTCGTTTCTTTTCTTCAATCCTTCATCGAATCCTCTCCCCGCTCCAAGTTCCAACACCTAGAGCTCCAGTTGGCGCGCCGGACTTCCAACGATGTCCGGTTCCGACCTCCAGGGCCGGTGGATGCCCTCCTCCGTCACGGAGGAGGACGTGCTAAAGCTGCGGGAGGCCAAGTACCTGGCTTATGAGATTTCGCACAGGTTGCCTGCCGAAGGGCAGGCCATCCCCACCCCCGAGCCCGGCGAGTATGTCGTTTTTGTATCCCACCTCCGTTGGGGTTTAGGCTTCCCGATGGATCCTTTTGTGAGAGGGCTCATGTTTTACTATGGGTTGGAATTCCATGATTTGGCTCCGGAGTCCATCCTCCATATTTCCGCATTTATCGTCGTCTGCGAAGCCTTCCTCCACGTCACCCCTCACTTCGGCCTGTGGCTGAAGACCTTCAATGTGGCGCCAAGATGATCGGGGCGTCAAGCGGAGTGTGGCGGGCGGCCATAAGTAGGAGGGCCGATGCCCGTGGCCCATGGCTCCTTCAAGAGGAGCTCGCCCGTGGCAGCAAGAGTGGTTCTATATTACCGCCCGAGGGGCCGCAGACAAAAGCCGCCGCCCTATTCCGCCGGGACCTCCACGACGGTTGATGTCGTGGGTCAACCAGAGCTCAACTGGGGCCGTCAAAGGGCGTGCCCCTACCGCAGGGGCGGATTCGAGATCTCCAAGCGAGGGAGGTCGATATGGTGGTGGTGATGCAGGTTATGCTGATTAGGCGTCTCCGCCTGCAAACGCCGCCCTCTCCTGCTATGGGAGTTCAATCCGGAGGCCCACGGATTCTTCAACACTTCATGGGTATGACTCTCGGAGATGTACAAATTATTCTTGGATCGCAAGAGGTGCGTCGAAATTGACCGAGGATGCTGGCCTAAGCTACAATCGCCTCGATACTCAAGTAAGTAGTTCCGAGTCCGGACATACCGTTTGTTTGCCTTCGATGATTCGCCTTATGACCAACTTCCTTCTACACAGGAGTGGATAGCGGAAGCAAAATTGATCGATGTCCGCCCCCCCCGAGACCGCGCCGGATCCGTGCTGGTCCGGATGCTTGAGGTTGCGCCTTCAGAGGAAGGCGAAGGGGAAAGCAGAAAGCTACTGCCTCGCCTAAGGAGGCTCTTGAAAGAGGGGGATCGAGAATCCCTCCTCCAAGGGGAGAAGAGGACTGCCTCCAAGACCGGGGCAAAAGCCCCTAAGCGGGGAAGAAATCTTCGCCCGAGAGGTCCTGCGTCCGGGAGGCCCCGCCGCACAATCTCCCTTAAAGAGTCAGCCCTCCAACGAGCCGTAAGTAGAAAGAAAGGAGTTTTATAATAAGGTACATCCCTATTTGTGCTTCTGAGGATAACTAAAGTTTTACCTTGTAGTTCGGATCTCCGTCCTTCACAAATGAGCTCGTCTTCAGGGGACCTTCGTCCGGAGATGATGGAGAGCGAGACGCCTCCGTCCGGGGCGCCGTCGGATAGGGCGGACGAGCCTGAAGTGTCGTCACGGAGGGAGCCCCCGGGTTTGGCAAAGCCGGATAGTTCGGCGCCAACTGGTGTACGGCTGAAGGATCTGCTTGAGAAGGCGTCTATCTCAGAAGATCACCACGCATTGATGAGCATGGTGATTGAAAGGATTTCATCCGCCGAAGACGGGTTGCACAATGCCGTCAGGAGTTTGCTGGCGGGGTTTGAGGTACGTAAAAATGACACACCGTTTAACAGTTTTGCATATAGAATGCGCCCTGTATGGATAGTAGCCCCTGAGACTCGGTAGGTTGTCAAAATCGACAGCGTGCCGAGGATCAAAATCGCAGGTTTAAATTTCCGCCGTGCCGATGCAGGTGGCGGGTTGTCCGGGGGCCAGCCGGACTGACGGAGTTGCTGAACTAAAGCGGCAACTCGCTGTTGCGGATGCGGACATCACGCTGGTCAACAGGCGACTTGATGAGTCGCAAGGTAAGTGTTACTGTGCGGTCACTTGGTAAGGGAGCCGAAGCCAGCTCCTTACAACATATTCGTGAAATGCAGATAGTGCCGCTGCTGTGGAGAGCCTTGGGCGAACTTTCTCAAGCCAAGGAGCAGGCGGAAGGAGTAATCTGGCGGCCTCGAGGGCAGCCGAGGAGTTAGCGGCGAAGGGGTCGCGCACATCGCCGAAGCAGGGAAGAGATGGCGAAATGGCCTTGAAGTTAAAGATGCTACCGACCGCAATGAGGCTCTTGTGAAGGAGCGCCTAGCGGGGCAAGAAGACCTGGGAAGGCCACCGCCGAAGCCAAGGATGCCCGCTCTGCAATGCGGGCTATAAAGGAGGAGCTGCGCCAGGCCGGAGATATTGTAGCTGGCAAGCCTTTTACGCTGCGCGAAGGTTCTACGGATCCAAAGTATGCTCACTGGGCCAACTGTGGGGCCCAGAGGACCCTTATATGGACTTAGCAGCGAGTGCGGCGGATTGTTGTGCATTTTCAAGTCGGAAGGATCACAAGACGGAAGAGCTGTTTTGGTCTCAATTCCATAGTCCGGGCGTTCACTTCCGTGACCGACCGTTTGGCGAGTGGGCTGAGCTAAATAGGTTGTCGGGCTTTCTATGACGGATATAGTGACCCATATCCGGCGGATAGGCCCGAGTCGAAGAGTTACTTTGGCTTATTGCAGCAATTTCTTGGGGTGGTGCCGCATATCAAGGCGATGAAGCGGTCGGCCTGCATAGAGGGTGCGCGGATGGCACTCGCCCGTGTGAAGACACATTGGACAGAAATGGATGCCACCGCTGTTGCGACCCCGGGTTCGGATGATAACCGGTTACCCGCCGAGCACTATTTTGGCGAAGTGCTCGTGTAATAGAGTCGCAGTGCTAAAAAAATGTTACGTTTGAATGAACGTTTTTACGATGTAAAACAATATTTATGATGTAAGCGCCTTTTATACTTGTGCGTTCAAGTAATAGAATATCTCCTATGCGGCCGTTCATGTATACGTGTGTATAACCTGAAAGATGGCAGTTGTCGGCTTCAGCCACCACGCACAAGGTGTGGGGGTGTTCGCAAAAAATAGCGCGTTTTCACACTTAATCCGACGTCTCGGTCCTGTAAAGGAGGTGGTAGCGTAGCAAACGAGGCAACTGGACTATAATGCTTTATCACTTTCACTTAGCCATGGAGTTCGAGGGTGGGGCTACGACATAGCCCCTGGGGGCACCGCGCTCTCCGAATTTGGGGCGTGTATGTGCCTGGCCGGGAAACGGTCCTTCGTCAAAGCGGAGGAATCCTAAACATTCCCATAGTCGATCGAGTGGTTGACCAGTCTCCGCTGTATCATGACGGTCAGTTTTCGGCTTTCTCTCTTGAGGTGCTCGCCAAATTAGCGGGGCACAATCGCATAGTTCTCCGGAGCCGCGTTAGCCGATGATCTGAGCGTAAGGCAGCAAAACACGGGAGCCGGGCAAACCCAACATTTGACCAAAGACATGATTGAGCTGATGCATATAAGGCCTAACTCGAGACGCGAACACTCCCGAAGGTGTTAGGTCTTTATAATAGCGGGCAAAACAAAGCCCTAAGCCCCTTGTGTCAGTGCGGGCAGGTTCTTTCGCGGCCGATGCCAAAACGCCGATCTCCACACTGGTTATAATGATAAACTAGGGATTATAGCAACGAGAGACAGAAGAAAGGTTTACGAGGGTCTTAGTCGAAAAGAGTCCTTGCAACGGGTCCCTCTGCACGTCTGCGCTGTGTCTCCGTTGTGCCGTATCCTGGGACGGTGTGCACGCTGTTCATCTGTAAAAGAGAGGAACTTAGTTGGAAAAGAAATCGTGCGAGAAAGTGCATAAAAATTGAAATATATATTAATAAAGTTGAGCCTATGCTGGCTCATTATGGCTTATATGTACAAATCCTTGTGAAGGGTGTGCGGCTAGGTAGCCCCTAGCTTATTTATTCGGACTCGCCCAGCCGTGTAAAGGGGTCTCAAACGACCTTTTAATGAAATGATGCCATGTGGACGGGCATTTTAAGCGTAAGAGGCAGCGTAATGTGGTATTGCATTGAAGCGACGAAAGCTTCCGTCGAGTGATGCTTGATAGCTACTTTTAAATGGGGCGACATGAAAGGTTAGCTTTTTCGTCGAAGTTGTCGGTGACCCTAACACAACTTCTAGTAATAATGAAACTGTGCACTGGCGTAAGGGCTGGCGCCACTCCTTTGAAGGAAGTGCGGCTATGCGGTGTAGTAAGGTCTATCCCAACTTGCGGATTGTGTCCGGATATAGCAGGTTCAAGTCCTTTGCCGCCGTCCATCAAAACCTGCGTTAATTGCGATCATCTATTATGGGATCAATATCGAGGCAGTCTATCCTGCGTTCGGATATACGGGCGAATCCAGATGGTCGAAAGTGATTGGTTTTGACATCCAATCTCGGTGTTCCACTGGGGTGGACCGTGTGACACTTGTCTTAGCGGGTGCCGTGTTGGTTTTCCGTACTATCACGTGAAGCGAGTTTACTGTTTTGACTTCTTGTGGGAAAGCCTTTTGACTTTCGGTGCTCTGCTGGTGGGGTTCTCATCGTCCTCGCTTGGTGCATCGAGCCCCTTGTGTCCGGCATTGAGTCTGCCGGACTGTTTAAAAACCCAACAATTTTGGTTGGTATGGTTTGCAGGCCTTCCGGAGGTACTGTGGATCCGATCTAAAATTTTGTTTAAATTTGATAGCTCGTCTCTGTTGTCCTTAAGAGGCCGTGTTTTATTGTTTGGCCGCGAGCTTTTGAATCCGGCGTTGACCGCCGTGCCCTTTGGGCTTTTATCTTTATTCCGGCGCTGATCTTTCCTGCGCCGTGACTTTCCGTTTCCATCTCTGATCTCGGATGTACTTGGGTCGCTGGTGCTGCATCTTGCTAGCCAGCTGTCTTCTCCTGCGCAAAAGCGCGTCATGAGGCTTGTTAGCGCGGCCATTGTTCTTGGCTTCTCTTGGCCGAGGTGTCTGGCGAGCCATTCGTCTCGGACGTTGTATTTAAAAGCTGCTAAGGCTTCGCGTCCGGACGATCGACTATTTGGTTCTTTTTGGTAAGGAACCTGTTCCGAATTCTTGCGTTGACTCTCGGGCTGTTGGGTTATATGACTCAGATCGTCTCGCATCGGAGGGCGGACATAAGTCCCTTGAAAATTTGCTCTAAACGCGTCCTCAAGCTCTTCCCAACTTCCAACAGTGTTTTCTCGGGAGGCTTTTGAGCCAATGCCGAGCTGGCCCTTTGAGCTTGAGGGTAGGTATTTTCTGGCGTGGAGATCATCTCCTCTAGCCATGTGTATGTGTAGTATGTAATCTTCTATCCAGACTCCGGGGTCATTGTGCGTCGTATGCCTCTATGTTTATGGGTTTGAACCTGCTGGAAATTCATGATCCGGCACCTCATCGAGTAAAACATAAGCGGGTGTGCGGCGCCCAGATTTGGGTGTGCCGCTGTCTTCGAACACTTGTCGCGTTGTGTTACTTCCTGGGGCCCTCTTTTTTGACCCGTAGATGGACCTAGTTGGGCTGTCCGTTTTCCCAGGATTATAAGTCGGCTTGTGTGCGGCCCCGCTTGTCGCTTTTGGCTGTCATCGGCCGTCTATCCGCCAGGCGGCCTCTTTATTTTTTGACTGTGAGGGCTCTATGGCTTCCTCGTAAAATTCTGGCAGCAACTTGCGCTTCGGGTAGCTCTTTGTTTGGTGGCCCTTGCCATATTTGTCTGCAGTCTTGAATACTTTGCTCCACTTCATTCTGAGCGTGTCTTCTGCTGTTTTGAGCTTCCGTTTTTCCTTCTTCAAACTTCTTGCAGTGGCGACGAGTCTTTTGTGTATGTTCTTATGCTCCAGTGTTGTGTCCGGACTGTTGATTGCTCCGTGAAGGGGTTGATTATCCGGCTCGTCCTGTTCGTCGTCCGCTGGTTTGCCCTGCTCTACGCTGGGTCGTTAGGAATGCTGCTTTGATCGAGGCGGGACTTAGGGCGGCGTCTACGTCGCCGTTTTGGTTGTTTATCGGAGGGATTATCCTCTGTCGCGTCCCGTTGTTCCTCGTTATCGCTTCCCTTTGGGGTGTCCACCATATGTATGTCATGCAACGAGGTGGCCTTCCAGTGCCCTATAGGCGCTAGTTCTTGATTGTCTCCGGCATCGTCGTCCATACCGTCGATGTCTTGGTCGTAGTCGAAATCGTCGGTTAAATCATCGGCGGTGGCTCTGAAGTGGGTGGTGGGTGGGCTCTGAATTTCTTCGTCGTCGCGTCCCAACCATCCTGGCGTAGTTCGCGGGGCTCTCGAATAGCGAGATGCTTGATGAATTTACGATATCGCCGAAGGGCGAAGTCTTTGAAGGATGTCCGCAGCGGTGAATTCCATGATCAGCGCCAATCGGATTCGATTGGCGGCGCAGGAGGTTCGGAGTCCGGCAGAGAGTCCGGCACCTCGGAGTCATGAGCTTGATGCGGGACAAGGTAAGTGTTCAGCTCCATCACCGTAGAAGTTGAAGCTCCCGAGGCGGTGTCCAGCCATCCGTCCTCGATCCGAGCGATCGGCTCCGGACTATGGGTCGGAGCGATTTGTGTCTTGACCTCCTGTGTGCTGTCCGCGGTAGAGTTAGGTCATGCCCATCGTGACAGCCGCACGCACGGTCGTGGCTCAGATCCATCAAGATCAAGTCCCGCGGATATCGGCCGTGAAGTTTAGGCTTCAAACCTGACTCGACGGCGGGCGTAGCTTCGATCTGCTCCAGATGGCCAAGTGAGTTGGCCCGCGTCAAAGGCGGTCGCCGAATCTGAAGATCTGTCCGGGAGAAAAGTCTCACCGGGACTTCGTCGTTGTCGATTGAAGAGGCCATCGAGCCTATCGGTGGCGACACGGAGGAACTCTCAATGAAAGCACCAATGTCGGTGTCAAACCGGCGGATCTCGGGTAGGGGGTCCCGAATCGTGCGTCTAGGCGGATGGTAACAGGAGACAAGGGACACAATGTTTTACCTGTGTTGGGCCCTCTTGATGGAGGTAAAACCCCACGTCCTGCTCGATTGATATTGATATTGTGGATGTTTACAAGAGTAGATCTACCACGAGATCAAGGAGGCTAAACCCTAGAAGCTAGCCTATGGTATGATTGTCAGGGTTGTTGTTGTGTCCTACGGACTAGAGCCATCCGGTTTATATAGACACCGGAGAGGGCTAGGGTTACATAGAGTCGGTTACAATGGTAGGAGATCTACATATCCGTATCGCCAAGCTTGCCTTCCATGCCAAGGAAAGTCCCATCCGGACACGGGGCGAAGTCTTCAATCTTGTATCTTCATAGTCTTGGAGTCCGGTTGATGACGATAGTCCGGCTGATGATAGTTCGGCTGATGATGGTAGTCCGGCTATCTGGACACCCCCTAATCCAGGACTCCCTCGACTCTCGTTATACATGGGTACTCATTGTTACTTACAAACATGAAGTGCAGGAAGTCTTCAAACGATTTTCCTCGAGGGATTCAACCAACTTTGGTGTGAAGATCAAGCACATCAGGAGTGACAATGGAACTGAGTTCAAGAATTCTGGTCTTGATGACTATCTTGATGAACTTGGTATTACTCATGAGTTATCTTCTCCTTATACTCCTCAGCAAAATGGCGTCGTGGAGCGCAAGAACAGAACTCTTGTTGAGATGGCTCGCACTATGCTTGATGAATACAAAACGCCTCGTCGTTTTTGGATTGATGCAATTGATACCGCGTGCCACATCATCAACAGAGTATATCTTCACAAATTCTTCAAGAAGACTGCCTATGAACTCCTCACTGACAAGAAACCCAATGTGAGTTATTTCAAAGTCTTCGGTGCTAAATGTTGGATTAGAGATCCTCATCACAATGCTAAATTTGCACCGAAAGCACATGAAGGTTTTATGCTTGGTTACGGAAAGGACTCGCACACCTACAGAGTCTTCAACAATGTTCTTGACAAGATTGTTGAAAGTGTAGATGTGCGGTTCGATGAAACTAATGGCTCGCAAAGAGAGCACCTACCTTCTGTGATAGATGAACCAACACCTGAGGAATCTATCAAGTTCAAGGCGACTGAGGATGTAATTCCTACTGAAGAATCTGCTGAAGAATTCATTCCAGAACGTGAAGAACGTCGAGCTGATGCACCTGAACATAATGCTGAAGAAAATAGTGCTGAAGAAAATGCTGATCAAATTCCTCGACGACAACCAGCCCATCCTCGCGTTGCAAAAGAAGTGCAATTTGATAAGATCATCGATGACATTGAAGCACCAGGTCCTCTCAGACACTCAAAAGCTTCACATTTATCTAACTTTTGTGGGCACTATGCTTTTGTCTCTATCACATAGCCCACTAAGGTAGATGAAGCATTTCTGGAGCCTGAGTGGATTCAGGCCATGCAAGAAGAATTACATCAGTTCGAGCTCAACAACGTCTGGGAACTGGTCAAACGTCCAGATCCTCGTAAGCATAATATCATTGGCACAAAGTGGATCTACCGCAACAAGCAAGATGAAAATGGCCTTGTGGTGAGGAATAAGGCATGACTTGTAGCTCAAGGCTACACACAGGTTGAAGGAATTGACTTTGATGAAACTTTTGCACCTGTTGCTAGACTTGAGGCTATTGGCATATTGCTTGCTTATGCTAACCATCATAAAATCACTTTATATCAAATGGATGTGAAAAGTGCATTCCTCAATGGTAAGCTTGAGGAAGAAGTATATGTTGCTCAACCCCCAGGTTTTGAAGATCCAAAGAATCCCGACAAAGTCTTCAGACTCAACAAAGCTCTCTATGGCCTCAAGCAGGCCCCTCGAGGGTGGTATGATAGTTTGAAGGAATTCTTCGTGAAGAATGGCTTCACACCCGGTTCACTCGACCCTACTCTCTTTACTAAATCATATGATGGTGAACTGTTTGTGTGCCAAATATATGTTGATGATATTATCTTTGGCTGTACTGACCAACGTTACAGTGATGAATTTGCCTATATGATGAGTGAAGAATATCAAATGTCTATGATGGGAGAGTTGAAATTCTTCTTAGGTCTTCAAATTCGTCAACAACACAATGGCATATTCATATCTCGGAGAAATACCTCAAGGATGTTACGAGGAAATTCGCATGCAAGATTGCAAAGGCGTCAAAATTCCTATGCCCACAAATGGCCATCTATGCACTGATGAAAATGGTATTGACTTCGATCACAAGGTATACCGCTCCATGATTGGTTCTTTATTGTACTTATGTGCATCTAGGCCAGATATAATGCTTAGTGTTTGCATGTGTGCCCGATTTGAAGCTACACCAAAGGAATCACACCATAAGGCTGTGAAGCATATTCTTCGATATCTAGATCACACACCAACACTAGGATTATGGTACCCCAAGGGCTCTACTTTTGATCTCATTGGATATTCTGACTCTGACTATGCTGGTGATCGTGTGGACCGCAAGTCAACATCTGGTACTTGTCATTTCCTCGGATGATCTTTGGTCTGTTGGTCCTCGAGGAAATAGAACTGCGTATCACTGTCCACTGCAGAAGCTGAGTACATTGCTGCTGGTTCTTGCTGTGCTCAATTGCTGTGGATGAAGCAAACTCTCAAGGACTACGACATCAACGTGAAGAATGTGCCTCTCTACTGTGACAATGCGACTGCCATCAAGATTGCTCACAACCCAGTTCAGCACTCGAAGACAAAGCACATTCAGATTCGTCATCATTTTCTTCGCGATCATGTGTTGAAGGGAGACATCTTTATTGATCATGTGAAGACTGAAGAACAGCTAGCCGATATCTTCACAAAGCCCTTGGATGAGAAGAGATTTAGCAAGTTGCGGTGTGAGCTAAATATCTTAGAATCTTCGAATGTTCTTTGAAAAGGACACTCATCCTAACACTTATGCAAAATTGATGACTTAGATGTGCAACACATGAAGAAACGTTTTTCTTCAATCAATGAAGAATAACACTCTAAGTGTGAAGAAATTAATGAAGAATTTGATTCTCAGAACCCTACGGCAATTGTACGCGGTGTCTGAAATCATCATTCTTATACGGTGGGACACGCCACCACCACAGTTGAAAATCTTTAATTTGAGTTTTCCTCAGTTTTGAAATTCTTCACTTTTTCAAAATTCTTCAAACTTTGCAAAATCTTCACTATTTCCGTTGTCTTTCTTCATTGGCTATATATATATATATATATATATATATATATATATATATATATATATATATATATATATATATATATATATATGCTAAGTGAATGTGATCGGACCCTTCCCTCTATGCTATACTCAACCCAATCTATTCACAAATTCTTCATATGCGTTCTATTTGGAACTCGCTCAAAATCTTCACTTTGTGTCCTTGTCACCAAGAAATTGCGAACGGAACTTTTAACTTATCTTATCCAAATTTTCGGCTTTGCCGCTCAAACCGTTCCGCTTCCCACGATAGACTTATCTATTCACCCACGATCTAACACGATCTCCACTTTTCAAGACGTGGGTGACACATGTCGTTTAATGAGAAGGGTCAGGCACGCTCGTCCAAAATCTTGAGGCTAACAGTTTTTCACCGTGGCTATATATACCCCCTCTCCCCTTCCTCACTTCCTTTACTCCGCTCGACCGCTCTCTCTCTCTCGCCCGAGCTTCTCAAACCCTAGCGCTGCCGCTACTCCATCGTCGCCAGTGAGGAAGAGCTTCACTGCCTCGACCTCGTCGCCGTCGTACTCGCACCGACCGCGGAAATCTTCACTCCGCCGCCGCCGTAGTTGTCTTCCTCCGCCGAGTTAGGGCGTGGCAGATCTGAACTGACGAACTTCTAATCTACACTTCTCAGTTCGTCGTGTTCTTCAGTTTGGGTAATTAAAAGTTACTTTTATTACTCGCTTTGATTCTCAAACCTTCCTGAAAATCTTCAAAGGTGTTTATTCTTCAAATCTTCACACATATGAACACCTCAAACGTAATATGCTCTTGATTTGTTTCTCTAAGGAATGATTTTTCTTCAAGATTCCTCAATTGTGTGGATCCTCGATCTATACAACTCTGGAACCTAAGACAAAGAACGCTTAGTGAAATTCTTCAAGGCTCATCTGGTCAAATTCCTCAAACTTGTTCTTTTTGAAAAACCTTCTGAGAACGCATATGACCTCTCCAAATTCCTCGAAACTATACTCTGTTCACAGGTACTCATGTCCGCTGCTGAATCACTAGGTTCTTATCAACTTAACTCATTTGCAACATTCCTCGAAGAAAAGTTGCATACTTCTTCAGAGAATTCGATTGTTCAAATTCCTCATCTGAAGACTATGGCTGACGGTAAGAAGCCCCAGAAAGGAGGAAAGAGGCCTGAGGTCATGACTGCTTTTGAAATACCTGAGGACTTATATGCTGACTATTGCACACCTGATGAGGCCAAGTTCGGAAAGGAGAACAAAAATCAGTGCAAGGTGCGCATACAGAGGATTGAAAGGAGATGGGCAAGAGGATGGAGGGAGTACAGGTATGTTACTCCAAAGTATATGAAGAAATTCGCACTAAATCCTCCACGCCCAAGAGCTCCATTAGCACCTGGCCAAGAAGCTGAACCCACCAGCATCAAGCGTGGTGAGGATTTTCCTGAAGAATGGGCCAAGCGCCAAGCCAAGTTGGCGAGACAAGCCAAAGAAGCAAAGGAGGAAATTCTATGAAGACTCACATCGCTGCTGCCTGCCGAGGCCCCTTTCAAGCCCAGAAAATCAATGGCAAAGAAGCCAGCGCACAAGCCAAGTGCTTCACCAACAGTGCCCTCACGGCCAAAATCCTCAGCAATGCCCTCACGACCAGAATCTTCAATGCCCTCACGGCCAGTTCCTCATGCTGCTCCTGCTCCTCCCAAATCCTCAGCTCCTCCTCCAAAGTCCTCAACAGCTCCTCCAAAGTTCTCAGCACCTGTGCATCTGGCCACGTGCCAAAGGACTGCATGCATCTCTATTGCCTCCGTGTCTCAAAGAAGTTCCTCACCAGCACCAAATTCTTCATCAGGCCCCACTCTGCTGAAGAAAAGGCAACGATCTGGTCGAGGTCCTCGCCAAGTCTCAAGAAGAAACAGTTACCTTCCAAGTGCCATCGATGATGAAGTCGATGATGATGAACTTGCAGAAATCATCAGAGACCGACAAGAAAGGGCCGCTAGAGCCAAAGGCACACCTGTGCCACTGCTTTTGGATCCAAGGGCGATCCTCGAGTACATTGATCTCTGGCACAAGGATCCAGACACACCTATGCCTGATTTTTATTTGACTCCTGGCCAAAGTCACATGCTGACCCATTTCATCTCTGAAGAGAAATGGAAATTTGAGAAGGCTAGGTAGATCAAGAAGGCCCAGTTTAGGAAAGAGAAGTTCTGAGGAAAAATGTTGTCAGAATGACACCTGATGATCTTCTAAAAATCCAGTCTGAAATCAAAGCCCTCAGCGATGACTTTGATGCCTACTATGCTGATTGGCAAGGAGCCAAAGTCAGATTTGTAAACCTAACAAAGAAGTTCACAAATGTTGCAGCTCCAATGTAACAAGAAGTTCCTCAGGCTGGAGCCTCTGCTCAGCCTACTGAAGAACATGCCAGCACCGCTGATGATTTTCAGCCAGCTGAAGACAATGCTAGTTCCAGGGCTGATGACTCTATTCCAGCCGCTGAAGCAATTGCCAGGGCATCCACTAGTGGTGCGCTCAAGAAATCGAAGAAGTCAGGCAATCTGCATCGATACCGAGGAAATTCAAACAGATTCCTCGGCTCCTCCCGCGCCTACACCAACTCCTATCCTTCCATCGCATCGATGTGAAGAAGACCAAGGCTGCAGAGCGTCTGCGATGAAGAAAAGGAAAGCATCAACTGCTTCGTAATCTTCACCCAAAGAAGATGAAGCCTATGACAAGCTCTTTTGAAAATCCAATTGATGCTGTTCGATTTCCTCCATTCCATCAAAGGACCTTGTTCCTTTTGGTGAAGAATATGAGATCCCTAGCGATCGATGAAGAAAATCATTACGCTGCTTCGTCGAGCAGATCGATGAAGAAATTGAAGTGGATGCGATCCCTTCTACTCCTGTCATTTCCTCGCCAATGCCTCAGTTCACAGCTGAAGAGGCTGGCGTTGAAGAAATTGAAGAAGATGTGGATATTGGAAGCACAACGCCAGTGATGAACGATGACTTTTGGGACAGTCAGCATCCAAATTCACCACTCTTCACCCCAATACAACAAATTCCTCGGTCCCCGGCACCAACAGTTCAAATGGGCTCTGAAGAAACTCATCCCACCTCGTCCGTGCATGAAGAAATTCCAGCCACTAGTGCTGAAGAAACTACTGCTGCTACTCCTTTGAACACGCAGACTGCATACGAAGATTTCTTCGGCGAGCATGTATTCTTCACTGACTACAACCCATATGACTCTGCTCGCATAAGGAAGAGGTGTTTCTGGACTGCTAGTCAAGGTAACTTCTATTCCTCCGTGCTATTCAACAAAGACAAAATCTTCGATCATGCACATATTCCTCACGTGGACATGGAATCTCTACCAGGCTTCGAGCCAATCCTCAGTGTTCTTCACGATGCTGGTTTGCTGAATTTCTGCACTGACATCTGTGATTGGAATGAAGAACTCATTCTTCAATTCTATGCGACACTGCACATAACCGAGATTCTGAAGATGTGAACTCATGGGTACTGGACTGGATGACAAAAAATACTCACTACAAGGCACCAACAACTGAATTGCTTCGTGCCCTCCCACTCAGTCCTCCCCTTGATGGTGCTCGTTGCATCTATAGCGAACCTAAGCTTACAAATCACTACATGCAAGTTCTGATGAAGCCTTTGAAGCCAGGGCAGGCCCCTCGAACCAAATTCCTCGTCAAGGAATTACTGTATGTGCCTCGGACTGTCTATCGCATTCCGACGAAGACAATGAGTCCTATCAAAGGCCACGACTCAAATGATGAAGAAGTCGTTGGCATCATGAAGAATATGCTTTTCAATATCATTCATGGCATTCCCGTCAACTTCCATGATTTCTTCATGAGGACTCTGGCAAACATTGCTATGTCACCTTTTGAGCTGAAGCCTTATGCACCATGGATTATGAGGTTCATCAGGAAAAGGTCTTCACTCAATTACAAGGCTGATACTCTGAACCACTGCAGCTACTTGCCTCCAATTGAAGTCCTCAAACGGACATTTTCCTCAGCTGATGACAAAGGCAAGGCAACTGCTGTGATAGATGAAGGCATTCGTCCATTGGATGGTCAATTTCGCAAGGCTGCATCCTACTCCACCAATGATGACTCTGCCACACATGACTCTGCCGCCAACAACTCTGCCAAGCAAAATCCTCAAGCCACAGCACCCAGGGTGATGACTGATCGTGAGTTACTCTCCAGTCTTCATCAAAAAGTTGATCGCAATCATAAATGGGTCAAGCGTCAGTTTGGTTCAATTCTTCACAACATGACCTCAACACACAATGCATTGAAGAAAAACCAATACTACCTCCATGAAACCTTCAACCGTACCTGGGCTGTTCTATCTCATCTCTACAGCGCAGAAGATCTGAAGAACATGGGTCTCAAGGAAGAGTTTGACTAGTCCGCACCTCCAACGAAGAAATTCAAGAAGGTCAAGGTTCCTTCCTTGGTGGCCAGCTCCTATTCTTCACTTCGACACACTGATGAAAATGAAGACTTGGACGACACTGCGGCAGGCCCTACTACGACAACCGACGCTGACAACGCTGGCGCTCCTCCATCAACTTGATATTCTTCAGGGGTGTTAGTCCTCAGTTTCGATCCTTTTGGTCATTCGATGACAAAGGGGGAGAAATTTGAGTTAGTCTTCAAGCGGGTCTACTATATGGGCGTTTTTTGCTAAGTTACAACTCTCGTTCTTCGAAACTTTTATTGATCGAGTTGTAATCTTAAACCCGATGGTGCTCTGATACTTTTGATGTGTTCCTCTGCATGCTTATTCTTCGTTATGTGTTAATACACGCATGCTGAATTACATCAGTCACCATATTTTATCATGCATTTCAAATTCTTCATACTATATGAAAAATGCATGTATGAAATACAAGATATAGGGGGAGATCTCCATGATTCAACTCTTCAAATGTGCATTGCCTCAAAAGCAAATTCCTCACTATGCACATCTTCAGGGATAGTTCTTCTATATCTTGCAATCAAATTCCTCAATATCAGTATTTACACTTCATATGTTTATCCCCGTTGAAAACTTAACCTATATTGTCATCAATCACCAAAAAGGGGGAGATTGTAAGTGCATTGAAGACTTATATGTTAAGGGACTAATGTGTTTATGAGTGTACACAGGTCTATAAGTCTATGAGGAGTTTGATATTTACAGAGAAAGTCGACCCCTAAAAATGAAGTTCTTCGACTGAAGACTTTGATATTCTGAAGACTTTGAAAGTGAAGAAATTGGTGTGACCTTGAAGACTTGGTATTCATTTGAGGAACATGAAGCGTGAAGACTTTTGTTTTCGTAGTTTCGTTTTCTCTTTCTTGAGTCATAGGAAACACTGTACTGTTAAAGGGGGTCGAGGAAATACTAAGGAGAAATTTCCATGTGATGCTCAACTCAAAATCCTACACCTACCAATCCCTTCGAGTGAAGCCATTGAAATCTCATACAATTCAGTCAATTTCTTGATGTGAGAGCGAAGTTCTTCTGGTCACTGAGGAATTTGTTCTGACTGAGGAGTTAGGAATTCGCCAGTGCGGATTGCCTACACAGTGAGGAACATGGTAGCCCTGAGGAATTTGAGAGTCAAATTAACGACCGTTGCTGTGCTGTGCGCCAACTGTCCCAAAAATATCTTATCCACCTAACGGTCATATCATTGAAGGGCATTTATGTCTTATCATGTCGGGCTGCTCCCTAGGCTATAAATAGCCGCCCCCTACAACCACTAGCTGGTTGGCTGCTCCGAGAGAACTTGACACTTGTCATTTGAGAGCAACCCATCCTCCGAGGACTTTGAGCGAAAATCATCGAAAGTGAGGAAAATCCAAAACCAAACCCCTACAAACCCAAAGTGATTAAGCATCATCAAGAGATTGATCCTGCGTGGATCCGACGCTTGTTACCTTTGAAGACTGTGCTTCTTCCAGACGGTTAGGCGCCATGGTCTAGAGCATCCAAGAGGAATTGTGGATCGCCGGGTGACCAAGTCTGTGAAGGTTTGGAAGTCGCTCAAGGCTTACCACGAGTGATTGGACGAGGTCATGTGACCTTAGTTCAAGGAGAATACGATGAGGACTTGGTGTCCCGAGCTGCGTCTTTGAGCGATTGGGTGTCCGAGGCGATGTGTGTCTCAAGTTTAAATACTCAGCCGCTCCAACCAGACGTACAACTGAGACAGCAGTTGGAACTGGTCTACCAAATCATTATCTTCACCAACCTTACTGGTTCTATTTCCTCAACTCTTTCATTTCCTCATTACTGTGTTGAGTGTTTGTTCATATCTATGTCTGAAGACTTTGACTAAAGACTTTCTCAATTTCCTCAGTTCAATTTCTTCAGTCTCTTTGTCTTCATCTTGTGTTATCCTGTGTTTACGCTTTCTGTACTCTTTGATTGTCTTCATTTCATCATGATGACTATGCCTGCATTCTGTTATGCTTACTTATGAGTACTTATTCCGCTGCAAGTAGTTCTTCACTTAGGAATTTCCTCACCGGCAAATTCCTCAATGAAGAATTCATAAAAATCGCCTATTCACACCCCCTCTAGTCGATATAACGCACTTTCACTTCACTGGCCTTTTCAACACCTCGCCAACACCCTCGTGATCAGTGTCTTCAGTCTCAATGTTGACAGCAGTTTCAGTTTCTTCGGTGTGTACCTCAACATGGGTTTCTTCAGTCTGAACCTCGACACGCTCAGGTTCAGTTTCAACCTCGAGAGCAGTTTCTTCGGTGTGTACCTCAACATGGGTTTCTTTAGTCTGAACCTCGACACGCTCAGGTTCAGTTTCAACCTCGAGCAGTTTCTTGATCTGAATGTTGACTGCAGCAGGATTTTCTTGACCGCTCGGGCTCGTGCACACTTCTCTTCTTTCTACCGCCATTGACTCTTGCTTTTTTGTTGGCCAACACTGTTCAACAACAAGGGGTTGACTTGCTCGCTTCCTCCTGGCCATTGGGAAAATGTTATACATATAGTAATTAGAAAAAGGCACCAAATCAAAACACAGACAAATAAACAAGAACATACTTTGGCTTATCAAGAGTGTAACGGCATTTGACAGATCCCACTCTGTGCCCAAGTTCCTGGCACAACTTGTATCTGTTTTTGTTACCTTTTTGAGCCCTTTTTGGCTTTCCATCTTTCTTTCCCTTCTTACTACTCCCACCTTTCTCGAACCATGCCTTGAATCTACTCTGTTTAGGCCTGCCAGTCTTTCTTTTCGTCAACGGAGGACACATGGAAAATTCAATGTCCACTTCAGGCCAGTGAGACTGATCTATAAGTGCTGGAATTGGAGTAGCAACTGCAGCTTTGAATCTTGCTACCGAATAATATTCATGCAAATATGGGTGCATGTTTATCTTCGGCTGGGATGCTAAGAAGAGAATGGCATGCTCACATGGTTTACCAGTGTGTTGCCACTCGAGGCAAGTGCAATCATGCAATTTAGTGTTAACAACATGTCTCCTTCCAATTTTGTTATCTCTAACTTCAGCACCCCAAGGTGAAGATTTTTCAACAAACAAATGTGAAAGACATCTGCTCCTATTGACCACCTATTGTACCACTGCTGGAAGCTTATCACCTTGCAGACAATCACCTATCTTTCTTCTCAATTCCCACAACCGCATGAGCATGATCCTGATTTGGTCAACCATGTCATGCACAGGCAAATCTTTTAACTCCTTCACCTTGTTGTTGAAACTCTATGCCAAATTGTTGTTGATGTGGTCATTCTTGATGGCAGTGTTGAATGCTGACCTGTACCATAACGAAGAATGGTAGGTGTTCAGCCATGGACCAAACTCATCACATGCTGCCATTATCTTATTAAGATGATATTTGTGTGTCTGTCTAGTGTAAGATCTTGCTGCTGGCCACATGCGCCCAAATTCTTTTCCTCTAATTTTTTTATCAAATTCATCCACAAATGACCGAAGCACTCCCTCGGCTCATCATGTGGGAAAACATTTTTCACTGAATTTTCAAGCCCCTTACGTGCATCTGTGCGTATAGCCAAAGGTGACACTGGCCCTAGGCATCTTTTTCAATGGATCATGAACCATGTCCATGAAGCCTCATTTTCGATGAAACAAGCCAACAAAGAATAGGAAACATCCAGTTGTGTCCACCTAGAGCATTGCATGCTGCCAACCGACCATTCCACTTGCTGTCAAAAATGATGAGTCTATGCTCAAATATGGATGGCATACGCTTTGAACCCATCGATGCAAGGCTTCAAAGCCATAAAAAACTTGGAGAACTTGACTTCACCTTCGGCTGATGTGACGCCCCCGATTTAATCGTACACTAATCATGCACGCAAATGTGTACGATCAAGATCAAGGACTCACGGGAAGATATCACAACACAACTCTACAAACAAAATAAGTCATACAAGCATCATAACACAAGCCGGGGCCTCGAGGGCTCGAATACAAATGCCCGATCATAGGCGAAGTCGTGGAAGCAACAATATCTGAGGCAGACATAAGTTAAACAAGTTTGCCTTAAGAAGGCTAGCACAAACTGGGATCAGATCGAAGAGGCGCAGGCCTCCTGCTCAGGATCCTCCTAACTACTCCTGGTCATCGTCGGTGGGCTGCACGTAGTAGTAGGCACCTCCGGTGTAGTAGTCGTCATCGGCGGTGGCGTCGCCCGGGATCCATCGTGCAGTTGCAGCAATCGAGTAGAGATAGGGGAAAAGGGGACAAGGCAACCGTGAGTTCTCATCCAAAGTACTCGCAAGCAAGGAACTACACTACATATGCATGGATATATGTGTAAAGGGCCATATCGATGGGGTGAAGCTGCAGAATGCCGTAATAAGAGGGGATAGCTAGTCTTATCGGCACGCTTCGGTCGCTTGTCTTGCAACAGGTAGAAGAGGGCAGGTTGAAGTCCTCCAAGTAACATCACATAGCAGTAATCCTACCCGGCGATCCCCTCCTCGTAACCCTGAGAGAGAGCAACCACCGGTTGTATCTGGCACTTGGAAGGGTGTGTTTTATCAAGTATCCGGTTCTAGTTGTCATAAGCTCAAGGTACAACTCCAAGTCGTCCTGTTATCGAAGATCACGGCTATTGAATAGATTAACTTCCTGCATGGGTGCACCATCTTACCCAAGCACGCTTGATCCCATTTGGCGGACACACTTTCTGGGTCATGCCCGGCGCGGAAGATCAACACGTCGCAACCCCACCTAGGCACAACAGAGAGGCCAAGACGCGGTCTAAACCTAAGCGCAGGGTGCGGGCCCATCGCCTCGAGCACACCAAGACGTTGAGGGCGGCCGAAGCAGACCTAGCCTAGCAGGCGTTCCAGTCCAATCCGGCTAGCGCCGCTCGTCGCCGACGTCTGAAGTGCTTGGTGATACCACGACGCCGGGATACCCATAACTACTCCCGCGTAGATGGTTAGTGCGTATAAGCTCAGAGCCAACTCAGATCAAATACCAAGATCTCGTTAAGCGTGTTAAGTATCCGCGAACGCCAAACAAGGCCAGGCCCACCTCTCTCCTAGGCGGTCTCAACTTGCCTGCCGCTCCGCCACAAAGATCCATCCAGAGGGCCGTCGGGACAAAGGTCCTTTCAGCCCCAATCCGTGAATCACTCATGGTGCTCCACAAGCCGACCCGACTTTAGTCTCCACATGTATCATGTATAAAGTATATAGTAT
The DNA here is from genome assembly GCA_021605205.1 of Aegilops longissima. NCBI lineage: Eukaryota > Viridiplantae > Streptophyta > Magnoliopsida > Poales > Poaceae > Aegilops > Aegilops longissima. The sequence goes on from CM038679.1 coordinate 697,296,129, forward strand.
ATACCCGTGATCACCTCCCGAGTGATCACGGCCCGATAGTATAGCACGGCAGACGGACAAGAATGTAGGGCCACAGATGAAAATACTAGCATCCTATACTAAGCATATAGGATTGCGGTAAAGGTAACAATGATAGTAACAAGGACGGGCTATGCATCGGGATAGGTATAACTGAAAGCAGTAACATGCTACACTACTCTAATGCAAGCAGTATAGAGTAGAATAGGCGATATCTGGTGATCAAGGGGGGGGGCTTGCCTGGTTGCTCGGCAAGAGAGAGGGTCGTCAACACCGTAGTCGATCACAGGGGGGCGGCGTGACCTCGGGGTCTCTGGGAAAAAGTAACGACGGGGACATAATAAATAACAGAGCAATCAAAGCATAACATGACAAATGCGGTGCTAGAGGTGATCTAACACAGGATAGGTGATACCGGTGAAGGGGAAAACATCCGGAAAATATCCCGGTGTTTAGCGTTTTCGAGCGCAGAGGAGCGGGGGAAAGTTGCGAGTTCGATAGGTTAGGGGTGTGTGTCGGACGAGCGGGTTGCGTGATCCGAATCGTCTCGTCGTTCTGAGCAACTTTCATGTACAAAGTTTTTCCATCCGAGTTACGGATTATTTTATATTAATTTTCAAAGTTTTATTTCATTTTCTAATTTATTTTAATTCGAAATTAATGTTAAATTGCTAGATGTACCCAGCACAGTGTACACAAAAATTGTACACAGGCTGACAAGTGGGACCAGGGGAACCCAGTTGACCAGTCAAACTTTGACTGGTCAACAGGGGTGGGGCCCCCTGTCATTGACTGTCTAGTTAATTAATTCTCAGTTTTAACTAATCCAGTTATTAGACTAATTAATCCTTAGTTAATTAAGTTGATTAGCTTTTTAATTAATTATTTAACTAATTAATTATATGTTTTTTTTTACTTCCTTTTTTTTAGAAAAAGGGGGGCCGGTGGGACCCTGCTGGCAGTGGCCCATTTGGCCACTGGAGCGGGCGGTTAATGGAGCGGGCGTGGGCGCTGGGGCGCCAGCCCGCTTGGGCACGCGCCCAGGGGAGAGCGCCAGGCCGCGGGGCGCCGGCAGGGTAGCCGTGGCTGCAGGGCGCCGGCCGGAGCGGCGAGAGAGCCGGCAGGGCGCGGCACGGCGGAGGCCATGGCCCGACGCGGCTGGGCGTTCGGGTAGTGGGCGTGGCCGCCCAGTGGGGCGCCGGCCACGGCGACGAATCGGAGCGGGGCAGCAGAGGCTGGGGGTGAGGGGCGCGGTCGACGGCCGTCGTGGTGCGGCGGGGCACCGGAGTTGGGCTGGGCGAGTGGGCGCGTTCACGAGGAGGGGCGAGCAAAAGCGGAGCGCCGTCGCTGCTGTAGTCGACGCGGGCGGCGGCGTGCTGGGGCGTCGAGGCGAGGGCCGCGCGGTAAGGCGCTAAGCGGGGAAGGAGGACCGGGTCCTCACCGTCCGCTGGAGGAAGGGGCGTCGGCGCGATGGCGACGGTGGGGAGGAGGACGAGAGGCGATCCGGCGACGGCGACGGGGCGGCGTTGAGGCGTGATGGCGACCGGTGATGGAGAGACGTGGACGCGAGCGACGGGGACGAGGCATTCCGGCGGGTTCCGGCCACGGCGCGGTCATAGACGGGGCGGCGCCGGCGCGAGGGCGTTGGGGACATGGCGGGGCGGAGTCGGTGGGGCGGCGCCAGGCGACGAGGTCCTCGGACAGCGGCGCGTGGTGGCGCCGGGAGCGGAGCGCCGGCCAGATCGGGTCGAGGAAGGGGCTGCAGGGACGAGGTAGGTCGGCGGGGTCTGGCGGCGGCGCAGTTCGCGGGGAGGACGGGCTTCGAGGTCGGGCCCCTCCCCGATCCAGATGGGATCGAGAGGAGACGGGGTAGAGGGAGAGGCGAGCGAGGGGAGAGTGGGGGATCGGGCAGAGGAGTGGGGGGATCGTGTGCGGTAGTGGCTAGGGTTTCGGGAGTGGGGAGGGTTATCTTTGAGGCTGGGCGGCACTGGGCCCGATGGTCAATGGGCCGACCGCCTGTGGGGGTTCTCTTTCTCCTATTCTTTCTTTTGTTTTTGCTTTGCCTTTTTTTTTCTTTTACTTTTCTTTTCTGTTTTATGTCTAGTTTTCTTTTATTTTAGTTCTACAAAATACACCAATGGTTCCTAAATTGGTATTGCTTATACATACTACTGCCACATTAATTTGGGTAACTAAATAAAATAGTTTAATATTTTATTTATTGTAAAAGGAATTCAACTAATTGTTTTTGCTACTATTCAAAACATTTTAGAGTATTTATGAATTTTATAAAAGTGTGGTTCCTCCACAATAATTACTTATGAATTATTTGGAACCACCCGAACATTTTAGTTTTAATATTAGAAAACCTTTAATGTTTGACTTGATTTTGAATTTGAATTTGAATCGGTTTCGAACTATCACGAGATTTGTAACAGTAATCGAGGTGACGTGGCATCATTAGCAGAGGTTCACTGTAGCTTAAATACCCGGGCGTCACAATTCTCCTCCACTACAAGAAATCTCGTCCCGAGATTTAAGAGGGGAGTAACGAGGGAGGGATTGGGTTACGGAAAATCTAACGGATCTTCTCGGTCTTGGTTGCTCTTCTCGAAGAGGTTGATCCCTTTCATTGATGTCTTCATTTCTATCCTTCGGGTCATTATGATGAAGTTGTCATCCTTCCTTGGGGATCTTCATCGTACTTACGGAAAGGATAAGGGGTAGCTTCAAAACGACAGTCCTCTACAAGGTTGACTATCTGGTCGATAACATCGAGGAAGGTGGCGGAAGTTACTCTCGATTTGAATCTTAAGAAAATATCGAGAGCAAAGTAAGGAGGTGAAAAATAGAAGTTTTCAAGCGCTTAGGCAATCGTTCGTTGCCTAAAACGAAGTGTGAAAGAGGATTCAAGGCAATGGGAATAAGTATTGTGTCTGATACCATAATAGACCACTAGGCAGGTGGCCCGTGAATTACATACGAAGTCAAACATGGGGAATAACTTTGACAATAGGTTGTACAGGAGAGTCAGGTTTCGATCATGTGGAATTGTGGGTTATGGGCCCACCAAGTGGGTTAAACGTAGAAAGGACGTTGACATCTTACATGGTCATGCAAGAAAGACATGTCAGAGGATAGCCTGTCGATTATGTCGGCTACAACGTCGATATCCAGGGCGAGGGACGAAGAGAACCATTTTCCCGCTCGTTTAACGAGGCAGACCAATAGGCAAAGTTCTCGTCCATCGGTGGTTACCGAAATGTCATCAACAATGGTAACAGGGTCTTGCTGACAGAGTTGTACACCGAGGTGTTTACATTAGCAGGAGAATATTACTGCTTAGATCATATAGGTCACAAGAAACGTTAAACCAACCAATGGAAGGAAAATTCGATTATCAGCTTAAACAAAACAATGGAAAGGAAAAATGTGTTTAAACACATATTTCAGGGGTATATCCTTCCCAAGGACAAGCGGGGCATGATACCCATGACAAGATAGAAAGTAGAAGACCATTAAAGTAAGGGGAGGAATTTCACGATATTACCCATACAACAGTGTTTGGATAATTGAGTGAGAAACATTTAGCATTGGGCTTCAAATGTTCCTGTTGAAAATCATAGTACCATAGACATGCTTCGAGATAGCATTGACATGGTCTTCAGGTGAAGATCAGACTTTGGAAACACGAAGGATCCATCAGGAATAACTTGTAGAATAAGTCTTACAATTTCCTCAAGGATGAATGGATAACCTTGCTGAAAAGGAATCTATAATGATAGGTCCTCCAGCCGGGGGGGGGTGCTAGGCATGACATCATGTTACCGGGTCATCAAAGGATCAACATCATAACTCTTGGAAAGTTGTCCCAACCATCATATCTGACCGAGATTCAGATCCGATTGGTGTCATGATACCTCGTACTCAGGATGTCCGAGAAGAAAAGGTGCAACACAAATAGACGAAATGACATTTCAAAATTCTCAGGAAATGAACTACGGGAGCGGGTTCTTGAAGCAATAGTTCATCCTTAAACTAAGGAGGGGATGAGAAGGTGGCTGATGGGCTCAGCGACAATTCATCGAGGATTCCAAACGGATGGATTTCCACGATAATGTGAACAAGAAGATGACATTTGTCAGCTCAAATGGTATAATGATGTATGCTCGAGGAAAACATACACAATTAAACATTGGTTGAAAGGTGCACCCGAAATATGGGCTGGGTTGCATGACCAATGTCGGAATGGTGATTCAATAATCAATAGTCTAAGAATTTCACTTCAAAGCAAGAGGCTTGCTAGAAGTTTTGAATTCACACGTCATAGCTCAATTGTCGGTATTCCGGTTGAAAACAATACGGGGGCCAAGGAATGAACGAAGATGGAAAGAAGTATTATGATATCAGGAATTCTTAAGAGGTGGTGAAATTCTCACCACATCCTTGACAAAAGGAGATGGTAATACTTCCGAGGTAAGGAAGATCAACTGCTGGGTAGCAGGGATCTCAAGGTTTACACAAAACACGAACAACTTGTGTTGAACGGAAGGCAATAAAGTGGTCGATGATAATACAATTCATCAAGGGCAAGGATGGTATTTCTCATCATGGATTCAATTGATATCCTGGATGAGCTCAGAATGTAGATGATCACGACACCTTTGTCGCGAGAGTTCATGAAGATGTAATCGATCGGCGACGACAACAAGTCAAAGTAATGATGAAGTGAAAGGTTATTGGAACCAAGGGTACGACACAAACTCGAAACCAAGCTTGTTGTTCAAGGCGAAATGATATGACAATGAGGATCGACGTAAGGTTAGTTCATCGTCGAAAATTGCGCTCCGAGAAGAAGGACCGGGTAGCACAGTTAAAATAATCACGACAATGATATAGCCAAACAGGCTAGGAATGGCGTGATCGGGTACAAACTCGTACTTATAGAAGCTTACTAAAGAGTTGTTGAACCGTAGTGCGGACTCGGTTCAGTTATCGGTGTCTTTGAGTGTTTAATAACTCAGAGCCCGCGAAAAACTGGATTCAGTGGGAAGGTAGCACTTGATGAAGAACTCATAAAAAGTTATGCAGTCCCATGATAATCTCGAGATACCAGGGGGGTAATACTCGACACAAGATCAAAGTAAAGGTTGGACTGGTGTATTGATCCATAGAAGACAATTGTTTTAACTTGTCCGAGAAATGGGATCAAAGAAGAACAATCATGGTCGGAACCACGGTTGCAAGGGCTCAATTCACAGATACCATATGTTAGTTATCAAGGAAATAGTTATTGTTACAAGAAGCTTCCATGATAGGATCTATATCGTGTCCATGGGCATGAACACAAAGGTTCAAGGTCGACTCCCACTTCTCCAATGCATACCCTTTCATTCACTTCTCGCTTTCGGTGAAGTTATGGCGTTGAAATTTTATCTGGCAAAATACCAGAAGAGTACGACTCGTGAAAACTTTCGAGTTCACACATATTAAGGAAGGCATAGGTTCAACCCATCGGGGCATCTTAGAATCATATACCAGAATCTTTTTAGAAGTAATTAACTCAAGCTCGAAGGCAGAGCATGGTTGAGAAAGCAGACGATACAATTTACCAAAGGCATTATGTATCCGAGGAAGGCTCACAAGGTTATTGAATATGAAGGGCGTTGTCAGATAAAATCCAACAAAGGATCTGGTGGTCCACAAGGGATCTGACGTGAGCATCGGTACTCAACTAGGGGAAGCAGATTATAGAAACAACTGACTAACTCAATTGTCAAATGCAAAGGAATTATGATTTCCAAATCAAGGGATCAGAAGCAATGCTCTGATTAGGGGTGGATAAGTTGAATAGCCTTAGGGTACAATCAAAGACAATGGGATTGGTCGAGAACCAATTCCAGTTAAAAGAATGGCAGCTCAGCCGGAAAAGTAATTTATAAGGGTCAATGATGATTGCGTGTATTCGCAAACATATTGAGTCAACAGACTCAAAATGATAATGACAAGGAATGTCAATATGACTACGAGACTTATGGGATTAACCATAATGCAAGTAAGCAAGAATTTCAAGAGCCAAAGGCCCCAAAGGATTTTCGGAAGATCGAATATTATTTTGAAGACTTTTGTGAAACACATGAACAACTGGGGATGAGCGGATACTCGACAAGTGCGAGGATTTATTTGAAGGGGGTATTCATGTGGCAAAGAACTGCTAGGCAGTAGGCACAAAGTATTCTCGGAACAATAGGGAAAACTTCGGGGTATCTTGTAATAACAAGATTAACTGGGAATAAAAGTAAGAACGACAGGCGTAAGTATTCATCCATAGGGACATTTCGGTGGTAGGGAATTACAAAAGCGACAGGCACAAGGTCTCGAGAGAATATCGAAGAGTATCTTCAAATTCTTCTGGTTCACGGAGCAATCACCTGTAGTGAGGGGTTCTCCGGGAGGAAGTAGTAACGAGATCCTAAAGTTAGATTTTAGTAAAAATCGTTTAACCCGAATAGAAGAGAGTTCAGAGTCCCAGAGTAAAGGTCGAGGAGTAAAAGATCCTAATACCACCCGATGGCGACGTGGGCCCGTAAGGCACACAGCCAAGTTAGTAAAAGTTTTGTATTGACTAGACTCAACTTCGGCCAAGGAGTGTGGAAGGGGGATTCCTACAGGCAGTCGGCTCTGATACCAACTTGTGACGCCCCTGATTTAATCGTACACTAATCATGCACGCAAATGTGTACGATCAAGATCAAGGACTCACGGGAAGATATCACAATACAACTCTACAAATAAAATAAGTCATACAAGCATCATAACACAAGCCAGGGGCCTCGAGGGCTCGAATACAAATGCCCGATCATAGACGAGTCAGCGGAAGCAACAATATCTGGGTACAAACATAAGTTAAAAAAGTTTGCCTTAAGAAGGCTAGCACAAACTGGGATACAGATCGAAAGAGGCGCATGCCTCCTGCCTGGGATCCTCCTAACTACTCCTGGTCGTCGTCAGCGGGCTGCACGTAGTAGTAGGCACCTCCAGTGTAGTAGTCGTCATCGACGGTGGCGTCTGGCTCCTGGGCTCCATCGTCTGGTTGCAGCAATCGAGTAGAGATAGGGGGAAAAGGGGGGACAAGGCAACCGTGAGTACTCATCCAAAGTACTCGCAAGCAAGGAACTACACTATATATGCATTGATATATGTGTAAAGGGCCATATCAGTGGACTGAACTGCAGAATGCCAGAATAAGAGGGGGATAGCTAGTCTTATCGAAGACTACGCTTCTGGTCGCCTGTCTTGCAACAGGTAGAAGAGGGCATGTTGAAGTCCTCCAAGTAACATCACATAGCAGTAATCCTACCTGGCGATCCCCTCCTCGTAACCCTGAGAGAGAGCGACCGCCGGTTGTATCTGGCACTTGGAAGGGTGTGTTTTATCAAGTATCCGGTTCTAGTTGTCATAAGCTCAAGGTACAACTCCAAGTCGCCCTGTTATCAAGATCACGGCTATTCAATAGATTAACTTCCTGCAGGGTGCACCATCTTACCCAAGACGCTTGATCCCATTTGGCGGACACACTTTCTTGGGTCATGCCCGCCGCGGAAGATCAACACGCCGCAGCCCCACCTAGGCACAACAGAGAGGCCAAGACGCCGGTCTAAACCTAAGCGCAGGGTTCAGGCCCATCGCCTCGAGCACACACCTGCACATTGCGAGGGCGGCCGAAGCGACCTAGTCTAGCGGCGTTCAGTCCAATCCGGCGCGGCGCCGCTCCGTCGACGACGTCTGAAGTGCTTCGGTGATACCACGACGCGGGATACCCATAACTACTCCCGCGTAGATGGTTAGTGCGTATAAGCTCGTAGCCAACTCAGATCAAATACCAAGATCTCGTGAAGCGTGTTAAGTATCCATGAACGCCAAACAGGCCAGGCCCACCTCTCTCCTAGGTGGTCTCAACCTGCCTGCCGCTCCGCCACAAAGATCCATCCAGAGGGCCGTCGGGACAAAGGTCCTTTCAGCCCCAATCCGTGAATCACTCATGGTGCTCCACAAGCCGACCCGACTTTAGTCTCCACATGTATCATGTATAAAGTATATAGTATATACCCGTGATCACCCCCGAGTGATCACGGCCCGATAGTATAGCACGCAGACGGACAAGAATGTAGGGCCACAGATGAAAATACTAGCATCCTAAACTAAGCATATAGGATTGCGGTAAAGGTAACAATGAGAGTAACAAGGACAAGCTATGCATCGGGATAGGTATAATGAAAGCGATAACATGCTACACTACTCTAATGCAAGCAGTATAGAGTAGAATAGGCGATATATGGTGATCAAGGGGGGGGCTTGCTTGCCGGTTGCTCGGCAAGAGAGAGGGGTCGTCAACACCGTAGTCGATCACAGGGGTACAGCAGCTGACCTCGGGTCACCGGAAAAAAAAATGTAAGGGGAACATAATAAATAACAGAGCAATCAAAGCATAACATGACAAATGCGGTGCTAGAGGTGATCTAACACAGGATAGGTGATACCGGTGAAGGGGAAAACATCCGGAAAATATCCCGGTGTTTAGCGTGCAGAGAGGAGCCGAAGGGGAAAGTTGCGAGTTCGATAGGTTAGGGGGTGTGTCGGACGAGCGGGTCGCGTATCTCGTTCTGAGCAACTTTCATGTACAAAGTTTTTCCATCCGAGTTACGGATTATTTTATATTAATTTTCAAAGTTTTAATTCATTTTCTCATTTATTTTAATTCGAAATTAATGTTAAATTGCTAGATGTACCCAGCACAGTGTACACAAAAATTGTACACAGGCTGACAAGTGGGACCAAGGGAACCCAGTTGACCAGTCAAACTTTGACTGGTCAATAGGGGTGGGGCCCCTGTCATTGACTGTCTAGTTAAGTAATTCTCAGTTTTAACTAATCCAGTTATTAGACTAATTAATCCTTAGTTAATTAAGTTGATTAGCTTTTTAATTAATTATTTAACTAATTAATTATATGTTTTTTACTTCCTTTTTTAGAAAAGGGATGGGACCTGCTGGCGGTGGCCCATTTGGCCACCGGAGGCGGTTAATGGGGCGGGCGTGGGGCTGGGCGCCAGCCCGCTTGGGCACGCGCCTAGGGAGAGCGCCAGAAGCTGGGCGCCGCAGGTAGCCGTGGCTGCAGGCGCCGGCCGAGCGGCGAGAGAGCCGGCAGGCGCGCACGGCGGAGGCCATGGCCCGACGCGGCTGGGCGTTCGGGTAGTGGGCGGGCCGCCCAGTGGGCGACGCCACGCGATTTAATCGGAGCGGGCAGCAGAGGTCGGGGTGAGTGGGCGCGGTCGGCGGCCGTCGTGCAGCTGGGCGGGCACCGGAGTTGGCTGCGGGCGAGTGGGCGCGTTCACGAGGAGGGCGAGCAAAGGCGGAGCGCCGTCGCTGCTGGCGTAGTCGGCGCGGCGGCGGCGCATTTACGTGGGCGGCAGAGGCGAGGGCCGCCATGTAAGGCGCTAAGCGGGGAAGGAGGACCGGGTCCTCACCGTCCATTGAGGAAGGGCGTCGGCGCGATGGCGACCGGTGGGAAGAGGACGAGGAGGCGATCCGGCGGCGGCGGCGGGCGGCGTTGGCGTGATGGCGACCGTGATGGAGAGACGTGGACGCGAGCGACGGGACGAGGCATTCGGCGGTTCCGCCACGGCGCGCGGTCATAAACGGGCGGCGCGGCGCGAGGGCGTTGGGGACATGGCGGGGTGGAGTCGGTGGGGCGGCGCCAGGCGACGAGGTCCTCGGACAGCGGCGCGTGGTGGCGCCGGGAGCGGAGCGCCGGCCAGATCGGGTCGTGGAAGGGGCTGCAGGGACGAGGTAGGTCGGCGGAAGTGCAGCGGCGGCGCAGTTCACGGGAGGACGGGCTTGGTGGGCCTCCCGATCCAGATGGGATCGAGAGGAGAGGGGGGTAGAGGGAGAGGCGAGCGAGGGGAGAGTGGGGGATCGGGCAGAGGAGTGGGGGGGATCGTGTGCGGTAGTGGCTAGGGTTTCGGGAGTGGGGAGGGGGTTATGCTGGGGGCGACTGGGCCGGCCTGGGTCCCGATGGCCAGCTGGGCCGACGGGGGGGGGTTCTCTTTCTCCTATTCTTTCTTTTGTTTTTGCTTTGCCTTTTTTTTCTTTTACTTTTCTTTTCTGTTTTATGTCTAGTTTTCTTTTATTTTAGTTCTACAAAATACACCAATGGTTCCTAAATTGGTATTTCTTATACATACTACTGCCACATTAATTTGGGTAACTAAATAAAATAGTTTAATATTTTATTTATTGTAAAAGGAATTCAACTAATTGTTTTTGCTACTATTCAAAACATTTTAGGGTATTTATGACTTTTATAAAAGTGTGGTTCCTCCATAATAATTACTTATGAATTATTTGGAACCACCCGAACATTTTAGTTTTAATATTAGAAAACCTTTAATGTTTGACTTGATTTTGAATTTGAATTTGAATCGGTTTCGAACTATCACGAGATTTGTAACAGTAATCGAGGTGACGTGGCATCATTAGCAGAGGTTCACTGTAGCTTAAATACCCGGGCGTCACAGCTGATACCTCTGTATCTATCTCCACAACACTGCCCGGTGACCTCTTTTCCACCTCTGCTTTGAAGTTGTAAAGCATCCTAAATGTATTTGCCCAATCACCATATAAATTTTTCATTGCCCTTTGTTTTGCCTTCCACACTGTGGTATATTTCAGTTTAATGGGGTACATCTTTTCCAAGTCTACTTTGAGTTTCTTGGCAGTAGTGTTTGGTGTTTTGGCCAAAATTGGGGTGATCTTTTCTGCAACCCAAAATTGTGATGTCATGGTTGATACTCTCTGTGAACTTGTAATACAAGTATGTTGATTGGGGATTTGGTTAACCCTGACAGTACTTCCATCAGGTTGCAGTCTAACAGATATGTACCACTTGCAAGGCTTCACACTACCATCAAATCCTCTGCACCTCGCATAAAACTTTTTTCTATCAGTCCAAACAGTCTTGGCATCAAACTCATGTTTCACTGCATAAGTCTTGAAACACATCCTAAACTCCTTCATGCTTGAGAACAACTTGCCTACTTCAATGACAGGGTTTTCTTTGTCATACACATGCACCAGCTCATCATCATGTGCATCATCTACTTCATCTGCAGCTTGTTCCATCAACTGTCCATCTACTTCTTCATCAGCATTAGCAGGCAAACTAGATTCACCCCTCTCCTGCTTATCTCTGTCATCGACTGGAATGCCAAAAAGTTTGGCCATCTCAATGTCAGGCATTGGTGCAATGACCAAATCAGTAGGCTCATCTAATTCAACTACATTCCAATCAACAGTTGTTGCAGTTTCAGTGTCAGTTCCAGTCACCTATCCCTCTTCGACTATTACTGTAAGTTCAGTACACATGGGAATCAATGGCCTCTGTGTAGCCCAATCATCGTTTACCATCTGCGCAGCCAATTGTGATGGCACATATCCAACCTTTGAAAAAATGTTCAGATCAACGAGCTCAGCAAAAGAATTAGCCCGTTTGCTTGTCCAGCCGTTTTGCCGATCGATTTCTTCAACAATCTGTTCACCATCTTCTATTCTAACATACTCTCCTTTTCAATCATCAAACTGCAACAGTGATACTTCTTGCTTTGGACCCCAAACAATATTCTCCCCTATTTTTTCACCCATTTCTTCACTGCCGTCTCTCCCATGTTCTGTAGAACTTGTGGATCAATCTCTGTAAATTCAACATCCCAATTAACAATTGTATCTCTCTCAATGTTCTGTATGCTACCATCAACTAATTTTTCCTTTAATGAAAAGAAATTGAATGTCAATTCTAAATGGGAGGATTGGGCCCCCCTCTGAAGGTTGGGGCAACATTCCGGTAGTGAGTGAATTTTTGGCCCAACGCCCCTCGGGCCTGTGTTCCCAGCAATGGATATGCGTAACCGCTTAAGTGTCCAGAATGCCGGAGAGAACCCCTTTTTTTTATTCGTGTGGGCCACCGGCTAGGGTTGGGTTTCCCAGTTCTAAATCTCCCCAAGAGGCTCCCTTTAAATGGAAACGGTGCCGTCGTCGTCCTTTGGGGGCCCCCGGCCCGTGGTTTTCTAGTGCACCGATCAAGTTCGTCCTTGAACCGAGTCCGGGTCGGGCCCCCCAGTCCGGAAAGGTGCCCTGGTTGAATGACCCCCGGCCATGGGGCCCCTGTGGGGTGGGTCCCCCCCATCTGGGGCCCCCCGGCCCCCCGCCTTGAAAACAGGGGGGTCCCCGGCCCCCGGTCTTTGTGTCGCCCGACCCCCGGTCCCCCCGCCCCTTTGGGCTCCTTCCTCCACCCCCGGGGGGATTTTGCAACCGATGGGGAAACCCCGTTTTTTGGGCTGTACTTCGCCACTTAACAAACCCGGTCTTAAATACCTCCCGGCGGGGGCCGTTTTTGGGCGCCGCCCTTTACCGCCGGGCCCCGGGGCCACCCCGTTTTAAAAACCCGTGCGGGTTCACAGACCGGTCACCCGAAACGCGGGCCGGCCCCCGGGGCCCGATTTAAAACCCTCATTCCTTTCGGGTGATTTCCAATGGGTACAGCTTGTGGGTTATTGATGCCTGGGCAACAGAGGGTTTCCCGGCCCACCTAAGTGGTGGCGGGGTAATTTTTTGTTTGATGCCCGGGCTGGAACATGGTCCCGCCAATGTATCCGGGGCAAAGGACTCTAAACTTTTTACCCTATTGCACCACCCCAGCAACCCCCCTTTGGGTCCCGGGTTTGGGGACCACCCGACCCACTTTTTGCGGTACCTCGACCACGGTAAAATTTCCATGAAAAGCGGCAAAAGGCACCCCTTCTTGAAAGGGTTTGACTACCATCGGATTGGGGCGGTGGGGTTCCTCGGGCCTTTTCTTTGGGCCCAGCGTGCAAGTTGGATTTGGGGATTTAATCTGTTTAAGGAAACAATTAGTAGGTCTCGGGTTGTATCCAAATAGATTTAGTTAAAAATTTTCCCGGAAAAAAAGATATTCCCAAAATCCCTATTTCTAAAACCACCATGGGCGTGGCCGAAACCAAAACCCGTATTAAAGTAATTATAGTACCGCCCATTTTGTGAGAACTTCGACGACGTTCTCACGGCGCCCGATTAACACTACATGAGAAATGTCCCCTTCGTCAGAGGCTCGCCAGATCCTAAACTCCTCCAAAAATTAACAAAGCAACCAAACCAAGCAAGCTGCCTAAACCAAGCCGACTTGGACCGGGGAACACCAAATTGGCGACTTGGAAGTTTTCTTAGGGCTGCCCCGGGCCGTCATCCAAAAGGACTCCGGGACCTCCACACCCCGGGGGGTCGGCGGCTTCCCAAGGGCCACTCAGGAAGTAACAACGCCCCCCTTGGCGTCCACCTCCGGGTACGGCGGGGGCACCTCAAGTGAGATGGAAGGCGGGGCCCGGGAGGTTCTAAAGGTCGCATAGCAGGGCTCCAGCAGAATAGGTGGGCCTTGGAAGGCCCTGGGGTCGAATCGGATGGGAGGGTACCTGGTCATCCGACTAACACAGGTGGTCTTAAAAAATGTTAGTTCGTTACTACTTGCGTCCTTCAGCGGTCTCTGTAAAACACAAGACCAGTATGTGGGCAATTGAGGGGTAATAATACCCGTTTGTTTTCCATAGCAAAATTACCATTTACTTTACATAAAACAGGGTAAATAAAGATTACTTTCGGGCCCAACACCGCCTTGGTCCCTGGGCCATTCTTGGTTCCACGGCAACGAAGAACCAAACACGTGGCCACTTTAAACCCCCCAAACCTAACCTCGCCTTTTTCCTAACAACCAACTTTGTCCACCCCAAGGGACCTAGAAAGCGCTTGCCAAACCGCGGGGCTTTGTGCGTCAGGGTCGTGATCCAAACCGTCAAACTCTGGAAATGTGCGATAAGGTTCAAAGGGAAAACCAAGATCGTGGCGTGTGGGATCATTGACTTGGCAAGGAAGAGCCACTCTTCTCCACGTTACTTGCCTTTGCAAATTAAATAAAACCCCCCGGGGGCCTTACAACATGAACACCATTGTGCTTTTGGGCATTTAGTTTCAGTATCAATTTTATTTTATTTTAATCTTGTCCCTTATAAAGCCCAACTGGAAACAATTGTAACCAGATTGGATTAGCTTATTTAAGGGTTTTAGGTTGTAAAGTTAACAGAATAACAGGAAACTTTCTTTAGGTTTGTATTTTGAAAAACATGGTTCTTTTCTATGCAGATTTATATTTAGTAGAATAGCATTTTTGTATCAAAAATTGTTGCCAAAAAAAAGATTAATAAAATATGATAGGAACTTTACTTTTCTGAATTTAACCCTATAAAGGACAACAAGGATCTTGAACTTTCCGGGCCCCAAAGGGGACCGAGGTAGGTGACCCTGGTAAAAATTTAGGAAATAATCGGTTTAGGTTCACCAAAAATTCCAGCTAGAAAAGTTCCAACAGCCGTTGCTAAAAAATCCTCGCCCTGAGCCACCCTGCAAGTTTTCCATTAATCGGTTAATAATAAGGGTTTCCTTCCCCATAATTCGGGTTTTTTGGTTTCCTTTGCCAATTGTCCTTTGGGGGCCCCATGCCTCTTTTTTGTGAAAGAGAAAGGTTGGAATTGCCAAAAACCCTCGGTAAAAAAAAAAACCCAAAATCCGGGGGGTTTAACTTTTTTTTAAAAAAAGTTTATCCCTTTTGGGGGGGACCACGGGGCCTTTGGGCCGGGCCCCCGGGTGGGGCGGGGCGGGGCCCCCCCCACCCGGCCCGGCGGAGCAGGGGGGCCGCCAGGGGGGAGGCGCGAACCCCCTGCGGAACTTTTCCGTTTCGGTATTTTGTTTCGCAATTTGGCGCCGAACGGGAAAGGGCCGGTTTGAAGGGGCGTTCCCCAGGGGGGGCGAAGGGGGAACCACCGGGGCTTCGCCTTACGGAGCGACGCATGGGAGAACCGCTTTAGCTTAGCGGAGGAGCGGGTCACCGCGGGGAAGGCTCGGGCCGTTGGCCGACCTAAGGACCCCATTGGGCCCCGGGGCTTGGCTTTTCCACCTTTGAGGGTGCGAGAAAGAAAAATCGGGCCCACCGTATTTAGAGGGTTTGGGGGTTTTGAATTGTTGAAGTGGGAAAAGGGCGAAGGAAATCTACCATTTTGTTGGTTTGGCGCAAGTTTTACCCGAGTTCAAACAGTTTAGTTTTTGTTGGCAATTTCCAGGGCTTTGGCTTCGCCGATTTGCCAGGAAGGAAAGAAGGGAAGATGGATGAGCGAATAAAGATTTTTTGTGCATGGGTGGTTTAGAGTTTTAGTTATTGGGCGTTAGGAAAGGTTGAAAAATTTAGGCACAGAGAGCTTTTTATTTTTTTGGGTGGTTGGGTTTTTCTTTATTCCTTAATTCTAAGTCTTATTTATAAAAAACATTGTCTTAATTGTTATTCTTTATGATTTATTGGTATTTTATTAAAAGTTATATTAATGTAGGTCACTTTGTTTGCAAATAATCAAATTTTGTATTTATGAATTTTTAATGTTTTTTATTAATTATAAAAAATTATTTGACAAACAATTTAGGTTTTTATATTAGAAAACAAAAAGGTTTTATTTGTTGTAGGGATTTGAAAAATTGACTTAAAATGTTAACCAAAAACCCGGGTCTAAAAATTTATTATTTTTTAAAAAGATTTTTTTTATCTAAATGTAAATTTTCATCATGATTAAAGCTTTATAATTGGCAAAAAATTATGTTTTGGTCATGGAAAATTTTAAGTTAATGGGGCTCTTTCAGGTCCATTTGGAGTTCCTTTGGAGTGTGTTGTTTGGCATTGGTGGATTTCACAAAAGGTGATCCAAGGGTGTTTCCCGGATTGGGAAAAAATGAAATGGAGGTTGTTTTCCCAGGTGATACAGTTGCCCTTGGGGTTTCCTCTTTTCTAAATTTCAACAATCCCAAAACCAATTTGGTCACCATGGTTATGTATTTACATCCATTTGGGGGGGGTTTTAGCGGTTCTTTCAACCCCAAGCCGGCCAAAAGGGGCCCCTTTTAACGGAATTTGGTCCCCTGTTCATAAACCTAGGGATTGCGGGGCCTAGATAAATTTCTTTTCTCTCTTGGAAGCAAAAAATGCCTCCTCGAGTTTGGGCCTTGGGGGGGCCCTACCACATAATCAATGGCAATTCCAACCATACTCTCCTTTCTTTTCTCAAGTCAGGCCACTGGCCAAGGGGTTAATCGTGCCCAGCATTTTTTCCCCAACCCAAAGGGGATAGAGCTCACCCAATAGGCTCCTTTACCTTGCGAGGATCCCCTAAATTCGTTACCATTTTAAACCAACCCCTTTTTAACTAAGGAAGGATATTCGGACCAAATTTCTTTTCAAATTCTTTTTCCTCTAAATTTGTTTAAAATTTTAATTCAACATCCATTTATTTGGGCTAAAACCCCACTCAACAACCTAGGGAAAATGAATGGCTTCAAACCCCAAAGAGCATCCTGTATGGCGACCGAGCCCGGGAGAAGACAGGGAAAACCCTTAATTCTGATTTTGGAGGGGGAGGCCCACTTTTAAGATCCCCATCCCAAATTCCCGGGTTCAATTACGATCCACCAGCGAGATCAGGCCAGAAGGGGGGGGGCCCGGGTTTTGAACCATAATTTTCGGCGAAAGGGGGGGTGGTGGGGAGGGTATTCCACCAACGCGCCCAGAAAAATCGCGGCTTCGAGAACCTTATGTTGGAAAAAAAGCCAAACCAAAATTTTCCCCTTTACCCCGCCTTACCCTCCACCTTTTTCTTATTTAGGCCCTTCCTAACCCCCCAATTTTCCCTTACCTTTCCAAACCCCTTCCCAATTTCCCTAACCCTTTCCGCCAACCCATGCTTTCCCTTTTCCTCCTACCATAAAACCCCTTCGGAGGTGGTGCTTGGGTGTATTAGTCAGATGTCCCTTACCTTTCATCGTTTTTTCCCCAGCCCTTCTAAGGTGTCCATTTGGGGGCCGGGGGACCTAGTGGCCCCCTCCTCCGGGCCCTTGCGGCTCGGTGCTTGGTATACCACCGGGATCCCTATTCCAGCAGAGGTTGGCGTAAAACCCCCCGTCTCCAAATTCGTTGCGGTTAAACCTGGCAAACCCAGCCCCCTTCTCCTGCTCCAATTCGCGCTCCAAAGACCCGGGGCCGTGGGCGGCCTTTCGCCCCCGTGCCTCGGGTGCCCACAACCGCCCGTTTGTCCCCGTATCTGTTGTTAAAGAAACGTGATCACCTCCCGGGCCCCCGTTAAACGCCGGCAAAAGGGGCCCAAGTGTACTGATCCTTAACGCTTGGTTCGGGTAAAAATCCCCTTTGAACAAACGGGCGCCGGGAAGGTTTGGCGAACTGCTCCCCCCGCGCGAAAAGTGGCAACTGGGTCAACTTCCCTGGGTCCCGGGTCCCCGGTTCATCCAAAGGCCCGCCCCGGGTCCGGGAAAAATTTGAAGGGCTTTTCAACAAAGCCTGCAAATCCTGCGGGTTTCCGGGGGGGTTTTGGGAAGGGAAACCGGAAAAACCCGGGTTTACTTTTAGGGGAAGGCGGAGGGAAATTCGGTTCATATTAGGGGGTTTGGACACGGGGCGGGCTCCGCGTTGGCAACTTTCATTCGTTTTCCCTCAATTCGAATTTTTAAATTTTCAAAGTTTTTCATTTTCAATTTTTTTAACGAAATTTGTTTTCTGAGTCCCACGTGCAAAAATTGTCGGCAATCGGGCCGTTGCCGTCAAACGGTGCGGTAAACCTTGATTATTTCGTTAAAACCTTTTAACAATCTTTTGACTAATTAACCTTGAATTAAGGTTGCTTTTAAAATTTTTAACAAAAATTGCCCCCCTTTTTTTTGGGGGCGTGGGACCGGCCCACCCCTCCCCAGGCAAAGGGGCTGGGTGGCCCCGGGGCCCACCTTTGGGGGCCGTGCGGGGGGGGGCCCCCGGGCCAAAAGGGCCCCGGGGGGCCTGGAGAGCGGGTTGGGAGGGGTCCCAAAGGGGCCCCCCAAAATGGCCAAAAAGGGGGGGGGGCCGGGCCCCTTTCAAAAATTTTGGGAATGGGCCAGAAAAAAACGGGAAAACGGCCTTGTATTTCCCCCGGGGCCAAAGGTGGGCGACGCCGACGGCGGGGAAACGGGCCTACCTCCTTGGAGAAGGCGCGGCGCATGGGCCCTAAAAAGGGCCCGGCACGGCAACCGGGAGCAGCCTAGAAAGGGGGGCCGCGGGGGCCCCATTCCGGCGGGTTCCCCTGGGTTTCTAAAGGCGGCGCCGGCTTGGGTGGTGGGAAGGGGGCCCCGAGCCCGGGGGGGTGGGGGGGCCCCCGGCAGGTCGGAAAAGGCCAGCTTTGGGGGGTGCCGGCGGGTTGGGGGGGACGGGCGGTGGGTCCCGATCGTGGGACGGGGGGGCGGGGGAGGGGCGGGAGGAGTGGGGGAGGGGGGGGGGGACGGTCAGTGGCGGGTTTGGGGGGGGGGGGTTTCTTTAGGCGTGGGCGGCACGGGCCCGATGGGTGGCCCGGAGGTTCTCTTTTCCCTTTTTTCTTTTGTTTTTTTTTTTTTTTTACTTTTCTTTTTTTTGTTATTTTCTTTTATTTTGTTCTCAAAATAAAATGGCCTAAATTGGTTTGATAATACCCCATTTTTGGGTAACAAATAAAAATTTAATTTTTATTTAGAAAGAATTCAAAATTGTTTTGTCACAAAACAAGATATTTATACTTTTATAAAAGTGTGGTTCCCCCAATAAATTAAAATTTGGCCACCGAACTTTTTTAATTTAAGAAAACCTTTAATTTTGCTTTTTTTTTAATTTGAACGGTTTGCTTCCAATAATTCAGGTGGGTGGCATATTAAGGCCTTTGAAAACCGGGTACTTCTCCCCCTACAAAAACTGTCCAATTTGAGGGAAATGGGAAGGGGATTGGGTTGGAAAACAACGGATCCTTTGGCTTGGTTCTTTCTCGAAGGGGATCCCTTTAAATGCTTCATTTTACCTTGGGCTTTAAAGTTGTATCCTTTATTTCCATCACTTGGAAAATAATGCCAACCGGTTCTGGTTCATTTCGAAAATGAGGAATGGCTTATTATTTAATCTTGGAAAAAAAGCAAATAAGGAAAAATGAATTTTCAAGGTTAGGCAATTTGTTGTAAAGGGTTGAAAAGGATTAAGGCAATGGGAATAATTTTATGGATAATAAAACCATGGGGTGGCCTGTTAATCTAAGTAAACATGGGTTGACAATGGTTTTAAAAAATTTATCAAAGGGGTTATGGGAAAGTGGGTTAACTAAAAGGGTTACATTTACTTCATGAAGAAAGACTTGGGAGGATGAATCGTTTTCGGCCGTCGAAGAGGCGAGGGGGAACCATTTTCCCCTTTTTTAAGGCCAATAACAAAGTTTGTATCTTTACAAATGCATCAACAAGGTAAAAGGGCTTTGAGGTAACATTTTACTTAGCGGGAGAAAACTGCTTAGTCTATTACGCTTCCAACCAATAAGGTTGTTACCTTCCAATGGAAAGGAAAATGTGTTTCCTTTGGGTTTCCTTCCCAAGGCCGGGGCATGTACCCATGCGATGGTAAAGACCTTGGGGGGAATTTCCAAACCCCTGGGAAATTGGGAAAACTTTAACAGGGCCAAAGCGGAAAATCTTCCAAGAATGCGGAAAGCAGCAGGGGGAAATCAGATTTGGAAAACGGGATCCATCAGAAAACGAGAATGTTTCCCCCAAGGTGGGCCTTTTGGTCTTTGAAGGCCTCCGCCCGATTGAAGGCAGGCGCCGACCGGGTCCGGACCTATCTCGGAAATTTCCCCCCATTCGCGGAATTGTCCTTGGTTCTGTCCCTTCCGGATGCGAAGAAATGCCCTGGCAAATGTTTCTTTGGAAATCACGGGGGGCTTGGCTTTCTCCTTCTAAGGGGGATAGAAGGGGTTGAGGGTCGGCGAAATTCTCGGTTCCAAGCAGGATTTCCCGTTGGAACAAGAAGGAACTTTGTCGCTCAAATTTTATGTATGCTGGGCTCCAAAAACATTGGGAAATCCCAAATTCTGGGTTGAGACCAGGGGAAGGGAAAAACTAGCAAGAATTTCACTTGAAAGGCTTTGAGTTTTTTTTATGTAATTGGGATTCGGGAAAACAATTGGGGGGTGACAAATGGGAAAAATTTTGTATCAATTTTAAGATGGTGAAATTTCACCACTTTGACAAAAGGGTTAATACTTGGGTGGAAGTAACCTTGGTGAGGGATTCAAGGTTTAACCCCAAAATTGTTTGGCAGAAGGAATAAAGTGGTCTGTTCAATTCATAAGGGCAAGGTGGTATTTTAAGGTTAATTATTCGGGACCGAATGTAGATATAAAATTTAGGAGTTTGAAGATGTAATCATGGGAAACCGTCAAAGTAATGATGAAGGAAATTATTGGAAAAATGGACAAAATTCAAACCAAGTTGTTTTCAAAGGGAAATGTATAATAGGATGGGTAAGGTTAGTTCTTGTTGGTCGAAAAAATTTAAGGTTAAAATTCAGACTGATATAGAAAAGGTAAACTTGTCAAACCGATTTAAAGTTTTAAGGTTGGAAAAGGGCACCGGTTGTTTGCTTTGAGGTTTAAAATTGACCCAAAACGGAAAGGGGAAGGTAGCATTGATAAAATTAAAAATTAGCGCCCTGTAATTCCGGTCCGGGGGCGCCGAAAAAAAGGGGACTGGGAGCCATGGCTTGTTTTCTTGAGTGGGCAAGAAGCAACAGGCGGAACCAGGGCAAGGGCTAATTCCGGGTCCGTTGTTTCGGAAAATTTTTGTTGGCTTTGAAGGCATTCGGTCCAGGGAGAAACAAAGGAACGCTCCCTTCTAATCTACCCCATTACTTTACTTCGAGAAAGGCGTTAAATTTTACGGAAAAACGAAACGCTGGAAAACTTTCGGTTCCCTTTGGAAGGAAGGCAAACCCCGGGGACGAAAAAATTTTTAAAGTAATTAACTAAGCCGGAAGCAGGGAAAGCAACGTAAATTTACCCAAAGGCTTTGACGAAGGCCCAAGGTTAAAATTGAAGGCGGTCGGTTCCCGGACGGGGAGGGGTGGGGCCCGTGGCCGGGCCCCCGGGGGGAGGGGCCCGGGCGGGGGCGGGGGGGGGGGGCGGGGGCGCCGAAGGGGCCCCACCAATCGGGGGGGGGGAGGGGGGGGGGGGGGCCCGGGCGGGTGGGGGGGGGCAGGGAGGGTTTGGGGGGGGGGCCGGGGGGGGGGGGGCCGGGTTTTGTGGCCCGGGGGGGGGCCCCCAAAAAGGGGGGGGGGGCCCCCAAAATGGGGGGGGGGAAAAGGGCAAACCCCCCAAAAGGGGGTTTAAAGGGGAAAGGGAAAGGGCCCCGGAAAAACTTTGGGGATGGCCTTTAAAAAGGGGGGGAACCGGGGAAGGGGGGCCGGGGGGCCTAAGGGGGTGGGGGGGAAGGGGGTTCCGGGGTTTAACCGGGGGCGGGGTTTGCAAGGACGGGCCAAACCCAAACCCCGGGGTCCCGTAAAGGGCGGGGGGGGTTGGGAAACCGGGGGTTTGGGCGGGTCGGGGTCTTGGGGGTTTTTGGGGGGTTTGGGGAGGACCCGGGGACTTTCCCAAGGGGGGGGGCCCCCGGTTTTTTTTTTTTTTTTTAAAAACCCTTTTTTTTTTTCCAAAAATAAAATGGTTTTTGGTTTCAAATTTAAAAATTAAAATTTTAAATTTTTTGGAAAAATCCATGGGTGGCCCATTTCCTTTTTTTTTCTTTTTGGTTTTTTCTTTTATTTTTTTTTTAAAATTTTTTTTAAAGTTTTAATTTAACCTGGAAAATTGTTTTTTTAATTTGAATTTTTAAAAAAAAATTTTTTTTTTTTGGGAAAAGGGTTCCTTTTGTTAAAAACCCCAAAATTTTTTAAGCCCTTTTTTTTGGGGTTTTTAAAATTAAATTTTAAACCCAACCATTTTAAAAAATTTTTTTTTTGGAAAAATTTAAAAATGGTAACTTCCCAAGGGGTTTTAAATTAGTGGTGGAAAAATTGGGGGTTTTTCCAACCCAAAGGGTTTAAAGGTGAATCTGGGAAATTTTTAAAACTGGGTTTTAAAATTTTTTTTAATTGGAAAAAGGGAATTTCCTAAAATTTCCCCCCTAAAAATTTTTTCCCTTTGGTCAAATTGGTTTTTCCCTGGGGGACACCCTTTTCCCAAGAAACTTACTTGGAAGGTTTTTTTTCCCAAAATTGGGTGTTTACCCCCTTTGTAAAATTTCCCAAAGGGAAATTTTAAATTGAAAACCGTTTTGAAAAATTTTTAAAAGGGTAATTTGGGTCCCAAAGAAAATGCCACTACTTTATTCTAAACTATATTTTTTCCATCACGACAAGGTACAATTGAAAATAAGATACAACACAACAAGGTACAACTGAAAATAAGATACATCATGGAATTTAAATAAAGCTATATTTAACTACTGAAATAAAGCTACATTAAACTGCAGAAATAAAGATATAAATGATTGCGAAATTTAAAATACTACCACAGGAATCTACTGAATCTAACGTGGATATTTTCCTTTTCCATCGCCAGCTTCTTCTGCTGCCTTGGCCTGACGAGCCCTTTCTTTCTTTCTCTGCCTCTCCGCCTCACGAGCCCATTATTCATTTTCCTCGGCCTAATGCTTTGATCCGAGCAAGGCAAACTCATACCGACTGAAAAAAATGTGTTACACACTTTGCGCAGTGCCGATTTCGAGGATGGCTGGATGAGAGCCTCGGTGTCTCCTTTTATAAGCTCAGACGATAAATAATGGCGAGAAAATTAAGCGGGGAAATTTAGGATCCCTGTAGTGTCGGCACAACAGCTTCCCGCAGCATCGGATTCCCAGTGCCATCGCATCCGCTGAGGCAAAATAAACATAGGCAGGACTGATTCCCGGGCGAAAGAACCAAAAGCGTCCATATTCCCGCGCGTCGGAGTCACCGCTGCGAGTGTAGCTGTCGCGCCTCGGAATCAGCGCCGTTTGCGCACTGTCGCGCGTGCAGCATCACAGGGCATGCCGCCTCACCTGGTGGCGGCCGGGCCCGCTGTCTCGTCGCGCGCGCAGCAGGCCGTGTCGGCAGGGGAGCGACAATGGCAGCTGCGCCGCCTCACCGGTGGCGGCGGGCCCCGTGGCGCTGCCCGTTCCGTCGCGATACGCTGCCTTTGTGCAGAAGGCGTTGTGCTCATGAGGCCGCCTCCTGCGGTGGCGGCCGGGCCCGCCGCCTCGTGGAGTGGCGGCCGGTGACACCTGTCGCCTGCCGCGCCTGCCGCCACTTGTTAGGGGGTCTTTTTTGTTCATTTCGTCCGCAGGGGGTCTTTTTTGGCAATTCCAGTCGGCAGAGGGTCTCTTTTGACAAAAAATCGACTGCCTCTAGGTGTCGCCGTTTCATCTATTTAAATTTATATCCCTGTTCTTTGACAACTAGTAGTACTTGATTAAGTTTGATCTCTCTGACCTAGGTTAGGAGTAGCCGAGTAGGACGATACTAGTAAGAAATTTATTTGTCCACGGTACTAGGGTAGGATGAAATTAAGTTTGTTCTTTATCAGTTGTAGATGTCTTTATAATTTGATTCACACTAATTAGGCAATTTTATGCTTAACAGTCGTTTATTTCTCAATCTTCATCATGTCTTCGAGAAACAGGACATATGATTGTGATTGTAAAAAGCGTAAAAAGAAGCAAAAACCAGTAGCACAACCTCAATTTCAAAAGGGTGCTCATGACGGATTTGTTGTGAAAGAATCTCCATTAAATTGTAAAATCCCAATGATGCCTTGGAGAAGATTAAGTACGAAGACAGTAGAACAGGAAAGCGATATAAAAGAAAAAAAAAAACAGTAGAACAGGACATGCGCTAGAGAGCCCACACTCGTCTCGCGCTAGGCCGTGCTGTCCATTTAGGAAGCGCCCCTAGCAAACACCGGCGACTGACTCTCTGTCCATTTTAAAAAGAGTGACTCTCTCATTACGGTAACTAATAGAATGCCCGTGCGTTGCTACGGGCCTACAATGTATATAAATAAATCAAACAAATGATTAAGGTCGTCTCGAAGGTCGAAGGTCAAAGCTTATTTCTTACACGTCCGGGCGTATTCGGAGATCAAACTGATGCCCAACAGAATCCCCAAAATTCAACCGTTTGGGGGATATGGTTGCCCGGACTCGCCATGTTATTTCCAACACACGTAACACGTGTGCCCAACAAAAACTCCTTCTCATGACGCACCCTTCCCTTTTTCTATCGGACCCTCCCTTTCCCGTTCGGTTTCTCGTCGTAGTGGGACATTTTTCGCTAGAGCCCTCTCCTTAAAAAATGGATGACGCCCATCTCACCATTGCCATGACCCCTCTGTCCTTCACAACCCACTTGCCCAAGAACCTCCAAGGAGGAGTCCCACCCCACAAGGGGAAGCGACATTCGACATATGTTCATTCCCGAAAAAGAGTTTCCCCCCGCTTTGTATACAAAGAAACCAACCGAAACATCCAACGATAGATGCTGGGGCGGAAGCAGCACAGTCACGCCCAAAAGAAAAGAAAGAGAAAATACAAGAGAAACAAACGCCGACAACGGCGGATCGACAAAGAAACGAAGAAGCCTCGTGGCCGCTGCACCCACCGGAGATCTCCCACCAGACTCCGAGCCTCCGAAGCACCAGTACCAATCAACACCTCCAAGAAGGGACGCGACGAAGACGACGCTTCTGCCAAGGGTTTCCTCCGGTACACGGTGAGGAGAGAGGAAGGGTAGCTCCGACGCCCTCCAAGAAGGCCTGGCGGCACCCACAAGCGCCACCGCGTCGATGTCGGCCAAGCCAACAGAGATTTCTCCCGATCCCAACCTCCAACTCAGGCACTCCGAAGCTCGCCGCCAAACAGACCCTCACCCTGCGCCACCCGGACACGAAGCGTTCAACGCTGTCTCACCATGGCACCGTGAAGCATGGTCGGCACGATGAAGAAGAGGAGCCGGGATAAGGCAGCAGCACCGTCGGCACGCGGGAGGGCCCCACCTCCACCGCCGAAGATGGTAGCTGACCGGACGCAATGGCAGGAACACCCCAGGCCCGTGGCCGCACAGGCCCGGCCGGGAACACAGGCCCGTAAAGTTCCCGCCTTAGCGCTGCAGCCGGCACGCCGTCGGCACCGCCGTCCCTGTCCAAGCCGCTCCCCTTCCTCCCCACACCGAAAGCCGCCAAGGGAGGCACCACCACCACGCGCACCGCCGGCCACCACCACCAGGTCGCCGGACCGCTACGGGCCGAGCCGCACCACCGCCCGACGCCCACGACGGAGAGGAACCACCGCAGCCGCCAGCAGCGAAGCGGACCCCAGCCGCCCCGCCGCCCATGCCCCGCCGCCTGCGGGCGGAACCGGCCGCCAGCGGGCGCTCCACCGCGCAAGCCACGCCACGCCGCACCACGCCGCCGGAGGGCGCGCGCCGCCGCGTTGCGGTGCCCCGCGCCCGCACACGAAGGAGGGACCAGCGTCGTCCCCAGCGGAGGAGGAAGAGCAGGCCCGCCGCCGCCGCCGCCGGTCAGCCAAGCCAGCCACGCCCTGGCGGCGGCGAGGGAGGAGGGAGGAGGAGGGGAGACCGGCGGCGGAGGGATCTAGGCGCCCGCCCGGGCCGCCTCGCGGGTGGCGGCGCGGGGGGAGGGGGGAGGAGATGGATCTCAGTAGGATATGACATATGTTCATTCCTACTGGTCAAGTGAAAGGACCACGCCGTGTACAAACGTCAAAAATACGCCGTCGTCGTCCACCCGTCAAGTTTGGGGGGTGGGGTGGGGGGGTATTCGGCCCTGTGCACGGATGCTATGTCGTGAAGGCAGGAAAACGACGGCCCCTACGTGCGCACGATGATCTATAGAGTGGAAGTCGCTGCCCATTGTCCACGTGCGCAAAGTCGTCGACGCAGAAATGCAGGCGCCCTCCAGTCCCAGCACGACCCCCGCCTTCAATCTAACTACCATGGGCGTCATGGAGCGTGACGTTGAGCTCTACGATGCGCCGCTGCCTAGCACGAATGTTCTTGGACGTCGCGTGTGGAACGTGAGCCGACTTTGCTTCGCCCACAAACTTCTCGCCAAGCCATACGTCTTCATCCTGCTGCCTTTTCATAGGCCTCCCGCGCCGAGCTTCACTGCCCCCCTGGTGCTCCTCTATCTAGCCCTCTTCCGCCTCTTCTAGGCCCCACTCTCCCACTGCCCTCTCCATCCTACGCAATGCGGAGAGAAGCTTGTGCGTTACCACGGGAATAAATATATTGTGATTAAAAGATTGTTTTAGTTTAGAAAATGTGTGTAGTAGATGACTACATGTTGTGTTTCCATTCATATGGTGACAAACTGACTCTCCCTCGCTCCTCTTAGGAAATAATTCTCTACAAGAAAACAAAGCGATGCCTTTATTCCAACTCTTCTTCCTCGAAAGTTCAAAAAAAAAAAACTCTTCTTCCTCGACGCCTTTATTCTAGCCACCATCTCTCAGCCCTCGTTTCAAAATCTTGCACCACTATGAATTACGTTTTTTTTATTCTAGCCACCACCTCTCAGCCCTCGTTTCAAGATCTTATACCTCTACAAATTAGGTTTTTAATCATTATGAAAGGTTCTTTTGATGCCCCTTTTTGGACGATGATGAGTCAATTGAATATTTGGGACCCGTAATTAGGCATGATAACCGGATGGAATGTTTGCAAGGTACGAAAAGAGGTTGGCGTGTTATGGATGCCACAAGAGGTCCCTAGTCCGCCACCTGCTCCCCATCTCTATGAGATTTAGAAGGACATGATATCGTCGATTGAAACTTGGAACTTCTCTCACTGAATGATTCTCTTGTGACATCTACTCTTGCATAACCACGAAAGGTATTCTTGAAACTTGAGCCAACGGAGATACAACTAATGCATGATTGAACATTCAGATCCTTGTTTATTCAAGGCTGATGAACTATACATATGTAAAATCATTCGGATCCTTGTTCTTTCAAGACTGATGAACTGCACATATGTAAAATCCTGGTCACAACCGTACATATATTACATTAGTTCACTATCCTACACATGATAACAATACAGTAGATTTGGCTTCAGAACCTAAATAGGGTATAGTTCCATCACTACTTCAGCTCAATAGAAAACATGGAGATCATCCCTGCCCGTGTCTGCCTCAAGGGCATGGTTCACTTGGATCCGATAACGCCTACGAACAATGCGACAGGATCAGGTCAAGAACAGTGGCAATGAATAAACAATAATGTGACAGCAATAGCAAAGCATGTCAAGATAATTCAAGCTATGTTGAACATGATCCTGTACGTAGTGAAAAAATCATGTATGCCAACGTAAAAGCAACAATTACATTGAAAACCCATATGAGTGTACGACAGAAGCCGATGGGGTGCATCTAATAGGTGATACTGTTTGTAAGCAGATAGTGAATCTTATAAGCCTGATAAAATGTCCATGTTTTCTATCCGCAGAAATGATTGCCCTATACACAATTCTACCTGAATAACACTACTAATCAGTTCTCACAACCAATTGGATTAAATCATAGGATAATTTGGCATATGCTACTGCCCAAATATAAGACACGCCCAGGTAAAAAAAATTAAACATGTTGCACGCATGTGGTCAGTAGCAAAGCGAATTATGATCCCCTTCTCTCCTGTTTCATGTTGTTACTGAACCATTAATAAGTAATAACCCTTGCCATAAGAATGCTTAAAGAACAAAAAATTCAGTGTGAAAAAACTTTGTGGCATACATGCTTTACACTCATTCTTTTGTGATTGGAAGACACCCATTCCGCTCTCTTTAGAATTAGCTGGTCTCCTGCATTACGTTTTACTTTATTTCTTATCAAAAAAAATTGTAGAATAGATTAAGTTTCAGACTCAAGTGTTATATGAGGGCTACTGCATTTCTTTTCATGCACAGCAAGGAAAATCACAATCAAATGGTGTTCCTATCTAGTTGAGTCACTACATACCTTTGACTTCGCCCCTTGAACCCAGAAACTTAATTGATGCCCTTCTCTTGTGCACAATAAATATTTTTCGATAAAGGGCGACTTTATTATCTCAAAATGTAGCATCAAGCGGATACAAAGCATTATGAGTAACACCCGGCCTCTGCATAACTAAGATGCACACAGCCAAATCCAGAAGTCTGACAAAATTCATGAAATAAAAATCGACACACAGGCAACAGTAGAGTCTTTTAGACCGACACTATGCCTATGTCGAAGAAGGTGGTGGCTTGATCCGTAGGTTATGCTGCCACCCATGTTGGGAAAAAACCTCCGTAGCCACCTGCTCCAATCACGTACACACCGCCATGAACAGCGGTTGGTACTCCGGCCGTTGTAGTATAGAAATATAAACTAAGTAAATATTGTCAATTATGGAAAAAATAGATGAGAAATTGTGGGTGGCATTATTGTCATTTCCTTGAATGATAGATTAATCTTTTTTTTCTGAAGCGATCATGTTCTCCGAATATCAATAATACACAAGTTTGCTTCCATTCGTAGTAAGAGGACAAGTCATGTAGGAGCATATGTGTACGAGGCATATTACAATTTCAGATAGTTGGTACCTTCAAAATATGTTGTATCGGCGATTGCCAGTTCGCTGCCTTCCGCCATCGGCGATTGCCCACGACCTGACTGTCTCTAGGTATCGCTGTTTCATCTATTTAAATTTATCCCTGATCTTTGAGAACTACTAGTACTTGATTAAGTTTGATCTCTCTGACCTAGGTTAGGAGTAGCCGAGTAGGATGATATTAGTAAGAAATTTATTTGTCCACGGTACTAGGGTAGGACGAAATAAAGTTTGTTCTTTATCAGTTGCAGATGTGTTTATAATTTGATTCACACTAATTAGGCAATTTTATGCTTAACATTCGTTTATTTCTCAATCCTCATCATGTCTTCGAGAAACAGGACATATGATTGTGATTGTAAAAAGCGTAAGAAAAAGCAAAAACCAGTAGACGTGGGGTATGTGATCACGAGCTCACAGGAGCTCGGTATCACATCCGTCCAGAACAGCTTCGTGATTCGGCGAATTGAATGAAGGTGGCAGGCTGCGGGTCCACATGGAACGGGAAAAATTCTGATATACGCCGCTATACTCACCTGACTGATGGGCCCTGGCTTGCACGGACGTTTGCACGGCGTGAACGGAGCGAGCCCGAGCCGTGGCTTGAGACGTCGCCGGCGTCCTGATCCGTGGATCAGGTCCGGTGCTTTTCGATAGCGTCGGCAGTCCACGCAGTAAATGCAGAAAGTGGGCCGCTGGGGAGGCTGTGAAGTGGATCTTGCATTCTTCCCAGGCGGCGAAGTAGTGGGGAAATCTACTGCGGCAAAAGGGGATTGCGCGGTCCAGCGAGTTCGCAGGTGCTCCGACGGCCATGGAGTCTGGATGCAGCCGATAAACAGGTTCGAATATGCTCGCTGAACCTCCCTTTTGCATGGTTTGGATCCGGTTTTCTGCGCTGACTCTGATTCTGTCAGCCGCAAAAATTGTGTGGGTGAACTAGAACACTGCTAGAGGAGGTTAACGATAACAGCATCACCATGGAGCCTGTACGATTCCGGTCATTGCGCCGGCGGAGGTTGACCTGCCAGCACCGGCGGCTTCAAGTGCAGATGGCCAAATCTGTCGTGACGGCGCCACTGCAGAGCCTGCAAGTGCATATAAGGCTCAAGGTTCAGAGCACTCCATAGAGCAAGTGGATGCAAAAACTCTGGGGTGGACACAAAGGTATGAAGATTGCAACTAAAGGAATGTTCATTGTGCGTTTAAAAAATCAGGGGTGTCCTAGCTATCAAATAAAACAGAATTCGCTAGGTTCATTTCAGATGGTTAACTTATTTGTATGCAAAGAGCGATTAGTGCATATCCAGTAATAGTGATTGACGGGGGGAGAATGTTGTGGTGCAAGTTAATTTTGTGAGAAAAATTAACAGTACACTGCAGAGAAGAATAGATCTCCCTAATCTGCGATGCAAACATGATGCATTCTCAGTCTGTAAGCCACAGTAGTTCACACAATGGTTGAAACTGAAAGAATAGCTGATTGATTCTTTGCATATAATTTGCAATGACTTACAGAGTGCATGTCGGTGCTGCCGCTCTAGGCAGAGCTCCTTGCCCGGACAGGGTTACAGCCCTGGAGAAGTCCGTCCGGCAATTTGCAGGGGAACCGAAAGACATTGTCATTGTGCCAAAGATATGAACAAGTTTCGACACACTTGGTGAGGCCTAAGACCTTTACAATGTATATTTGTGGGAGAAAGGATTTGGCATTAGATATGGAAAGAGCAGGCTAAATGTGAACCGGACGAAGTGCATGCAAGAGATAGTCTGTGGATGTGCGGTACGACAAAAATTAGAGCATTTTAAAAGTGATTAGTAGTTAGCTATGAGAAATTTTTTCCATGAACTTAACTGAATATGCCTTATTGTGTATGTGGTCAGGGGAAGCCAATAGTTGAAAAATACTCGTTCTTGCCGCTGTGAATGCGCTGCCCTCATAAGATTTTTGCTACCGGCAAGGACCGTGTCAAGTGCAGACGCTCAGATCTATGCGGTGGAAGCCGCTCCAGAGGCCGCGAGTGGAGACAGGGCGAAGCATCCGAGCACTCCATAGAGCAGATTGACCCGAAGGCTCCTAGGGTGGACGCGAAGGTA
Organism: Aegilops longissima; assembly: GCA_021605205.1. Lineage (NCBI taxonomy): Eukaryota > Viridiplantae > Streptophyta > Magnoliopsida > Poales > Poaceae > Aegilops > Aegilops longissima. The sequence continues at coordinate 697,326,911 of CM038679.1, forward strand.
TTGGGGCTAAAAGAAAATTCTTTAGTGATTAGGCACTGGGCTGGCCCTTGGATTTAAGCAAAACTGTACTTATATAGCACTGTACTAATTAGGATCCATTACCTAAATTGTCAATGATTTACAAGCAAAAGATCCGTTGAAAATGAGCTTTGGGCAGGAAAAAATAAGGCAGAATATTACTATCTATGCTAGATTACTGAATTTAATAGGTTGGGTTTCCCTGGTAGAGATTATTCTCACTTGTCATGTTATGATGATGTATAACTTAAAAAATTAGTTCGGAAATTATCATATCTTCTCTGAAGGAAGTTAGTCTGCTGTACTTGTAGTTGATCTTACTCTGAAGGAACTCATTCTGTGCACATATTGCCATGAACTTTCAGAGTGCGGATTGGTGCTGCTAAGCTACGCAGAGCCCCATGCCCTAATAGGATTTCGGCAATGGAGAAATCAGTCCCGGGATTTGCCGAGAATAATCGCGCCGAAATTAGGAACAAGCTTTGATAGGCTCGGTGAAGCCTATGATTTTAACAATCTGTATTCATGGGAGAAAGGATTCGGCATTATATATGAAAAGAGCAGGCTAAATGTTAATCAAACAAAACGCATGCAAGAGATAGTGTGTGGCTGTGCGTTATGGCAATTTGTGTCCATTTTTCTGGAGTTTGCATCTGACTCAGTGAATTTTGCGCGTACCATTTTGTGAGATTGTTAGAGTATGTAATGGGCCTAATGGGCCCATTAGTCTTAGGGTTAATTAGAGATAAGGGTCGCTTGCTTAGGGGTCAAGTAAGCCTTGCTTGGGAGTCAAGTAAACCTCTCTATATAAAGAGAGGAGATGTATCAATCTAATCAAGCAAGAATTAAGAAGGAAATCCCTTCCCTCTTGCCCGGCCGTGGGCAAAAAGGCCCCCGGCCAGCACTCTCGCGCCCTCCTTCTAGCAGCGCCATAACAATTTGGTATCAGCTAGCTTCGTTCGATCATGTCTTCGCCGCCGCCCTCCTCAACACTTCCGCCGCCGATCGCCACGTCGCCCCCTGTCCTCACACTGGAGGAGATGACCGGGGTGCTGTGTGACCTAACCCTGGTGGTCCAGGACATCCAGCTCTACTTGACCGAATCCTACGGGCCGCCGCCGGCCGCCGCCACCACCGGGCCGTCATGGCTGCCGTGGCAGCCGCCGGCCCTGGCGGCCTCCGCCCGCGTTCGCCGGGTTGCTGCAGCCCAGCTGCAGTTTCGCCGCCACCCGCCACCACGGGCCGCCCTTGCTGCCATGGCAGCCGCCACTTTGCCGGACTCCGCGCGGTCGCCGCCCACTGCAGCAGCAGCCCGGCTGCCGAGGCAGCCGCCGCTCTGGCGGCCTCCGCCATGCCCTTCGCCCGCTTCAGCCGCCAAGACCGATCGAACTTACATCTGGATCATATTCAAGATCTTATGTTGAGCAGATAGTACAGCGAGGGGATAATAGACCTTCTGGGAGCAAGCAGGCATTGGAGATGCTGCAACATGCACAACAAAAGCAGGGTTATGGATCCAACGCCTACTTGAGCGAGGATGGGTCATACTCTCAGGCTCAGGACAACTATGCCCCCTCGTACCACCAGAACGGGAAGGCCCCTGATTTCCACGCCGAGGCGAGGCGGCGGCATCTGACAGCGGCGTTGTGGAAAGGCCGCCGCCGCCTCAGCACCAGTGGGTGCCCCCTCAGCCTTCAGGTGTTGCCATGCCAGAAGCGGCGGCCGCCATCCGTCAACAGAAGTCCCTTACGAAGCAACCGTCCAGCGACATGTCCGAGGCGACGGTGAGGCTGCCGGCTGCTGCGTGCGGCCTCCTTGCGCAACCCTCCTCAACACTGCGTGGTCTGCAGCTGCCGCTCCTCCAAGTTGCCCTTCGCTGTGCGACAGACCTCGATCTCGTCCGCTGCGTCGGGGATCTTGGGCATGCGGTTTCCCCCACAAACGGGCATTCTGTTTTCCTCGCGGGCAGTGACCTCAAAGTCTGCGACATTGGCGGTTGGGGGGGCGCACCCCTCCTCGACAGGAGCGGACCGCGTAACACCACTGCATTCTGCCGCCGGCCACCGCGAGGGCCCCTCCGCTGGTCGCTCTTGCGACCACTTCCAGGTGGCCATACACATGCACTGCTTTCGTCCAGATGGTGTCCATGGGATCCAGGTGGCTGTACACGTGCACGTCCGATGTGTGGAGGGTGTCCACTTTTTGTTAAGGAGTCCAAAATAAAGCGTCCCAGTCCATTTCAGGCTGAGAGTAATAAAACAAGCCGAGATGTAAAAGGCTTGTTTTTAGGTGTAAGGTTTGTGTTGCGTCGAGTCATGTTATAAGTTGGTTAGGCTGCAGCTCGAGGACAAGCTGCATGTCCAGATGGGGTGTAGTGTTAGAGTATGTAATGGGCCTAATGGGCCCATTAGTCTTAGGGTTAATTAGAGATAAGGGTCGCTTGCTTAGGGGTCAAGTAAGCCTTGCTTGGGAGTCAAGTAAACCTCTCTATATAAAGAGAGGAGATGTATCAATCTAATCAAGCAAGAATTAAGAAGGAAATCCCTTCCCTCTTGCCCGGCCGTGGGCAAAAAGGCCCCCGGCCAGCACTCTCGCGCCCTTCTTCTAGCAGCGCCATAACAGAGATAGTTCATTGTGCCTGATTACATGGCAATTCCAAATTCTGTTTTGTAGGCCTGGCATGTGTTGGGTCATCACCACCACAGGGTTTTAGGAGCACATCAGAACCAGTTCAGTCTGGTGAAGCAAGAGGTGCCACTATTACTTAATTCTGTTTAGTCATTCTGTACACTTTAGATGATACCATGCTAACTAACGTTGATGGCTCACAGGCAATGCAGCTAGGGCGGATGACATGCTGCCACTGAACACATCCACAACAGCAGGTGTTAGGAGGCATCAGAATTAGATGTGCATCAAAAGAGATATGCAAATAGGGGCAGCAGGAAGTGTCGCCAGAGAATACGGCGTACACCATCAAGCAGGCACTCATCATCCTCAGGGAGCTCGACTGAAGATGGAGATAATGTTGACAGCCGCAAACAAACTACGAGATTTCGATGACAGAATGCTTCGTCCCATGTTGCTGCGGTTGGTTCGGCAAACCGACCACCAAGCGTGCTAAGGGGGGCAACGATGCCAGTGGGCATGACCGTGCGTGGAAGCAGCAGTGAATTGTCTTCCCAGGGATTACAAGTGAGTCACCTACACCTAATGAAAATTAACACATTATCTGCATGCATGTTTTTCTTTAAATCGTCTGCATGCATGTTGATGCCGTGGCTGATGACGTTGTTATGCAACCACAGTTGCAGCTAGAGGAGAGAGCTCGGCTGCAGCAATGCGTACTTCAGCAGGTATTTGCTTTGAAAAGGGACCCATGAATAACCTGCTTTGTAGATGAATTTGGAATTGATAACTTAATTGTGGCGCACCAGAGGAGACGATGCAGACATGGTTGGGAACGAATTGGAGTGGTGGTACCAGCTCAAATTGATTGGAAGGCCAATCTGTGGGGGATCCACAAGTCTACGAACAGGAGGAGCAGTGTTGGGGGAGATTGGTAGCTCCCATGGGCGGATGTCATAAAGGAGCTCACTAGCGGCGTTAGTCCAGAATCCACGATGAGACGGCTCGTATCGTCTATCTCCATCTGATCCGTGCTAAGGATAGCTGACGGGGTAAAAGAGATAGCATCTAGGTAGTGGGCCATGGGCCATAATAAAAAATTGAATACATAAGTTATAACTGTACCTATACCTCCTGTGACGCTCATCACAAGGAAACTAGTGGTATAGATACCGAGAGCACTGCTGCTCGGGATCACAACAACACTTTCGAAACCAGTAGCAAAACCTCAATCTCAAAAGGGTGCTCATGACGTATTTGGTGTGAAAGAATCTCCATCAAATTGTAAAATCCCAATGATGCCTTGAAGAAGATTAAGTATGAAGACATTGAAGATTACATATCAAGAAATACCAGACGGATCTCGCTTTTTGGTACAACATGAGGTTAGTTTATTACTTTAGTGCCCTTTTATTATTTGTATTTGATGTATGTCTGAATATTGTACAAAATGGTACATACATGAATTATATAATAAAGTAACAATATGCGTTAGATGCATTAGTTCTTCTGTAATACGAATTTTTGGCCCAATTTTGATTTTCTCCCCGGGGCCCCGAATTTCTAGAGACGACCCTATACGTCTTCAAAGTATCTATAATTTTTGATTGTTTTATGCTATTATAGTATAAATCTTGGATGTTTTATATTCATTTACAAGCAACTTTATATGATTTTTTGGGACTAACCTACTAACTTAGTGCCCAGCGCCGTGTTGCTGTTTTCTTGCTTGTTTTTGACTTCTCAAAAAATCAATATCAAACGGAGTAACGAAGAAAAAACTTTGGATTAATCTTTTCTGGACCAGAAGAGACCCTAAAAGGTTTGGGGGGAGACGAGAAGGCCCATGAGGGAGCGACAAGCACGTGGGGCGCCCCACAGGCTTGTGGCTCCCTCGTAGAGCGTCTTGACCTAGTTCTTCCTCTATAAATACCAAAAAATTCTTCTCAGATCAGAGAGCACCACGAAATACTTTTTCCGCCGCCGCAAGTTTCTGTTCTCGTGAGATCCCATGTGGAGGCCTCCGCCGGCACTCTGACAGAGGGGAATTGATCATGGAGGGGCTCTACATCAACCTTGCTGCCCTCCCAATGATGCGTGAGTAGTTTACCACAGACCTACGGGTCCATAGTAGTAGTGAAAGTGCAACTATCCCTAGGTGGTTTTGGTAATTCATAACAACATATAGCTCATTGAGCTAATGCTATTCCAAGACAAATATTTCAGGGAAGCTCAATGAATGGCACGGCATGGATGATGAAAATGGATCCCTCAAAATATTAAGGACAAAGGATTGGCTCAAGCTCAAAAGCTCAAGACTCTACATTTTACATTTTAGTGATCCAAGATCACATTGAGTCTATAGGAAACGCCAATACTATCAAGGAGGGATGAGGTGTTGCTTAATGAGCCTCTTGCTTCATGTGCTTAGTGATATGCTCCAAAACCCTCCACTACTTTCTCACATCCACATATGACCTAAACCTAAAGTCAAACTCGGCCCCACCGATTCTTTCTATCCGGCGCCACCGAGTTCATATGTCATAGCCACTGCCACAAACCCTAGGCAAATCGGTTTCACCGATAGGGATCTCGGTCTCACCGAGATGGGATTGTAATCTCTCTGTTTCCCTTCGTAACGTTTCGGTCTAACCGAAGTGAGTGATCGATCCCACCGAGATTGCAATGTAAACTCTCTGTTTCCCTTTCGTAACTTTTTGGTCTCACCGAAAAAGCGAATCGGTCCCACCGAGTTTACCTGACCAACTCTCTGGTTAGCTAATTACCAAAATCGGTCTCACCGAGTTTGTGTAATCGGTCTCACCGAGATTACGTTATGCCCTAACGCTAACCATATCGGTCCTACCGAGTTGCATATCACTAGTTTTTACGGCCACTTAAAAGGCCCAGTTTCATAATTAACATATAAAAAAAAATAAAAAAACGCCTCCCGCGCGCTCCTGCCGCGCCCGTCTGTGCCGTGGCCATCGCCGTCTTCACTGGTCGCCGGTGTCGTCGTCGTCGCTGACGAGGTCGATGTAGGCCGGCGGCGTCCACAGGTGCGGCGGCGGTGCGTGGTAGACGGGGGCGGGCTGGACGACCGGAGGTGCCTGCACCACCTCCTCCGGCGGTGACGCCTCCCGCTCCGGTGACCGCGGGGGAGTGGGGCACCAGTTCACGCCCTCGCCGGCGGCCATCTCCGGCGCAGTGCAGGACTAGCCCCTCTCCTGGCCCAGCAGCTTCTCGAACGCCGGTGGGTCCTCCTCCATCGCCTCCTCCGTGACGGCCGCCGTGACGGCCGCCAGCTGCAGCTCCGGGAAGGCGACGTCCCCGGCGGCAGAGAGGGCCATTGCCTCCTCGAGCCGCCCCCCGCCGCTTCGCCGTGCGTGTTCATGGAGTCGTCCATGACACGCTGCAGGAGACGGGCCTCCTCCTCCGCTGTCATGCGAGGAGGGGGAGGGGGTGACGGAGACGGGGAAGACGACGGCGTGGGCGTCAGGCCGCACACCCGCGTACGCCCACGCGGCTCTGCACGTGGCCTCCGCGGCCCCGACACGGTGCCGACGAAGTAGGACGCGCGCCGCACGTTGTGCTCGTCCTGGAGCCAAGTGTCCCAGAGCGGGGAGTCGGGGGCATACCTGTGGTCGTAGTACAGGTCGTCGGGGAGGAGGCGGCGGTTGATCTCATCGCGCCATGCACGGCGGGTTGCCGGCACTGGCAGGATGGGGACCCGGTCCGCGGAGAGGTGCCACCCGTTGGGGAGGTGGGCGTCGCTCCACGGGACCGGGTCCTCGTCTCCCAGTACCTCCGGCACACGTCCGCGTAGATGTACTGCCGGTTGCGCTCGCCGGAGGGCCTAGGGGCAATGGTGAAGGGGGCCGGCGCGGGGCCTCGACGGGAGGAGCGCGGCGGTGACACGGGGGCTCGACGGGAGGAGCGCAGCGGTGACACGGGCTCCTCCTTTTTCACGGATCCACGGCGGCGGCCGGAGGAGGAGCCGGCCTCGTGGTCGTGCTTCCCCTTGCGGTTCCACAGACCCATGGCTGCGGCCGGCCGGCGAGCTCGAGGGCGGGGAGTGGCTAGGGTTTGGGCGTGTCGACTTTCGAGGGGGCAGAGAGGGGCCGGCGTGGGGATGAGGACGACGACCGGTCCACGGGTCCCATTTAAGAAGGACGCCGACCCGTCGCTGTGCGGATGACAGGTGGGGCCGCTCACCCGTGCGCATTTATGTTGGCGGGTGGGAGGTAGGTGGCCGCATGCCACGCGGCCCCAACGCGGACGTTCGAAGCGTCCGTTCGCTGTCCGCCGCGACCCAAACCCGGCGCAAGTTTGCGCTCGAAATGGGTCGGCACGGACACAAAACGGACCAGATGGGTCCGGGCAGTCGCGTGCTGGGCCGTCCCATTTGTCCCTTTTATTCCAAACGGACGGGGCCGGACAAGATAGGGTCGCGCGGTGGAGTTGGCCTAAATTACTTTGGGTTTGGTTGATCAGCATAAATAACCGGAGCTATACCGCTCAGCCTGATGACTTTGCCATAATACATTGGACATCACTCCTTGAGGAAGTACAAATCTCTCCGACACGCTGAGAAGAAAATGTGTTCAGGTTCACACAGAATCATTAAATCACAGACAAATGATCTCTTCTCAATACAGGGCCAGGAGAAACCAGATGCGCATCATTATTCTCCCTCCACGGTTTGGCCCAATTGGGGCCCAGCGAAAGAAAAAGCATCCTTCCCTAGCGCTATTGCGAGACGTAACCTCGTCTCGCCTCTAGCGATCCGCTAGCTAACGGCCTGCCAAACACTGTAGCTCCCTGCAGCAGTTTTGCGAAGGTTCTTGGGGCCGGTTCGAACTGGTTCTAAAATCCTTCATGTGGATTTTCCTTCTTTGTTTCTATGTGTTTTTTGTCGGGTTTCTTTGGATTTTTTTATAAAAAATACATGTCCAATTTTTTCTAATATACGTTGTACATTTTTCGTAGGTGGTTTTGGTAATTCATAACAATATATAGCTCATTGAGCTAATACTATTTCAAAACAAATATTTCAGGGAAGCTCAATGAATGGCATGCCATGAATGATGAAAGTGGATCCCTCACAAAATTAAGGACAAATGATTGGCTCAAGCTCAAAAGCTCAAGACTCTACATTTTACATTTTAGTGATCCAAGATCACATTGAGTCTATAGGAAAAGCCAATACTGTCAAGGAGGAATGAGGTGTTGCTTAATGAGCCTCTTGCTTCATGTGTTTAGTCATATGCTCCAAAACCCTCCACTACTTTCTCACATCCACATATGACCTAAACCTAAAGTCAAACTCGGCCCCACCGATTCTTTCTATCCGGCGCCACCGAGTTCATATGTCATAGCCACTGCCACAAACCATATGCAAATCGGTTTAACCGATAGGGATCTCGGTCTCACCGAGATGGGATTGTAATCTCTCTGTTTCCCTTCGTAACGTTTCGGTCTAACCGAAGTGAGCGATCGGTCCCACCGAAGTTGCAATGTAAACTCACTGTTTCCCTTTCGTAACTTTTTGGTCTCACCGAAAGAGCGAATCGGTCCCACCGAGTTTACCTGACCAACTCTCTGGTTAGCTAATTACCAAAATCGGTCTCACCGAGTTTGTGTAATCGGTCTCACCGAGATTACGTTATGCCCTAACCCTAATCATATCGGTCCTACCGAGTTGCATCACAGTCCCATCGAAAACCCTAACGGTCACTAGGTTTACTGAATCGGTCCGACCGAGTTTGTTGATTCGGTCCCACCGAGTTTAGTAAATTGTGTGTAACGGTTAAATTTTGTGTGGAGGCTATATATACCCCTCCACCTCCTCTTCATTCATTATGAGAGCCATCAGAACAAACCTACACTTCCAACTTACCATTTCTGAGAGAGAACCACCTACTCATGTGTTGAGGCCAAGATACTCCATTCCAACCACATGAATCTTGATCTCTAGCTTTCCCCAAGTTGCTTTCCACTCAAATCTTCTTTCCACCAAATCCAAATCCTGTGAGAGAGAGTTGAGTGTTGGGGAGGCTATCATTTGAAGCACAAGAGCAAGGAGTTCATCATCAACACACCATTTGTTACTTCTTGGAGAGTGGTGTCTTCTAGATAGGCTAGGTGTCACTTGGGAGCCTCCGACAAGATTGTGGAGTTGAACCAAGGAGTTTGTAAGGGCAAGGCGATTGCCTACTTCGTGAAGATCTACCGCTAGTGAGGCAAGTCCTTCGTGGGCGACAACCATGGTGGGATAGACAAGGTTGCTTCTTCGTGGACCCTTCGTGGGTGGAGCCCTCCGTGGACTCGCGCAACCGTTACCCTTCATGGGTTGAAGTCTCCATCAACGTGGATGTACGATAGCACCACCTATCGGAACCACGACAAAAACATCCGTGTCTCCAATTGCGATTGAATCCTTCAAACCCTTCCCTTTACATTCTTGCAAGTTGCATGCTTTAATTTCCGCTGCCTATATACTCTTTGCATGCTTACTTGAATTGTGTGAAGATTGCTTGACTTGTGAAAAGATAGCTAAAATATGCCAAAGTCTAAAATCGGGAAAGGTGAAGTTTTTTAATTGGTCAAGTAGTCTAATCACCCCCTCTAGACATACTTCAAGGTCCTACAAGTGGTATCAGAGCTTTGGTCTCCATTTGCTTTGATTTCCATAGCTTTTGGTGGTCATAGCCTTGGTTTCACAACCTAGGAGAGTATGGCATCTAGCGAGGGAAATTATCACCGTAGAGGTCCTTACTTTGATGGCACTAATTTTGCTAGTTGGAAGCATAAGATGAAAATGCATATTCTCGGACATAACCCCGCCGTTTGGGCTATTGTGTGTATTGGCTTGCAAAGTGAATTCTTTGATGGGAGAGAACCGAACCGTGAAGCTAGCGCGGAAGAGTTGAAGATGCTGCAATACAACGCTCAAGCTTGTGATATCCTCTTCAATGGCTTGTGCCCCGAAGAATTCAACAAAATCAGCCGTCTTGAGAATGTAAAAGGAAATTTGGGATACTTTGATTGATATGCATGAAGGTACCGACTCCGTCAAGGAATCCAAGTTGGATGTGCTCCAAAGTCAGCTTGACAAGTTCAAAATGAAGGATGGTGAAGGTGTCACTGAAATGTACTCTAGGCTTGCTCTTATCACAAATGAGATTGCTGGCTTAGGAAGTGGAGAGATGACCGACAGATTCATCATCAAGAAAAAGAGCATTGGATGGAAAATATGATACCGTGTGCTCATTGATCCAAATGATGCCAAATTACAAAGATCTCAAGCCAACGGAAGTCATTGGAAGAATTGTTGCTCATGAGATGTCACTCAAGGATAAGGAGGAACTTCACAACAAGTCAAGTGGTGCTTACAAAGCCTCATGTGAAGCCCCCACATCATCAAGTGAGAAACAAACCTTCAATGAAGAATTGAGCTTAATGGTGAAGAACTTCAACAAATTCTACAAGAGTAGAAGCAAAGAAAGAAGCTCTAAGTCAAGGTCCTACAATGACAAAAGATCTTCTAGTCGAGGCGCAATTGCTACAATTGTGGGAGACCGGACACTATTCAATGAGTGTACGACACTCTACAAAAGAAGAGAGATTCTCCCAAGAGAAGAAGTAGAAGAGAAGAATCACCACCAAGAGAGAGAAGGAGTAGAGATGATCGTTATGAACGAAGACCCTCACGGAGAAGCAAGGATTCGGAAAGGAAGGACAAGTCATCAAAGAGCTACACAAAACGAAGACATCAAGCTCACGTTGGTGAATGGGTATCCGGCTCCGACTCCGACAATCACTCCGAGAGAAGCTATCACTCCGACTCCGAATACACTCAAGATGAAGGTGTTGCAGGTCTAGCACTTGTGTCAACCAACTCCTATGACATATTTGATTCACCAAATGAAGGAATTGGAAGATGCTTCACGGCCAAAGGTCCTAAGGTAACACACCCCGAGTATGTTGATTTTAATAGTGATGAAGATGACTTGCTAGGTGATGATGATTTACTTCTTGACAACTCTAGTGATGAATACTATGATGAAACGTCAATTAATCATGCTAATCAAGATGAAACGAATGACAATGATAAGGAGAAGATTGAGCTTCTAACTAAAGAACTAAACACTCTTAAGTTAGCTCATGAAACTATCTTCGAAGATCATCGAGAACTTTTAAGGGCTCATGAGAAGTTACGCTTTGAAAAGCTCAATCTTGAGCAAGAGCATGAGTTCCTAAAAGCAATCAATGATGATCTCCGTAAGAAAAGTTCTTCTTACATTGCCAAGCGTTTACTCTTATCTACTTACATGCCTCAAGTCAAGTCAAGTAACAAGAACAAGAAAGATTCTTCCTCTAGTAGTAACAATAACAATGTTAAATCCAATATTGTTGCTTATAGTAGTTCTATTGATTCCACTAATGATCCTCTTAGCCAAGTTACACTTGAGCAAGAAAACAGCTTATTGAAGGGAATTATAGAGAAAGGTGTATACAAGAGCCTTGCCGGGATTAAGAAATTTGAGGAAATTGTATGCAAGCAAGGAAAGCACCGGAAGAATCAAGGTGTTGGGTTTGAACGAAAGTTGAATGCCACTGGACTAGAGTGGGAAGATGATCAATACCCCAAGACTAAGTTTGTTCCTCAACAAGAGAAGTATGATCCTACTTCCTTCAAGGGAACACAAGCACAAGATGATCTTCCACCACAAGACCACAAGAACAAAGGCAAGGACAAGCTTCAAGAGGAGATTGATGCATTTGAAGAAGCACCTAAGGCCTTGGTCAAGTGGGTTCCCAAGACAACGTCAAGTTCTACTTCATCGAGTACAACTACTACACCAAGGATTCCCATCAAGATGATGTGGATCCCGAAGAAGAAGAACTAGAGAGTTCTTGAGGGTGACTCCGCCAACATTATTCACTCATATCATTATGGCAAGGACAAGCGCAATCATATTCCATATCTTGCACTAGTTCAAGGAGTCACAAACCCTCATGTTGGCAAGGCAAGGGACAAGGTAACCTAATGTTTTCATGGACATCATTTTGTGTGTGCATCACTCTATGTCTATGGATATTCTTGTTTGTTCCTTGTGGGACTAACCCATGTAGGTATTGAAAGTGCAACTCACTCCAAAGGTTTGCTCCAAAATATCTACATCAACATTGAGCATCCACATCTCCAACACCTACATGAAGTCATCATCGACAAAACCCAAGGTTAGTTCATCCCTCTAAGGGGGGATCTCACATCTAGGGGGAGCTTAACTCTAAGAATTGAGTCAAAGCAACTCTAATGATGTGAACACATAAATGCTTTATGTAAAAGTGGTAACCCCACTTGAGCTTAAACGATGAGTATGACCTATGATCAAATGTTCTCATTTGACTCCTAAGTCAATATACTCATATATAGATGACCTAGTCATCGCCAATTGTTTGATAGATGCTAGAATTGGTTGTGCATGCTTTGTCACATATTTCATTTGTCATTTCATTGTGTGAGCATGTTGGTTGCATATTTTACTCATTCGAGGACATCCACTTGTTGTTTTGATTGATTGGCTTCTTTTTCTTTGGCCAAGTGGATGGACAAGAATGCCTAAGAACCTTCTCTAGCTATCTATGCTTTTCTCGTCTCAAACTCTATTCATGCTACATCACAAAATTTGATCAAGTCAAATTTGAACCACTCTGTGTGAGGAGCACTCGGAGTCCCCTATTCGTCATAGACTTAAAACATCCAAAACTTCTTTGTGATTTTCGGTCTGACCGATTCATCCATTTCGGTCATACCGAGATTACAAAGTCGATCTAGGTTTTCATCTCGGTGCAACCGATTTGAACTTTTCGGTCACACCGAGTTGCTGTAACTGTTAACTGTTATGAATCTCGGTGCCACCGAGTTGTTCCACTCGGTCACACCGATAGTGTCGGGCTATATATTCACACGGGCAAAATTTGGAAAACTTTCTCCGAAACTCCTCGCCCGCGCATAGCTCGCTTTGCCTACTAGGTCTCCGGATCGTTGACTTCGTCGCCAGTGGCCTCCTGTCGCTGGTCTCCGCCGCCGTCAACGGGATTCATCTCCGCTGTTGCCGCCATAGCGAGTTCACCGCCGAACTAGGGTATGAACTCGATCACAGTGCTATCCTCGTCAGATTCTCAGCACATTGTGTTCATAATGCTTCTTGCCATGATTGAAACACCTCTATCCAGTCAATACAATCCTTAGAATAGATGCGATTCGAAAATTTAGGGTTAGGTTTCCGTCGAAACCATCTCGGACCCACCGAGTTGAAAAACTCGGTCCCACCGATTTGGCTAACGCCATTGCAGTAGTAACTCTCGGTCTGACCGAGAATTGCTAATCGGTGTGACCGATTTTAGAACTTTGTGAAACCTTAGCAGTCTCGGTGCCACCGAACTGTGACTCGGTCTGACCGAGTACACTAGTTTAGGTTCCAAAACTGCTTCGGTATCACCGAGTTTGAAAATCGGTAGATCCGAAATGCTTTCTATGGAAAACTAAAACTAAGTTTTTTGTATCATTCTTTTTCAAAAATCTCTGCATTTTGTGATGCTCATCCACTCTACCTCATCTATAACTATTCACAGGGTCAGCAGTCAGTGTGTGCAGCATGTCAGACCAAAGTGACAGCCAGAACAAGTTAGAAGAGCAGATTCACATGAGTGAGGGCACTAGTCCCTCTAGCAGCTCAGATGAGGGGAGCAGAAGCACTCCCAGCAATTTGCCCAAGGCTGCCACTAGGACAAGGAAGAAGAAGACCTCAGAGTCTGAGGATGAGGATTATGTGGCAGTTGAGGATGAGGCTAGTTCAAAGAAGAAAGTGCTCAAGAAGGAGTACAACTCAACTACAGTAAAGCCAGGGATGAAGATCAAAAGGCCAGCAGGTAGACAACCAATGTCCAAAGCCAGAGTCTCCACTCAAGCTTCTTTGGAATCCAACCCAAAGAGCCTGCTGCAGAAGGAAAGAAAAGGAAGGAAAGGGTCAAGAAGACCATGGCTAGAGTAATAGGAAAGCCTCCCATGATGGAAGAAGAAGAAGAGGTTGCTGCACCAGCACCCAAGGCACAAAAGCTGATGGGTGATGCTATCAAGTCAGGGGCTGCAACTTCAAAGCCCAAAGTAGCACCCAAAGCTACCCCAAGCCCAAGAGTGCACCTAACAGGAATACCAGGAGTATACCAGCTGCTGAAAAGAACAAGGCCCTAGTGCCTGATGTTGCTGCTGAGGAAGATGATGAAGGGCAAGTCCTAAGGAAGCTCAAACCCAAGATTCCAGACCACAATGATGCTCATCCTGTGGCTGAGAACATGAAGATCAGGAGAGATTCAGGGTTGAGGCTATGGAGAGAGTCAGATCCATATGCCACCAGGAGAAGGACTGCTGTAGATTACAGGTTGCACACCAAGGAGCAACAGGACTTCTATGAGACAATCTTGTTGGATAAGAAGCCCATAGTATGTGATATGAGGTGGGTCGACTGGACCTACATATAGGAAAATGAAGAACACTATCCTGGAGTGTACGACAGCTTCAGTGCGTGTGGGGTTGCAGATTTTGTTGGGAAGAAGCTCACAAACTGGAATGATGAGCTCATTATGCAATTCTACTCCACATCACATTTCTATCCAGATGGCAGGATAGTTTGGATGTCTGAAGGAACAAGATACCAATCAACCATTAAGGAATGGGCAAGTCTGATCAATGCCCCAAAGGAGAGTGAAGATGACTTGGACGTTTATGCCAAGAAGAAAATGGATCACAACTCTATGTCACAGATGTACAAGGAGATCCCAGATGATGCACTTGAGACTTTCAAGTTTGGATCAGTTCATTTTCTTCTGTCAAGGCTGCCAACGATCAACTGGATCCTAAGGCACACTCTGTTGCCCAAATCAGGTGACCACAACATGATCTGAGGACATGCAATTAATTTGCTTCACATATTTGATGTGCCCCAGAAATTCAAGGTCATGAGCCTCATAGTTGAAACTATCAAGAGGACAGCAGCAGCCAAAAGAGGAGCTGTGGATATGCCCCACAGATTCAGGAGTTGATTAACTCAAAGATGGGCACAGGAAGTATCATTGGATAAGGAACACTTTGTTCTCTATCCTGACTTTGAGGACAATCAAGTTGTCATGGTGAGAATGAACCATCATCGTACAAGCTCAAGAGAAGAAGGAGAAGGCAAGGAAAGAGAGGCTGCCAAGATGCCAACTCTAGGAGAGGCATCTGAGTACTTTGAAGAACAAGCAGGAGCAGCTTGGTTACTTGATAGCATCAACTCTGCGGATTGAGAAGGGTTGGCCACCCTAACTCAAAACTAGGAGAGCACTGGAAAGAATCATGGAACAAAATTCTATGATCTTGATGTCAAAATGGCGAGATTGATCGGTTGTGGAGCAGCTACAGGATGACATGCAGGAGAGGAAGGGCAGGACAACAACTGATGCATTTGCCAGAGTGCCTCGAGCTCAGAGATCAGCTGCAGAGCCAGTACCAGACACCAGAGTCACTTCATCCGCTCCAGCTACAGCTCCAGCGCAACCAACTCCAGCACCAACTCCTTCAGCTCCTTCCACACCAACTGAAGTCTTCGTCCAAGGAGCCATTTCTATGCCACCAGCAGAAGACCAAGCCTGAGAGACGATATAGTCCTATGCATTTTCTAGGAACTTTTTGGTAACTTGTTGCCAAAGGGGGAGAAAAATGTATAGATCATAGGGCTTCGAGAGAGAGAGTTTGCTTTTGTTCAATCTTGTCTTCTTGGTTGAACTTTGTTGCCTTTGATTGCTTGAGATACTATGCTATTTCCTGTGAGACATGGATGATCATGTGTTTGATCATAAGATACTCTTATGCTTGTTAGTTGATATTATCTTACTTATCCTTATTTGATCATTCACTTTGCTTGGTGATGAGTGCATGTATTCAATCCTTATTATTTTGAGCGCTCCACCAAGATGTATGTGACATGGAAGAGTAACCCATGAGCCTAATTCCTTGTGCATTTGCAGTCCAAAGCAAATCTTAAAACATGCACAAATTTAGGGGGAGCTCTTGCTTATCACATACTTCTCAAAGCGACGATGTTTTTCAATCTTATTATCATTTGTCGAAGCTTTGATCTATATGTTGTCATCAATTACCAAAAAGGGGGAGATTGAAAGTGCAACTATCCCTACGTGGTTTTGGTAATTCATAACAACATATAGCTCATTGAGCTAATGCTATTCCAAGACAAATATTTCAGGGAAGCTCAATGAATGGCATGGCATGGATGATAAAAGTGGATCCCTCAAAATATTAAGGACAAAGGATTGGCTCAAGCTCAAAAGCTCAAGACTCTACATTTTACATTTTAGTGATCCAAGATCACATTGAGTCTATAGGAAAAGCCAATACTATCAAGGCGGGATGAGGTGTTGCTTAATGAGCCTCTTGCTTCATGTGCTTAGTGATATGCTCCAAAACCCTCCACTACTTTCTCACATCCACATATGACCTAAATCTAAAGTCAAACTCGGTCCCACCGATTCTTTCTATCCGGCGCCACCGAGTTCATATGTCATAGCCACTGCCACAAACTCTAGGCAAATCGGTTTCACAGATAGGGATCTTGGTCTCACCGAGATGGGATTGTAATATTTCTGTTTCCCTTCGTAACGTTTCGGTCTAACCGAAGTGAGCGATCGGTCCCACCGAGATTGCAATGTAAACTCTTTGTTTCCCTTTCATAACTTTTTGGTCTCACCGAAAGAGCGAATCGGTCCCACCGAGTTTACCTGACCAACTCTCTAATTAGCTAATTACCAAAATCGGTCTCACCGGTTTTGTGTAATCGGTCTCACCGAGATTACGTTATGCCCTAACCCTAACCATATCGGTCCTATCGAGTTGCATGTCAGTCCCACCGGAAACCCTATCGGTCACTAGGTTTACTGAATTGGTCCGACCGGGTTTGTTGATTCGGTCCCACCGAGTTTGGTAAATTGTGTGTAACGGTTAGATTTTGTGTGGAAGCTATATATACCCCTCCACCTCCTCTTCATTCGTGGAAAGAGCCATCGAACAAACCTACACTTCCAACTTACAGTTCGAGAGAGAACCACCTACTCATGTGTTGAGGCCAAGATATTCCATTCCAACCACATGAATCTTGATCTCTAGCCTTCCCCAAGTTGCTTTCCACTCAAATCTTCTTTCCACCAAATCCAAATCCTGTGAGAGAGAGTTGAGTGTTGGGGAGACTATCATTTGAAGCACAAGAGCAAGGAGTTCATCATCAACACACCATTTGTTACTTCTTGGAGAGTGGTGTCTCCTAGATTGGCTAGGTGTCACTTGGGAGCCTCCGACAAGATTGTGGAGTTGAACCAAGGAGTTTGTAAGGGCAAGGAGATCGCCTACTTCATGAAGATCTACCGCTAGTGAGGCAAGTCCTTCGTGGGCGACGGCCATGGTGGGATAGACAAGGTTGCTTCTTCGTGGACCCTTCGTGGGTGGAGCCCTCCGTGGACTCGCGCAGCCGTTACCCTTCGTGGGTTGAAGTCTCCATCAACGTGGATGTACGATAGCACCACCTATCGGAACCACGACAAAAACATCCGTGTCTCCAATTGCGTTTGAATCCTTCAAACCCTTCCCTTTACATTCTTGCAGGTTGCATGCTTTAATTTCCGCTGCCTATATACTCTTTGCATGCTTGCTTGAATTGTGTGAAGATTGCTTGACTTGTGCAAAGATAGCTAAAATCTGCCAAAGTCTAAAATCGGGAAAAGGTTAAGTTTTAAATTGGTCAAGTAGTCTATTCACCCCCCTCTAGACATACTTCAAGGTCTTACAAGTGGTATCAGAGCTTTCGTCTCCATTTGTTATGATTTCCACTAGTCAACAACCCGTGCGCCTGCACGGGCTAGCAATTTTAATATTAGATATTACATGGTTTTGGCAAATTAGAAATGTCAAACAATCATATGAATATATTGATATAGGTTATTATTATTACACATGCACATTGGATCCAATGAACTTACATTGCTTTGACTATTTTATGATTACATTGTTTAAGTCCGGTTGTGTCACAACGATATAAGTAATATCGCTGTGTGGTGGCAAATCACGTCGGATTTGTAGAAGATATGTGGAAATAAGGATGTGCTACTTTATGAAGGTTATATAAGTGCATATTAGTTATGTTGGTAGAAAACATGACTACAGATGCAAAAGTTATTGTATGTATCATGCATTTGTGATCTATAAGTTTCTAAGAGGTATAAAATAAAGTGTTCGATTGTAGCATTTATCTTCCTTTCTTAGTGAACCGAAAAGAAGAAATACATATTTCGTTTTGCCAAGAAAGAACGGTAGAATTATAAATACTTTGTTTCTATATACAATAACGGACACATGCATGCATGAATTTGTGTCAACATACATGACAGTATAAAATCAAGCGTTCTATTGTAGCATTTATCTTCCTTTGTTAGTTAACCTAAAAGAAGAAATACATATTTCTTTTTGCCAAGGAAGAATAGTAGAATTATAAATACTTTGTTTCTATATAGAATAATGGACACATGCATGCAGTACTTTGTGTGAACATACATGATATTGTAGAAAATAATATATGTATTTTAAAAGGGAAGTTGTGTATTCTTATTATACTATATAAGAACCAAATATTATTCACATTAGAAGGTTTTTCTCTACCAATGAATTCTTAAAAAATTCTGTTATGATTAATGTGGATGGAAATTTTAAAATTTTCTATCCTTATTATACATATCTAATATATCGCATAGACAATCATGTGTTTATATTGTACTAAAAAATATCATGCGCTCATATTAGATTTATGTGGCGCATGATACCTCCAGATTCATTTTTTGTTGATGCACTGATTAATACGTATACAAATATGTTTCATTAGCTAAAAAGATGTTTCATTAGCTAATTTTTCTCTCTGTTATAAGGACAAAACAAAAGATATGCATAGACGTACTATATATGCTTATGCAAATATGTATTAGCAATTATCACCTCCAAAGAATCATATGAATCCAAGGCTAGATTACATGTTACGTAGATTTGAATTTTTTAGGGATAGATGGTTTCCCTTCTTTGCATGAGTATTTTTTCCGTTGTCTATTGGTAGAAGAATTTATTTATGGGCTTTCATTGGACAGCAAATGGATCTATCTGGAGTTTTTGTGGAAGGAGTTTATCCTTTTTTCAAGGAACCGATGGATGCTTTTCTTGTTTTTTGAACACCAACTGTACGTGTCATTTTGTTTTTTGGACGGAACGATCTAGTATATGTTACGTTCCAGCTGCCAGGAATAGAGTTAGAAATGTTTTTTTTCCTTTTTTGCGTGAATGTCTTTCCTCTTTGAATCGGGAAACCATTTAATTACGGGACTTTCAATGGTCATCAAACGGATCTTTTTATTCTTCCTTTTCATCGGTGCAGTATTTATGGAAGGAGATCCTTTTTTTAAGGAACGGTGGATTCTTTCCTTTTGGTTCACCAACGTCAGATGCAATCTTTTTTTTTCATTTTGAATTACCGGACTTTCAATGGTCATCAAACGAATCTGTTTTTTTGCTTTTCATCAGTGTAGTATTTATGGAAGGAGGCAAAGGAACGGTGGATTCTTTCCTTTTGGTTCACCAACGTCAAATGCAATCTTTGTTTTTTTCATTTCCATCCGTGGACATTATATGGTAGGAGGATATTTTCAAAATAGAAATCGTGGATTCTTTCCTTGTTTTTTCTCATCGATGTTGAATGTGTTTTCCCCAAAAAAAAACATGAACGTTGAACTTGTCATATGCAATCTGTTTTTTCTTTCCATATGTGGATGCACTCTTTTTTTTTTCATCCGTGACGTTTATATGGAAGGAGGCGATCCTTGAAAAAAGGAACCGTGGATGCTTTCCTTGTATTGTTTCTCCCATGTTTTTTTTGTTTTTTAAAAACACAAACATTGAACTGTTAGATGCAATCCGTTTTTGGCTCCTTTCCATGCGTTGAGTTTTTAAGAAACCGTGGATGCTTTTTTTTACATTGAACGTGTGGGATGTTTTATTTTTCGATGGGACGGCCATCTATGTTACGTAAGTTTTCCTTTCATCTTGGACGTAAATTCTATAATCCAACGGTGTAACTAATTTTGATGATGTGGATTAATGTGAAGGCTTTAATGGTCCCTCCAATTAGTAAATATAAGATAGCTTTTGGTGGTCATAGCCTTGGTTTCACAACCTAGGAGAGTATGGCATCTAGCGAGGGAAATTATCACCGTAGAGTTCCTTACTTTGATGGCACTAATTTTGCTAGTTGGAAGCATAAGATGAAAATGCATATTCTCGGACATAACCCCGCCGTTTGGGCTATTGTGTGTATTGGCTTGCAAGGTGAATTCTTTGATGGGAGATAACCGAACCCATGAAGCTAGCGGAAGAGTTGAAGATGCTGCAATACAACGCTCAAGCTTGTGATATCCTCTTCAATGGCTTGTGCCCCGAAGAATTCAACAAAATCAGCCGTCTTGAGAATGCAAAGGAAATTTGGGATACTTTGATTGATATGTATGAAGGTACCGACTCCGTCAAGGAATCCAAGTTGGATGTGCTCCAAAGTCAGCTTGACAAGTTCAAAATGAAGGATGGTGAAGGTGTCGCTGAAATGTACTCTAGGCTTGCTCTTATCACAAATGAGATTGCCGGCTTAGGAAGTGGAGAGATGACCGACAGATTCATCATCAAGAAAATCCTAAGAGCATTGCATGGAAAATATGATACCGTGTGCACATTGATCCAAATGATTCCAAATTACAAAGATCTCAAGCCAACGGAAGTCATTGGAAGAATTGTTGCTCATGAGATGTCACTCAAGGATAAGGAGGAACTTCACAACAAGTCAAGTGGTGCTTACAAAGCCTCATGTGAAGCCCCCACATCATCAAGTGAGAAACAAATCTTCAATGAAGAATTGAGCTTAATGGTGAAGAACTTCAACAAATTCTACAAGAGTAGAAGCAAAGAAAGAAGCTCTAAGTCAAGGTCCTACAATGACAAAAGATCTTCTAGTCGAGGCGCAATTGCTACAATTGTGGGAGACCTGGACACTATTCAATGAGTGTACGACACCTTACAAAAGAAGAAGATTCTCCCAAGAGAAGAAGTAGAGAGAAGAATCACCACCAAGAGAGAAGGAGTAGAGATGATCGTTATGAGCGAAGACCCTCATGGAGAAGCAAGGATTAGGAAAGGAAGGACAAGTCATCAAAGAGCTACACAAAGCGAAGACATCAAGCTCACGTTGGTGAATGGGTATCCGGCTCCGACTCGACAATCACTCCGAGAGAAGCTATCACTCCGACTCGAATACACTCAAGATGAAGGTGTTGCCGGTCTAGCACTTGTGTCAACCAACTCCTATGACATATTTGATTCACCAAATGAAGGAATTGGAAGATGCTTCATGGCCAAAGGTCCTAAGGTAACACACCAGTATGTTGATTTTAATAGTGATGAAGATGACTTGCTAGGTGATGATGATTTACTTGTTGACAACTCTAGTGATGAATACTATGATGAAACGTCAATTAATCATGCTAATCAAGATGAAACGAATGACAATGATAAGGAGAAGATTGAGCTTATAACTAAAGAACTAAACACTCTTAAGTTAGCTCATGAAACTATCTTCGAAGATCATCGAGAACTTTTAAGGGCTCATGAGAAGTTACGCTTTGAAAAGCTCAATCTTGAGCAAGAGCATGAGTTCCTAAAAGCAATCAATGATGATCTCCGTAAGAAAAGTTCTTCTTACCTTGCCAAGCGTTTACTCTTGTCTACTTACATGCCTCAAGTCATGTCAAGTAACAAGAACAAGAAAGATTCTTCCTCTAGTAGTAAAAATAACAATGTTAAATCCAATATTGTTGCTTATAGTAGTTCTCTTGGTTCCACTAATGATCCTCTTAGCCAAGTTACACTTGAGCAAGAAAACAACTTATTGAAGGGAATTATAGAGAAAGGTGTATACAAGAGCCTTGCCGGGATTAAGCAATTTGAGGAAATTGTATGCAAGCAACGAAAGCACCGGAAGAATCAAGGTGTTGGGTTTGAATGAAAGTTGAATGCCAATGGAGTAGAGTGGGAAGAAGATCAATACCCAAAGACGAAGTTTGTTCCTCAACAAGAGAAGTATGATCCTACTTCCTTCAAGGGAACACAAGCACAAGATGATCTTCCACCACAAGACCACAAGAACAAAGGCAAGGACAAGCTTCAAGAGGAGATTGATGCATTTTAAGAAGCACCTAAGGCCTTGGTCAAGTGTGTTCCTAAGACAACGTCAAGTTCTA
Organism: Aegilops longissima; assembly: GCA_021605205.1. Lineage (NCBI taxonomy): Eukaryota > Viridiplantae > Streptophyta > Magnoliopsida > Poales > Poaceae > Aegilops > Aegilops longissima. Next base: position 697,348,991 of record CM038679.1, read on the forward strand.
CTTCATCGAGTACAACTACTACACCAAGGATTCCCATCATGATGATGTGGATCCCGAAGAAGAAGAACTAGAGAGTTCTTGAGGGTGACTCCGCCAACATTATTCACTCATATCATTATGGCAAGGACAAGTGCAATCATCTTCCATATCTTGCACTAGTTCAAGGAGTCACAAACCCTCATGTTGGCAAGGCAAGGGACAAGGTAACCTAATGTTTTCATGGACATCATTTTGTGTGTGCATCACTCTATGTCTATGGATATTCTTGTTTGTTCCTTGTGGGACTAACCCATGTAGGTATTGAAAGTGCAACTCACTCCAAAGGTTTGCTCCAAAATATCTACATCAACATTGAGCATCCACATCTCCAACACCTACATGAAGTCATCATCGACAAAACCCAAGGTTAGTTCATCCCTCTAAGGGGGGATCTCACATATAGGGGGGAGCTTAACTCTAAGAATTGAGTCAAAGAAACTCTAATGATATGAACACATAAATGCTTTATGTAAAAGTGGTAACCCCACTTGAGCTTAAACGATGAGTATGACCTATGATCAAATGTTCTCATTTGACTCCTAAGTCAATATACTCATATATAGATGACCTAGTCATCGCCAATTGTTTGATAGATGCCATAATTGGTTGTGCATGCTTTGTCACATATTTCATTTGTCATTTCATTGTGTGAGCATGTTGGTTGCATATTTTACTCATTCGAGGACATCCACTTGTTGTTTTGATTGATTGGCTTCTTTTTCTTTGGCCAAGTGGATGGACAAGAATGCCTAAGAACCTTCTCTAGCTATCTATGCTTTTCTCGTCTCAAACTCTATTCATGCTACATCACAAAATTTGATCAAGTCAGATTCGGACCACTCTGTGTGAGGAGCACTCGGAGTCCCCGATTCGTCATAGACTTAAAACTTCCAAAACTTCTTTGTGATTTTCGGTCTGACCGATTCATCCATTTCGGTCATACCGAGATTACTAAGTCGATCTAGGTTTTCATGTCGGTGCAACCGATTTGAACTTTTCGGTCACACCGAGTTCTTTATGCTGATATGATTATGCATCTCGGTGCCACCAAGTTGTTCCACTCGGTCACACCGATAGTGTCGGGCTATATATTCACACGGGCAAATTTTGGAAAACTTTCTCTGAAACTCCTCGCCCGCGCATAGCTCGCTCTGCCTACTAGGTCTCCGAATCGTCGACTTCGTCGCCAGCCGCCTCCTGTCGCTGGTCTCCACCGCCGTCAACAGGATTCATCTCCGCCGTTGCCGCCGTAGCGAGTTCACCGCCGAACTAGGGTATGAACTCGATCACAGTGCTATCCTCGTCTGATTCTCAGCAGATGCCACGATTGAAACACCTCTATCCAGTCAATACAATCCTTAGAATAGATGCGATTCGAAAATTTAGGGTTAGGTTTCCGTGAAACCATCTCGGACCCACCGAGTTGAAAAACTCGGTCCCACCGATTTGGCTAACGCCATTGTAGTAGTAACTCTCGGTCTGACCGAGAATTGCTAATCGGTGTGACCGATTTTAGAACTTTGTGAAACCTTAGCAGTCTCGGTGCCATCGAACTGTGACTCGGTCTGACCGAGTACACTAGTTTAGGTTCCAAAACTGCTTCGGTATCACCGAGTTTGAAAATCGGTAGATCCGAAATGCTTTCTATGGAAAACTAAAACTAAGTTTTCTGAATCATTCCTTTGCAAAAATATCTGCATTTTGTGATGCTCATCCACTCTACCTCATCTTTAACTATTCACAGGGTCAGCAGTCAGTGTGTGCAGCATGTCAGACCAAAGTGACAACCAGAACAAGTCAGAAGAGCAGATTCACATGAGTGAGGGCACTAGTCCCTCTAGCAGCTCGAGATGAGGGGCGAAGCACTCCCGACAATTTGCCCAAGGCTGCCACTAGGACAAGGAAGAAGAAGACCTCGAGTGCGAGGATGAGGATTATGTGGCAGTTGAGGATGAGGCTAGTTCAAAGAAGAAAGTGCTCAAGAAGGAGTACAACTCAACTACAGTAAAGCCAGGGATGAAGATCAAAAGGCCAGCAGGTAGACAACCAATGTCCAAAGCCAGAGTCTCCACTCAAGCTTCTTTGGAATCCCAACCCAAAGAGCCTGCTGTAGAAGGAAAGAAAAGGAAGGAAAGGGTCAAGAAGACCATGGCTAGAGTAATAGGAAAGCCTTCCATGATGGAAGAAGAAGAAGAGGTTGCTGCACCAGCACCCAAGGCACAAAAGCTGATGGGTGATGCTATCAAGTCAGGGGCTGCAACTTCAAAGCCCAAAGTAGCACCCAAAGCTACCCCAAGCCCAAGAGTGCACCTAAGAGGAATACCAGGAGTATACCAGTGTTGGAAATATGCCCTAGAGGCAATAATAAAAGCATTATTATTATATTTCCTTGTTCATGATAATTGTCTTTATTCATGCTATAACTGTATTATCCGGAAATCGTAATACACGTGTGAATACATAGACTACAATCGTCCCTAGTAAGCCTCTAGTTGACTAGCTCGTTGGTCAACAGATAGTCATGGTTTCGACTATGGACATCGGATGTCATTGACAACGGGATCACGTCATTAGGAGAATGGCGTGATGGACAAGACAATCCTAAGCATAGCACAAAGATCGTGTAGTTCGTTTTGCTAGAGCTTTTCCAATGTCAAGTATCTCTTCCTTCGACCATGAGATCGTGCAATTCCGGATACCGTAGGAGTGCTTTGGGTGTATCAAGCGTCTGGCGTGGCTGGGTGACTATAAAGGTGCACTACAGGTATCTCCGAAAGTAACCATTGGGTTGACACGGATCGAGGCGGGATTTGTCACTCCGTATGGCGGAGAGATATCACTGGGCCCACTCGGTAATGCATCATCATAATGAGCTCAAAGTGATCAAGTGTCTGGTCACGGGATCATGCATTCGATGCGAGTAAAGTGACTTGCGATAGCGAGACTAACGAGGTATTGGGATACCGACGATCGAGTCTCGGGCAAGTAACACACCGTCGACAAAGGGAATAGAATACGGGTTGCTTGAACCCTTGACATCGTGGTTCATCCGATGACAACATCGAGGAGCATGTAGGAGCCAACATGGGTATCCAGATCCGCTGTTGGTTATTGACTTGAGGTAGTCTCGGTCATATCGCATGTCTCCGAACCCGTAGGGTCTACACATAAGGTTCGGTGGCGCTAGGGTTAATAGGAAGACAAGTATGTGATTACGAATGTTGTTGAGTCCGGATGAGATCCCGGACGTCACGAGGAGTTCGGAATGGTCGGAGGTAAAGATTTATATATGGAAAGTGGTTAAGCGGACTCAGGAAGTTTGGTGGTATACGGTAAAGTCAGGGGCCACCGGGAGGTTCGGAGGTCCACGGGAGGGGCCACCTCTCCGGGGGCCACATGGGCTAAGTGGGAGAGGAACCAGCCCTGGTGGGCTGGGTGCGCCTCCCACCTGAGGCCCATGCGCCTAGGGTTTGGGAGGAGGAACCTAAAGGGGCCCCCTCAGCTTGGGGCAAGCCACCTCCTCCCCTCCTCCCTTGGCCGCCGCCCCCCTAGGGTTTGCCCTAGAGGGCGGCCCCTTGACCCTCTCCTCCTATAAATAGAGGGGTGGGGGAGGGCTGCCAACACAGTTGTGGCGCAGCCCTCCCTCCCAACACCTCTCTTTCTCCGCAAGCTTGGCGAAGCCTGCTGGGAGAACTACCGTACCTGCTGCACCACGCCGTCGTGCTGCCATCGGGATTGTCTTCTTCAACCTCTCCTTCACTCTTGCTGGATCAAGGCGGAGGAGCGCCATCGTCCCGTCGTGTGTTGAACACGGAGGTGCTGTCCTTTCAGTACTTTGGTCATCGGTGATCGGAATCACGTTGGGATCGCGTCTTCATCACCACCACTCTCAAGAACGCTTCCGTATTCGATCTACAAGTGGTATGTAGATGCAAACTCTCTCTCGTTACTCGTTGCATGGTAGAACTCATAGATGGATCTTGGTGAAACCGTAGGAAAAATTTTAATTTTCTGCAGCGTTCCCCAACAGTGGCATCATGAGCTAGGTCTATCGTAGTTCTCTTTGCGAGTAGAACACAATTTTGTTGTGGGCGTGGATCTTGTCAACTTACTTGCCGTTACTAGTTGTTTCTTGCTTCCAGCGGTATTGTGGGATGAAGCGGCCCGGACCAACCTTACACGCTCTTACGTGAGACCGGTTCCACCGACTAACATGCACTAGTTGCATAAGGTGGCTGGCGGTGTCTGTCTCTCCTACTTTAGTGGGGCGGATTCGATGAACAGGGTCCTTATGAAGGGTAAATAGAAGTTGACAAGATCACGTTGTGGTTATTCGTAGGTAAGAAAAGCGTTCTTGCTAGAACCCAATTGCAGCCACGTAAAAGATGCAACAACAATTAGAGGGCGTCTAACTTGTTTTTGCAGCAATTGTCATGTGACGTGATATGGCCAAGTTGTGATGAATGATGATATATTGTGATGTATGAGATCATGTTCTTGTAATAGGAATCACGACTTGCATGTCGATGAGTATGACAACGGCAGGAGCCATAGGAGTTGTCTTTATTTTTGTATGACCTGCGTGTCATTGAAGAGCGCCATGTAATTTACTTTACTTTATTGCTAAACGCGTTAGCCATAGAAGTAGAAGTAGTCGTTGGCGTGACAACTTCATGGAGGCACGATGATGGAGATCATGATGATGGAGATCATGGTGTCATGCGGTGACAGGATGATCATGGAGCCCGAAGATGAAGATCAAAGGAGCTATATGATATTGGCCATATCATGTCACTACTTTATAATTGCATGAGATGTTTATTATAATTATGCATCTTGTTTACTTAGAACGACGGTAGTAAATAAGATGATCCTTACAACAATTTCAAGAAGTGTTCTCCCTAAGCGTGCACCGTTGCTACAGTTAAGTAAACTTCTAAGCACCACGTGATGATCGGGTGTGATGGATTCTTACGTTCACATACAGCGGGTGTAAGACAGATTTACACACGCAAAACACTTAGGGTTAAACTTGACGAGCCTAGCATGTACAGACATGGCCTCGGAACACGGAGACCGAAAGGTCGAACACGAGTCGTATGGAAGATACGATCAACATGAGAATGTTCACCGGCGATGACTAGTCCGTCTCACGTGATGATCGGACACGGCCTAGTCGACTCGGATCGTGTATCACTTAGATGACTAGAGGATGTCTAATCTGAGTGGGAGTTCATTAATAATTTGATTAGATGAACTTAATTATCATGAACTTAGTCTAAAACTTTTGAATTATATGTCTTGTAGATCAAATGGCCAGCGCTCATGTCAACTTGAACTTCAGCGCGTTCCTAGAAAACCAAGCTGAAAGATGGCGGCAACAACTATACGGACTGGGTCGGAACACGAGATCATCCTCATAGCTGCCAGAAACAATCGTCCTAGAAGGACCGCTAGGTGAAGCTCCGTCCCAGAGAACCAAGACATTATGAATGCTTGGCAATCTCGTCTTGATGATTACTCCCTCGTTCGATGCGGCATGCTTTCTGACTTAGAACCGGGGCTCCAAAAGCGTTTTGAGCACCACGGAGCATATGAGATGTTCGAGGAGCTGAAACTTGTTTTCCAAGCTCACGCCGGGTCGAGAGATATGACATCTCCGACAAGTTCTATAGTTGTAAGATGGAGGAAAACAGTTACTGTCGGTGAACACATTACGAAGATATGCAGGTTGCACAACCGTATGACCCAGCTGAATATTAACCTCCACGATGAGGCGGTCATTGACAGAATCCTCGATCGCTCCCACCAAGCTACAAGAGCTTTGTGATGAACTACAACATGCGGGGATGGTAAAGACCATTCTGAAGTGTTCTCTATCTGAAGTCAGCCGAGGTTGAAATCAAGAAAGAACATCAAGTGTTGATGGTCAATAAGACCACTAAGTTTAAGAAGGGCAAGGGCAAGAAGAACTTCAAGAAGGATGGCAAGGAGATTGCGCGCCCGGTAAGCAAGTTGCGGGAAGAAGTCAAAGAATGGACCCAAGCACGAGGTGAGTGTTTTTATTGCAAGGGAAGGGTCCTTTGGAGCGGAACTGCCCCAAATACTTAGCGGATAAGAAGGCCGGCAACACTAAAGGTATATTTGATATACATGTAATTGATGTGTACCTTACCGATGTCGTAGTAACTCCTGGGTATTTGATACGGTGCCGTTGCTCATATTTGTAACTCACGGCAGGAGCTGCGGAATAAGCGGAGGCTGGCGAAGGGCGAGGTGACGATCTTGGCGTCGGGAATGGTTCGAGTCGATGTGATCGCCGTCGACACGCTACCTCTTCATTTACCCACAGGATTAGTTATGAACCTTAATAATTGTTATTTGGTGCCAAGTTTGAGCATGAATATTGTATCTGGATCTCGTTTAATGCGAGATGGCTACTCATTTAAATCCGAGAATAATGGTTGTTCTATTTATATGAGAGATATGTTTTATGGTCATGCTCCGATGGTCAATGGTTTATTCTTAATGAATCTCGGCGTAGTATTACACATGTTCATAGCGTGAATACCAAAAGATGTAAAGTTGATAACGATAGTCCCACATACTTGTGGCACTTTGCCGCCTTGGTCACATTGGTGTCAAGCGCATGAAGAAGCTCCATCTTGATGGACTTTTGGAGTCTCTTGATTATGAATCATTTGACACATGCGAACCATGCCTCATGGGCAAAATGACCAAGACTCCATTCTCGGAACAATGGGCGAGCAACCAACTTATTGGAAATCATACATACCGATGTGTGCGGTCCAATGGCGTTGAGGCTCATGGAGGATATCGTTATGTTCTCACTCTCACAGATGACTTGAGTAGATATGGGTATGTCTACTTGATGAAACACAAGTCTGAGACCTTTGAAAAGTTCAAGGAATATCAGAATGAAGTAGAGAATCAACGTGACGAAAGATAAAATTCTTACGATCGGATCGTGGAGGAGAATATTTAAGTCACGAATTTGGTACACACTTAAGAAAATGTGGAATCGTTTCACAACTAACGCCGCTGGAACACCTCAGCGTAATGGTGTGTCGAGCGTCGTGTCGCACTCTATTGGATATGGTGCGGTCTATGATGTCTCTTACTGATTTACGCTATCATTTTGGGGATCGCTCTAGAGACAGCTACATTCACTTTAAATAGGGCACCGTCTAAGTCCGTTGAGGCGACACCGTATGAATTATGGTTTGGGAAGAAACCTAAGCTGTCGTTTCTAAAAGTTTGGGGATGCGATGCTTATGTCAAGAAACTTCAACCTGAAAAGCTCGAACCCAAGTCGGAAAATCGTCTTCATAGGATACCCTAAGGAAACCGTAGGGTATACCTTCTACTTAAGATCCGAGGGCAAGATCTTTGTTGCCAAGAATGGATCCTTTACGGAAAAGAGTTTCTCTCGAAAGAAGTAAGTGGGAGGAAAGTAGAACTTCGATGAAGTACTACCTCTTGAGCAGGATAGTAGTGCAGCTCGGGAAAATGTTCTGTGATGCCTACACCAAGCGAAGAGGAAATTCATGATGATGATCAAGGTACTTGGATCAAGTTGCTCTGAACCCGTGGGTCCACTAGGACACGTTCCGCACCAGTGGTACGGCAACCCAGTCACGGAAATCATGTTGTTAGACAACAATGAACCTTGAACTATGAAGAAGCAATGGCGGGCCCAGATTCCAACAAATGGCTAGAAGCCATGAAGTCCGAGATTGAATCCATGTATGAAAACAAAGTGTGGACTTTGGTGACTTGCCCGATGATCGGCGGCGATAGAAAACAAATGGATCTTTAAGAAGAAGGCGGACGCGGATGGTAATGTCACCATCTATAAAGCTCGACTTGTCGCTAAGGGTTATCGGCAAGTTCAAGGGATTGACTACGATGAGACTTTCTCTCCGTGGCGAAGCTTAAGTCCGTCCGAATCATGTTAGCAATTGCCGCATACTATGATTATGAGATATGGCAGATGGACGTCAAAACAGCGTTCCTTAACGGCTATCTTAAGGAAGAGCTGTATATGATACAGCCGGAAGGTTTTATCGATCCTAAGAACGCTAACAAAGTATGCAAGCTCCAGCGATCCATTTATGGGCTGGTGCAAGCATCTCGGAGTTGGAACATTCGCTTTGATGAGATGATCAAAGCGTTTGGGTTTATCTTGAGACTTATGGAGAAGCCTGCGTTTACAAGAAAGTGAGTGGGAGCTCTGTAGCATTTCTCATATTATATGTAGATGACATACTTTTGATGGGAAATGATATAGAATTCTTGGACAACATTAAGGCCTACTTGAATAAGTGTTTTTCAATGAAGGACCTTGGAGAAGCTGCTTATATATTAGGCATCAAGATCTATAGAGATAGATCGAGGCGCCTCATAGGTCTTTCACAAAGCACATACCTTGATAAGATTTTGAATAAGTTCAAAATGGATCAGTCTAAGAAGGGTTCTTGCTGTATTGCAAGGTGTGAGATTGAGCTCAGCTCAATGCCCGACCACGGCAAAAGATAAAGAAGAGATGAGTGTCATCCCTATGCCTCAGCCATAGGATCTATTATGTATGCCATCTGTGTACGGACCTGATGTAAACCTTGCCGTAAGTTTGGTAGGAAGGTACCAAAGTAATCCCGGCAAGGAACTTTGGACAGCGGTCAAGAATATCCTGAAGTACACGAAAAGGACAAAGGACATGTTTCTCGTTTATGGAGGTGACGAAGAGCTCGTCGTAACAGGTTACGTCGGCGCTAGCTTCGACACAGATCTGGATGACTCTAAGTCACAAACCGGATCGTGTATATGTTGAATGGTGGAGCGATAAGCTGGTGCAGCTGCAAGCGAGCGTCGTGGCGGGATCTACATGTGAAGCGGAGTACATGGCAGCCTCGGAGGCAGCGCATGAAGCAATTTGGGTGAAGGAGTTCATCACCGACCTAGGAGTCATACCCAATGCGTCGGGGCCGATCAAACTCTTCGTGACAACTTTGGAGCTATTGCCCTTGCCAAGGAGCCCAGGTTTCACAAGAAGACCAGGCACATCAAGCGTCGCTTCAACTCCATCCGTGAAAATGTTCAGAATGGAGACATAGAAATTTGTAAAGTGCATACGGATCTGAATGTCGCAGATCCGTTGACTAAACCTCTTCATGGGCAAAACATGATCAACACGAGAACTCTATGGGTGTTCGATTCATCACAATGTAAACTAGATTATTGACTCTAGTGCAAGTGGGAGACTGTTGGAAATATGCCCTAGAGGCAATAATAAAAGCATTATTATTATATTTCCTTGTTCATGATAATTGTCTTTATTCATGCTATAAGCTGTATTATCCGGAAATCGTAATACGTGTGAATACATAGACTACAATCGTCCTAGTAAGCCTCTAGTTGACTAGCTCGTTGGTCAACAGATAGTCATGGTTTCGACTATGGACATCGGATGTCATTGACAAGCGGGATCACGTCATTAGGAGAATGGCGTGATGGACAAGACAATCCTAAGCATAGCACAAAGATCGTGTAGTTCGTTTTGCTAGAGCTTTTCCAATGTCAAGTATCTCTTCCTTAGACCATGAGATCGTGCAATTCCGGATACCGTAGGAGTGCTTTGGGTGTATCAAGCGTCTGGCGTGGCTGGGTGACTATAAAGGTGCACTACAGGTATCTCGAAAGTAACCATTGGGTTGACACGGATCGAGGCGGGATTTGTCACTCCGTATGACGGAGAGATATCACTGGGCCCACTCGGTAATGCATCATCATAATGAGCTCAAAGTGATCAAGTTTCTGGTCACGGGATCATGCATTCTGATGCGAGTAAAGTGACTTGCGATGCTTGAGACTAACGAGGTATTGGGATACCGACGATCGAGTCTCGGGCAAGTAACACGCCGTCGACAAAGGGAATAGAATCGGGGTTGCTTGAACCCTTGACATCGTGGTTCATCCGATGACAACATCGAGGAGCATGTAGGAGCCAACATGGGTATCCAGATCCGCTGTTGGTTATTGACTTGAGGTAGTCTCGGTCATATCGCATGTCTCCGAACCCGTAGGGTCTACACATAAGGTTCGGTGGCGCTAGGGTTAATAGGAAGACAAGTATGTGATTACGAATGTTGTTGAGTCCGGATGAGATCCCGGACGTCACGAGGAGTTCGGAATGGTCGGAGGTAAAGATTTATATATGGAAAGTGGTTAAGCGGACTCGGGAAGTTTGGTGGTATACCGGTAAAATGCAGGGGCCCCGGGAGGGTTCGGAGGTCCACGGGAGGGCCACCTCTCCGGGGGCCACATGGGCTAAGTGGGAGGGAACCAGCCCTGGTGGGCTGGGTGCGCCCCCACCTGGGCCCATCGCCTAGGGTTTGGGGAGGAGGAACCCTAAAGGGGCCCCTCAGCTTGGGGGGCAAGCCACCCTCCTCCCTCCTCCTTGGCCGCGCCCCCTAGGGTTTGCCCTAGAGGGCGGCCCCCTTGACCCTCTCCTCCTATAAATAGAGGGGTGGGGGAGGCTGCCAACACAGTTGTGGCGCAGCCCTCCCTCCCAACACCTCTCTTTCTCACGCAAGCTTGGCGAAGCCCTGGGAGAACTACCGTGCACCTGCTGCACCACGCCGTCGTGCTGCCATTGGGATTGTCTTCTTCAACCTCTCCTTCACTCTTGCTGGATCAAGGCGGAGGAGCGCCATAAATCCCGTCGTGTGTTGAACACGGAGGTGCTGTCCTTCAGTACTTTGGTCATCGGTGATCGGAATCACGTTGGGAACGTCTTCGTCACCACCACTCTCAAGAACGCTTCCGTATTCGATCTACAAGTGGTATGTAGATGCAAACTCTCTCTCGTTACTCGTTGCATGGTAGAACTCATAGATGGATCTTGGTGAAACCGTAGGAAAAATTTTAATTTTCTGCAACGTTCCCCAACAACCAGCTGCTGAAAAGAACAAGGCCCTAGTGCCTGATGTTGCTGCTGAGGAAGATGATGAAGGGCAAGTCCTAAGGAAGCTCAAACCCAAGATTCCAGACCACAATGATGCTCATCCTGTGGCTGAGAACATGAAGATCAGGAGAGATTCAGGGTTGAGGCTATGGAGAGAGTCAGATCCATATGCCACCGGAGAAGGACTCTTTGTAGATTACAGGTTCCACACCAAGGAGCAGCAGGACTTCTATGAGACAATCTTGTTGGATAAGAATCCCATAGTATGTGATATGAGGTGGGTCATTGGACCTACATACAGGAAAATGAAGAACACTATCCTGGAGTGTATGACAGCTTGATCGTGTGGGGTTGCAGATTTTGTTGGGCGAAGCTCACAAAGCTGGAATGATGAGCTCATTATGCAATTCTACTCCACATCACATTTCTATCCAGATGGCAGGATAGTTTGGATGTCTGAAGGAACAAGATACCAATCAACCATTAAGGAATGGGCAAGTCTGATCAATGCCCCAAAGGAGAGTGAAGATGACTTGGACGTTTATGCCAAGAAGAAAATGGATCACAACTCTATGTCACAGATGTACAAGGAGATACCAGATGATGCACTTGAGACTTTCAAGTTTGGATCAGTTCATTTTCTTCTGTCAGGGCTGCCAACGATCAACTGGATCCTAAGGCACACTCTGTTGCCAAATCAGGTGACCACAACATGATCAGAGGGCATGCAATTAATTTGCTTCACATATTTGATGTGCCCCAGAAATTCAAGGTCATGAGCCTCATAGTTGAAACTATCAAGAGGACAGCAGCAGACCAAAAGAGGAGCTGTGGATATGCCCCACAGATTCAGGAGTTGATTAACTCAAAGATGGGCACAGAGAAGTATCTGTTGGATAAGGAACACTTTGTTCTCTATCCTGACTTTGAGGACAATCAAGTTGTCATGACTGAGAATGAACCATCATCAGTACAAGCTCAAGAGAAGAAGGAGAAGGCAAGGAAAGAGAAGGCTGCCAAGATGCCAACCCTAGCAGAGGCATCTGAGTACTTTTTGAAGAACAAGCAGGAGCAGCTAGGTTACTTGATAGCATCAACTCTGCGGATTGAGAAGGGGTTGGACACCCTAACTCAAAACCAGGAGAGCCTGGAAAGAATCATGGAACAAAAATTCTATGATCTTGATGTCAAAGTAATTGAGATTGATCGGTTGTGGAGCAGCTACAGGATGACATGCAGGAGAGGAAGGCAGGACAACAAGCTGATGCATTTGCGAGTGCCTCGAGCTCAGAAATCAGCTGCAGAGCGATGCAGACACACGAGTCACTTTATCTGCTCCAGCTACAGCTCCAGCGCCACCAGCTCCAGCACCAACTCCTTGACTCCTTCCACATCAAGCTGAAGTCTTCGTCCAAGGAGCCATCTCTCGCCACCAGCAGAAGACCAAGCACGAGAGCGATATAGTCCTATGCATTTTCTAGGAACTTTTGGTAACTTGTTGCCAAAGGGGAAAAAATGTATAGATCATAGGGCTTCGAGAGAGAGAGAGTTTGCTTTTGTTCTCTCTTGTCTTCTTGGTTGAACTTTGTTTGCCTTTGATTGCTTGAGATACTATGCTATTTCTGTGAGACATTGATGATCATGTGTTTGATCATAAGCTACACTTATGCTTGTTAGTTGATATTATCTTACTTATCCTTATATGATCATTCACTTTGCTTGGTGATGAGTGCATGTATTCAATCCTTATTATTTTGAGCGCTCCACCAAGATGTATGTGACATGGAAGAGTAACCCATGAGCCTAATTCCTTGTGCATTTGCAGTCCAAAGCAAATCTTAAAACATGCACAAATTTAGGGGGAGCTCTTTCTTATCACATACTTCTCAAAGCGACGATGTTTTTCAATGTTATTATCATTTGTCGAAGCTTTGATCTATATGTTGTCATCAATTACCAAAAAGGGGGAGATTGAAAGTGCAACTATCCCTAGGTGGTTTTGGTAATTCATAACAACATATAGCTCATTGAGCTAATGCTATTCCAAGACAAATATTTCAGGGAAGCTCAATGAATGGCATGGCATGGATGATAAAAGTGGATCCCTCGAAATATTAAGGACAAAGGATTGGCTCAAGCTCAAAAGCTCAAGACTCTACATTTTACATTTCAGTGATCCAAGATCACATTGAGTCTATAGGAAAAGCCAATACTATCAAGGACGGATGAGGTGTTGCTTAATGAGCCTCTTGCTTCATGTGCTTAGTGATATGCTCCAAAACCCTCCACTACTTTCTCACATCCACATATGACCTAAACCTAAAGTCAAACTCGGCCCGACCGATTCTTTCTATCCGGCGCCACCGAGTTCATATGTCATAGCCACTGCCACAAACCCTTGGCAAATCGGTTTCACCGATAGGGATCTTGGTCTCACTGAGATGGGATTGTAATATTTCTGTTTCCCTTCGTAACGTTTCGGTCTAACCGAAGTGAGCGATCGGTCCCACCGAGATTGCAATGTAAACTCTTTGTTTCCCTTTCGTAACTTTTTGGTCTCACCGAAAGAGCGAATCGGTCCCACCGAGTTTACCTGACCAACTCTCTGGTTAGCTAATTACCAAAATCGGTCTCACCGATTTTGTGTAATCGGTCTCACCGAGATTACGTTATGCCCTAACCCTAACCATATCGGTCCTATCGAGTTGCATGTCGGTCCACGAAAACCCTAACGGTCACTAGGTTTCTTGAATTGGTCCGACCGGGTTTGTTGATTCGGTCCCACCGAGTTTGGTAAATTGTGTGTAACAGTTAGATTTTGTGTGGAGGCTATATATACCCCTCCACCTCCTCTTCATTCGTGGAAAGAGCCATCAGAACAAACCTACACTTCCAACTTACCAGTTCTGAGAGAGAACCACCTACTCATGTGTTGAGGCCAAGATATTCCATTCCAACCACATGAATCTTGATCTGTAGCCTTCCCCAAGTTGCTTTCCACTCAAATCTTCTTTCCACCAAATCCAAATCCTGTGAGAGAGAGAGTTGAGTGTTGGGGAGACTATCATTTGAAGCACAAGAGCAAGGAGTTCATCATCAACACACCCTTTGTTACTTCTTGGAGAGTGGTGTCTCCTAGATTGGCTAGGTATCACTTGGGAGCCTCCGACAAGATTGTGGAGTTGAACCAAGGAGTTTGTAAGGGCAAGGAGATCGCCTACTTCGTGAAGATCTACCGCTAGTGAGGCAAGTCCTTCATGGGCGACGGCTATGGTGGGATAGACAAGGTTGCTTCTTCGTGGACCCTTCGTGGGTGGAGCCCTCCGTGGACTCGCGCAGCCGTTACCCTTCGTGGGTTGAAGTCTCCATCAACGTGGATGTACGATAGCACCACCTATCGGAACCACGACAAAAACATCCGTGTCTCCAATTGCGTTTGAATCCTTCAAACCCTTCCCTTTACATTCTTGCAGGTTGCATGCTTTAATTCCGCTGCCTATATACTCTTTGCATGCTTGCTTGAATTGTGTGAAGATTGCTTGACTTGTGCAAAGATAGCTAAAATCTGCCAAAGTCTAAAATCGAGAAAAGGTTAAGTTTTTAATTGGTCAAGTAGTCTAATCACCCCCCTCTAGACATACTTCAAGGTCCTACAAGTGGTATCAGAGCTTTGGTCTCCATTTGCTTTGATTTCCACTAGTCAACAACCTGTGCACCTGCACGGGCTAGCAATTTTAATATTAGATATTACATGGTTTTGGCAAATTAGAAATGTCAAACAATCATATGAATATATTGATATAGGTTATTATTATTACACATGCACATTGGATCCAATGAACTTACATTGCTTTGACTATTTTATGATTACATTGTTTAAGTCCGGTTGTGTCACAACGATATAAGTAATATCGCTGTGTGGTGGCAAATCACGTTGGATTTGTAGAACATATGTGGAAATAAGGATGTGCTACTTTATGAAGGTTATATAAGTGTATATTAGTTATGTTGGTAGAAAACATGACTACAGATGCAAAAGTTATTGTATGTATCATGCAGTTGTGATCTATAAGTTTCTAAGAGGTATAAAATAAATTGTTCGATTGTAGCATTTATCTTCCTTTCTTAGTGAACCGAAAAGAAGAAATACATATTTCGTTTTGCCAAGAAAGAACGGTAGAATTATAAATACTTTGTTTCTATATACAATAATGGACACATGCATGCATGAATTTGTGTCAACATACATGACAGTATAAAATCAAGTGTTCTATTGTAGCATTTATCTTCCTTTCTTAGTTAACCTAAAGAAGAAATACATATTTCTTTTGTCAAGGAAGAACAGTAGAATTATAAATACTTTGTTTCTATATAGAATAATGGACACATGCATGCATTACTTTGTGGGAACATACATGATATTGTAGAAAATAATATATGTATTTTAAAAGGGAAGTTGTGTATTCTTATTATACTATATAAGAACCAAATATTATTCACATTAGAAGGTTTTTTCTCTACCAATGAATTCTTAAAAAATTCTGTTATGATTAATGTAGATGGAAATTTTAAAATTTTCTATCCTTATTATACATATCTAATATATCGCATAGACAATCATGTGTTTATATTATACTAAAAATATCATGCGTTCATATTAGATTTATGTGGCGCATGATACCTCCAGATTCATTTTTTGTTGATGCACTGATTAATACGTATACAAATATGTTTCATTAGCTAAAAATATGTTTCATTAGCTAATTTTTCTCTCTGTTATAAGGACAAAACAAAAGATATGCATAGACGTACTATATATGCTTATGCAAATATGTATTAGCAATTATCACCTCCAAAGAATCATATGAATCCAAGGCTAGATTACATGTTACGTAGATTTGATTTTTTTAGGGAGAGATGGTTTCCCTTCTTTGCATGAGTATTTTTTCCGTTGTCTATTGGTAGAAGAATTTATTTATGGGCTTTCATTGGACAGCAAATGGATCTATCTGGAGTTTTTGTGGAAGGAGTTTATCCTTTTTTCAAGGAACCGATGGATGCTTTTCTTGTTTTTTGAACACCAACTGTAGGTGCCATTTTGTTTTTTGGACGAAACGATCTAGTATATGTTACGTTCCAGCTGCCAGGAGTAGAGTTAGAAATGTTTTTTTCCTTTTTTGCGTGAATGTCTTTCCTCTTTGAATCGGGAAACCATTTAATTACGGGACTTTCAATGGTCATCAAACGGATCTTTTTTTTCTTCCTTTTCATCGGTGCAGTATTTATGGAAGGAGATCCTTTTTTTAAGGAACGGTGGATTCTTTCCTTTTGGTTCACCAACGTCAGATGCAATCTTTTTTTTCATTTTGAATTACCAGACTTTCAATGGTCATCAAACGAATCTGTTTTTTTTCATCTGTGTAGTATTTATGGAAGGAGGCAAAGGAACAGTGGATTCTTTCCTTTTGGTTCACCAACGTCAGATGCAATCTTTGTTTTTTTCATTTCCATCCGTGGACATTATATGGTAGGAGGATATCTTCAAAATAGAAATCGTGGATGCTTTCCTTGTTTTTTCTCACCGATGTTGAATGTGTTTTCCCCAAAAAAAAAACATGAACGTTGAACTTGTCCTACGCAATCTGTTTTTTCTTTCCATTTGTGGATGCACTCTTTTTTTTTTCATCCGTGACGTTTATATGGAAGGAGGCGATCCTTGAAAAAGGAACCGTGGATGCTTTCCTTGTATTGTTTCTCCCATGTTTTTTTGTTTTTTAAAAGCACAAACATTGAACGTGTTAGATGCAATCCGTTTTTGGCTCCTTTCCATGCATTGAGTTTTTAAGAAACCGTGGATGCTTTTTTTTACATTGAACGTGTGGGATGTTTAATTTTTCGATGGGACGGCCATCTATGTTACGCAAGTTTTCCTTTCATCTTGGACGTAAATTCTATAATCCAACGGTGTAACTAATTTTGATGATGTGGATTAATGTGAAGGCTTTAATGGTCAATATAAGATAGCTTTTGGTGGTCATAGCCTTGGTTTCACAACCTAGGAGAGTATGGCATCTAGCGAGGGAAATTATCACCGTAGAGGTCCTTACTTTGATGGCACTAATTTTGCTAGTTGGAAGCATAAGATGAAAATGCATATTCTCGGACATAACCCCGCCGTTTGGGCTATTGTATGTATTGGCTTGCAAGGAGAATTCTTTGATGGGAGAGAATCAAACTGTGAAGCTAGCGCGGAAGAGTTGAAGATGCTGCAATACAACGCTCAAGCTTGTGATATCCTCTTCAATGGCTTGTGCCCTGAAGAATTCAACAAAATCAGCCGTCTTGAGAATGCAAAGGAAATTTGGGATACTTTGATTGATATGAATGAAGGTACCAACTCCGTCAAGGAATCCAAGTCGGATGTGCTCCAAAGTCAGCTTGACAAGTTCAAAATGAAGGATGGTGAAGGTTTCGCTGAAATGTACTCTAGGCTTGCTCTTATCACAAATGAGATTGCCGGCTTAGGAAGTGGAGAGATGACCGACAGATTCATCATCAAGAAAATCCTAAGAGCATTGGATGGAAAATATGATACCGTGTGCACATTGATCCAAATGATGCCAAATTACAAAGATCTCAAGCCAACGGAAGTCATTGGAAGAATTGTTGCTCATGAGATGTCACTCAAGGATAAGGAGGAACTTCACAACAAGTCAAGTGGTGCTTACAAAGCCTCACGTGAAGCCCCCACATCATCAAGTGAGAAACAAATCTTCAATGAAGAATTGAGCTTAATGGTGAAGAACTTCAACAAATTCTACAAGATTAGAAGCAAAGAAAGAAGATCTAAGTCAAGGTCCTACAATGACAAAAGATCTTCTAGTCGAGAGCATAATTGCTACAATTGTGGGAGACCGGACACTATTCCAATGAGTGTACGGCACCCTACAAAAGAATAGAAGATTCTCCCAAGAGAAGAAGTAGAAGAGAAGAATCACCACCAAGAGAGAGAAGGAGTAGAGATGATCGTTATGAACGAAGACCGTCACGGAGAAGCAAGGATTCGGAAAGTAAGGACAAGTCATCAAAGAGCTACACAAAACGAAGACATCAAGCTCACGTTGGTGAATGGGTATCTGGCTCCGACTCCGACAATCACTCCGAGAGAAGCTATCACTCCGACTCCGAATACACTCAAGATGGAGGTGTTGCCGGTCTAGCACTTGTGTCAACCAACTCCTATGACATATTTGATTCACCAAATGAAGGAATTGGAAGATGCTTCATGGCCAAAGGTCCTAAGGTAACACACCCCGAGTATGTTGATTTTAATAGTGATGAAGATGACTTGCTAGGTGATGATGATTTACTTGTTGACAACTCTAGTGATGAATACTATGATGAAACGTCAATTAATCATGCTAATAAAGATGAAACGAATGACAATGATAAGGAGAAGATTGAGATTCTAACTAAAGAACTAAACACTCTTAAGTTAGCTCATGAAACTATCTTCGAAGATCATCGAGAACTTTTAAGGGCTCATGAGAAGTTACGCTTTGAAAAGCTCAATCTTGAGCAAGAGCATGAGTTCCTAAAAGCAATCAATGATGATCTCCGTAAGAAAAGTTCTTCTTACATCGCCAAGCGTTTACTCTTATCTACTTACATGCCTCAAGTCAAGTCAAGTAACAAGAACAAGAAAGATTCTTCCTCTAGTAGTAACAATAACAATGTTAAATCCAATATTGTTGCTTATAGTAGTTCTCTTGATTCCACTAATGATCCTCTTAGCCAAGTTACACTTGAGCAAGAAAACAACTTATTGAAGGGAATTATAGAGAAAGGTGTATACAAGAGCCTTGCCGGGATTAAGCAATTTGAGGAAATTGTATGCAAGCAAGGAAAGCACCGGAAGAATCAAGGTGTTGGGTTTGAACGAAAGTTGAATGCCAATGGAGTAGAGTGGGAAGAAGATCAATACCCCAAGACGAAGTTTGTTCCTCAACAAGAGAAGTATGATCCTACTTCCTTCAAGGGAACACACGCACAAGATGATCTTCCACAACAAGACCACAAGAACAAAGGCAAGGACAAGCTTCAAGAGGAGATTGATGCATTTTAAGAAGCACCTAAGGCCTTGGTCAAGTGGGTTCCCAAGACAACGTCAAGTTCTACTTCATCGAGTACAACTACTACACCAAGGATTCCCATCAAGATGATGTGGATCCCGAAGAAGAAGAACTAGAGAGTTCTTGAGGGTGACTCCGCCAACATTATTCACTCATATCATTATGGCAAGGACAAGTGCAATCATCTTCCATATCTTGCACTAGTTCAAGGAGTCACAAACCCTCATGCTGGTAAGGCAAGGGACAAGGTAACCTAATGTTTTCACGGACATCATTTTGTGTGTGCATCACTCTATGTCTATGGATATTCTTGTTTGTTCCTTGTGGGACTAACCCATGTAGGTATTGAAAGTGCAACTCACTCCAAAGGTTTGCTCCAAAAGATCTACATCAACATTGAGCATCCACATCTCCAACACCTACATGAAGTCATCATCGACAAAACCCAAGGTTAGTTCATCCCTCTAAGGGGGGATCTCACATATAGGGGGAGCTTAACTCTAAGAATTGAGTCAAAGCAACTCTAATGATGTGAACACATAAATGCTTTATGTAAAAATGGTAACCCCACTTGAGCTTAAACGATGAGTATGACCTATGATCAAATGTTCTCATTTGACTCTTAGTCAATATACTCATATATGGATGACCTAGTCATCGCCAATTGTTTGATAGATGCTAGAATTGGTTGTGCATGCTTTGTCACATATTTCATTTGTCATTTCTGTTGGGGAACGTAGTAATTTCAAAAAAATTTCCTACGATCACGCAAGACCATGGTGATGGCATAGCAACGAGAGGGGAGAGTGTCCGTCCACGTACCCTCGTAGACCGAAAGCGGAAGCGTTATGACAACGCGGTTGATGTAGTCGTACGTCTCCACGATCCGACCGATCCAAGCACCGAACGTACGGCACCTCCGAGTTCTGCACACGTTCAGCTCGATGGCGATCCCGGACTCCGATCCAGCAAAGTGTCGGGGATGAGTTCCGTCAACCGACGGCGTGGTAACGATGTTGATGCTCCACCGGCGCAGAGCTTCGCCTAAGCTCGCGACGATATGACTTCTCGGCGCGAGGCTTCGCCTAAGCTCATGACGATATGACCGAAGTGGAATATGGTGGAAGGGGCACCGCACATGGCTAAGGAAAGATCCGTAGATCAACTTGTGTGTCTTGGGGTGCCCCTGCCCCGTATATAAAGGAGCCAAGGGGAGGTGGCGGCCCTAGGGGAGGCGCGCAGGAGGAGTCCTACTCCCACGGAGTAGGACTCCCCCCTCCTAGTTGGACTAGGATTGGAGGAGGGGAAGAGGGAAGGCGCGCCCCCCCTTCCTTGTCCTATTCGGACTAGAGGGGAGGGGGCGCAGCCCACCTTGGCCTGCCCTTCCTCTTCTCCCATGGCCCATTAAGGCCCATGGACCTCCGGGGTTCGGTAACCTCCGGTACTCGATAAAATCCGATTTCACCGGAACACTTCCGATGTCAAATGTAGGCTTCAATATATCAATCTTTATGTCTCGACCATTTGAGACTCCTCGTCATGTCCGTGATCACATCCGGGACTCGAACAACCTTGTGCATCAATACTTATAAACTCATTATGAGCATCGCATCGAAGCGTTAAGCGTGCGGACCCTACGGGTTCGAGAACTATGTAGACATGACCTAGAACCATTCTCGGTCAATAACCAATAGCGGAACCTGGATGCCCATATTGGTTCCTACATATTCTCGAAGATCTTTATCGGTCAAACCGCATAACGACATCGTTGTTCCTTTGTCATCGGTATGTTACTTACCGAGATTCGATCGTCGGTATCCAATACCTAGTTCAATCTCGTTATCGGTAAGTCTCTTTACTCGTTCCGTAATACATCATCTTCACAACTAACTCATTAGTTGTAATGCTTGCAAGGCTTAAGTGATGTGCATTACCGAGAAGGCTGGAGATACCTCTCCGACAATCGGAGTGACAAAACCTAATCTCGAAATCGCCAACCCAACAAGTACCTTTGGAGACACCTGTAGTACTCCTTTATAATCACCCGATTCGTTGTGACGTTTGGTAGTACCAAAGTGTTCCTCCGTGGCGGAGTTGCATAATCTCATAGTTATAGGAACATGTATGGGTCATGAAGAAAGCATTAACATACTAAGCGATCAAGTGTTAAGCTAACGGAATGGGTCAAGTCAATCAGATCATTCAACTAATGATGTGACCTTGTTAATCAAATAACAACTCCTTGTTCATGGTTAGGAAACATAACCATCTTTGATTAACAAGCTAGTCAAGTAGAGGCATACTAGTGACATCTGTTTGTCTATATATTCACACATGTATTATGTTTCCGGTTAATACAATTCTAGCATGAATAATAAACATTTATCATGATATAAGGAAATAAATAATAACTTTTATTATTGCCTCTAGGGCATATTTCCTTCATCTCCCACTTGCACTAGAGTCAATAATCTAGATTACAAAGTAATGATCCTAACACCCATGGAGTCTTGGTGCTGATCATGTTTTGCTCGTGGAAGAGGCTTAGTCAGCGGTCGCAACATTCAGATCCGTATGTATTTTGCAAATCTCTATGTCTCCCACTTGGACTTGGTCCCGAATGGAATTGAAGCGTCTCTTGATGTGCTTGGTCCTCTTGTGAAATCTGGATTCCTTTGCCAAGGCAATTGCACCAGTATTGTCACAGAAAATCTTCATCAGTCCCGATGCACTAGGTATGACACCTAGATCGGAAATGAACTCTTTCATCCAGACTCCTTCATTTGCTGCTTCCGAAGCAGCTATGTACTCCGCTTCACATGTAGATCCTGCCACGACGCTTTGTTTAGAGCTGCACCAACTGACAGCTCCACCGTTTAATAAAAACACGTATCCGGTTTGCGATTTAGAATCGTCCGGATCAGTGTCAAAGCTTGCATCGACGTAACCATTTACGACTAGCTCTTTGTCACCTCCATATCGAGAAACATATCCTTAGTCCTTTTCGGTATTTCAGGATGTTCTTGACCGCTGTCCGATGATCCACTCTGGATTACTTTGGTACCTACCTGCCAAGCTTACAGCTAAGCATATGTCAGTCTGGTACACAGCATTGCATACATGATAGAGCCTATGGCTGAAGCATAGGAACATCTTTCATTTTCTCTCTATCTTCTGCTGTGGTCGGGCATTGAGTCGACTCAATCTTACACCTTATAATACAGGTAAAAACCTTTCTTTGCCTGATCCATTTTGAACTTCTTCAAAACTTTATCAAGGTATGTGCTTTGTGAAAGTCAATTAAGCGTCTTGATCTATCTCTATAGATCTTGATGCCCAATATGTAAGCAGCTTCACCGAGGTCTTTCATTGAAAACTTTTTTCAAGTATCCTTTTATGCTATCCAGAAATTCTATATCATTTCCAACTAATAATATGTCGTCCACATATAATATCAGAAATGCTCTGAGCTCCCACTCACTTTCTTGTAAATACAGGCTTCTCCAAAAGTCTGTACAAACCCATATGCTTTGATCACACTATCAAAGCGTTTATTCCAACTCGAGAGGCTTGCACTGGACCATAAATTGATCGTTGGAGCTTGCACACTTTGTTAGCACCCTTTGGATCGACAAAAGCTTCTGGTTGCATCATATACAACTCTTCTTCTAGAAATCCATTCAAGAATGCGGTTTTTACATCCATTTGCCAAATCTCATAATCATAAAATGCGGCAATTGCTAACATAATTCGGACAGACTTAAGCATCGCACTGGTGAGAAAGTCTCATCGTAGTCAACCCCTTGAACTTGTCGAAAACCTTTTGCAACAAGTCGAGCTTTGTAGACAGTTACATTACCATCGGCGTCAGTCTTCTTCTTAAAGATCCATTTATTTTCAATGGCTTGCCGATCATCGGGCAAGTCAACCAAAGTCCATACTTTGTTCTCATACATGGATCCCATCTCAGATTTCATGGCTTCCAGCCATTTTGCGAATCTGGGCTCACCATCGCTTCTTCATAGTTCGTAGGTTCGCCATGGTCAAGTAACATGACTTCGAATAGGATTACCGTACCACTCTGTGCGTATTTTACTCTGGTTGACCTCGAGGTTCAATAGTAACTTGATCGAAGCTTCATGATCATCATCATTAGTTTCTTCACTAATTGGTGTAGTTGTCACGGGAACCATTTCTTGTGATGAACTACTTTCCAATAAGGGAGCAGATCTGATTATCTCATCAAGTTCTACTTTCCTCCCACTCACTTCTTTCGAGAGAAACTCCTTCTCTAGAAAGGATCCGAATTAGCAACGAAAATCTTGCCTTCAGATCTGTGATAGAAGGTGTACCCAACATCTCCTTTGGGTATCCTATGAAGACACATTTTCCGATTTGGGTTCGAGCTTATCTGGTTGAAGTTTCTTTACATAAGCATCGCATCCCCAAACTTTAAGAAAGCGACAACTTTGGTTTCTTGCCAAACCACAGTTCATAAGGCGTCGTCTCAGCGGTTTTGGCGGTGTCCTATTCAACGTGAATGCGGCCGTCTCTAAAGCATAACCCCAAAGCGATAGCGTTAAATCGAAATAGACATCATAGATCGCACCATATCTAGTAAAATACGATTCACGACGTTCGGACACACCATTTCTCTGTGGTGTTCGGGTGGCGTGAGTTGAAACTATTCCACATTGTTTCAAATGTAAACCAAACTCGTAACTCAAATATTCTCCTCCACGATCAGATCGTAGAAACTTTATTTTCTTGTTACGATGATTTTCCACTTCACTCTGAAATTCTTTGAACTTTTCAAATGTTTCAGATTTGTGTTTCATTAAGTAGATATACCCATATCTGCTCAAATCATCTGTGAAGGTGAGAAAATAACGATACCCTTGCGTGCCTCAACATTCATTGGACCACAAACATCGGTATGTATGATTTCCAACAAATCAGTTGCTCGCTCCATAGTTCCGGAGAAGCGGCGTTTTGGTCATCTTGCCCATGAGGCACGGTTCGCAAGTACCAAGTGATTCATAATCAAGTGATTCCGAAGCCCATCGGTATGGAGTTTCTTCATGCGTTTTACATCGATATGACCTAAGCGGCAAGTGCCACAAATAAGTTGCACTATCATTATCAACTCTGCATCTTTTGGTTTCAACATTATGAATATGTGTATCACTCTGTCGAGATTCAACAAGAATAGACCATTCTTCAGGGTGCATGACCATAAAAGATATTACTCATATAAATAGAACAACCATTATTCTCTGATTTAAATGAATAACCGTCTCGCAATAAACAAGATCCAGATATAATGTTCATGCTCAACGCGGCACCAAATAACAATTATTTAGGTCTAAAACTAATCCCGAAGGTAGATGTAGAGGTAGCGTGCCGACCGCGATCACATCGACTTTGGAACCATTTCAACAGCAAGATCGTCACCTCGTCCTTAGCCAATCTTCGCAATCCGTAGTTCCTGTTTGAGTTGCAAATATTAGCAAGAACCAGTATCAAATACCAGTACTCTGCGAGTATTAGTAAGGTACACATCAATAACATGTATATCATATATACCTTTGTTCACCTTGCCATCCTTTTTATCCGCCAAATACTTGGGGCAGTTCCGCTTCGATGTCGATCGCTTGCGGTAAAACACTCAGTTTCAGGCTTAGGTCCAGACTTGGGTTTCTTCTCTTGATCAGCAACTTTCTTGCTGTTCTTTTTGAAGTTTCCCTTCTTCTTCCCTTTGCCCTTTTTCTTGAAACTAGTGGTCTTGCTGACCATCAACACTTGATGCTCTTTCTTGATTTCTACCTCCGCAGCTTTTAGCATTGCGAAGAGCTCAGGAATTGTCTTAGTCATCCCTTGCATATTATAGTTCATCACGAAGCTCTTGTAGCTTGGTGGCGTGATTGGAGAATTCTGTCAATGACACTATCATCCGGAAGATTAACTCCCAGCTGAATTAAGTGATTGTTATACCCGGACATTTTGAGTATGTGCTCACCGATGAACTATTCTCCTCCATCTTGCAGCTATAGAACTTATTGGAGACTTCATATCTCTCAATCCGGGCATTTGCTTGAAATATTAACTTCAACTCCTGGAACATCTCATATGCTCCATGACGTTCAAAACGTCGTTGAAGACCGGTTCTAAGCCGTAAAGCATGGCACACTGAACTATTGAGTAGTCATCAGCTCTGCTCTGCCAGACGTTCACAACTTCGCTCGGCATCTGCAGCAGGCTGTCACCCAGCGGTGCTTCCGGGGCGTAATTTTTACGTGCAGCAATGAGGATAATCCTCAAGTTACGGACCCAGTCCGTGTAATTGCTACCATCATCTTTCAACTTTGCTTTCTCAAGGAACGCATTAAAATTCAACGGAACAACAGACGAGCCATCTATCTACATCAAACATAGACAAGCAAAATACTATCGGTACTAAGTTCATGATAAATTTAAGTTTGATTAATCATATTAAAACCTCCCACTTAGACAGACATCTCTCTAGTCATCTAAGTGATCACGTGATCCAAATCAACTAAACCATGTCCGATCATCACGTGAGATGGAGTAGTTTCAATGGTGAACATCACTATGTTGATCATATCTACTATATGATTCACGCTCGACCTTTCGGTCTCGTGTTCCGAGGCCATATCTGTTATATGCTAGGCTCGTCAAGTTTAACCTGAGTATTCGCGTGCGCAACTGTTTTGCACCGTTGTATTTGAGCGTAGAGCCTATCACACCCGATCATCACGTGGTGTCTCAGCACGAAGAACTTTCGCAGCGGTGCATACTCGGGAGAACACTTCTTGATAATTTTAGTGAGAGATCATCTTATAATGCTACCGTCAATCAAAGCAAGATAAGATGCATAAAGGATAAACATCACATGCAATCAATATAAGTGATATGATATGGTCATCATCATCTTGTGCTTGTGATCTCCATCGCCGAAGCACCGTCATGATTACCATCGTCACCGGCGCGACACCTTGATCTCCATCCTAGCATCGTGGTCGTCTCGCCAACTATTGCTTCTACGACTATCGCTACTCCTTAGTGATAAAGTAAAGCAATTACATGGCGTTGCATTTCATACAATAAGCGACAACCATATGGCTCCTGCCGATTGCCGATAACTCGGTTACAAAACATGATCATCTCATACAATAAAATATAGCATCACGTCTTGACCATATCACATCACAACATGCCCTGCAAAAACAAGTTAGGCGTCCTCTACTTTGTTGTTGCAAGTTTTACGTGGCTGCTACGGGCTGAGCAAGAACCGTTCTTACCTACGCATCAAAACCACAGCGATACTTCGTCAAATAGACTCCGTTTAACCTTCTCAAGGACCGGGCGTAGCCACACTCGATTCAACTAAAGTGAGAGAGCAGACACCGCCGGTCACCTTTAAGCAACGAGTGCTCGGGCGGTGAAACCAGTCTCGCGTAAGCGTCACGCGTAATGTCGGTCCGGGCCGCTTCATCTCACAATACCGCTGAACCAAAGTATGACATGCTGGTAGGCAGTATGACTTGTATCGTCCACAACTCACTTGTGTTCTACTCGTGCACATGACATCAACGCATAAAACCAGGCTCGGATGCCTTGTTGGGGAACGTAGTAATTTCAAAAATTTTCCTACGATCACGCAAGACCATGGTGATGGCATAGCAACGAGAGGGGAGTGTCCGTCCGTACCCTCGTGAGACCGAAAGCGAAGCGTTATGACAACGCGGTTGATGTAGTCGACGTCTCCACGATCCGACCGATCCAAGCACGAGCGACGGCACCTCCGAGTTCTGCACACGTTCAGCTCGATGGCGATCCCGGACTCGATCCAGCAAAGTGTCGGGATGAGTTCCGTCAACCGACGGCGTGGTGGCGATGTTGATGCTCCACCGACGCAGAGCTTTGCCTAAGCTCCGCGACGATATGACTTCTCCGGCGCAGGGCTTCGCCTAAGCTCATGACGATATGACCGAAGTGGAATATGGTGGAAGGGGCACCGCACATGGCTAAGGAAAGATCCGTAGATCAACTTGTGTGTCTTGGGGTGCCCCTGCCCCGTGATATAAAGGAGCCAAGGGGAGGTGGCGGCCCTAGGGGGGCGCGCAAGGAGGAGTCCTACTCCCACGGGAGTAGGACTCCCCTCTCCTAGTTGGACTAGGATTGGAGGAGGGAAGAGGAAGGGCGCGCCCCCTTCCTTGTCCTATTCGGACTAGAGGGGAGGGGCGCGCAGCCCACCTTGGCCTGCCCTTCCTCTTCTCCCATGGCCCATTAAGGCCCATGGACCTCCCGGGGTTCCGGTAACCTCCGGTACTCGTAAAATCCGATTTCACCGGAACACTTCCGATGTCCAAATGTAGGCTTCCAATATATCAATCTTTATGTCTCGACCATTTCGAGACTCCTCGTCATGTCCGTGATCACATCCGGGACTCGAACAACCTTCGTGCATCAATACTTATAAACTCATTATGAACTGTCATCGAAGCGTTAAGCGTGCGGACCCTACGGGTTCGAGAACTATGTAGACATGACCTAGAACCATTCTCGGTCAATAACCAATAGCGGAACCTGGATGCCCATATTGGTTCCTACATATTCTCGAAGATCTTTATCGGTCAAACCGCATAACGACATCGTTGTTCCCTTTGTCATCGGTATGTTACTTACCCGAGATTCGATCGTCGGTATCAATACCTAGTTCAATCTCGTTACGGTAAGTCTCTTTACTCGTTCCGTAATACATCATCTTCACAACTAACTCATTAGTTGTAATGCTTGCAAGGCTTAAGTGATGTGCATTACCGAGAAGGCTGGAGATACCTCTCCGACAATCGGATGACAAAACCTAATCTCGAAATCGCCAACCCAACAAGTACCTTTGGAGACACCTGTAGTACTCCTTTATAATCACCCGATTCGTTGTGACGTTTGGTAGTACCAAAGTGTTCCTTCGTAAACGGAGTTGCATAATCTCATAGTTATAGGAACATGTATGGGTCATGAAGAAAGCATTAACATACTAAACGATCAAGTGTTAAGCTAACGGAATGGGTCAAGTCAATCAGATCTTTCAACTAATGATGTGACCTTGTTAATCAAATAACAACTCCTTGTTCATGGTTAGGAAACATAACCATCTTTGATTAACAAGCTAGTCAAGTAGAGGCATACTAGTGACATACTGTTTGTCTATATATTCACACATGTATTATGTTTCCGGTTAATACAATTCTAGCATGAATAATAAACATTTATCATGATATAAGGAAATAAATAATAACTTTTATTATTGCCTCTAGGGCATATTTCCTTCAATTTCATTGTGTGAGCATGTTGGTTGCATATTTTACTCATTCGAGGACATCCACTTGTTGTTTTGATTGATTGGCTTCTTTTTCTTTGGCCAAGTGGATGGAAAAGAATGCCTAAGAACCTTCTCTAGCTATCTATGCTTTTCTCGTCTCAAACTCTATTCATGCTACATCACAAAAATTGATCAAGTCAGATTCGAAGCACTCTGTGTGAGGAGCACTCGGAGTCCCCGATTTGTCATAGACTTAAAACTTCCAAAACTTCTTTGTGATTTTTGTTCTGACCGATTCATCCATTTCGGTCATACCGAGATTACTAAGTCGATCTAGGTTTTCATCTCGGTGCAACTGATTTGAACTTTTCGGCCACACCGAGTTGCTGTAACTGTTAACAGTTATGCATCTCGGTGCCACCGAGTTGTTCCACTCGGTCACACCGATAGTGTCGGGCTATATATTCACACGGGCAAATTTTGGAAAACTTTCTCCGAAACTCCTCGCCCGCGCATAGCTCGCTCTGCCTACTAGGTCTCCGGATCGTCGACTTCGTCGCCAACCGCCTCCTGTCGCTGGTCTCTGCCGCCGTCAATCGGATTCATCTCCGCCGTTGCCGCCGTAGCGAGTTCACCGCCGAACTAGGGTATGAACTCGACCACAGTGCTATCCTCGTGTGATTCTCAGCACATTGTGTTCATAATGCTTCTTGCCACGATTGAAAGACCTGTATCCAGTCAATACAATCCTTAGAATAGATGCGATTCAAAAATTTAGGGTTAGGCTTCCGCCGAAAGCATCTCGGACCCACCGAGTTGAAAAACTCGGTCCCACCGATTGGGCTAACGCCATTGCACTAGTAACTCTCGGTCTGACTGAGAATTGCTAATCGGTGTGACCGATTTTAGAACTTTGTGAAACCCTAGCAGTCTCGGTGCCACCGAACTGTGACTCGGTCTGACCGAGTACACCAGTTTAGGTTCCAAAACTGCTTCGGTATCACCGAGTTTGAAAATCGGTAGATGCGAAATGCTTTCTGTGGAAAACTAAAACTAAGTTTTTTGAATCATTCTTTTGCAAAAGTCTCTGCATTTTGTGATGCTCATCCACTGTACCTCATCTATAACTATTCACGTGAATTGATCGGTGTGTGCAACATGTTAGACCAAAGTGACAGCTAGAACAAGTCAGAAGAGCAGATTCACATGAGTGAGGGCACTAGTCCCTCTAGCAGCTCAGATGAGGGGAGCAGAAGCACTCGCAGCAATTTTCCCAAGGCTGCCACTAGGACAAGGAAGAAGAAGACCTCAGAGTCTGAGGATGAGGATTATGTGGCAGTTGAGGATGAGGCTAGTTCAAAGAAGAAAGTGCTCAAGAAGGAGTACATCTCAACTGCAGTAAAGCCAGGGATGAAGATCAAAACGCCAGCAGGTAGACAACCAATGTCCAAAGCCAGAGTCTCCACTCAAGCTTCTTTGGAATCCCAACCCAAAGAGCCTGCTGCAGAAGGAAAGGAAAGGAAGGAAAGTGTCAAGAAGACCATGGCCAGAGTAATAGGAAAGCCTTCCATGATGGAAGAAGAAGAAGAAGAAGAGGTTGCTGCACCAGCACCTAAGGCACAAAAGCTGATGGGTGATGCTATCAAGTCAGGGGCTGCAACTTCAAAGCCCAAAGTAGCACCCAAAGCTGCCCCAAGCCCAAGACTGCACCTAAGAGGAATACCAGGAGTATACCAGCTGCTGAAAAGAACAAGGCCTCAGTGCCTGATGTTGCTGCTGAGGAAGATGATGAAGGGCAAGTCCTAAGGAAGCTCAAACCCAAGATTCCAGACCACAATGATGCTCATCCTGTGGCTGAGAACATGAAGATCAGGAGAGATTCAGGGTTGAGGTGTTGGGGAACGTAGCTGAAATTCAAAATTTTCTGCGCATCACCAAGATCAATCTATGGAGATTCTAGCAACAAGAGAGGGAGAGGATGAGCATCTTCATACCCTTGAAGATCGCTAAGCGGAAGCGTTACAAGAACGCGGATGAAGGAGTCATACTCACAGCGATTCAGATCGCGGTTGATTCCGATCTAAGCACCGAACAACCCCGGGACGTCTCCTCCTTCTTGATCCAGCAAGGGGAGAGGAGAAGTTGAGGGAGAACTCCGACAGCACGACGACATGGTGGTGGTGGAGCTCGTGGTTCCCAGCAGGCTTCGCCAAGCACTACGGAGGAGGAGGAGGTGTTGGAGGAGGAGAGGGCTGCGCCGAGGAAGGTGCGGCTGTCCTCTCTCTCTCTCTCACTATATATAGGGGGAAGGGAGGAGGGGGAGGCGCCCTAGGGGAGGGGCGGCGGCCATAGGGGAAACCCTAGATGGGTTTGGCACCCCACCCCTAGGAAACTTGCCCCCAAGCCGGGAGGGGTGGCTGCCCTAGGGGTGGCGCCCCCACCTCTCCAGGTTACGTGAGATGGGGTGGGAGGGGCGCTCAACCCCTTAATGGGCTGATGTGCCATCTCCCCTTGGCCCATAAGGCCCCCCAAAGCTTGCTGGGGCCTCCGAAACCCCTTTCGGACACGCTGGTCATCACCTGGTACCCCCGGAACAATTCCGGACTCCAATACCCTTCGTCCAATATACCGATCTTCACCTTGGACCATTCCGGAGCTCCTCGTCATGTCCGGATCTCATCCGGGACTCAACAACCGGTAACCACATACTATTTCCCATAACAACTCTAGCGTCACCGAACCTTAAGTGTGTAGACCCTACGGGTTCGGGAACCATATGAACATGACCGAGACGTTCTCCGGTCAATAACCAACAGCGGGATCTGGATAACCATGTTGGCTCCCACATGTTCCACGATGATCTCATCGGATGAACCACGATGTCAAGGATTCAAGCAATCCCGTATGCAATTCCCTTTGTCTAGCGGTATTGTACTTGCCCGAGATTCGATCGTCGGTATGCCGATACCTTGTTCAATCTCGTTACCGGCAAGTCTCTTTACTTGTTCTGTAACACATCATCCCATGATCAACCCCTTGGTCACATTGTGCACATTATGATGATGTCCTACCGAGTGGGCCCAGAGATACCTCTCCGTCACACGCGGTGGATGGAGTCGCCGACGACGGCGTAGGCTACGCGCGGGGAGGTGGCTCCGGTCGTCGGGGAAGGCGGCGAATGGCATGGGAGGAGGCAGCGCGGAGCGGTGGGTGCGGTGGCGGCGACGGCGGTGGTCGGCGACGACGGGGCGCGGCGGATCTCGTCGGAGTTCCCGAACTCCGGCGAGTGCGAGCGGTGCGATGCAAAGGAGAGAGATAGGGACCCGGGGCGCGGCTTTATGAGGGGGGGGGGGGGGAGGGCTGCGAGGCTTGGAGAAGGGGTAGGAGGAGGCCGAGGCGGTCACAGCCGTCGAGGTCGGCGGTGGCGCGTGGCGGCGACGGACTCCCTAGCGGAGTCCCGCTCGGGGACGGGGGAGGCGAGCGGCGCGGGCTGGGCCGTGGCCTGGCTTGGGAGCTGGGTCGGCCCAGTCGGGGAGACGAAGTTTAAAAAAGCATTTTTTTAAAACAGAGACAAACAAAAAATAATAAAACCAAAGAAATAAAAATATTATATAGGCATATAATATATCAAAATTTTCAGGAAAATATTTTCTACAAGATGAACTTTATTCTAGCTTCAAATAAAATCTTTAGAATTTTAAATGAAGCAAAGAGTGCTTCTG
Organism: Aegilops longissima; assembly: GCA_021605205.1. Classification (NCBI taxonomy): domain Eukaryota; kingdom Viridiplantae; phylum Streptophyta; class Magnoliopsida; order Poales; family Poaceae; genus Aegilops; species Aegilops longissima. The sequence goes on from CM038679.1 coordinate 697,381,214, forward strand.
ATACTATAAAACCTCAAAAAATCATTTTAAAAATAGCAAAATGACTTCAAATTTATTTCTCTCCAATTTTCTATTGTAGGAATCATGTTACCCTATTTTCTGTATATTTTATTTTTGGAGAAAAATAATTTGAATAAAACTCCAATAACTCCAAATTGAAAATAAATTCAAAAGAACTTTGAATTTAATTCTTTGAAACTCCCAACTCATATTTCATATGTTTTGAAGAAGTCATTTTATCTTCGCTCATGAAAATCATTGAGTTGCATAAAGTTTCAGAATTGGAAATATTTTCCAAATGAAATTCAAATATTTTCAACACCCCTTGTCATTTAAATAAATGGAAGAAGTCATGTCATCTTCTTTCCAGGGTTTTGTGGTGAAAAGAATTTGAATGCACGGAGATCATAAAATGCAAAAATGAAAGTTTGGGAAAGTCCTTTTATTCCCTCTCATTTAACTTTCAAAAAGTTTCGAATTTCACTCAATTTCACTCAATCCATCAAACAATCAAATCAAATCTATCTATTTATTATAACATTCCAAAATTTAGAATTTTGGGATGTTACAAACCTACCACCCTTAAAATAATATCGTCCTCGAGATTCGGAGAGGCTAGAAAGAAATGGGTTAGGGTTGGGGGTGTTCTCAAAAATCCCTTGATCGTCTCCGGGGTCTCGGGTGCTACCACCCTTAGAAGCATGGTTACGGTTCCATCAAAACTCATATACTCCATCCTTATTACCGACAGTGTCGGTCTTCTCAGATCCTCTGGATAATTACTTCTCTGGGCTCTTTTGGTAGTGGCATAACCTTTACCGCAATTCTTCTGTCCTTTCATCTTGGTACGGTTATCCCGAAACTGGGTCCTCTTAGCTGACGGGTCTGGCGCCAATACTAATCAGCTATCGATATCTCATGGTGGTTAACAATTTATGGTTTCTCCTGCAGAATACATGTCTGGGTTGAACCTCACCGTATATCCTATGATTGGCAACATCTGCCGTGTACAAGGGAAAATACTTATACCATTATAAGGTTAAACAGGGTTTTGATCGTCGTCTCTCTACTATAGGTGAGTCACTCAGATTTACCATCCCATATAGCAAGGCGAACAATAAAAGTAAGTCGGTATGGTGATCAATCCATCCCGCACCCAAATCATTACCTTGTACCTGGTTTAGCGAATCTCGCATTCTAACACTCGGTCATCCTCACAAGCATTGCAGAATTTTCTCTTGTCGACGAACCAAGTTCGGATAAATCCATTGATTCTACAAGCCAAACAAACATCTATCGTTCCTTATCAACTCTCAGGTTTTGCGTAAACTCCTATAGAATCGTCGGTTGATAAAATCGTAACTTCTTCCAGGGTTTTTCCTTCAGCAAGATTGTGCTTGCTTCTTGGCAGGTCCTGGAGCCTGTGGGTTATGGCCCATCTCATCACTTGTAGTCCTTGAACTTATCCTCGGGCTTCTGATCATTATTCCAACTTCCAACTTCCTAGTATTCTTAAATCCATCCAATTGTACTGTCTTCCTTCCTTCTATTGGCACCAAACTAGGACATGATTACTAAGACTCATCATGGATCCATATTTCCAACATCATACCTCCTTTATATCCAATAGTAGTTCATCTCTTCATCCTCCTGGTATATCCCACATACCGAGGTAAAAACTTATACTTATGAAGTCCATACTCCACTTCGTGGAACATCATTATCCTTTCCAGGGTCAAGCGTCCTTACAGGGGAATATTGGCCATCTCTGCATGGCACTTCTTCAACTGGGAAACGTGAAACACATCATGTACTCCTCACAGTCCTTCGGGTGACTCCAACTTGTTGGCCACTTCTCCCATACACTCCAAAACTCGGTATGGTCCTACAAATCTTGGGGCTAACTTTCCCTTAACACCAAATCGTTTAACTCCTCGCAGAGGTGGCACACGAAGACATGCTCTGTCTTCAATTTCATAGACTACCTCCTTGCGTTGTTGAGTCTGCATAACTCTTCTGCCTGGACTAAGCTACCTTCAGTCTATCTCGATCGACTTAACATTCTCTTCTGACTCCTTGATCATACCTGGTCCAAACAACTGACGGTCTCCAACTTCATCCCACATCAACGGTGTCTGGCTCCTTCTCCCATACAGAGAAAGGGGCCATCTTCAAACTGGCTGGGTAACTGTTGTTGTATGAGAACTCCACGTAAGGTAGATTATCATCACTACTAGATCCATAATCTAGCGCACACGCTCTCAACATGTCCTCCAGAATCTGATTGACTCTCTTGATTTATCCATCTGTCTGCGGATGAAAGGCTGTATTGAACTCTAGCCTAGTACCCAAAGTCTGGTGCAGCTGATTCCAAAACTTTGAGGTAAACCGTGTTCCTCTATCTGATACGATGGTCCTCGGAACTCCATGTAGACATACGATCCTGGTCAAATATATCTTGGCCAACTTCGCACTTATATAGGTGGTTTTCACTGGGATAAAGTGAGCCACTTTGGTCAAGCGAATCAACTACTACCCAGATAGAATCATATCCCGATCGGGTTCTGGGAAATCCGGTAATCAAATCCATGCCAAGCTTATCCTGCTTCCATTCGGGTTTCGGCATAGGCTGTAGTAATCCTGCTGGCTTCCGATGCTCTGCCTTTACTCTCTGGCATACATCACCTATGACTACATACTCCGCAATAACCTTCTTCATACCAGTCCACCAGAAACGCTCCTTTAAATCCAAATACATCTTGGTGTTTCCAGGGTGAATCGAGTATGGTGAGTCATGAGCCTCCTGAAGTATTAACTTCCTGATCTTTGCATTATTAGGCACATATACACGATCCTCGAATCATAAGATGTCGTGCTCATCCTTACGAAAACCTTTGGCCTTTCCTTTACTCATCCTCTCTTTTACCTCAGCAATCTCTTTGTCATCCTTCTAAGCTTCACAGATCTTTCCCAACAATGTAGACTGAACTTCCATTGCTGTAACAAAACCTTTGGGAACAATCTCCAACCGAAGTTCCTTGAGATCCTCGGCTAACTCCTTTGATAATCCTCCGATTATGAGGGTATTCGTCCTTGTTTTCTTTATGGTTGTGTCCTATTTATCCCCAAAGCTTGTATGCACAAGTTTTCTTCATATCCTTTTCCATAAGGCTTCATCTTCTGGGACACAAGCCGAGATCTTAACAAAGTCCACTTAAAGTCCTTCCAGGTGGTTACTCCTAGCCATCCATTGATGGTTTGGTACATCCTCTACCAGGTAGTGGCACCTCTTTCAAAGCACTCAAGAGCATGCTGGGTCATATCCTTTCTGGCTGTAGCGTTATTCTCCCTGTGATCCTCCATGTTCTGAATCCATCGGTCTGTCTCCAATTGACTCGTCGGTCCAGAAAATACAAGCTCACCTCCATTCATCCTCTAATGGGTCCATGGGTTTTGGGGTGAGATAAGAGAGATAGACAGGGAGGGATACACACAATGCAAACAATTGTTTTGAAAAGACAAATTTTATTGTGGCTGTCGGAAAAACATCAAACAAATGACAGCTCACATTGTCGCTTCTAACGTAGGTATATAACTGGGGTTTGGTCTTCTAAAGGTCAATGTCGTCAAACTCTTCAAGTCTTGTTCATGTCTCCGATGGCTTCTTTCGATCATGCTTGTCCTTCTAAAATTCTTTTGCTAGATCATCTCTGTTGACGCGAAATCTCTCGTGGCGTCCTTTAATATTTCTGCAGTTGCATTCCAAGCTTCTGAGTTTCATCATCCTTGGCATGAACCATGGTCCTACTGTCTTTCAGTTCCTGACGAATCTCCGGTATCTCGAGGTTTTGCTCCTCCAGCTTGGCTATTTTCAGTTTCTGGATCCTGAATTCTTCACGAAATGCTCCTTGTCAAATATAGCTTCCTAAAGGTCCATCTTAAAATTCTTGATGTAATGCTCCAGATCCCGGTGTTACATCAGCTAAGGTTAAAACTTCACCTTTTGCTGATAGGTGCTCCATCAGCCTTCTACCATCCAATCCTTCCATGCATATGCATGCTTAACTCAGCACGCTGACAATAGCATAAGCGGGCGATAACATCATGGATAGCGTGTTTCTGCTCTTGTCATTTCCATGAGCTATCGTTCCATAGTTGATATCTTCTGCCTTAGGGTTTTCCTGACAAAACCTTGAGTTTCTAACTCTCCATGTTCCGGTCTTTCTCCGATACACCTTGATCTTGGGTATTGACAGCTTCCATAGTCTGACAAGTTCCATAAGCGTAACCTTCCTAGGTCATAAAAATCTGGAAATTCTTCAGAGCCTTCAAAATCTCCTAGTCTTCGGAGTCTTCAACAGTTGTAGTTTCCATTTACACGGTAAAATCTTCTTGATTCCAAATGGTCTTTGTTGTCTGATATCTTATCTCCTTGGAGTGGTCTCATCGGTCAAATCTTCGAGTGGACAAAAGGGAAAAGGGGGTATGATCTCACTAAAAGGGAATATTTGAATAAGCTCAGAAGAGAAGAGAGGTAAAATATCTTTTTGAAAATGAAGTTGTAGAGAAAAATCTTTCCTATGGGCTTGTCAGTTTCTAGGGTCACGTCCAACAGTCAACATGTGCTCTGGTACCATCTTGTAGCGACCCGACCCGAATGGATCAAGTCTCTGTGCTTAAGTTTCATCCCTGGATCGGTATGCTGACACACACAGTACTCGAGGATTTATAACAGAGGTAAATCACATGTATAAAGTAACATAAATACTATTACCTCAATCCAAAATAGCGGAAGTAACAAGGTTGTGGATTCCCATCAACACCAACGACAAATTTGAGTGTAGAAATCGTAACCCTAACGTATCACTTACTCGTCGTAAGATCCTGCAACATGAGACGTTGCAACCACAAAGGGTCAGTACATTGAATGTACTAGCAAATTCACACCATAGAGCAATGATGAATAATGGCTATCTCTACATGCATATTTGGCTGGTGAAAAAGCTCTATGGTTATAATGTTTTTGCGAAAAGCCAATTTTTCCCTACTGCAATTTTTTTAACTATCATGGTGGTGGTTAAACATTGAGAATGGTTGACAGCATTCTTAATCCCAATTAATCATCATCATTAAAACCCAACAAAATTAATTAAAGTAACATGATGAGATCAACAGGATAATCCAAGAACTAGATACTCAAAATGTCCATAACCGGGGACACAGCTAATCATGATTAGTTTATACACTCTGCAGAGGTTTGTGCACTTTTCCCCACAAGACTCGATCTCCTCCATTTGATTTCTCGCACTACATGGTGACTGAGACATAGTTTTTCAGAAGCGCTTGCACCTTACGTATGGGTAGACCGTACCAACCTACAACCCCTACATCAGCTAGTCTACCACTGTAAGAGTTCGCACGACTTAGTCAACTATGCTAGAGCCCATAGTAGCATGTGGCTGCACACGGAAGTTTCTAGCATGAATAATCTCATGATCCCTGTGAGCCTGGGTGGCGGTCCGAAGAAAAACAAGCAAATCCTGGAAACCAGGTACCTCAATCCACCCAGATGTGTGTTTAAGTTGCCACCTTAAGTAAACCATTAATTAACAATCTCACATCTGTCATGGATACACTCACCCAATCCACGTCTACTAGCATAGCATGGCATAATAAGCAAACGTAGAAGTATCTCCCAAAGGTTTGATAATAAACAGGTAATAGGTACTACCTCATCTACTTCCCAAAACCCACAATTTAATTAGATCCTAATCATGCAATGTTTGAGGATTGATCTAATGCATAAAAACTGGGTACGAAAAAGGGATATGATCAAAGTGTGAACTTGCCTGCAATGTTGATGAAGATGATTCGCACTCAAAACTCTTGATAGTTCTACTCGTCACACTCCGGTCAATCTATCGTAAGCAAGCAATAGTAACCACACATAAGCAATCACTCAAAAGATCGGAAAGAACGAAGAAGACGATTCAGAAAACATCAAAACCAAATCAAATTACTCTTGCAGCATAAAACAATTTCTAACAGTACCAAAACTATGTGAATTTGGCCTTATCAGAAAGTTTAGGTCAAGAGCTCCGATTTGCAAAAAGAATCAACTAAATCGGAGTTACGAAACTCAAGTTACGATCAAACGAAGTTTGAATTCAAATCTGGTCTAATTCAAAATTTTAAAACTTCAAAAACATGTTTGAGTTGGATTACTGGATATAGGGGATCGTAACGAAGAAGTGGGCGTTGGTTTCGATGGATTTGGACTAACGAGTAAAAAGTTGTGAGTGTTTGAAGTCCAGGGGCTAATCTGTAAGAAAGGAATTCACATATAGGTCCCTGGACGGAATTAAAAAGAAAAAAACCTACTGAGAGAACGCTCGCTTTCTAACTCTAACCAGCGAACGTTCTCTAAATAAAAAACGAAAAAAAACAAAAAGATCTGGATCGTTGGATCCAGATCCAACGGCGAGGAGGCGGCGGTTACATGGTGGATGGAGTCGCCATGACGGAGAAAAACGGCGGCGGCGGCGTCGGCTACGCGCGGGGAGGCGGCTCCGGTCATCGAGGAAGGCGGCGAAAGGCACGGGAGGAGGCGGCGCGGAGCGGTGGGTGCGGTGGCGGCGACGGCGGTGGTCGGCGACGACGGGGCGGCGGCGGATCTCGTCGGAGTTCCCGAACTCCGGCGAGTGTGAGCGGCAGCGATCTGAAGGAGAGAGAGGGAGCCGGGTGCGGCTTTATGAGGGGCGGGGGGCTGCGCGAGGCTTGGAGAAGGGGTAGGAGGAGGCCGAGGCGGTCACAGCCGCCGAGGTCGGCGGCGTGGTGGCGGCGGCGGACTCCTAGCGGAGTCCCGCCGGGGACTGAGGGAGGCGATCCAGCTGGGCTGGGCCGTGGCTCTGGCACAGGAGCTGGGCCGCCCAGTCGGGAGATGAAGTTTTTTAAACATTTTTAAACAGAGACAAACAAAAATAATAAAACCAAAGAAATAAAAATATTATATAGGCATATAATATATCAAAATTTTCAGAAAAATATTTTCTACAAGATGAACTTTATTCTAGCTTAAAATAAAATCTTTAGAATTTTAAATAAAGCAAAAGTGCTTCTGCTACAATAAAACCTCATAAAAATCATTTTAAAAATACCAAAATGACTTCAAATTTATTTCTCTCCAATTTTCTATTGTAGGGAATCATGTTACCCTATTTTCTGTATATTTTATTTTTGGAGAAAATAATTTGAATAAAACTCCAATAACTCAAAATTGAAAATAAATTCAAAGGAACTTTGAATTTAATTCTTTGAAACTCCCAACTCATATTTCATATGTTTTGAAGAAGTCATTTTATCTTCGCTTGTGAAAATCATTGAGTTGCATAAAGTTTCAGAATTGGAAATATTTTCCAAATGAAATTCAAATATTTTCAACACCCCTTGTCATTTAAATAAATGGAAGAAGTCATGTCATCTTCTTTCCAGGGTTTTGTGGTGAAAAGAATTTGGATTCACGGAGATCATAAAATGCAAAAATGAAAGTTTGGGAAAGTCCTTTTATTCCCTCTTATTTAACTTTCAAAAAGTTTCGAATTTCACTCAATTTCACTCAATCCATCAAACAATCAAATCAAATCTATCTATTTGTTATAACATTCCAAAATTTAGAATTTTGGGATGTTACATCAGGATAATTAAGTTCATCTAATGAACTCCCACTCAGATAGACATCCCTCTAGTCATCTAAGTGATAACATGATCCGAGTCAACTAGGTCGTGTCCGATCATCACGTGAGACGGACTAGTCATCATCGGTGAACATCTTCATGTTGATCGTATCTACTATACGACTCATGCTCGACTTTCGTTCTCTTGTGTTCCGAGGCCATGTCTGTACATGCTAGGCTCGTCAAGTCAACCTAAGTGTTTCATGTGTGTAAATCTGGCTTACACCCGTTGTATGTGAATGTTAGAATCTATCACACCCGATCATCACGTGGTGCTTCGAAACAATGAACTTTCACAACGGTGCACAGTTAGATGGAACACTTTCTTGAAAATTTAATAAGGGATCATCTTATTTACTACCATCGTTCTAAGCAAATAAGATGCATAAACATGATAAACATCACATGCAATCAAAAAGTGACATGATATGGCCAATATCATTTTGCTCCTTTTGATCTCCATCTTCGGGGCTCCATGATCATCATCGTCACCGGCATGACACCATGATCTCCATCATCGTGTCTCCATGAAGTTGTCTCGCCAACTATTACTTCTACTACTATGGCTAATGGTTTAGCAATGAAGTAAAGTAGTTACATGGCGTTATTCAGTGACACGCAGGTCATACAATAAATAAAGACAACTCCTATGGCTCCTGTCGGTTGTCTTACTCATCGACATGCAAGTCGTGATTCCTATACAAGAACATGATCAATCTCATACATCACATATCATTCATCACATTCTTTTGGCCATATCACATCACATAGCATACCCTGCAAAAACAAGTTAGACGTCCTCTAATTGTTGTTTGCATGTTTTACGTGGCTGCTATGGGTTTCTAGCAAGAACGTTTCTTACCTACGCAAAAAAAACCACAACATGATATGCCATTTGCTATTTACCCTTCATAAGGACCCTTTTCATCGAATCCGATCCGACTAAAGTGGGAGAGACTGGCACCCGCTAGCCACCTTATGCAACAAAGTGCATGTCAGTCGGTGGAACCTGTCTCACGTAAGTGTACGTGTAAGGTCGGTCCGGGCCGCTTCATCCCACAATACCATCGAAACAAGATTGGACTAGTAACGGTGAGCATATTGAACAAAATCAACGCCCACAACACGTGTGATCTACTCGTGCATAGAATCTACGCAATAGACCTAGCTCATGATGCCACTGTTGGGGAACGTAGCAGAAATTCAAAATTTTCTACGCATCATCAAGATCAATCTATGGAGATTCTAGCAACAAGAGAGGGAGAGGATGAGCATCTTCATACCCTTGAAGATCGCTAAGCGGAAGCGTTACAAGAACGCGGATGAAGGAGTCGTACTCGCAGTGATTCAGATCGCGGTTGATTCCGATCTAAGCACCGAACAACGGTGCCTCCGCGTTCAACACACGTACAGCCCGGGGACGCATCCTCCTTCTTGATCCAGCAAGGGGAGAGGAGAAATTGAGGGAGAACTCCGACATCACGCTGGCATGGTGGTGATGGAGCTCGTGGTTCTCCGGCAGGGCTTCGCCAAGCACTACGAAGGAGGAGGAGGTGTTGGAGGAGGAGAGGGCTGCGCCGAGGAAGGTGCGGCTGCCTCTCCATCTCTCACTATATATAGGGGAAGGGAGGAGGGAGGCGCCCACGGTTCCCTAGGGAGGGGCGGCGGCCATAGGGAAACCCTAGATTGGTTTTGGCGCCCCACCCCTAGGAAACTTGCCCCCAAGCCGGGAGGGTGGCTGCCCTAGGGTCGCGCCCCACCTCTCCGAGTTACGTGAGATGGGGTGGGAGGGCGCTCAGCCCCTTAATGGGCTGATGTGCCCTCTCCCTTGGCCCATAAGGCCCCCAAAGCTTGCCGGGGCCTCCAAACCCCTTTCGGACACGCTGGTCATCACAGGTACCCCGGAACAATTCCGGACTCCAATACCCTTCGTCCAATATACCGATCTTCACCTCCGGACCATTAGGAGCTCCTCGTCATGTCAGGGATCTCATCCGGGACTCGAACAACCTTCGGTAACCACATACTATTTCCCATAACAACTCTAGCGTCACCGAACCTTAAGTGTGTAGACCCTACGGGTTCGGGAACCATGCAGATATGACCGAGACGTTCTCCGGTCTATAATCAACAGCGGGATCTGGATACCCATGTTGGCTCCCACATGTTCCCCGATGATCTCATCGGATGAACCACGATGTCAAGGATTCAAGCAATCCCGTATGCAATTCCCTTTGTCTAGCGGTATTGTACTTGCCCGAGATTCGATCGTCGGTATGCCGATACCTTGTTCAATCTCGTTACCGGCAAGTCTATTTATTCGTTCCGTAACACATCATCCCGTGATCAACCCTTTGGTCACATTGTGCACATTATGATGATGTCCTACTGAGTGGGCCCAGAGATACCTCTCCGTCACACGGAGTGACAAATCCCAGTCTCGATTCGTGCCAACCCAACAGACACTTTCGGAGATACCCGTAGTGCACCTTTATAGCCACCCATTTACGTTGATACGTTTGGTACACCCAAAGCATTCCTACGGTATCCGGGAGTTGCACAATCTCATGGTCTAAGGAAATGATACTTGACATTAGAAAAGCTTTAGCATACGAACTACACTATCTTTGTGCTAGGCTTAGGATTGGGTCTTGTCCATCACATCATTCTCCTAATGATGTGATCCCGTTATCAATGACATCCAATGTCCATGGTCAGGAAACCGTAACCATCTATTGATCAACGAGCTAGTCAACTAGAGGCTTACTAGGGACATGGTGTTGTCTATGTACCCACACATGTATCTGAGTTTCCTATCAATACAATTATAGCATGGATAATAAACGATTATCATGAACAAGGAAATATAATAATAATAACTAATTTATTATTGCCTCTAGGGCATATTTCCAACATGAGGCTATGGAGAGAGTCAGATCCATATGCCACCAGGAGAAGGACTGCTGTAGATTACAGGTTCCACACCAAGGAGCAGCAGGACTTCCATGAGACAATCTTGTTGGATAAGAAGCCCATAGTATGTGATATGAGGTGGGTCGACTGGACCTACATACAGGAAAATGAAGAACACTATCCTAGAGTGTATGCCAGCTTCAGTGCGTGTGGGGTTGCAGATTTTGTTGGGTAGAAGCTCACAAACTGGAATGATGAGCTCATTATGCAATTCTACTACACAGCACATTTCTATCCAGATGGCAGGATAGTTTGGATGTCTGAAGGAACGAGATACCAATCAACCATTGAGGAATGGGCAAGTCTGATCAAGGCCCCAAAGGAGAGTGAAGATGACTTGGACGTTTACGCCAAGAAGAAAATGGATCACAACTCTCTGTCACAGATGTACAAGGAGATCCCAGATGATGCACTTGAGACTTTCAAGTTTGGATCAGTTCATTTTCTTCTGTCAGGGCTGCCAATGATCAACTGGATCCTAAGGCACACTTTGTTGCCCAAATCAGGTGACCACAACATGATCAGAGGGAATGCAATTAATTTGCTTCACATATTTGATGTGCCCCAGAAATTCAAGGTCATGAGCCTCATAGTTGAAACTATCAAGAGGACAGCAGCAGACAAAAGAGGAGCTGTGGATATGCCCCATGATTCAGGAGTTGATTAACTCAAAGATGGGCACATGGAAGTATCATTGGATAAGGAACACTTTGTTCTCTATCCTGACTTTGAGGACAATCAAGTTGTCATGACTGAGAATGAACCATCATCAGTACAAGCTCAAGAGAAGAAGGAGAAGGCAAGGAAAGAGAAGGCTGCCAAGATGCCAACTCTAGCAGAGGCATCTGAGTACTTTTTGAAGAACAAGCAGGAGAAGCTTGGTTACTTGATAGCATCAACTCTGCGGATTGAGAAGGGGTTGGCCATCCTAACTCAAAACCAGGAGAGCCTAGAAACAATCATGGAACAAAATTCTATGATCTTGATGTCAAAATGGCGAGATTGATCGGTTGTGGAGCAGCTACAGGATGACATGCAGGAGAGGAAGGGAAGGACAACAAGCGATGCATTTGCGAGTGCCTCGAGCTCAGAGATCAGTTCTGAGCCGATTACTGCACACCGAGTCACTTCATCTTCTCCAGCTACAGCTCCAGCGCGACCAGCTCCAGCACCAACTCCTTCAGCTCCTTCCACATCAACTGAAGTCTTCGTCCAAGGATCCATATCTACGCCACCAGCAGAAGACCAAGCCTGAGAGACGATATAGTCCTATGCATTTTCTAGGAACTTTTTGGTAACTTGTTGCCAAATGGGGAGGAAAATGTATAGATCATAGGGCTTAGAGAGAGAGAGAGAGTTTGCTTTTGTTCTCTCTTGTCTTCTTGGTTGAACTTTGTTTGCCTTTGATTGCTTGAGATACTATGCTATTTCCTGTGAGACATTGATGATCATGTGTTTGATCATAAGCTACACTTATGCTTGTTAGTTGATATTATCTTACTTATCCTTATATGATCATTCACATTGCTTGGTGATGAGTGCATGTATTCAATCCTTATTATTTTGAGCGCTCCACCAAGATGTATGTGACATCGAAGAGTAACCCATGAGCCTAATTCATTGTGCATTTGCAGTCCAAAGCAAATATTAAAACATGCACAAATTTAGGGGGAGCTCTTGCTTATCACATACTTCTCAAAGCGACGATGTTTTTCAATCTTATTATCATTTGTCGAAGGTTTGATCTATATGTTGTCATCAATTACCAAAAAGGGGGAGATTGAAAGTGCAACTATCCCTAGGTGGTTTTGGTAATTCATAACAACATATAGCTCATTGAGCTAATGCTATTCCAAGACAAATATTTCAGGGAAGATCAATGAATGGCATGGCATGGATGATGAAAGTGGATCCCTCAAAATATTAAGGACAAAGGATTGGCTCAAGCTCAAAAGCTCAAGACTCTACATTTTACATTTTAGTGATCCAAGATCACATTGAGTCTATAGGAAAAGCCAATACTATCAAGGAGGGATGAGGTGTTGCTTAATGAGCCTCTTGCTTCATATGCTTAGTGATATGCTCCAAAACTCTCCACTACTTTCTCACATCCACATATGACCTAAACCTAAAGTCAAACTCGGCCCCACCGATTCTTTCTTTCCGGCGCCACCGAGTTCATATGTCATAGCCACTGCCACAAACCCTAGGCAAATCGGTTTCACCGATAGGGATCTCGGTCTCACCGAGATGGGATTGTAGTCTCTCTATTTCCCTTCGTAACGTTTCGGTCTAACCGAAGTGAGCGATCGGTCCCACCGAGATTGCAATGTAAACTCTCTGTTTCCCTTTCGTAACTTTTCGGTCTCACCGAAAGAGCGAATCGGTCCCACCGAGTTTACGACCAACTCTCTGGTTAGCTAATTACCAAAACGGTCTCACCGAGTTTGTATGTCGGTCTCACCGAGATTACATTATGCCCTAACCCTAACCATATCGGTCCTACCGAGTTCCATGTCAGTCCACGAAAACCCTAACGGTCACTAGGTTTTCGAATCGGTCCGACCGAGTTTGTTGATTCGGTCCCACCGAGTTTGGTAAATTGTGTGTAATGGTTAGATTTTGTGTGGAGGCTATATATACCCTCCACCTTCTCTTCATTCGTGGAGAGAGCCATCGAGAACAAACCTACACTTCCAACTTACGATTTGAGAGAGAACCACCTACTCATGTGTTGAGGCCAAGATATTCCATTCCAACCACATGAATCTTGATCTCTAGCCTTCCCCAAGTTGCTTTCCACTCAAATCTTCTTTCCACCAAATCCAAATCCTGTGAGAGAGAGTTGAGTGTTGGGGAGACTATCATTTGAAGCACAAGAGCAAGGAGTTCATCATCAACACACCATTTGTTACTTCTTGGAGAGTGGTGTCTCCTAGATTGGGTAGGTGTCACTTGGGAGCCTCCGACAAGATTGTGGAGTTGAACCAAGGAGTTTGTAAGGGCAAGGAGATCGCCTACTTCGTGAAGATCTACCGCTAGTGAGGCAAGTCCTTCGTGGGCGACGGCCATGGTGGGATAGACAAGGTTGCTTCTTCGTGGACCCTTCGTGGGTGGAGCACTCCGTGGACTCGCGCAACCGTTACCCTTCGTGGGTTGAAGTCTCCATCAACGTGGATGTACGATAGCACCACCTATCGGAACCACGACAAAAGCATCCGTGTCTCCAATTGCATTTGAATCCTTCAAACCCTTCCCTTTACATTCTTGCAAGTTGCATGCTTTAATTTCCGCTGCCTATATACTCTTTGCATGCTTGCTTGAATTGTGTGAAGATTGCTTGACTTGTGCAAAGATAGCTAAAATGTGCCAAAGTCTAAAATTGGGAAAAGGTTAAGTTTTTAATTGGTCAAATAGTCTACTCACCCCGCCTCTAGACATACTTCAAGGTCCTACAAGTAGCTAGATGGCTTCTTCTCTCTTGATTTTTTTTCAATACAATGTTCTCCTTGATGTTCTTGGAGTTCTATCCGATGTAATTCTTTTTTGTGGTGTGTTTGTTGGGATCCGATGAATTGTGAATTTATGATCAAATTATCCATGAATATTATTTGAGTTTTCTCTGAACTCTTTTATGCATGATTGTTATAGCATCGTATTTCTTCTCCGATTTATTGATTTGGTTTAGCCAACTAGATTGATTTATCTTGCAATGGGAAAGGGTGCTTTGTAATGGGTTTGATCTTGCGGTGCTCAATCTAGTGATAGAAGGGGACATGACACGTATGTATTGTTGCTATCAAGGGTAAAAAGACGGGTATTCATGCGTGAGTTTATCTTGTCTATATCATGTCATCTTGCTTAAGGCGTTACTCCATTCTTTATGAACTTAATAATCTAGATGCATGCTGGATAGCGGTCGATGTGTGGAGTAATAGTAGTAGATTCAGGCAAGAGTCGGTCTACCTGTCTCCGACATGATGCCTATATACATGATCATTGCCTTGGATATCATCATGATTATTTTCTTTTCTATCAATTGCCCAACAGTAATTTATCTACCCACTGTATGCTATTTTCACGAGAGAAGCCTCTAGTAAAAACTATGACCCTCGGGTCTAATTTTGTCATATACTCCCTTCGTAAACAAATATAAGAGCGTTTAGATCACTAGCGCTCTTATATTTCTTTACGGAGGGAGTATTTAAATCCAAAAAATACCTCACTGCAATTTTTATTTATTTATTTTATTTTATATTTAGTGATCTATTTATCTATCACCATACAATTTAATCTTGCAAATAACCGCCGAGGGATTGACAACCCCTTGTTTGCGTTGGGTGCAAGAATGTGTTATGTTGTGTGCAGGTATCGGTTACATAGTGTTTGTCGGCGTTCTGGGAACGGGGGTATCCAGACTTGCCTGCCTGCGGCCCACGGCGCGGCTCCTTCGTAGGGCCTGGTGCGACCCGGCTTCGACATCAACAACTCAAGACCCTCGCGAGGGGCCGAGCCTCGTGAGGCGCACGACACCAAGACCTCCACGGGGGGCAGCCTCCCCAGGCTGGCTCCCGAGGAGCAGAGATTTCTATGCAAGGCTCACCTCACGAGGTTCAGGTGACGTGAGCTGTGAGGACCAAGGCCAGGCGGGCACAGCGCACCAGTTTCCTCTTTTGTGCTAAAGAGGCAAGCGCAGGCGCGGAGTCCCGAGGGATCAGCCAAAGGTTTCCATTCCGGTGTAACAAGACCAAGAGCGCCAGGACGAAGGTCATCGCCGAGCCCACCGCGGCGTCACCATTAGAGGCTTTTGCAGGCGAAGACCACTTTTGTCAGGATAGCATGTACTAGATGTCTCCTTTCGAATTTGGCCGTTGTGGGATCCCTTCCCACCTACATTTGGGAAGAGGACCAAGGCCCCTATAAATTGGGCAGCACCACCACCATAGCAGGGTATGGATCATTCAGATCATCCTCACACCCACCAGCTCATCGAGCCGAAGAACACTCCTCCTCCTGAGGTTGTTCTCCCATTGTACTAGTTTGTCCTCAGCCCCTCGAGGCCAATCCACCACAAAGCAGGAGTAGGGTTTTACACCGTAATGTGGCCCGAACCTGGGTAAACTGCTGTGTCTCTTTTCCATTCAGTTCGTCGAGCTAGGCTGTGAGATTAGCGAGCAGACATAATGGGAGGACGAGTTCTTTGCACACACCTGAGAGTTCGAACCTCTCATGGGTCCGCGGAACCCGAAATCCGACATTTGGCGCGCCGGATATAGGTGCGCCGGAGATCCGCCACTTTGTCCGCCGCGCTCTGCTGTTCGGATCTCATGGCGGACGCTTCTCCATCGACTGGATCAACGCACGCTCTCAGAGGAGCTGAGGGCCTCCGAGCCTTCACCCCCGCCCTGCGGTGGGTGCAGTGGCCGCCCAAGTTCAGGCCGGACATGCCACCCCGATACGACGGCGCGGCGGACCTGGCAGGCTTTCTCCAAGCATATGAGGATGCTGTTTGGGCGACCGGCAGCGATGACAAGGTCATGGCGAACTGGCTCCGCATGGCCCTGGCGGGCCAGCAGCGCGCCTGGCTTCTCAACTTGCCAGGGTATTCTGTGGCGTCCTAGCAAGAGCTGCGCGGCCTCTTCATCGCGTGCTTCGCAGCACCAGCACCCCACGCCGTCGCAACCCTCCTCGGGGGCTCGCAGGCGCCGCCCTCGAACCGCCATGTCAAGCAGTTCTTCCGCCAGGTGGGTGCCGCCCACGTGCAGCAGGGAGCTCCTCCGGGATGGGCGGCGCCAAGGCCGACCTCACCTTCGACTCAAGAGACCACCCCGCGACAACCGCGGGCGCCAATGTGCTTCCAATGCTCTGCACCCCCACCATCTGCAACGTGGCGGTCACCAAGACCCTCATCGACGGTAGAGCTGGCCTCAATGTGCTCTCTATGGAAGCTTTCGGCTTGCTTCACGTGCCACATGGCCGGCTCTGCCCCACCAAGGCTTTGTCCGGGATCGTGGACGGCTCCACCTATCCCCTGGGGCAGATCCGCCTCCCAGTCACCTTCGGCACCCGCGACAACTACCGCACCGAGCTCATCGACTTTGACATCGCCCGCATTGGCCTCCCGTACAACGCCATCCTCGGGTACCCGGCCCTGGCCAAGTTCATGGCAGCAACTCATCCAGCCTACAACCTCATGAAGATGCTGGGGAGCAGCGGCACCCTCACTGTGGCCGGAGACACCAAGGAGGCCCTGCTGGCCCCCAAGCTCGCCTTCAGGGCCAAGGCTGCAGCGCGACCAAGGGAGGAAGGAGCCCCAGAGGCTCCAGGGGCCGCGCTAGCAAAGAAGAAGCAACCGTTCTCCCAAGACCGACCCGAGACGAAGCAGGTATCGGTCGACA
The DNA here is from genome assembly GCA_021605205.1 of Aegilops longissima. Lineage (NCBI taxonomy): Eukaryota > Viridiplantae > Streptophyta > Magnoliopsida > Poales > Poaceae > Aegilops > Aegilops longissima. The sequence continues at coordinate 697,398,318 of CM038679.1, forward strand.
AGAACGGGGCGTCGGGCGCCACCTTCACCATAGGTGCCGGCCTCCCTTCGGATCAAGAGGAGGCGTTGATTAGCTTCCTGCGCAAGAACAAGGATGTGTTTGCATGGGAGCCCAAGGATCTGGTTGGGATCCCAAGGGGGATAATAGAGCATCACTTGAGGGTGTGCCCTAATGTGCGCCCGGTGAAGCAGAAGGCGCGATGGCAGTCTGCGGAGAAGGAGTCGTTCACCGCCCAGGAGACACGCAAATTGCAAGAAGCTGGTGTCATTCGAGAGGTGCGGTACCCGGAATGGTTGGCGAACCCGGTCATTGTCCCCAAGAAAGGCGGGAAGGAACACATGTGCGTCGACTTCACTAATCTCAATAAGGCTTGCCCTCAAGATCCTTTCCCGCCCCCGCGCATTGATCAGATCGTTGACTCCACCGATGAGTGCGACCTGCTGTGCTTTCTGGATGCCTTCTCAGGCTACCACCAAATAAACATGGCGGTGTAGAACATCGAGAAGACAACCTTCTTAACTCCATGTGTGGTGTACTGCTACACCTGCATGCCGTTTGGGATGCGTAATGCCGGAGCGACTTTCCAGCGGCTGATGCACATCGCTCTGGGCAGGCAGCTCGGGAGGAACACCGAGGCCTACGTCGACGATATAGTGGTGAAGTCTCGGGAGGCCAGAACCCTCACCGAGGACCTGGAAGAAACATTTCCCAGTCTGCGCAAGGTGGATATACGATTCAACCCGGAGAAATGTGTGTTTGGCGTTTCCTCCGGTAAGCTGTTGGGCTTCCTGGTGTTGCACCGGAGAATCGAGGCAAACCCAGAGAAGGTCAAGGCAATAAAAAGGATGAGCCCGCCGCAGACTCTCATGGAAATGCAAAAGCTGGCGGGCTGTGTGACCTCGCTGGTGTGCTTCATCTCAAAGCTGGGGGAACGCGCCCTCCCGTTCCTCAAGCTGATGAAAAAGAAGGGGCCGTTCGAGTGGACTCTGGATGCTGACGCGGCATTCCAAGACCTCAAGAGATACCTCACCAGCCCATCGGTGATGGTAGCGCCAAAGCCTCTCGAGCCCCTGGTGCTTTACCTGGCCGCCACGCCTCACTCTGCCAGCGCAGTGCTAGTGGTCGTCCGGGAGGAGCGCCAGGTCAGAGGCCCGCCAAGCGACGCCACACACCCCGCCAAGATGACGCAACTTCAGGACGGCGCCCCTGAGGCCTCGGCGGCGCCGACAGATGACCAGGCTCCTCAGGACGGCGCTCCCGAGGCCCTGCCTGCCCTGACAAATGGCCAAGCTCCTGAGGCCCCCAGCCTAAGGAGGTACAAGACCTCCCCGACACTTCTGCCCTCGTTGAGCACCAGATGTACTTCGTCAGCACGGTACTACGCGACGCGCGTGCATGCTACCCCATGCCACAAAAACTCTTGCTCACACTCCTTGTCGCCTCCTGATACATCTCCAACGTATCTATAATTTTTGATTGTTCCATGCTGTTATATTATCAATCTTGGATGTTTTATAATAATTTTATATTATTTATTGGTACTAACCTGTTGACGTAGTGCCAAGTGCCAGTTGCTGTTTTCTGCATGTTTTTACATCGCAGGAAATCAATACCAAACGGAGTCCAAACGTAGTGAAACTTTACGGAGATTTTTTATGGACCAGAAGACACTCAATGGACTGCCTCTTTGCTCTATAAATACCCCAATATTCCAGAAACCTTAGGGGAGTCGATGAAAATCAATTCCAGCCGCCGCAGAGTCCAGAACCACTAGATCCAATCTAGACACCATCACGGAGGGGTTCACCACTTCCATTGATGCTCTCCGATGATGCGTGAGTAGTTTTTTGTAGATCTTCGGGTTCGTAGTTAGTATCCAGATGGCTTCCTTTCTAAAACCATGAAATGAAAGAAATCAAAATTGTGAAAAGGTTTGTACCAATTGAAAAGTTTGCAAAACTGGAAAAAGTTCACCGATTCTAAGAAAAGTTCATCCATTTTGAAAAAAAGTACATCAATTTGAATAAAAAGTTCATCAAATTTGAAAAAAAATTATCGGATTTGAAAAAATTTCATTTAAATTGAAAAAAGTTCATCGATTTTGAAAACAAGTTAGTCGATTTTGAAAAAGGTTCATAGAATTTGAGAAAAGTTCAAAAAATAAAAAAAATCATGAAATTTCAAAAATAAGTACATCAATTTGAAAAAAGTTCATGAGTTTTGAAAAAAATCAGTTCATGGATTTTGGAAAGAAGTTCATCTATTTAAAGAAAATAATTACGAATTTGGAAAAAGAAAGAAGAAAAAAACAGAGAAAAAAGGAAAAAGAGGAATAAAGAAATGGATGAAGAATGTGTATGTTATCACACCTTGTGAGGTGGTCGGGTTGGTTACCCGTTGATGACACCTAGTGCGGTGGTCGGGTCGGCTTGGTTACCCGTTCAAATCCTAGCCCACGCAATTTTTTTGCAGTTTTCTTTAGAGTTTAGAAAACAGAAGAAAAATGAAATATGGGCATGCACTTCCGCTCTAACGAAGGTGTTCTAATCACAAGATTGAGATTATATTTTATGTTAATTGTAATGGAACCAATAACGCAACTCTTACTTATTTTGTCTGCCAGTGCCAGGCTTCGATGAGGGACGAGCTCCTCTGACGGGACAATCGAAGGCGGCATGGGTAAGTACGTCCCTCCCTTTGTCTGCAGGCTGCACCACGCGATCCTATATAAAGTCTTCCAACCAACACCCTTGACACAAAGGACACAGCGCAAGGAGTTCAATTACCATGGCGAACAGTACCAAGGCCGTGGTGATTCTCGGCATCATCATTGTTTTCCTGCAGGTATCGTCGTGCACCGCTGGCCGGTACGTCCCCGGCAACCGGGCGGTGATGTCGCTCACCGGCTTCCAGAAAGGAGATAAGGCCGGCGGCTGGGGGCCGACCTGCAACCACAAGTACCTCAGCAACGACCTCTTCCTGGTGTCGCTGACCTCGGGGTGGTACAGCAACGGCCTCCGGTGCGGCAAGATGATCCGCATCCAGAGCAACCTTGGGCTCGCCGTGGAAGCCATGGTCGTGGACAGGTGCGACGTCGAGGAGGGCTGCGGCGGCAACGAGATCGGCACATCGGCGGCCGTGTGGAAGGCCCTCGGGGTCGACCCACGCGCAGGCATCGGCCGGGCGTTCGTCAGCTGGTCGGATCTCAGCTGAAGCAGGCATGGCAAATCGAGTCATCTGCCTTCTTTGGACTTAACGGCAGATTATAACTAAATAAAACCAAATGCGTACATGCATGATGTGTCATCCAGTGTAAGATAATCTCAGTTTGCTAGTCCTTCATGAGGGCATCTCCAACACCGATCCTGAAACCCCCGTAACCGTTCGGACAACACGGTCCGGACGTATTTTGCCATCCAACATGATCCTACTCGATTTATTCGGCGGTCCTAGGACTTAACGGCAGATTATCTTCATCTTCACTCATATTAAAAAAGCAAACACGAGTTTCTCTAAAGTCACACCATAAATTATACACAGAATAATCAGGACCCCTCGATCAAATCAACTTAAATACATCCTATTGTTCATACTAGCACGTATGCCCGTGCGTTGCAAATGAGAGAAAAAAATATTGCATGCCCTTAACTCCATAACCATATCTCAAGACTTCCATAGGTGACGTCATATATATTTCAACACGGCGCCACACCCGTGCCGCCTCTTATACTTCATCCACCCTCGTCGATACTGGCCGCATTGTCCACCTAGTCATAACACGTCCGAAAGTTGTCAATTCTGAGGCGACCAGCTCGGCAACTGCACGGCATACTTGTCACTGAAGTGCACCAATGCAAGGGGATGTTTAAAACTTTAAAAACTATAATCTCATCAAGTTGGCGTAAGGGCCGCCCTCCGAAATCTACTCCTCGCACCTGGTCCATGGATCATCCCTCATAAGGATTGACTACAATCAGTAGGCGGAAAACACTACCAAACACTTCCATATCTTTTTGGGATATATAACACATGCACCTTCTATGAAGACAATTTGTTTTGTATATAGGTGAGATCAGCAGTGCCTAAAGACAATTGTCTTGTTTTCCGCTTTCATGTATGAATCTTCGCCGTATACTTCACATGCCATCTAGGTATATATGCTTCCTCCGTGTGTGCTAACCTGTGTATATAATGTTAGTCCAGCAATGTGCAATCCTATTTGGACTATGAATGGTGTTCATTTCCTTTCCGGCTTTATGCCGTAGTAGTTGTTACCATGCTTGCCGTGAGTGTGCTAACATGTGTAAATATGTTAGTCCAACAATGTCTTGTCCTATTTGGACTATGGACGGTGTTCCTTTCCTTTCCGGCTTTTATGTCGAGTAGTAGTTAGTATCAGTCCGTGAAGGACACAAACAAACACCAAATCCAACTTCAGGTTAAAACGATCAGCACCAAACCCTGTTCATTTTTTGAATGAGACTTTCAAGCATAGAGTTGAGTTATTCTGGTTCCAACTTCAATTAAAAAAGATCAACACGAATTCACATTTCTTTTTCTTGAGCCTTTCAACCTGGCACGTGCATGGTGATTTTGAATTATTCACATCCTCTTCTCTTAGTTTCTCCTGCTATTTTTTCATTCATTGATCATGCAACGTGAATGAACATGCATATCCGTCGCCTTTAAATTATTCACTTCCTCATGAATTGTTTAATAGCCCACACATAATTAGCCCTATCGAATCAGTTTAATAGCAGCCCTTCTCTCTCTCTCACACACACACACGCGCGCACACACACATGTATATATACACTCCTTCTATTCCTAAATATTTGTCTTTTTAAAGATTTCAAATAGACTACCACATACGGATGTATATAGACATACTTTAGAGTGTAGATTCATTCATTTTACTCTGTATGTAGTCACTTGTTGAAATCTCTAGAAAGACAAATATTTAGGAACGGAGGGAGTAGAAGGTTAATTATCCTCTCTTTCCATCCTTATTTTTCACTAGTAGAAAACAGGGCTATTGTTCGGGCCTGGCCAGCCCATTAGTCCCGGTTCTTCAAGAACCGGGACCCATGGGGGGTATTAGACCCGGTTCGTGAGCCCAGGGGGCCGGCCGGGGCCTCGTGGGCATTGGTCCCGGTTCGTGTGGAACCATTTGTCCCGGTTCAAGCCACGAACCGGGACCAATGGTCCTCGATCCTGGCCCACAACCATTGGTCCCGGTTCGTGGCTTGAACCGGGACAGAAGGGGGGGCTTTAGTCCCGGTTCATGCCACGAACCAGGACAAATAACTTGCCTATATATACCCACCGCTACGGCAGAGCACTCCACAGTGCTCTGTTTTTTTCAATCCGGCGAGGAGAGGGCTTTTGGGTGCTCTAGTTCACCTCCTATGCACATGAGGTGTTCGATGAAATGCCCGAGCCACACTAGTTAAGCTTTCTCCTCTCGAAGCTCGACCACGGAGCTCCATTTTTTCCGAGATTTGTCTAGATTTAGCGGTCCGTCACGCCCCGTCCCCGTTTTCACCGCCGTTGATCGCCCGCGCCGATCTCGTCGCCGGCAGCACCGTGGTGAGCCTCTTGTTCTTATCTTCTTTATGATATTTGTCTGATTTTCTTACTTTAGATAGATATTTGTCTGATTTTCTTACTTTTGACACACATAATTATATATAATGCACGCAGATGAACCGGCAATGGATGTATGGTGACAGACACACCTCCGAGTACATTAAGGGCGTGCATAATTTTCTCGAAGTGGCTGAGGCAAACAAGCAGAATGGTTTTATGTGTTGTCCATGCACTAAATGTGGGAATACGAAGTCTTACTCTGACCGGAAAATCCTTCACACCCACCTGCTTTACAAGGGTTTCATGCCACACTATAATGTTTGGACGAGGCACGGATAAATAGAGGTTATGATGGAAGACGGCAAAGAAGAAGAGGACGATGAAAACTATGTGCCCCTTGAATACGGTGATGCTGCAACGGGAGGAGTTGCTGAAGATCAAGAGGAACCAGACAATGTGCCCGATGATGCTGCAACGGGGGAAGCTGCTGAAGATCAAGAGGAACTAGACGATGTGCCCGATGATGATCTCCGCCGGGTCATTGTCGATGCAAGGACGCAATGCGAAAGTCAAAAGGAGAAGCTGGAGTTCAATCGCATGTTAGAGGATCACAAAAAAGGGTTGTACCCCAATTGCGAAGATGGCAACACAAAGCTGGGTACCATACTGGAATTGCTGCAGTGGAAGGCAGAGAAATCTTGCTCGACAAAGGATTTGAGAAGCTACTGAAAATATTGAAGAAGAAGCTTCCAAAGGATAATGAATTGCCCGACAGTACATACGCAACAAAGAAGGTCGTATACCCTCTAGGATTGGAGGTGCAGAAGATACATGCATGCCCTAATGACTGCATCCTCTACCGTGGTGCGTACGAGGATTTGAACGCATGCCCGGTATGCGGTGCATTGCGGTATAAGATCAGACGAGATGACCCTGGTGATGTTGACGGCAAGCCCCCGCAGGAAGAGAGTTCTTGCGAAGGTGATGTGGTATGCTCCTATAATACCACGGTTGAAACGACTGTTTAGAAACAAAGAGCATGCCAAGTTGATGCGATGGCACAATAAGGACCGTAAGAAAGACGGAAAGTTGAGAGCACCCACTGACGGGTCGCAGTGGAGAAAAATCGAGAGAGAGTACTGGGCTGAGTTTGCGCATGACCCAAGGAACATATGGTTTGGTTTAAGCACGGATGGCATTAATCCTTTCGGGGAGCAGAGCAGCAATCACAGCACCTGGCCCGTGACTCTATGTATATATAACCTTCCTCCTTGGATGTGCATGAAGCGGAAGTTCATTATGATGCCAGTTTTCATCCAAGGCCCTAAGCAACCCGGCAACAACATTGATGTGTACCTAAGGCCATTAGTTGAAGAACTTTTACAGCCGTGGAATGGAAACGGTGTACGTGTGTGGGATGAGCACAGACAGGAGGAATTTAACCTGCACGCGTTGCTGTTTGTAACCATCAACGATTGGCCCGCTCTCAGTAACCTTTCAGGACAGACAAACAAGGGATACCACGCATGCACGCATTGTTTAGCTGACACCGAAAGTATATACCTGGGAAGCTGCAGGAAAGAATGTGTACCTGGGCCATCGTCAATTTCTTCCGACCAACCATCAATGTCGAAAGAAAGGCAAACATTTCAAAGGAGAGGCAGATCACCGGAAGAAGCCCGCCATGCGTACCGATGATCACGTACTTGCTATGGTCAATGATTTACACGTAATCTTTGGAAAGGGTCCCGGCGGACTAGCTGTTCCGAGTGACGCTGAGGTACACACACCCATGTGGAAGAAGAAATCTATATATTGGGACCTACCCTACTGGAAAGACCTAGAGGTCCGCTCTTCGGTCGACGTGATGCATGTGACGAAGAACCTTTGCGTGAACCTGCTAGGCTTCTGGGGCATGTATGGAAAGACAAAAGATACAGTTGAGGCACGGGAGGACCTACAACGTTTGCACGAAAAAGACGGCATGCCTCCAAAGCAGTATGAAGGTCCTGCCAGCTATGCTCTTACCAAAGAAGAGAAGGAAATCTTCTTTGAATGCCTGGTTAGTATGAAGGTCCCGACTGGCTTCTCGTCGAATATAAAGAGAATAATAAATATGGCAGAGAAAAAGTTTTAGAACCTAAAGTCTCATGACTGCCACATGATTATGATGCAACTGCTTCCGGTTGCATTGAGGGGGCTTCTACCGAAAAACGTCTGATTAGCCATTGTGAAGCTATGTGCATTCCTCAATGCAATCTCTCAGAAGGTGATCGATCCAGAAATCATACCAAGGCTAAGGAGTGATGTGGTGCAATGTCTTGTCAGTTTCGAGCTGGTGTTCCCACCATCCTTCTTCAATATCATGACGCATGTCCTAGTTCATCTAGTTGACGAGATTGTCATTCTGGGCCCTGTATTTCTACACAATATGTACCCCTTTGAGAGATTCATGGGAGTCCTAAAGAAATATGTCTGTAACCGCGCTAGGCCAGAAGGAAGCATCTCCATGGGCCATCAAACAGAGGATGTCATTGGGTTTTGTGTTGACTTCATTCCTGGCCTTAAGAAGATAGGTCTCTCTAAATCGCGGTATGAGGGGGGACTGACTGGAAAAGGCACGCTTGGAGGGGAGACAATTGTTGGGGAACGTTGCAGAAAATTAAAATTTTCCTATGGTTTCACCAAGATCCATCTATGAGTTCATCTAAGCAACGAGTCAAGGGAGTGAGTTTGCATCTACATACCACTTGTAGATCGAGTGTGGAAGTGTTCAAGGGGATGGTGATGATGGAGTCGTACTAGCCGTGATTCGGATCACCGATGACCAAGTGTTGAACGGACAGCACCTCCGCGTTCAACACAGCGTGACAGTCTGACAGCGTCTCCTCCGTCTTGATCCAGCAAGGAGGAAGGAGAGGTTGAGGAAGACAGCTCAACGGCAGCACGACGGCGTGGTGTTGTTGGTGCAGCAAGATCTCGGCAGGCTTCGCTAAGCACGTACGGACGAGGAGAGGTGTTGGGGTGGGGAGGGGCTGCGCCTTGGCTTAGGTGTTCAGCCCTCCCCTCACCCCTCTATTTATAGGGGAAGGGAGAAGGGGGGCCGGCCCCTCTAGATGGCATCTAGAGGGGGCCGGCGGCCAAAGGGAGGGGGGACTTGCCCCCCAAGCAAGGGGGGCGCCCCCTCTAGGGTTCCCCCCCCCAACCCTAGGCGCAAGGGCCCAAGGGGGGGGGGGTTGCGCCCAGCCCACCAGGGGTTGGCTCCTGCCCCACGCAGCCCATGTGGCCCCCCGGGAGGGGTGGCCCCTCCCGGTGGAACCCCGGAACCCTTCCGGTGGCCCCGGTACAATACCGATATGCCCCCGAAACTTTCCGGTGTCCGTTTGACAACTTCCCATATATAAATCTTTACCTCCGGACTATTTAGGAACTCCTCGTGACGTCCGGGATCTCATCCGGGACTCCGAACAACATTCGGTAATCACATACAAGTCTTCCTAATAACCCTAGCGTCACCGAACCTTAAGTGTGTAGACCGTACGGTTTCGGGAGACATGCAGACATGACCGAGACGGCCCTCAGGTCAATAACCAACGTCGGGATCCGGATACCCATGTTGGCTCCCACATGCTCCTCGATGATGTCATCGGATGAACCACGATGTCAAGGATTCAAGCAACCCCGTATACTATTCCCTTTGTCAGACGGTATGTTACTTGCGAGACTCGATCGTCGGTATCCCAATACCTCGTTCAGTCTCGTTACGGCAAGTCACTTTACTCAGATCGTAATGCATGATCCCGTGACCAGACACTTGGTCACTTTGAGCTCATTATGATGATGCACTACCGAGTGGGCCCGGTGAGACCTCTCCGTCATACGGAGTGACAAATCCTGTCTCGATCCGTGTCAACCCAGCAGACACTTTCGAAGATACCGTAGTGCACCTTTATAGCCACCCGATTACGTTGTGACGTTTGGTAACCCAAAGCACTCCTACGGTATCCGGAGTTACACGATCTCATGGTCTAAGGAAGAGATACTTGACATTGGAAAAGCTCTAGCAAAAGCGAATTACACGATCTTGTGCTATGCTTAGGATTGGGTCTTGTCCATCACGTCATTCTCCTAATGGCGTGATCCCGTTGTCAATGACATCTGATGTCCATAGTCAGGAAACCATGACTATCTGTTGACCAACGAGCTAGTCAACTAGAGGCTCACTAGGGACGTATTGTGGTCTATGTATTCACACGTGTATTACGATTTCCGGATAATACAATTATAGCATGAATAAAAGACAATTATCATGAACAAGGAAATATAATAATAATGCTTTTATTATTGCCTCTAGGGCATATTTCCAACAGTCTCCCACTTGCACTAGAGTCAATAATCTAGTTACATTGTGATGAATCGAACACCCATAGAGTTCGGTGTTGATCATGTTTTGCCCATGGAAGAGGTTTAGTCAGCGGATCTGCGACATTTAGATCCGTATGCACTTTACAAATTTCTATGTCTCCATCTTGAACATTTTCACGGATGGAGTTGAGCGGACGCTTGATGTGCTCTGGTCTTCTTGTGAAACCTGGGCTCCTTGGCAAGTGCAATAGCTCCGGTGTTGTCACAGAAGAGTTTGATCGGCCCCGACGCATTGGGTATGACTCCTAGGTCGGTGATGAACTCCTTCACCCAAATTGCTTCATGCGCTGCCTCCGAGGCTGCCATGTACTCCGCTTCACATGTAGATCCCGCCACGACGCTTCGCTTGCAGCTGCACCAGCCATTGCTCCACCATTCAACATATACGTATCCGGTTTGTGACTTAGAGTCATCCAGATCTGTGTCGAAGCTAGCATCGGCGTAACCCTTTACTACGAGCTCTTCGTCACCTCCATAAAACGAAACATGTCCTTCGTCATTTTCAGGTACTTTAGGATATTCTTGACCGCTGTCCAGTGTTCCTTGCCAGGATTACTTTGGTACCTTCCTACCAAACTTACGGCAAGGTTTACATCAGCTCTGGTACACAGCATGGCATACATAATAGATCCTATGGCTGAAGCATAGGGGATGACACTCATCTCTTCTTTATCTTTTTCCGTGGTCGGGCATTGAGCCGAGCTCAATCTCACACCTTGCAATACAGGCAAGAACCCCTTCTTGGACTGATCCATTTGAACTTCTTCAAAATCTTATCAAGGTATGTGCTTTGTGAAAGACCTAAGAGGCGTCTCGATCTATCTCTATAGATCTTGATGCCTAATATATAAGCAGCTTCTCCAAGGTCCTTCATTCAAAAACACTTATTCAAGTAGGCCTTAATGCTGTCCAAGAATTCTATATCATTTCCCATCAAAAGTATGTCATCTACATATAATATGAGAAATGCTACAGAGCTCCCACTCACTTTCTTGTAAACGCAGGCTTCTCCATAAGTCTGCATAAACAAACGCTTTGATCATTTCATCAAAGCGAATGTTCCAACTCCGAGATGCTTGCACCAGCCCATAAATGGATCGCTGGAGCTTGCATACTTTGTTAGCATTCTTAGGATCGACAAAACCCTCCGGCTGCATCATATACAGTTCTTCCTTAAGATGCCCGTTAAGGAATGCCGTTTTGACGTCCATCTGCCATATCTCATAATCATAGTATGCGGCAATTGCTAACATGATTCGGACGGACTTAAGCTTCGCTACGGGAGAGAAAGTATCATCGTAGTCAATCCCTTGAACTTGCCGATAACCCTTAGCGACAAGTCGAGCTTTATAGATGGTGACATTACCATCCGCGTCCGTCTTCTTCTTAAAGATCCATTTGTTTTCTATCGCTCGCCGATCATCGGGCAAGTCAGTCAAAGTCCATACTTTGTTTTCATACATGGATTCTATCTCGATTTCATGGCTTCTAGCCATTTGTTGCAATCTGGGCCCGCCATCGCTTCTTCATAGTTCGAAGGTTCACCGTTGTCTAACAACATGATTTCGAGGACAGGGTTGCCGTACCACTGCAGTGCGGAGCGTGTCCTTGTGGACCTCTGGTTCAGTAGCAACTTGATCCAAGTACCTTGATCATCATCATTATTTTCCTCTTCAGTTGGTGTAGGCATCACAGAACATTTTCTGAGCTGCACTACTATCCCGTTCAAGAGGTAGTACTTCATCGAGTTCTACTTTCCTCCCTCTTACTTCTTTCGAGAGAAACTCTTTTTCCAGAAAGGATCCGTTCTTGGCAACAAAGATCTTACCCTCGGATCTTAAGTAGAAGGTATACCCAATGGTTTCCTTAGGGTATCCTATGAAGACGCATTTTTCCGACTTGGGTTCGAGCTTTTCAGGTTGAAGTTTCTTGACATAAGCATCGCATCCCCAAACTTTTAGAAGCGACAGCTTAGGTTTCTTCCCAAACCATAATTCATACGGTGTCGTCTCAACGGATTTAGACGGTACCCTATTTAAAGTGAATGTAGCTGTCTCTAGAGCGTATCCCCAAAATGATAGCGGTACATCGGTAAGAGACATCATGGATCGCACCATATCCAATAGAGTGCGATTACGACGTTCGGACACACCGTTACGCTGAGGTGTTCCAGGCGGCGTGAGTTGTGAAACGATTCCACATTTTCTTAAGTGTGTACCAAATTCATGACTTAAATATTCTCCTCCTCGATCCGATCGTAAGAATTTTATCTTTCGGTCACGTTGATTCTCTACTTCATTCTGAAATTCCTTGAACTTTTCAAAGGTCTTAGACTTGTGTTTCATCAATTAGACATACCCATATCTACTCAAGTCATCTGTGAGAGTGAGAACATAACGATATCCTCCATGAGCCTCAACACTCATTGGACCGCACACATCGGTATGTATGATTTCCAACAAGTTGGTTGCTCGCTCCATTGTTCGGAGAACGGAGTCTTGGTCATTTGCCCATGAGGCATGGTTCGCATGTGTCAAATGATTCATAATCGAGAGACTCTAAAAGTCCATCAGCATGGAGCTTCTTCATGCGCTTGACACCAATGTGACCAAGGCGGCAAGTGCCACAAGTATGTGGGACCATCGTTATCAACTTTACATCTTTTGGTATTCACGCTATGAATATGTGTAATATTACGCCGAGATTCATTAAGAATAAACCATTGACCATCGGAGCATGACCATAAAACATATCTCTCATATAAATAGAACAACCATTATTCTCTGATTTAAATGAGTAGCCATCTTGTATCAAACGAGATCCAGATACAATGTTCATGCTCAATCTTGGCACCAAATAACAATTATTAAGGTTCAAAACTAATCCCGTAGGTAAATGTAGAGGTAGCGTGCGACGGCGATCACATCGACTCTGGAACCATTCCCGACAGCGCATCGTCACCTCGCCCTTCGCCGATCTCCGCTTATTCCGCAGCTCCTGCTGTGAGTTACAAATATGAGCAACGACACGGTATCAAATACCCAGGAGTTACTACGAGTACTGGTAAGGTACACATCAATTACATGTATATCAAATATACCTTTGGTGTTGCCGGCCTTATTATCCGCTAAGTATTTGGGGCAGTTCCGCTTCTAGTGACCCTTCCCCTTGCAATAAAAGCACTCAGTCTCAGGCTTGGATCCATTCTTTGACTTCTTCCCGGCAACTGGCTTACCGGGCGCGGCAACATCTTTGCCGTCCTTCTTGAACTTCTTCTTACCCTTTCCCTTCTTGAACTTAGTGGTCTTATTGACCATCAACACTTGATGTTCTTTCTTGATTTCAACCTCTCCTGACTTCAGCATTGAGAATACTTCGGGAATGGTCTTCACCATCCCCTGCATATTGTAGTTCATCACAAAGCTCTTGTAGCTTGGTGGGAGCGACTGAAGGATTCTGTCAATGACCGCCTCGTCCGGGAGGTTTATGTCCACTGGGACAGGCGGTTGTGCAACCGGACATTTTGAGTATGTGCTCACCGATGAACTGTTTTCCTCCATCTTACAACTATAGAACTTGTCCGAGACTTCATATCTCTCGACCGGGCATGAGCTTGGAAAACTAGTTTCAGCTCCTCGAACATCTCATATGCTCCGTGTTGCTCAAAACGCTTTTGGAGCCCGGTTCTAAGCTGTAAAGCATGCCGCCTTGAGCGAGGGAGTAATCATCAAGACGAGACTGCCAAGCATTCATAATGTCTTGGTTCTTCGGGACGGTGCATCACCTAGCGGTCCTTCTAGGACATATTGTTTCTGGCAGCTATGAGGATGATCCTCGGGTTCGGACCCAGTCCGTATAGTTCTTGTCGTCATCTTTCAGCTTGGTTTTCTCTAGGAACGCGTTGAAGTTCAAGTTGACATGAGCGTTGGCCATTTGATCTACAAGACATATTATGCAAAAGTTTTAGACTAAGTTCATGATAATTAAGTTCATCTAATCAAATTATTTTAATGAACTCCCACTCAGATTTGACATCCCTCTAGTCATCTAAGTGTTACACGATCCGAGTCGACTAGGCCGTGTCCGATCATCACGTGAGACGGACTAGTCATCGTCGGTGAACATTCTCATGTTGATCGTATCTTCCATACGACTCGTGTTCGACCTTTCGGTCTCCGTGTTCCGAGGCCATGTCTGTACATGCTAGGCTCGTCAAGTTAACCCTAAGTGTTTTGCATGTGTAAAACTGTCTTACACCCGTTGTATGTGAACGTAAGGATCTATCAGACCCGATCATCACATGGTGCTTCGAAACGACGAACTTTAGCAACGGTGCACAGCTAGGGGAGAACACTTCTTGAAATTTTTGTAAGGGATCATCTTATTTACTACCGTCTTTCTAAGTAAACAAGATGCATAAACATAATAAACATCACATGCAATTATATAATAGTGACATGATATGGCCAATATCATAAAACTCCATTGATCTCCATCTTCGGGGCTCCATGATCATCTTGTCACCGGCATGACACCATGATCTCCATCATCATGATCTCCATCATCGTGTCTTCATCAAGTTGTCACGCCAACGACTACTTCTACTTCTATGGCTAACATGTTTAGCAATAAAGTAAAGTAATTTACATGGCGTTCTTCAATGACACGCAGGTCATACAAAAATTAAAGACAACTCGTATGGCTCCTGCCGGTTGTCATACTCATCGACATGCAAGTCGTGATCCCTATTACAAGAACATGATCTCATACATCACAATATGTCATTCATCATTCATCACAACTTGGCCATATCACATCACATGACAATTGCTGCAAAAACAAGTTAGACGTCCTCTAATTGTTGTTGCATCTTTTACGTGGCTGCAATTGGGTTCTAGCAAGAACGTTTTCTTACCTACGAATAACCACAACGTGATTTTGTCAACTTCTATTTACCCTTCATAAGGACCCTTTTCATCGAATCCGCTCCAACTAAAGTGGGAGAAACAGACACCCGCCAGCCACCTTATGCAACTAGTGCATGTCAGTCGGTGGAACCGGTCTCACGTAAGCGTACGTGTAAGGTTGGTCCGGGCGGCTTCATCTCACAATACCGCTGAAGCAAGATAAGACTAGTAGCGGCAAGCAAGTTGACAAGATCTACGCCCACAACAAAATTGTGTTCTACTCGTGCAATAGAGAACTACGCATAGACCTAGTTCATGATGCCACTGTTGGGTAACGTTGCAGAAAATTAAAATTTTCCTACGGTTTCACCAAGATCCATCTATGAGTTCATCTAAGCAACGAGTCAAGGGAGTGAATTTGCATCTACATACCACTTGTAGATCGAGTGCGGAAGCGTTCAAGGGGATGGTGATGATGGACTCGTACTCACCGTGATTCGGATCACCGATGACCAAGTGCTGAACGGACAGCACCTCCGCGTTCAACAGACGTACGGTACGGACGACGTCTCCTCCGTCTTGATCCAGCAAGGAGGAAGGAGAGGTTGAGGAAGACATCTCCAACGGCAGCACGACAGCGTGGTGTTGTTGGTGCAGCAGTACTCCGACAGGCCTTCGCTAAGCACGTACGGAGGAGGAGAGGTGTTGGGGTGGGGAGGGGCTGCGCCTTGGCTTAGGTGTTCAGCCCTCCCCTCACCCCTCTATTTATAGGGGAAGGGAGAAGGGGGGCCGGCCCCTCTAGATGGCATCTAGAGGGGGCCGGCGGCCAAGGGGAGGGGGGACTTGCCCCCCAAGCAAGGGGGCGCCCCCTCTAGGGTTCCCCCCCCAACCCTAGGCGCAAGGGCCCAAGGGGGGGGGGTTGCGCCCAGCCCACCAAGGGCTGGCTCTGCCCCACGCAGCCCATGTGGCCCCCCGGGAGGGTGGCCCCTCCCGGTGGACCCCCGGAACCCTTCCGGTGGCCCCGGTACAATACCGATATGCCCCCGAAACTTTCCGGTGTCCGTTTGACAACTTCCCATATATAAATATTTACCTCCGGACTATTCCGGAACTCCTCGTGACGTCCGGGATCTCATCCGGGACTCCGAACAACATTCGGTAATCACATACAAGTCTTCCTAATAACCCTAGCGTCACGGAACCTTAAGTGTGTAGACCCTTCGGGTTCGGGAGACATGCAGACATGACCGAGACGGCTCTCAGGTCAATAACCAACATCGGGATCTGGATACCCATGTTGGCTCCCACATGCTCCTCGATGATGTCATCGGATGAACCACGATGTCAAGGATTCAAGCAACCCCGTATACTATTCCCTTTGTCAGACGGTATGTTACTTGCCCGAGACTCGATCGTCGGTATCCCAATACCTCGTTCAGTCTCGTTACCGGCAAGTCACTTTACTCGTACCGTAATGCATGATCCCATGACCAAACACTTGGTCACTTTGAGCTCATTATGATGATGCACTACCGAGTGGGCCCAGTGAGACCTCTCCGTCATACGGAGTGAAAAATCCCTGTCTCGATCCGTGTCAACCCAACAGACACTTTCGAAGATACCTATAGTGCACCTTTATAGCCACCCAGTTACGTTGTGACGTTTGGTACACCCAAAGCACTCCTACGGTATCCGCGAGTTACACGATCTCATGGTCTAAGGAAGAGATACTTGACATTGGAAAAGCTCTAGCAAAACGAACTACACGATCTTGTGCTATGCTTAGGATTGGGTCTTGTCCATCACGTCATTCTCCTAATGGCGTGATCCCGTTATCAATGACATCGATGTCCATAGTCGAAACCATGACTATCTGTTGACCAACGAGCTAGTCAACTAGAGGCTCACTAGGGACGTATTGTGGTCTATGTATTCACACGTGTATTACGATTTCCGGATAATACAATTATAGCATGAATAAAAGACAATTATCATGAACAAGGAAATATAATAATAATGCTTTTATTATTGCCTATAGGGCATATTTCCAACAACAATAATATGCAGGGACGTATATTCTTGGTCTCAAGCACACTACACAGTTCTACATGACTCTACCTTGGTGACCCCTTATGTCGATGAACACAAGAATAGTCTGCGCTCCAAACATCCGGAGCAGTGCGACGACTGGATTACATGTGAACACATCAGGACTTTCAGCAGTTGGATGGAAACACGTCTTAGAGGTGAAAACACTGTTTGTGAGGAGTTGTACTCATTGTCCAGGGGACCATCTTCGACTGTAATGATTTGAAAAGGATACGAGATAAATGGGAATACATTTTATACGATCGCCCAAGATCAAAAGAGCACCAACCAAAACAGCGGTGTCCGCTTTGATGCAGCCACCAAGAGGGAAAAGGACACATATTATGGTTACATAGTGGACATACGGGAACTTGATTACGGAGTAGATTTTAAGGTCCCTTTGTTTAAATGCAACTGGGTCAATCTGTCAGGAGGCGGGGTACAGGTAGACCCACAGTACGGAATGACAACAGTGGATCTGAACAATCTTGGTACACTGACGAACCGTTCATCCTAGCCAATGATGTGGCACAGATTATCTATGTGAAGGACATGTCTACCAAACCGAGAAAAAGAAAAAAAATAAGGAAGCGAATACATCATACGATGAGCCAAAGCGCCACATAGTTCTTTCAGGAAAAAGGGACATCGTGGGAGTGGAGGGCAAGACAGACATGTCCGAAGATTATGAAAAGTTTCATGAAATTCCTCCCTTCAAAGTCAAGGCTGACCCAAACATCCTGATAAATGATGAAGATTATCCATGGTTACGTCGCAATAAGGAAAGGACACAAGCGAAGAAAAAGTGAAGACTTTGTCCACAACTATTATGATGATACCATGCCAACTTTTAACCTTTTCGTAGTTCATTTGAAATTCCTATTGTAACAGACAAGTTTCCGTATGAAATCCTGATACTTCAAAAGAGATTGTCTGTTTTGTACATGAAGTGCATCCAGTTTTTTCCATAACCCACTCAACTTTCTTGCACATGCTATGTGGATGAAATGATGATACCATGCCAACTTCCAACCTTTTCAGAGTTCATTTTAAATGCTTTTCAATTTCAGGGTCTTATAGCTCAAAATAATCAGTAAATGCTTGAAAAATAACAAATGAAGTCAGAAAGGGTTGAAAATTGATGATGTGGCTTTGAATGGTGCATTTTGAACACACAAAAAGTCAGGAGTACAAATAAGTTTAAAAAATGAAATCCCTGTGTAACAGATGAGTTTCCGTATGAAACCCTGATACTTCGAAAGAGATTGTCCATTTTGTACATGAAGTGTATCCAGTTTTTCCCATAACCCTCTCAAATTTTTAGCACATGCTATGTGGGTGAAATGATTACACCATGCCAACTTTCAACATTTTCAGTGTTCATTTGAAATGCTTTTCAGTTTCAAGGTCTTATAGCTCAAAAAACCAGTAAATGCTTTTATAAAACTCTAATAACAAAAGGAATCAACTAAAAAGCTTTTATAAACCTCTAGTATTTTTAAACTAAAATTATATAAAATTTATGCAACTAAAATTATCAAAGTATTTTCTGTTCAAAACATGAAAAGTAGAAATAATTATCATAAATAATTTTTGTTAGAAACTTTAGTAGCAAAAAGAATTGTCATAAAGATTTTTGATAGAAACTAAAATAACAAAATATGTTTTTCAATATAATGATAAAACGCAGTAATATTAAATAGCAGGAAAAAGAATCACTCCAAATGTATTTTTATAGTGAAGTTATTCACAAACTAGTGATTCACACAAATTTCAAAGAATTAAAATTTAAACTATTCAAATTTGGAAACTAATGGAGTAACATAAATATTATAATTATTCTAAGCTAAAAGAAAAACGAATAAAAAATAAAGCAAAAATCAAAAGAAAATAAATAATTCCCACTGCACCGCGCTGTGCGAGGACTTTAGTCCCGGTTGGTGGCACCAACCGGGACTAAAGGGGAGCATTGGTCCCGGTTGGTGGCACAAACCGGTACCAATGCCCCCCTTTAGTCCTGGTTGGTGCCACCAACCGGGACCAAAGGCCTCTGCTTCCCGCCCTTTGGGCTGCTGAAAAGAGGCCTTTGGTCCGGTTGGTGCCACCAACCGACTAAAATCGCGATTAGTCCCGGTTTGTCTCACGAACCGGGACCAATCGTCGTCTATATAATCGCACTCGTCAAAATTTCGTTCGTTCGTTCTCCCCGCCCGACGCCGCCAGCTGCCCGTCTCCGCCTCGCCGTCGCCGTGGTCGCCCCACGCCGTCTCGCGCCGCCCGACGCCGTCGCCTCCCCTCCCGCCCGTGCCCTCGCGACGCGCCGGCCCCTGCCGTCGCCGCCGCCCACGCCGCCTCACCGTCGGCCGTTGCCGCCGCCCCTCGCACACGCCGCCGTCGCTGTCCCCTGGCCGTCGCCCTCGCCGCGCCCCTCACGCCGTCGCCATCCCGTGAGGTTGAATTTTGCTAATTTAATTTGATGTGTTGTTAATTTAGATGTATAGTTAATTGAGTTAGATTTTTTGTTAGATTTTTTGTAGTTCGTAGATTTTTTGCTAGATGTGTAGTAATTTAGATGTGCAGTTCATAGATTTTTTGCTAGATGTGTAGTAATTTAGATGTGTAGTTCATAGATTTTTTTCAAATTGTGTAATTTGTTCATATTGTGTTAGATTTTTTTGTTAATAGATTGATTTTGGTGATATTATTGTTGAATATGCATGTTTGTATGTTCATATATATGCAAAGATCGAATATGTCAATTTTTATGATTTTTTTTTCTGTTCATAGAATTTTTATGATTTTTTCTGCTTTTATTTTGTTCATAGAATTTCAATGATTTTTTTCATATAATTTTCTTTGTCAATTTATGTATATGTTCATATTATGTATGTATAGGAAAATTGTGTATGATCAAAGTCATTTATGAATATGTACATATTTAGAAGAGAGGAAAATTGAAAATAAGAAGAGAAAGTGTTTAATATAATTAGTTAGAAAATAATAGAACTATAGTTAAACTAGTTTATTTTTAGTAAGTACTACTTTATTTTATTTATAGTAAGTGCTTAATATATAGTTGAACTAGCTAGTTGATTTAATAAACTACTTTATTTTACTATAGAAGTAGTTTATTTTTAGTAAGTACTACTTTATTATTTATAGTAAGTGCTTAGTAGTTGAACTAGTTGATTTAATTAATAAAACTACTTTATTTTACTATATATATAGAAGTAGTTACCGCATCGACGTCGACGATGCCTATCCCGCATCCTCGTCGTCGACTCGGCGGTGGAGGCCTGCTTGATCAGGGCCATGTCCGGGACTGGGCTCCGCCGGGCTGGTATTGGGAGGTGCTACCTTCAGGGTGGTGTAGGTTGGTGAGGAGCCAGCCCGTTGTTGACCCGATTCTTGTTTGGTGGCGGTCGCGTGGGCCCGTGACGGTGCCGAGGCTTCCGGACACCGCGGAGGTGGTACGTCACCGTGTCAGCGAGGAGGACGAGCACGTCCGTCGCTACATGGTTGCGTTGGAGGGCAAGTTCGACAATACCTGGCAGGTTCTTCAGGGATCTCACTGGAGCTATGATCCTGTGATGGTTCCTTATCTTTGGGTGTCCACCGCCCGCGACGATACCCGTCGGGTGATGTCTACTACACAACCTTCTTCTTGTAGACGTTGTTGGGCCTGCAAGTGCACAGGTTTGTAGGACAGTTGCAAATTTCCCTCAAGTGGATGACCTAAGGTTTATCAATCCGTGGGAGGCGTAGGATGAAGATGGTCTCTCTCAAACAACCCTGCAACCAAATAACAAAGAGTCTCTTGTGTCCCCAACACACCCAATACAATGGTAAATTGTATAGGTGCACTAGTTCGGCGAAGAGATGATGATACACGTGCAATATGGATGGTAGATAAAGGTTTTTGTAATCTGAAAATATAAAAACAGCAAGGTAACTAAGGATAAAAGTGAGCACAAACAGTATTGAGATGATAGGAAACAAGGCCTAGGGTTCATACTTTCACTAGTGCAAGTTTTCTCAACAATAATAACATAGATAGATCATATAACAATCCCTCAACATGCAACAAAGAGTCACTCCAAAGCCACTAATAGCGGAGAACAAACGTAGAGATTATGGTAGGGTACAAAACCACCTCAAAGCTATTCTTTTTGATCAATCTATAAAAGAGTTCGTACTAGAATAACACCTTAAGACACAAATCAACCAAAACCCTAATGTCACCTAGATACTCCATTGTCACCTCAAGTATCCGTGGGCATGATTATACGATATGCATCACACAATCACAGATTCATCCAACCAACACAAAGTACTTCAAAGAGTTCCCCAAAGTTTCTACCGGAGAGTCAAGAACGTGTGCCAACCCCTATGCATAGGTTCATGGGCGGAACCCGCAAGTTGGTCACCAAAACATATATCAAGTAGCACGTGAAATCCCATTGTCACCACAGATAAGCACGGCAAGACATACATCAAGTGTTCTCATAAAAGACTCAATCCGATAAGATAACTTCAAAGGGGAAACTCAATTCATCACAAGAGAGTAGAGGGGGAGAAACATCATAAGATCCAACTACAATAGCAAAGCTCGGGATACATCAAGATCGTGCCATAGAGGGAACACGAGAGAGAGAGAGAGAGATCAAACACATAGCTACTGGTACATACCCTCAGCCCCGAGGGTGAACTACTCCCTCCTCGTCATGGATAGCGCCGGGATGATGAAGATGTCCACCGGTGATGGATTCCCCCTCCGGCAGGGTGCCGGAACAGGCTCCCGAGAGGTTTTTGGTGGCTACAGAGGCTTGTGGCGGCGGAACTCCTGATCTATCTTCTCCGTGGATGTTTTAGGGCACATGGGACTATATAGGCGAAAGAAGTCGGTCGGGGGTGCTCGAGGGGCCACGAGACGGGGGCGCACCCAGAGGGGGGGCCTCCTATCTCCTGGCCTCCTCGAGGATCTTATGACGTGGACTCCAAGTCTCCAGGATCATATTCTTCCAAAAAATCACGCTGCAGAAGGTTTCATTCCGTTTGGACTCCGTTTGATATTCCTTGTCTTCGAAATACTGAAACAGGCAATAAAAGAGCAATATGGGCTGGGCCTCCGGTTAATAGGTTAGTCCCAAAAGTAATATAAAAGTGTATAATAAGGCCCATAATCATTCAAAACAGATAGTAATATAGCATGAATGCTTCATAAATTATAGATACGTTGGAGACGTATCATCGGGCGCTACAGTTCTAGTTGTATTAACGATGCTATATGTATGATAGTATTCGAGGAGTATTAGTGATAATATTCGAAGATGTACGGACACAAGAGGTCATGTACTTTTGCTTATAATTGAATGCATGCTAATTTGAATACTACTTTATTTTACGATTTGGTTTTGCTCATATTAGAAAAGTACTCCTACTTTGAATGTTAAAATTGAAGAGCACTCTATGCAGAAATCTAGGAGCCCCCTCCGTCATCCACGGCTTCGTGGGGGTAGCTTCTCCTTCATTCCCGTGTGCTAGACAATTGGGTGTAATAATGCACTCGGGAATGAAAGGAGGAGCTACCATCACCGATAGTCAACCCGTGATTAATAATAATGATCTAATTTAGGTTTTTAGTACATATATTTAAATGTACAAGTTTAATATTTGAATTATGAACATAGCCGGGAAATGTCGTACTCGGACGACATAAACCGCCTGGGAGTGCGTTGGTGCCACGACGACCGAGGTATGTGCGACAGGTTCCTTGAGCTGGGCGAAGATCGGCGCTTCAGCATTAAGCTCGAGGAGACCTTCGATGTTGAAACGGTACTACCCATTTAAATAGTTTTTTCGTAATTGCACGACTTCAACTATTTTAACGTGTATTTTTCATATTTTCCAATTCCACTAGCTTATCCCATGCTATGCAAGACGCTCTGTCTTGGAGAGGATGGGTTTTGAAGACCATGAATGTATGGAAACCAAAAAAATTCACCTAAGGACCCATCATGGTGTGGTTTTGAAGTAAAGTTGTACAATGATGAGAGTGTAACCCATTTTGGTTGCAAAAATTGGGAAGCACTTTGCAAGATGTATGGTTTTGATGAGGGTATGCTTGTCACCATGGATCTTGGTGATCCTACAATCGAGCAAGACAATATGGACATTTTTGGTCCTTGTGGATACACTTTCAATTCTTCCCCCATGTGAGCTTCTCAAACATAGTTATTAAGTAATTTGTATTGTTTATTTCAAAATAGTTGACATCTTATTTCCATTGACAGCTTATTTTCATTCTTCAAAGAATCTGCGGAAGATGGTAGACAAAACCCACTACACTGATGGCTCCGAATTAACTTATAAGGAGAAAAATCATCTAATCGCATTTTGTACTGATCTTGAGAATTACAATATGTACAATCGAACTCCTCAACATTATGGTCAATACGTGCCACTAGTGCACGTGTTGAACTACGGTAACTGTTGGGGAACGTAGTAATTTCAAAAAAATTCCTACGCACCCGCAAGATCATGGTGGTGCATAGCAACGAGAGGGGATAGTGTTGTCCACGTACCCTCGTAGACCGAAAGTGGAAGCGTTAGCACAACGCGGTTGATGTAGTCGTACGTCTTCACGATCCGACCGATCAAGTACCGAACGTACGACACCTCCAAGTTCAGCACACGTTCAGCCCGATGACGTCCCTCGAATTCCGATCCAGCCGAGTGTTGAGGGAGAGTTTCGATAGCACGACAGCGTGGTGACGATGTTGATGTTCTACCGACGCAGGGCTTCGCCTAAGCACCACTACAGTATTATCGAGGTGGATTATGGTGGAGGGGGGCACCGCACACGGTTGGGAGAGATCAACTAATCAACTTGTATGTCTAGAGGTGCCCCCTGTCCCCGTATATAAAGGAGCAAGGGGGTGCGGCAAGCCAAGGGGAGGGCGCGCCAGGAGGAGTCCTACTCACACCGGGAGTAGGACTCCCCCCTTTCCTAGTTGGAATAGGATTCGGGAGGGGGAAAGAGGAGGGAGATAAGGAAGGGGGGCGCCGCCCCCTCTTTTTGTCCTATTCGGACTAGGCGGGGGGAGGGGCGCGCGGCCCACCCCTGGTCGCCTCTCCTCTTCTCCGTAAAGGCCCACTAAGGTCCATTTACCTCCCGGGGGTTCCGGTAACCTCCCGGTACTCCGGTAAAATCCCGATTTCACCCGGAACACTTCCGATATCCAAACATAGGCTTCCAATATATCAATATTCATGTCTCCACCATTTCGAGACTCCTCGTCATGTCCCCGATCTCATCTGGGACTCCGAACTCCTTCGGTACATCAAAACACATAAACTCATAATATAATTGTCATCGAAACTTTAAGCGTGCGGACCCTATGGGTTCGAGAACTATGTAGACATGACCGAGACACGTCTCCGGTCAATAACCAATAGCGGAACCTGGATGCTCATATTGGCTCCCACATATTCTACAAAGATCTTTATCGGTTAGACCGCATAACAACATACGTTGTTCCCTTTGTCATCGGTATGTTACTTGCCCGAGATTCGATCGTCGGTATCTCAATACCTAGTTCAATCTCGTTACCAGCAAGTCTCTTTACTCGTTCCGTAATACATCATCCCGCTACTAACTCATTAGTTGCAATGCTTGGAAGGCTTAAGTGATGTGCTTTAGCGAGTGGGCCCAGAGATACCTCACCGACAATCGGAGTGACAAATCCTAATCTCGAAATACGCCAACCCAACAAGTACCTTCGGAGACACCTGTAGAGCACCTTTATAATCACCCAGTTTCGTTGTGACATTTGGTAGCACACAAAGTGTTCCTCCGGTAGACGGGAGTTGCATAATCTCATAGTCATAGGAACATGCATAAGTCATGAAGAAAGCAATAGCAACATACTAAACGATCGTGTGCTAAGCTAACGGAATGGGTCATGTCAATCACATCATTCTCCTAATGATGTGGTCCCGTTAATCAAATGACAACTCATGTCTATGGCTAGGAAACATAACCATCTTTGATTAACGAGCTAGTCAAGTAGAGGCATACTAGTGACACTCTGTTTGTCTATGTATTCACACATGTATTATGTTTCCGGTTAATACAATTCTAGCGTGAATAATAAACATTTATCATGATATAAGGAAATAAATAATAACTTTATTATTGCCTCTAGGGCATATTTCCTTCAGTCTCCCACTTGCACTAGAGTCAATAATCTAGTTCACATCACCATGTGATATAATACTAACATTCACATCTGCATGTGATTAACACCCATAGTTCACATCGTCATGTGACTAACACCCAAAGGGTTTACTAGAGTCAATAATCTAGTTCACATCAATATGTGATTAACACACAAAGAGTACGAAGGTGTGATCATGTTTTGCTCGTGGGAGAAGTTTAGTCAACGGGTCTGTCACATTCAGAGCCGTAAGTATTTTGCAAATTTCTATGTCTACAATGCTCCGCACGGAGCTACTCTAGCTAATTGCTCCCACTTTCAATATGTATCTAGACCGAGACTTAGAGTCATCTAGATTAGTGTCAAAACTTGCATCGACGTAACCCTTTACTTATTTAACCTTTGTCACTTCCATAATCGAGAAACATATCCTTATTCCACTAAGGATAATTTTGACCGCTGTCCATTGATCTACTCCTAGATCACTATTACACTCCCTTGCCAAACTTAGTGGTAAGGTATGCAATAGATCTGGTACACAACATGGTATACTTTATAGAACCTATGGCTGAGGCATAGGGAATGACTTTCATTCTCTTTCTATCTTCTGTCGTGGTCGGGCTTTGAGTCTTACTCAATTTCACACCTTGTAACACAGGCAAGAAACTCTTTCTTTGACTGTTCCATTTTGAACTACTTCAAAATCTTATCTAGGTATGTACTCATTGAAAAAAACTTATCAAGCGTCTTGATCTATCTCTATAGATCTTGATGCTCAATATGTAAGCAGCTTCACCGAGGTCTTTCTTTGAAAAACTCCTTTCAAACACTCCTTTATGCTTTGCAGAATAATTCTACATTATTTCCGATCAACAATATGTCATTCACATATACTTATCAGAAATGTTGTAGTGCTCCCACTCACTTTCTTGTAAATACAGGCTTCAACGCAAGTCTGTATAAAACTATATGCTTTGATCAACTTATCAAAGCGTATATTCCAACTCCGAGATACTTGCACAAGTCCATGGATGGATGGCTGGAGCTTGCATATTTTGTTAGCACCTTTAGGATCGACAAAACCTTCTGGTTGCAGCAGGAGATGTCCCGCAAGACTGACACTCTCATAACTCGTTTGGCGAGCCAGATTAGTGCTAAGAGCAAGTACCTTATGGAACTTGAGTGCAAGTGTAATAAGATGGATCTCGCTTTAAAAAGGGCCATGGAAGAAAGCGACTCGCTGCACCAACGCTACAATGAAGGTACCCCCCCCCCCAAAGTCTCATGCGATTGCTGTATGAATTGTTGGAAATATGAGCAATTTACCAAATGATTTTATTAACAAAAATACTAGATAAAGCATGACTAAAATAGCAAATATAAAGCAAGTCATGCAATCTGACAGAGAGAAGGTAAACATCATCTGCATATATGAACTTGAGGTAAACACATCTAGACAGACACTAGATGAAGTTGCCTTATACGAAACAAAACCTAACATACGAGGGCAGAAACTAGAGCCAAGAACTGTAGGAGGACTTGTAATGAAAGGAGAAGAACACGACGGCACAGCAACAGTGAAGCGCTGGACTTGGGATCGGTGTCCTCGCCGCCATGTCGCCGAGGAGGTCGTGGACGTCGGGAAGTAGTCGTCGGCGATCGGATCGTCCGTGATGAAGCAGCCAGTAGTCGACCGAGCGCCCCCAAAAACCTTATCACCCTTCTCCGTCAGGACTCAAAAGGTGCGGTCTCGAGGTTAATGTCCCGACGTGCGGTGCACGCCGCAAGCCGGGATGAGGAAGACAGCAGTAGCGCAGAGATTGGAACTGTCTGGCGAGAGGAAGAGGACCTTCTGATGTCTCGGGAGAGGCGCGACCTCTCTTATATAGGCACAACAGAGGGACGCGAACAGGCTGCGCCGGGAGGTGAAGAAACAGAGGGAGACGAAGTGAACAGGCAGCACGCGAAGAGGTGCGCCGTTCGTATTGTAGTAGTGGCAAAAACTAGACATCGGCTCGGCTCATTCCTGCAACCCCTCGGCGCGTCGTGACGAGGCGTGGCGTGGCGTGGCGAGGCGGGCGGCGGAGGAGGAGCGCGCGTGGATGTCCCTCTTGTTCTCATGCTCATACAAGTGGGGAAAGAACCTCCCTTATAAGGAGGTCCAATTCCCACTCAACTAGCAATGTGGGACTAAACTTTAGTAGTATCCCTTGCCTTGCACAAATGGGCTAAGTGGGCCTCTAGGATTTATTAGGAATTTCTGAAATAGTTATTGGCTGCCCCAATATAGACTAAATTCCAGCAATCCCCACCAGATCGAGAGGCACACAGAAATTTGCCTTTGGTTCCAAAACACTGCTTTTATATACCGGATCTGCGGTGGAGACTGTTAAGTTGAACTTCCACCTAGAACTCTATGCTACACTAGTAAGCAACTTGAGCAGTGGATGGGCCTTGAACTGCAAGTTTTCTGCGAATCTAGCTTCACATAAAGCCTTGACCGAGATGTGGCTACCGTGGGTCTTCCCCTGGGTGGAGCTTATCGTCATACTCCGTGCCCTTTCATGAGTTTACTAGAGAGAACCCTACTCTCATAGATTGCGACGTTTGACAATCAGACTCATATAGGTGTGTTCTTCAAAATATGTTCTGCAGGATAACATCTACGCTTAAATAAGCCACTTAGAACACATTAAGATATACATCAACCTGCCATGCAGATTAGAGAGTATTGCATCTTCATGGAGTGGTATTGTGAATAGTAGGGATACTCTCCTCTCAGTTGACCAACAGCTTGTCTTCCACATCTAATTCACGGGATCTCCGATCACAAAGAATAGGTTACCACTATGAACAACTCATATTGTGGGTCTCATACCCATCTCCCTCGATGCATTATCTATCACATTACGTGATAGACCCTTAGTAAAAGGATCTGCCTGATTTTTAGACATTTGGATATAATCCAACACAATAACTCCGGAGTTTTTCATTTTCCTGACAGACTTTAACCTTCTCAGAACGTGTCTTGATGACTTCACGTTATCCTTTGAGCTGCTCACTTTCGTGATCATAGTTTGATTGTCGCAGTTCATAAGGACACCCGGTACAGGTTTCTCAACAACCGGCAAGTCATTCAAGAGCCGGCGAAGCCAATCTGCTTCAACCGTAGCTGTATCTAGTGCTGTGAGTTTTGCTTCCATTGTTGACCTTGTTAAGATGGTCTGCTTGCAAGACTTCCAAGAAACAGCGCCACCTCCATGAGTGAATACATATCCGCTCGTGGCCTCTATCTCATCAGCATCTGAGATCCAGTTTGTGTCACTATACCCTTCAAGCACCTTTGGGTGCCCGGTGTAGTGAATTCCATAATTTGCAGTGCCTTTCAATAACGCAAAACTCTCTCTAGAGCTTTCCAATGCACATCTCCTGGTTTTGAGACAAACCGACTCAGTTTGCTAACAGCAAAAGAGATGTCAGGTCTTGTAGCACTGGCTAAGTACATAAGCGAGCCAATAATCTGAGAATACTTCAATTGATCTCTAGCAATTCTTCGATTCTTTCGAAGCAGCATGCTAGCATCATATGGTGTTGGAGAGGGCTTGCAGTCACTATAGCCAAAGTGACTCAAGATCTTTTCCACATAGTGAGATTGAAGCAATGTAATCCCACCATCATCATATCTCAACAACTTGATGTTCAGAATGACATCAGCCACTCCTAAATCCTTCATCTCAAAACAGCGAGGTAGGAAATCCTTGACCTCATTAATAACATTCAGATTTGTTCCGAAAATCATTATGTCATCAACATTCAAGCAAAGCATAACTCCCTCGCCCCCACCATGGCGATAGTACACACATTTATCAGCTTCGTTCACAACAAAGCCTGCAGCTGTTAAAGTTCTTTCGAACTTCTCATGCCCTGTTCGGGTGCTTGCTTGAGTCCATACAAAGACTTCAACAACTTGCACACTTTCCTTCCCGACCATCTATTACAAACCCATCTGGTTGTTCCATATAAATTTCCTCATCCAACTCTCCATTTAGGAAAGCAGTCTTAACATCCATCTGATGAACGAGAAGACCATGTGAGGCAGCTAGTGAAAGTAGAACTCGAATAGTGGTCAGTCGAGCCATAGGTGAGTAAGTATCAAAGAAGTCTTCACCTTCCTTTTGGGTATAACCCTTAGCCACGAGCCGAGCCTTGTACTTTTCGATAGTACCATCAGGCCTAAGCTTCTTCGTGAATACCCATTTGCATCCTATAGGTTTGCACCCATAAGGACGATCAATTATCTCCCAAGTTTCATTCGCCAAGATGGAATCCATCTCGCTACAAACTGCTTTCTTCCAGTAGTCAGCATCTTCAGATGCATAGGCCTCTGAAATAGAACTGGGGGTGTTATCTATGAGATACACAAGAAAATCATCACCAAAGGACTTTGCAGTCCTCTGTCTCTTGCTCCTAGAAGGAACTTCATTGTTCTCCTCCACAGGACTTTCAAAGTGTTCCATCGAAATGCCAGGTTCGGTAATTGTAACTTGTTCCTGATTCGATGAACTAGGCATCTCCTGATTAGATGAGGTAGCCATATCCTTCATAGGAAAGATATCTTCAAAGAAAGTCGCATCATTCTACTCCATGATCGTACCGACATGCATGTTAGGTACCTCAGATTTTACAACCAAGAATCTATAGCCAATGCTATGAAAAGCATATCCCAGGAAAACACAATCCACAGTCTTTGGTCCAAGCTTCCGCTTCTTTGGAATTGGAACATTGACTTTCGCCAACACTACAAGAAATATGTCAACTTATGACCACCACTATTGGTCACTGAATGGTCACAAATTTCCATTTATGACCTTTTTGTGACCAAAAACATAAGGTCAAAAGCTGGGCGTCGTAAACTGACTATAGCGACCTTCTCGTGAGAAGGTCGAGACGCCATTGACCAAAATAAGCCTATTGTATGTTTTGGTCACTAGCAACCTCCCCAGGCCACATAGGCATCCAGCGTGGCAATCTGACGTGGCACAAGATTCAGCCCGGTCCAATTCGGCGTTTTACATGGGCCGAGCCCATTAATTCAGCCTTTTAGGATTTTTTTTCCTTGTTAATTCTGGTTCGCTTCATGGGCCAAGCCCAACGTTTTAGCCTTTTTTATTGTTGGCCCGTGGCCTTTTATTATTTATTGCTTTTCTATTTTCAGCCATTATATATTCAAGCTGGTCCCACTAGTCAGATGGGTCCCACTTGTCATGATCATCTCTCAAATTGGTCCCACATATAAGAAATGTACAAATTTGACAGATTACTTTCATAAGTGGACCCATTGGTCAAGTTTCCATTTCACAAGTTTTCAGATCACACATACATAATAAAAAGGAACACATAAATTTCATCAAATATACCACTAAATAAATTTATTACAATCTTTACAACACAGATATTCTACAATATGCTACTCTTTACTGAGTTGGACTTCACGCCTCCACACTTGGCTTCACACTACACGGCTTCACACTTCACACTTGAGCTTCTGTAAAAGAGGAACCACCACAATTTTAAGTCTACAATACAACAATTAATACTAATCAAGGATAAAAACAAAAATAAGTAATAGACTCAAATGTGTAGGCAGCATGGAACTAGTGATACGACAACATGCAGAAAACACTACAATGTAAATACTGTTGTAAGTTCATATCAGGGCAAAATCAGCAATACACAAAGCAACACATAACAATTGGTTCCAAGAAAGCTGACAGACTCACAGTTTTATCAACCCTCTAGGAAATTCCATAAACACACAAAGTTGAGTTATCCATACAGCCATCTTGCAATAAACCATCGGACTAACACCACACAGAATAAACAAAAAGAAGAAACTCAAATATCCATGGAGAAATAGACAACAACTCTGCATTATCACAATAGCAGTTCAGATCTCACTCAAACAGAAGGGCTTCACACAAACCCAGCACGAGCATATAGAAACTTCTAGAAATGGGCGTGGAGACGAAGAGAGCACTTACTTGGCCTGGTATTTCCCCTTAGGGAGGATGGTGTGGTCCGCAGGGTGGGGGGTAAAGGCTTGATCCGCCATGCCTCGTTGGTCTCAACCTATGGAAGAAAACAGTGCAATCATAACTCAAGCCAAACCAGCAAGGGTACGAGCGAATGGATCAAGCAGCAAGTAGAACACATGAAAATAAGAAAGACAAACATAACTCAAGCCAAACCAGCAAGGGTACGAGCGAATGGATCAAGCAGCAAGCAGAACACATGAAAATAAGAAAGACAATCATATATATTATAAATAAGCAAAGGAAAATAATACATGATGTCTCGGAATTTTAAAGCTGAATATAAGCATAATACCAATGAATAGTAAAACCACATAGCTTTTACAGCTTCAAATGCTACACAATTATAAATATGCAAAGGAAAACAATACATGATGTCTCAAAATTTTAAAGCTGATAAGCATAATACTGATGACTAGTAAAACCACATAGCTTTTACAGCTTCAAATGCTACACGATCTCCTTAACCCCAAACCACATAGCTTTTATCGAATCACACCTGAATACAGTGAGTTACAGCTACAGCCAAACTAGAGCAGATTCTGTAATCATCACATATGTAGTTGGCAGGAGGAAGAAGCGACAGATCGAGGAAATTGTCTCACCAAAGAGCAACAAAGCAGGCGAAGTTGAGGAGGGTCGGTGGCAGGAGCAGCTCAGGGAAGTGGTCGAGGAAGACAGTCGGCAGCAGCAGGTCCGTCACACCCATGACCTGCCTACCGTCGAGCGCCCCACGAAGACGCCAGGGGAGGTGACGGAGCCGCTCAATAAAAGGAATAAAGTATGATTAACTGATAGCAACAAGTAAACAACAAATAGGTAATTTTACAGCAAGGAGAACAGTAATTCCAAGAGTTGTACTTTAAAATGATTATCTATACTGGTTACTTATTTATTCAGCAAGGAACCACAACATATTTCTGTAGAAAAAGAACATGTATCCAAAATAATCACCAAACAAATACGGAGCATGGTTCAAGACCTCGCACCAAGACCATTTGTATACCGAGTATGGTGCAAAAAGCTACCTCGTGTGATTTCAATCTCAATGCAAAATAAGAGACACAAGTGCAAGATGATACTAACTGAATGAGGCAAGCAGTTAACAAGTACGCAATCCTTCCTACTCTATCACAAACTGTACATCAACCGAGCAGGAACACAAAAAATAAATACTAGCAAGCATCAAATTCGCAAAAACGAAAGAAGAATCAATCAACATGCAACAAGGTGCAGTCCTGCAGCTGCACCAGAACAATCTGTACTAGATGTTTCTAATTCCAACTGAAATAAATGTCTGGAATAACCAAGCCAACATCTACGACATTGTTGATGTTCACGTGGATTAGGTTATTGCAGGCAAAATCATTTGTATAATGGTAACTTGTTCAGATGGATAACACTAATAAAACTAGATCAAGTTGGTGACAGACATCAGATGCTTCTAAACAAGCAAGGGGCATCACTTCCTACTCCTAAAATGAAGTGAACACACATGTGGCGCTATGATTGATGCAGCAAAAATAAAGCATCGGTGCGATCGGTTTCATCCTACTGATTGTGCCGCCAGAGGCACCAATCTCAATTTGTAGGCACGCGGTGGTGTTTGCAGTTTGCAAAACCAGAGGAGGAGGCCGAATAGAGCACCTTTGTTGTCTCCGGCATTGACATTCACGCGAAGCTTCTCGACCAGGTAGACGCACACCGGCATCCTCCCGTGGCCGGCAGCGGCGTGCAACGCCCCGGGTCATCCGTCCTTGGTGGCCTCCACCTTCTCCTTGATGCGGCCCTTCCCGCCGTCCAGCGCGCTCGCGATGCCCAACAGGAAAAACAAGCGCGCCCAAATCAGGATCGAGCACAAACAAACACCGAAGCGAAAAACCAGCATGGGGAAAGGGAGGCCGTCCACCTGTTGGCCGCCCTCTGGACGCCAGCGCTGCCGCCCTCCGTGCCGGAGCCGGCGGCCCCGGCGACAGCGGCAGCCTCCTCCTCCTAGACGTGGCCTTCGTCCGCGTCGAGCGACGGGTGCGGGCGCTTCTGCGCGGGCATTCCGGCCGCCTGGCTGCCCTCCCCGCTCCTTGGCGCGGCGCTTCGTCATGGGGAGAGGACGGTCGGGCAAGCGTCGGGTAGGCGGAGGTGAGAGGGAGGAGGCAGGAGGTGGGTGGAGGCGGCTCGAGTCGAGGGGAGCGGATCGAGATGGATCTGGGGAGGAGGCGGCCGCGATCTGGAAGGGAGGAGGTGGAGGCTGCGATCTGGAAGGGATGAGCGCGGCCGTGGGAGAGAACGGGAGGAGAGGGGTTGTCGGCGATCGGGGTTGGGGGAGAGGACGGAGGACGGCGGCGGCTGGGTGGTTGGGGATCCAGAGATTGAGACGGAGTGGCGGCTCTGGGGCGAGAGGGGGAGAGTGGATCGGGGGAGAGGAGTGGATCGGGGAAGTTAGGGTTTGGGTGAGAGGGTGAGGGGGTGAGGGCTGCCGTTGGATCTAGAAGCATCCAACGGTGGTTGAGGAATGATCCGCGTGATATGCCTATGGACCAATCAGAGCGCACCAAACAAGTTGCCGATTTTTTGACCATATAAATTGGTCATGATTGATTACATACAAATTTTTCATTTCATTTTTCAATGCTCAAAATGAGTTTTTTGTGAAAGACCTATCAAATATTTGTTCAAATGATGCCATATTTTTCACAAGTTTACATCTTAGATTGGCAAACAACATTGACAAAGGGAGTTTTTATTTCTTTTGCATGAAAAAACAATTTTCCATTTTTCGAGTGCTCAAAATAAGTTTTTTTAGAAGAACCTACCAAATATTTTTTGTAAAATTTTACCAAATCAATTTTCTCAAATAAAAGTTTTGATCCACCTCTGGTGAAAAAGACAAATTCCCGCCGATTCAGCTGGAACCGGGTCAAATTTGAACTACAGCTGCCTCATAGTTTGCTATTTATTTTTAACAAAAATCATTTCTAGGTACATAAGTATCTATTTAATCAGAGAAACATCAAAAGTTTTCCAAGATTCAACCACTAGCTAGGAACGGTCAAGCCCGTCGTTTTGACCACATTTTGAAACGGGCATAAAAAATTCCAAAAAATTGAAAAAATTGGAAAACCTTCGCATTGTGTCATTATATGTGGCCAAGTTCCTAAGAAAAATAACAAACTTGTAATACGGCAATTATTTTTAAAAAGTGTTCTCAGAAACGAGCTATCACGTGTGGAGATCAATGGCTTTCAAGTCAAATGATCAATCTTATGGCCACATTCATGGCATAGTTTGTTCAAATGATCTCATATTGTGCACAAGGGTGCATATTGGAATGGCAAACAATGTTGCCTAAGGAAGTTTTCATTTTCTTTGGACGAAAAAACTATTTTCCATTTTTCGAGTGCCCAAAGGGAGGTTTTTTTGTGAAGGACCTCCCAAATAATTATTGCATAATTGGACCAAATAAATTTTCTAAAATAATAGGCCATGTTTAATGCATAATTGACAAAATGGTTGGGTGCCAAAAAAATTTTATCCACCTCTGGTGAAAAAGACAAATTTCTGCCGATTCAGGAGGAAGCGGGACAAATATGAACTGCAGCTGCCTCATAGTTTGCTCTTGATTTTTTCAAAAAATCATTTCTAGGTACATAAGTATCTATTTAATCAGAGAAACACCAAAAAAAATCCAAGATTCAACCACTAGCTAGGAACGGTCATTTACGCCGTTTTGACCGCATTTTGAAACGGGCATAAAAAATTCAAAAAAAATCAAAAAATTGGAAAACCTTCGCATTGTGTCATTATATGTGACCAAGTTTCCAGGAAAAATAATAAACTTGTAATACGGTAATTATTTTAAAAAAGTGTTCTCAGAAATGAGCTATCAAGTGTGAAGATTCATGGCTTTCAAGCCAAATGATCAATCTTATGGCCACATTCATGGCATAGTTTGTTGAAATGATCTAATATTGTGCACAAGGGTGTTGGAAATATGCCCTAGAGGCAATAATAAAAGCATTATTATTATATTTCGTTATTCATGATAATTGTCTTTATTCGTGCTATAATTGTGTTAACCGGAAATCGTAATACATGTGTGAATAACAGACAACAACATGTCCCTAGTGAGCCTCTAGTTGACTAGCTCGTTGATCGACAGATAGTCATGGTTTCCTGACTATGGACATTGGATGTCATCGATAACGGGATCACATCATTAGGAGAATGATGTGATGGACAAGACCCAATCCTAAACATAGCATAAGATCGCATAGTTCGTTTGCTAGAGTTTTCCAATGTCAAGTATCCTTTCCTTAGACCATGAGATCGTGTAACTCCGGATACCGTAGGAGTGCTTTGGTGTGCCAAACGTCACAACGAATCGGGTGACTATAAAGGTATGCTACGGGTATCTTTGAAAGTGTCATTGGGTTGACATGGATCGAGGCGGGATTTGTCACTCCGCTTGACGGAGAGGTATCACCGGGCCCTTCGGTAATGCATCATCACAATGAGCTCAATGTGATCAAAGTGTTTGATCACGGGATCATGCATTACGGTACGAGAAAAGTGACTTGCCGGTAACGAGATTGAACGAGGTATTGGTATACCGACGATCGAATCTCGGGCAAGTAAAATACCGATTGACAAAGGGAATCGTATACGGGATTAATTGAATCCTTGACATCGTGGTTCATCCGATGAGATCATCGTGGAGCATGTGGGAGCCAACATGGGTATCCAGATCCGCTGTTGATTATTGCCCGAGAGCCGTCTCGGTCATGTTCGCATGTCTCCGAACCCGTAGGGTCTACACTTAAGGTTGAACGCTAGGGTTATAGGAATATGTATGTGCAGTAACCCGAATGTTGTTCGAGTCCCGGATGAGATCTTGGACGTCACGAGGAGTTCGGAATGGTCCGGAGGTAAAGAATTATATATAGGAAGTGCTGTTTCGCCATCG
Organism: Aegilops longissima; assembly: GCA_021605205.1. Lineage (NCBI taxonomy): Eukaryota > Viridiplantae > Streptophyta > Magnoliopsida > Poales > Poaceae > Aegilops > Aegilops longissima. The sequence continues at coordinate 697,434,598 of CM038679.1, forward strand.
GGACAAGTTTCGTGATATCGGTATTGTCTGGGACCACGGAGGGGTCCTGGGTCCACCAAGTGGGGCCACCAGCCCAGGGGCCACATGGGCCCTAGGTGGTGCGCCTAGGCCCACATGGGCCAAGGGAACCAGCCCCAAGGGGCCCATGCGCCTAGGGTGAAAAAAGGAGAGTCCATGAGGGGAAGGCACCTCCGAGGTGCCTTGGGAGGTGGACACCTCCCCCCTCTTGGCCGCACCCCTCCCTTGGAGGAGGGGGCAAGGCTGCGCCCTCCCCCCCTCCTTGGCACCTATATAAAGGGGGGAGGGGAAGGGGGCAGCAGCACCTTTGCCCTGGGCGCCTCCCTCTCCCTCTCCAACACATCCTCCTCCTCCGTAGTGCACGGCGAAGCCTGCCGAATCTTGCAAGTTCCACCATCACCACGCCGTCGTGCTGCTGCTGGAGCCATCTTCTCAACCTCTCCTTCACCTTGCTGGATCAAGAAGAAGGAGACGTTACGCTGACCGTACGTGTGTTGAACGCGGAGGTGCCGTCCGTTCGGCACTAGATCATCGGTGAATTGGATCGCGGCAAGTACGACTACCTCATCCACGTTCACTCCGACGCTTCCGTTGCGATCTACAAAGTGGTATGTAGATGCTATCCAATCTGAATACTCGTTGCTAGATGAACTCATAGATGGATCTTGGTGAAACCGTAGGAAAAATTTTAATTTTCTGCAACGTTCCCCAACAGTGGCATCATGAGCTAGGTCTATGCGTAGTTCTTCTTGCGCGAGTAGAACACAATTTGTTGTGGGCGTAGATGTTGTCAATTCTTCTTGCCGTTACTAGTCAATCTTGATTCAGCGGTATTGTGGGATGAAGCGGCCCGGACCAACCTTACACGTACGCTTACGTGAGACCGGTTCCACCGACTAACATGCACTAAGTTGCATAAGGTGGCTGGCGGGTGTCTGTCTCTCCGACTTTAGTTGGATCGGATTCGATGAACAGGGTCCTTATGAAGGGTAAATAGAGATTGACAAATCACGTTGTGGTTTGAACGTAGGTAAGAAAACGTTCTTGCTAGAACCCTAATTCAGCCACGTAAAACTTGCAACAACAATTAGAGGACGTCTAACTTGTTTTTGCAGCAAGTGCTTTGTGATATGATATGGCCAAAGTTGTGATGAATGATGAATGATCTATATGTGATGTATGAGATGTTCATGCTATTGTAATAGGAATCACGACTTGCATGTCGATGAGTATGACAACGGCAGGAGCCATAGGAGTTGTCTTTATTTTTGTATGACCTGCGTGTCATTGAAGAACGCCATGTAAACTACTTTACTTTATTGCTAAACACGTTAGTCATAGAAGTAGAAGTAGTCGTTGGCGTGACAACTTCATGAAGACACGATGATGGAGATCATGATGATGGAGATCATGGTGTCATGCGGTGACAAGATGATCATGGAGCCCCAAGATGAAGATCAAAGGAGCTATATGATATTGGCCATATCATGTCACTACTTTATATAATTGCATGTGATGTTTATTATGTTTTATGCATCTTGTTTACTTAGAACGACGGTAGTAAATAAGATGATCCTCATAATAATTTCAAGAAAGTGTTCACCCTAAGCGTGCACCGTTGCTAAGGTTAAATCGTTCAAGCACCACGTGACGATCGGGTGTGATAGGTCCTTACGTTCGCATACAACGGGTGTAAGACAGATTTACACACGCAAAACACTTAGGTTGACTTGACGAGCCTAGCATGTACAGACATGGCCTCGGAACACGTAAGACCGAAAGGTCGAGCATGAGTCGTATAGAAGATACGATCAACATGAAGATGTTCACCGATGTTGACTAGTCCGTCTCACGTGATGATCGGACACGGCCTAGTTGACTCGGATCATGTAATACTTAGATGACTAGTAGAGGATGTCTATCTAAGTGGGAGTTCATTAAATTTGATTAAATGAACTTTATTATCATGAACTTAGTCTAAATATTTACAATGTGTCTTGTAGATCAAATGGCCAACGTAGTCCTCAACTTCACGCGCGTTCCTAGAAAACCAAGCTGAAAGACGATGGTAGCAACTATACGGACTGGGTCCGAACCCGAGGATTATCCTCATAGCTGCCAAGAAAGATTATGTCCTAAGAGCACCGCTGGGTGACGCACCTATTCTCCTGCAGAACAAGACGTTATGAGCGCTTGGCGAGTCACGCTGCGATGATTACTCCCTCGTTCGGTGCGGCATGCTTTACAGCTTAGAGCCGGGACTCCAAAAGCGTTTTGAGAGACATGGAGCATATGAGATGTTCGAAGAGCTGAAAATGGTTTTCCAAGCTCATGCCCGGGTCGAGAGATATGAAGTCTCCGACAAATTCTTTAGCTGTAAGATGGAGGAAAATGGCTCTGTCGGTGAGCACATACTCAAAATGTCAGGTTGCACAACCGCTGACTCAACTCGGAAGTTAATCTCCGGATGAAGCGGTCATTGACAGAATCCTCGATCGCTTCCACCTAGCTACAAGAGCTTTGTGATGAACTACAATATGCAGGGATGGTAAAGACCATTCACGAGGTATATGCTATGCTGAAATCGGCAGAGGTAGAAATCAAGAAAGAACATCAAGTGTTGATGGTGAATAAAACCACTAAGTTCAAGAAGGGTAAGGGTAAAAAGAACTTCAAGAAGGACGGCAAGGAAGTTGCCGCGCCCGGTAAGCAAGTTGCCGGGAAGAAGCCAAAGAATGGACCCAAGCCCGAAACTGAGTGCTTTTATTGCAAGGGAAGTGGTCCTTTGAGCGGAACTGCCCCAAATACTTAGCGGACAAGAAGGCCGGCAAAACCAAAGGTATATGTGATATACATGTAATTGATGTGTACCTTACCAGTACTCGTAGTAGCTCTTGGGTATTTGATACTGGTGCAGTTGCTCATATTTGTAACTCAAAGCAGGAGCTGCGGAATAAGCGGAGACTGGCGAGGGACGAGGTGACGATGCGCGTCGGGAATGGTTCCAAGGTCGATGTGATCGCCGTCGGCACGCTGCCTCTACATTTACCTACGGGATTAGTTTTAAACCTCAATAATTGTTATTTAGTGCCAAGTTTGAGCATGAACATTGTATCTGGATCTCGCTTAATTCGAGATGGCTACTCATTTAAATCCGAGAATAATGGTTGTTCTATTTATATGAGAGATATGTTTTATGGTCATGCTCCGATGGTTAATGGTTTATTCTTAATGAATCTAAATGACGTGATGATACACATATTCATAGTGTGAATACCAAAAGAGTTAGAGTTGATAACAATAGTCTCACATATTTGTGGCTTCGCCGCCTTGGTCACATAGGTGTCAAACATGAAGAAGCTCCATGCAGATGGACTTTTAGAGTCTCTTGATTATGAATCATTTGACACGCAAGAACCATGCCTCATGGGTAAAATGACCAAGACTCCGTTCTCGGGAACAATGGAGCGAGCAACCAACTTATTGGAAATCATACATACCGATGTATGCGGTCCAATGAGTGTTGAGGCTCATGGAGGCTATCGTTATGTTCTCACCTCATCGATGACTTGAGTAGATATGGGTATATCTACTTAATGAAACACAAGTCTGAGACCTTTGAAAGGTTCAAAGAATTTCAGAGTGAGGTTGAAAATCAACGTGATAGAAAGATCAAGTTTCTACGATCGATCGTGGAGGAGAATACTTGAGTCACTTAATTTGGCACACACTTAAGAAAATGTGGAATAGTTTCACAACTCACGCCGCCTGGAACACCTCAGCGTAATGGTGTGTCCGAACGTCGTAATCGCACTCTATTAGATATGGTGCGATCTATGATGTCTCTTACCGATTTACCGCTATCTTTTTGGGGCTATGCTTTAGAGACTGCCGCATTCACTTTAAATAGGGCTCCGTCGAAATCCGTTGAGACGACACCGTATGAATTATGGTTTGGGAAGAAACCTAAGCTGTCGTTTCTAAAAGTTTGGGGATGCGATGCTTATGTGAAGAAACTTCAACCTGAAAAGCTCGAACCCAAGTCGGAAAAATGCGTCTTCATAGGATACCCTAAAGAAACTGTTGGGTATACCTTCTACCTCAGATCCGAAGGCAAGATCTTTGTTGCCAAGAATGGATCCTTTCTAGAGAAAGAGTTTCTCTCGAAAGAAGTAAGTGGGAGGAAAGTAGAACTTGATGAAGTGTTACCTCTTGAACCGGAAAATGGCGAAACTCAAGAAAACGCTTCGAGGTGCCCGCACCGACTAGAGAGGAAATTAATGATGATGATCAAGATGCTTCGATCAAGCTCCTACTGAAATTGAAGGTCAACAAGGACACGTTCCGCACTGCAGTGGTACGGCAACCCTGTCTTGGAAATCATGTTGTTAGACAACGGTGAACCTTGAACTATGAGGAAGCAATGGCGGGCCCGGATTCGACAAATGGCTGGAAGCCATGAAACCGAGATAGGATCCATGTATGAAAACAAAGTATGGACTTTGACCGACTTGCCCGCTGAACGGCGAGCCATAGAAAATAAATGGATCTTTAAGAAGAAGATGACGCGGATGGTAATGTGACCATCTATAAAGCTCGGCTTGTCGCTAAGGGTTATCGACAAGTTCAAGGGGTTGACTACGATGAGACTTTCTCACCAAGAGCGAAGCTGAAGTCCGTCCGAATCATGTTAGCGATTGCCGCATACTATGATTATGAGATATGGCAAATGGACGCCAAAACGGCATTCCTTAATGGTTTCCTTAAGGAAGAATTGTATATGATGCAGCCAGAAGGTTTTGTCGATCCTAAGAATCTCGACAAGGTGTGCAAGCTCCAACGCCGATTTATGGGCTGGTGCAAGCATCTCGGAGTTGGAACATTCGCTTTGATGAGATGATCAAAGCGTTTGGGTTTACGCAGACTTATGGAGAAGCTGTGTTTACAAGAAAGTGAGTGGGAGCTCTGAGCATTTCTCATATTATATGTAGACGACATACTTTTGATGGGAAATGATATAGAACTCTTGGACAGCATCAAGGCCTACTTGAATAAGAGTTTTTCAATGAAGGACCTTGAGAAGCTGCTTATATATTAGGCATCAAGATCTATAGAGATAGATCGAGGCGCCTCATAGGTCTTTCACAAAGCACATACCTTGATAAGATATTGAAGAAGTTCAATATGGATCAATCTAAGAAGGGTTCTTACCTGTGTTACAAGGTGTGAAATTGAGCTCAGCTCAATGTCCCACCACGGCAGAAGATATAGAAGAGATGAGTGTCATCCCTATGCCTCAGCCATAGGTTCTATTATGTATGCCATGCTGTGTACCAGACCTGATGTAAACCTTGCCGTAAGTTTGGTAGGAAGGTACCAAAGTAATCCCGCAAGGAACACTGGACAGCGGTCAAGAATATCCTGAAGTACCGAAAAGGACTAAGGAAATGTTTCGTTTATGGAGGTGACGAAGAGCTCGTCAGTAAAAGGTTACGTCGACGCTAGCTTCGACACAGATCCGATGACTCTAAGTCACAAACCGGATCGTGTATATTTTGAATGGTGGGGCAGAAGCTGGTGCGATTTGCAAGCAAAGCGTCGTGGCGGGATCTACATGTGAAGCGGAGTACATGGCAGCCTCGGAGGCAGCACATGAAGCAATTTGGGTGAAGGAGTTCATCACCGACCTCGAGTCATACCCAATGCGTCGGGGCCAATCAAGCTCTTCTGTGACAACACCGGAGCTATTGCACTTGCAAAGGAGCCCAGGTTTCACAAGAAGACTAGGCACATCAAGCGCCGCTTCAACTCCATTCGTGAAAATGTTCAAGATGGAGACATAGAAATTTGTAAAGTGCACACGGATCTGAATGTCGCAGATCCGCTGACTAAACTCTCCCTAAGGCAAAACATGATCAGCACCGTAACTCTATGGGTGTTCGATTCATCACAATGTAACTAGATTATTGACTCTAGTGCAAGTGGGAGACTGTTGAAATATGCCCTAGAGGCAATAATAAAAGCATTATTATTATATTTCCTTATTCATGATAATTGTCTTTATTCGTGCTATAATTGTGTTAACCGGAAATCGTAATACATGTGTGAATAATGACAACAACATGTCCCTAGTGAGCCTCTAGTTGACTAGCTCGTTGATCGACAGATAGTCATGGTTTCTGACTATGGACATTGGATGTCATCGATAACGGGATCACATCATTAGGAGAATGATGTGATGGACAAGACCCAATCCTAAACATAGCATAAGATCGCATAGTTCGTTTGCTAGAGTTTTCCAATGTCAAGTATCCTTTCCTTAGACCATGAGATCGTGTAACTCCGGATACCGTAGGAGTGCTTTGGTGTGCCAAACGTCACAACGAATCGGGTGACTATAAAGGTATGCTACGGGTATCTCCGAAAGTGTCATTGGGTTGACATGGATCGAGATCGATTTGTCACTCCGCTTGACGGAGAGGTATCACCGGGCCCTCTCGGTAATGCATCATCACAATGAGCTCAATGTGATCAAAGTGTTTTATCACGGGATCATGCATTACTGATGCGAGAAAAGTGACTTGCGGTAACGAGATTGAACGAGGTATTGGTATACCGACGATCGAATCTCGGGCAAGTAAAATACCGATTGACAAAGGGAATCGATACGGGATTAATTGAATCCTTGACATCGTGGTTCATCCGATGAGATCATCGTGGAGCATGTGGGAGCCAACATGGGTATCCAGATCCCGCTGTTGATTATTGCCCGAGAGCCGCCTCGGTCATGTTCGCATGTCCCGAACCCGTAGGGTCTACACACTTAAGGTTGATGAACGCTAGGGTTATAGGAATATGTATGTGCAGTAACCCGAATGTTGTTCGAGTCCGGATGAGATCACGGACGTCACGAGGAGTTCGGAATGGTCCGGAGGTAAAGAATTATATATAGGAAGTGTTGTTTCGCCATCGGGACAAGTTTGGTGATATCGGTATTGTCTGGGACCACCGGAGGGGTCCGGGTCCACCAAGTGGGGCCACCAGCCCCAGGGGGCCACATGGGCCCTAGGTGGTGCGCCTAGGCCCACATGGGCCAAGGGGAACCAGCCCCAAGGGGCCCATGCGCCTAGGGTGAAAAAAGGGGAGAGTCCATGAGGGGGAAGGCACCTCCGAGGTGCCTTGGGGAGGGTGGACACCTCCCCCCTCTTGGCCGCACCCCTCCCTTGGAGGAGGGGGCAAGGCTGCGCCCTCCCCCCCTCCTTGGCACCTATATAAAGGGGGAGGGGAGGGGGGCAGCAGCACCTTTGCCCTGGGCGCCTCCCTCTCCCTCTCCAACACATCCTCCTCCTCCGTAGTGCACGCGAAGCCCCTGCCGAGAATCTTGCAAGTTCCACCATCACCACGCCGTCGTCGTGCTGCTGCTGGAGCCATCTTCCTCAACCTCTCCTTCACCTTGCTGGATCAAGAAGAAGGAGACGTTACGCTGACCGTGACGTGTGTTGAACGCGGAGGTGCCGTCTGTTCGGCACTAGATCATCGGTGAATTGGATCGCGGCAAGTCGACTACCTCATCCACGTTCACTCCGACGCCCGTTGCGATCTACAAAGTGGTATGTAGATGCTATCCAATCTGAATACTCGTTGCTAGATGAACTCATAGATGGATCTTGGTGAAACCGTAGGAAAAATTTTAATTTTCTGCAACGTTCCCCAACAAAGGGTGCATCTTGGAATTCCAAACAATGTTGCCTAAGGAAGTTTTCATTTTCTTTGCACGGAAAATTCATTTTTCATTTTCCGAGTGCCCAAAATGAGGTTTTTTTGTGAAGGAACTACCAAATAATTGTTGCACAAATGGACCAAATCAATTTTATAAAATACTAGGCCATATATAATGCACAATTGACAAAATGGTTGGGTGAAAAAAGTTTTGATCCACCTCTAATGAAAAAGACAAATTGTAAATCGATTCGCTTGGAAACGGGTCAAATTTGAACTGTAGCTGCCTCATAGTTTGCTCTTTATTTTTCCAAAATCATTTCTAGGTACATAAGTATCTATTTAATCATAGAAACACCAAAAAATTCCAAGATTCAACCACTAGCTAGGAACGGTCAAGCCCGCCGTTTTGACCGCATTTTGAAACGGGCATAAAAAATTCAAAAAAAATCAAAAAATTGGAAAACCTTCGCATTGTGTCATTATATGTGACCAAGTTTCCAGGAAAAATAATAAACTTGTAATACGGTAATTATTTTAAAAAAGTGTTCTCGGAAATGAGCTATCAAGTGTGAAGATTCATGGCTTTCAAGCCAAATGATCAATCTTATGGCCACATTCATGGCATAGTTTGTTCAAACGATCTCATATTGTGCACAAGGGTGCATATTGGAATAGCAAACAATGTTGCCTAAGGAAGTTTTCATTTTCGTTGGACGAAAAAACCATTTTCCATTTTTTGAGTGCCCGAAAGGAGGTTTTTTTGTGAAGGAACTACCAAATAATTGTTGCAAAATTGGACCAAATAATTTTTATAAAATACTAGGCCATATTTAATGCACAATTGACAAAATGGTCTGGTGTAAAATTTTTGATCCACCTCTCGTCAAAAGACAAATTCTCTGCCGATTCAATTTGAAGCGGGTCAAATTTGAACTGCAACTGCCTCATAGTTTGCTATTTATTTTTTCCAAAAATCATTTCTAGTTACATAAGGACCTATTTAATCATAAATACATGGTTTGGTGGCGATACGTCGAGGTTTGGGCGGTGGCCGAGGGCCCCAACTCTAGAGCGCCAGCTCTCAAGATGTTGGCCAAGCGTGGTCACCAGCGTGACCGTGGCGTTGCCATGTGTTCTGGGCGGCCTAGGCATGTCTAGTGGGTTGGGCACTCCCCAGGTTGGTGCTAGGAAGAAAATTACAACATAAGATTCTCACGAGGAGACCAATCGATGCTCAAACATGAATTAGCAGCCAAGTGTTTGATTAGCGAGACGGAAATGTACATGGCTAATGGGCGTGAGTTTTGGCTGAGGATGATCAGTTACTAAGAAGACCGTTTTCACAAATTTTCAGCTCAAAAGGAGGAGCCTAGGTGGTACTTGCTTTGCAAACCACCACCTTTGGACATAAATACTGAATGTTGAAGCTCGGCTCAAAATAATGAATGGATTGAGCTGGCATTTGGTGGATGATGGTTATTTGGGCATAGGAAAGCACTGTAGAAAATGGATACTATTTGGACATGCCAAAGTGGTACTTCCTTCACAAACTGTTACTCTGAACAGAATAGGAAAATGAATATTTTTGAATTATTTTTGAACTAGGCAAGGAAGGTTTTTACATATTTGACGAAGATATGACCCAAAGAATTTATGAGATTTTTTTGGGAATTTTGGGAATGACAGAAATATAGGTTGCTTCACAACCTAGGGCAAAACTGCCACATGGACATGACACATAGGCAAAACTGATGAGGTGGCGCCTAGTCATAGCAACCCACCACAATTTACAAGGCTATGACCATCTATATTGGTCGTTAACAACTAGAAATAAGGCAGCGGACTAGCGCTGTTAGCTTTATGACCATTTCATGTAAGGAAATTATGACCTTTCTGACCAAAATGGTCGCAATGGTTTAGGGTTTGGAGCCCCTCGAACAGCTTTTGACCAATTGGTCTCAAATGGTCATAAATCTATGACCAATTCTTCCAGGGTCACTGACAGAAGGTCATAAGTTGACATATTTCTTGTAGTGCAAACAACCCCATGTTCGCAGATAAGAGAGTTTTAACCTTTTCTTCTCCCATTCCTCGAATGGAGTTATCTCTTTGTTCTTTGTGGGGACTCGATTTAGGACATGACATGCTGTCAATATCGCCTCCCCACCATGCCTTGAGAGACCCGATGTGTCTAACATGGCGTTAACCAAATCATTAGAGTACGGTTCTTTCTTTCGCCACCCCATTTGGTGAGGTGAGTAGGGAGGCGTCCTCTCATGGATTATACCATGTTCCGCATAAAAGCATCAAATTCATTGGAAAAATACTCTCCACCACGGTCGGACCTAAGCCTCTTGATTTCTCGATCAAGTTGGTTTTCCACTTCAGCTTTATAGATCTTGAAAAAGTTCAAAGCCTCATCCTTAGATTTCAGAAGATACACACGGCAGTATCTAGTGGAGTCATCAATTAACGTCATGAAATATTTCTTTCCACCTTTTGTCAAAACACCATTCACTTCACATAGATCTGAATGTATAAGTTCTAGTGATGCAAGATTTCTCGTCTCCATGATCACGTGAGACTTACGAGGTTGCTTAGCTTGCACACACACTTGACACTTAGATCCCTTGACAGTGGTGAAACTAGGGATTAAGTTCAACTTCGCTAGTCACGACATGCAACCAAAGTTAACATGACAAAGACGTGAATGCCACACATTTGATTCACTATTGTTGCAAATATGATTAACAACTTTATTGCAAACGTCGATAAGGGTAAACGAAACAGGCCTCGACTCATAGCCTTTACCAACAAAGGTTCCATACTTGATATTACAAATTTATTCGACTCAAAGACAAGCTTGTAGCCATGTCTACGAAGAGATCCGCTAACAAGATTTTTATTGACGGAGGGAAATAATGTACGTTCTTCACCAGACGATCTTCCCAAGTAAACTTCAGATCGACCGTGCCAACACCACAAAGCGAAGCACTTGAACCGTTGCCCATCAAGACAGCTTGAAGTCCTACTGATCCGATAAGACGAAAACATGGAAATATCACCGCATACATGCACATTAGCACCCGTGTCAATCAACCGGTCAGAGAATGACATCTTGAAAGAATAGTGGAAATATACCATACCCAAAGATCCTTCATGTCGGTGTCTCCAATTACAACATTAGCGGTATTGCCGCCTTTCCCAGGATGACGCTTGTCATAGCGATTAGGGCAACTAGGAGCCCAATGATCAGGATCTCCACACACATGACAAGCACCTTTATTCTTGCCATTCTTCTTCTTGAAGTTCGTGTGTTGCACAGCCTTGTTCTTCCCATCAAACTTTGCTTTACCATCAAACTTGCCCTTGTTCTTGAACTTGTGGGGCTGGAAGTTCTGCTTGTGTACCACGTTGGCACTAGATCCTCCCTTAATACTTCGAGCACATGTGTCCTTTGCTCTCGCCTTTTCTTCCACATCAAGAGTACCAATGAGATCCGGAACGTAAAACTCATGTCTCTTATGCTTCAGTAAGGTAGCAAAGTTCCTCCATGAAGGAGGAAGCTTAGTGATGATACCCCCGGCAACAAACTTGTCCGGTAGCATGCAATTGAAGTGCTCAAGTTCTCTAGCAGATGATTGTATCTCATGAGCCTGCTCAACCACGGAGCGCTCTTGAGTCATCATGTAATCATAGAATTGCTCCATGATGTACAACTCAGTGCCGGCATCCGAGACCCCAAACTTGGCCTCGAGTGCGTCCCACATATATTTTCCATTGTCAATTGACGCATAAGCGTCAACTATATTCTCACCAAGAACACTCAAGAGAGCAGCCTTAAACAAGGCATCCATTTTCTGAAAAGCTTGTGCCTGTTGGGCATCTTGCTCTCCTTCAGGTTTGCCAAGAGTGGCATCATAGCAGCTCATGGTCTGAAACCATAAGACTGCTCTCACGTGCCACCTCTTATAGTGGATACCCTCAAACATAGGAGGTCTCATGGAAGCAGCAAAACCACTCGGGGTAAATTGCCTATAATAAGGTTTTTGGATAGTTGGAAATATGAGCAATTTACCAAATGATTTTATTAACAAAAATACTAGATAAAGCATGACTAAAATAGCAAATATAGAGCAAGTCATGCAATCTGACAGAGAGAAGGTAAACATCGTCTGCATATATGAACTTGAGGTAAACACATCTAGAACAGACACTAGATGAAGTTGCTTATACGAAACAGAACCTAACATACGGAGGGTAGAAACTAGAGCCAAGAACTGTAGGAGGACTTCTAACAGAAAGGAGAAGAACACGTACGGCACAGCAGCAGCAGAAGCGCTAGACTTGGGATCGGTGTCCTCGCCTGCCATGTCGTCGAGGAGGTCGTGGACGTCGGGGAAGTAGTCGTCGGTGACCGGATCGTCCGTGATGAAGCAGCCAGTAGTCGCACTGAGCGCTCCCCAAAAACCTTATCACCCGTCTCCCGTACAGGACTCAAAAGGTGCGGTCTCGGAGGCCTACTGTCCCGACGTGCGGTGCACGCCGCAAGCCGGGATGAGGAAGACAGCAGTAGATAGAGATTGGAACTGTGTGGCGAGAGGAAGAGGACCTTCTGATGTGTCTCTCGGGAGAGGAGCGACCTCTCTTATATAGGCACAACAGAGGGACGCGAACAGGCTGTGCCGGGAGGTGAAGCAACGGAGGGAGACGAAGTGAACAGGCAGCACACGAAGAGGTGCGCCGTTCGTATTCATTATCCACTACCGCAAAAACATTTCATCTCCCAGGTGACCTTGCGTATACCCGTACTGCGTGGCAAAAATTAGACATCGGCTCAGCTCATTCCCGCAACCCTGGCCTGGCCTGGCCTGGCGTGGCGAGGCGGGCGGCGAAGGAGGAGCGCGCGTGGATGTCCCTCTTGTTCTCATGCTCATACAAGTGGGGAAAGAACCTCCCTTATAAGAAGGTCCAATTCCCACTCAACTAGCAACGTGGGACTAAACTTTAGTAGTATCCCTTGCCTTGCACAAATGGGCTAAGTGAGCCTCTAGGATTTATTAGGAATTTCTGAAATAGTTATTAGGCTGCCCCAATATAGACTAAATTCCAGCATGAATGGTACACTCATTTGCATTGCAAATATGATCATGTCTACCGTATCATGTTTTATTTTTTTAATTTTTTTGAGGGAAGTATCATGTTTTATTTGTTTTCTCTGCAGGAATGCGAAAGATGCAGTCAACTGCCCGTGAACATTCATTGAATTTTTTTCATCAGACTGATCAGCTGAGAAAACAGTTGGATGAGAAAGAGAAAGACATCAAAAGGAGGTCCAAGCAATTAGGTGAAATAGTTGCTCAAACTGACATGGAAAGAAGAAAACTTGAGAATGAGAGGAAGAAGGTATGAAATTTACTCACAGTTTGGTTTATATTATTGTTTACTATAAAACGCATCATTTATATCAGAATCAAGCGAATAGCTTTCTTGGTCTAAATTCTGTCTCATGCAAAAAAAGGTCTAAATTCTGTCTCTGTTCTCGGAATAGTGTTTTGGCATGCTTGTGCTGATATTGTTCTCGGAGTAGCTAGTTGTCTTACTGCTGAACTAATTTTCTCTTCAGAATGGTCAAAATGACTCCCTAACATTTTTTTCTTCTTTTTTCGAAAAAGAGGATGACCCCGGCCTCTGCATCTGGGAGATGCATACAGCCACTTTATTAATTATTTTTTAGGACCTTACAAAGTATTACAAACAATATGCCTGAATCCACCATCCCGGCAACATACGCCGCTACTCCTATCCATATGATGAAGGGATGCTAGTTGGGCCACTACCCAAACCATTCACCTAAACCTAACATCAAAAGCCGGAAGCCCCAGCCGAGGCACATACCAGGTCTGGGGCACAATCCGGTCAGACACACTCTTGTGTCGTCGCAGCCATCTTCCACATGTCCGTCTTCAGAATATATTGAGTCTTCTACCTTGTGTAGGCCACTCCGCCATCGACGTCACCATGACGCCAGACAGCAACCTCCTCCTGCGCGAGTCCATCTCCGCGCATCGGGCGGCGCGCCTCCACAGCGCCATGCCGCCGATCTTCGCCGCCAACAATGAGTGAGATGAAGTACCGCTCCACCACGGCATGTACTGATACAGAGCGCTAGACAGAACAGCTCAAAGGTAACAGCAACTGCGAAGCAGCGCTAATGCCATCACCCTACACACGACGCAGGACGAAAGCCGTTGGAGCAGCCGCAAGTGAACAAGGCCGGCACAAGCCGCCAGCCGCCACCACCAGAACCACCACTGCACACCCGCCACCACTGCTATCCCCGGACGACGCCTCCAAGAAGGAATACGACGTCGCAACGCCGTCGCCGCCCAACCAGGGGACCAAGTTTTCACTAAGCAGGGGGCAGGAAGAGGAGGAGGGGAACCTCACCGAAGCCTGCGTCGACTTCGCTGTGGCCGCCGCGCTGGCCAAGGGGTTACCCTGGTTCCAACTCACAACCTTGAACTCCCAACCCTGAGCCGAAGGACAGCACCAAGAGGGACGCCGGCCACCGGAATCAGAAGGGGATCGAGCAGATCGGGCAAGATGAGGCGGGCCTTCTCCACAAGATGCCGATGCGGTCCGTGAGGAGACCACCGCGTCGCGACCCACGTCCGCTGCCCCCTTGCTACCCACGCAGCCAAGAGGACAGCTATCCAGCGCCCACGGCCGCCACCTGCCGAGGGATCCATGCCGGGCACACCATCCGGGGCCGCCGCCCCGGTGCCCTAGGCCCTCCACGAGATGCAGAGCAGACAGATCCCCGCCGCCACCATCATAGATGACGCGCGCGCGAGCCGGGGGTGCACCTCAGGCGGCGGCGGAGTGGAAGCAGGAGTGGGGAAGGGGGGTGGCGGCGCTAGGGTTGGGAACCCTCGAGTCGCCTCAGAGAGACGACGTGAGGGTCACGCGAAGGAGGGGTTCTTGTTGAGAAATACGAGGTATGCACTCCTACCCTTCCAGTTGTTGGTGTCATTCAAATGTCTTGAGAGTTTTCATTCCAGAATCTAGAAATTTACGCTGACATGTCAAATACCTTCCAGAAAGAGAAGGAAGTCGCTTTGAACACAACCTTGCAGTTACAGAAGCAGCTTGATGAGAAGCATCGGCTGGACCTGGATATTCAACGGCTTAGAGGCAAACTGGAGGTGGTGAAGCACATGGAGGGAGAGGGCGTCGATGTGAAGAAACGTACTGAAGAGCTTGATAAGGATCTACAGGATAGAATTGACGCAACGGAAGACCTTGAAGAGCTAAATCAAGCTCTGATTATCAAGCAAAGGATGACCAATGATGAATTGCAGGATGCAAAGAAAGAGCTTATTTTGGTAACGTTTACACACACGCGCACGCGCTTGTTCTTTTTTACAGTTTTTATTTTGGGGGGGAAATTCAGTAGACTGAAATAAATCTTGAGCTTGTTGGTTTACAGGGCTCGGTGGATCCGTTGGGCCCTGGTAGCAACATTGGAATCAGGAGGATGGGTCAAGTGGATGAGAAGCCGTTTGTTGAAGCTTGCAAGCCAAAGTACGGCGCGGAGGTGGATGCTAAAGCTCTTGAATTATGCTCCATGTGGCAACACAATCTGAGGGATGCTAACTGGCACCCTTTCAATATAGTGACCACAGGTGAAAAGTCTGAGGTACGAACGACCAATTGAGTGATTCTTATCCTGTTGCCTTCTTGTCTTAAACACTTGCTGACAAGTACATAATGCAATGATATTGTGATTTGCCCCCAGCAAATCATCGACGAAGATGACGAGAAGCTGGTGGAGTTGAAGGAGGAGCTGGGTGAAGAGGTTTACAAGGAGGAGATGAACAACAAAGAGAACATCCTTAAGCAGTGCAAGGCCAAACGTAAGAGGTGATAGACGTATATAGTACTCGGCGCAATCAGTGGTTTTCATTTCGGGTGTGGGTTAGAGAAGACTTGACAACTGTTTCCTTTTAATAATGTTGGTGAACTGCAAGACAAGTTCATGTGCTGCTCAGTCAGTCTGAGAGCAGTGATGTATGGGAACCCCTTTTATTCCATTCGGAGTTGGCAGACAATGGTCGCAATGAATCGTGTTTTCTTCCTTATCGTTGGTTCTTTTTCCCACAATGGATCGCCTAATTGTCTTTCCTGGGTGTGTTTTGTCAGCCAACATATTTTTTTGTGAGGATGAACTCACCACTTGTGTGCTCTAAAGTCACATATTTTTGATGTTTTTATTTGTCCATGTGGGAGTTTATTTGGCACCAGTGGATTTTGTATTGCCACCACACGACCATATAATCGTGTTCTCGTGTAAAAACACTTGTCTGATTTTTTTAGTAAATTCATTTCACCAAAAGCAAAGAACACCATTTTTGTTTACACGGTGGGGTTGAGGTTGGTTTCTCTTACTCGTACCCCCTCGCATCACTCTTGTGAGTCACTGAGGGGGCGAACCCTAGCCGCCGGGGCAAGGCCCTCTCCTCCCACTTCCTTCCCTCGCCGTTGTCGGCCAAAGCCTGGTTGGAGTAAGCGGCGGCAGGGCTCACTGTCCTCCACGCACGATGTTTTGCGGGGCGGGGCATCCGTTTGGGTGATGGCGCGGTGCTGATCCAGAGCGTGGCGGTGCATGGATAGGCTCGAGCGACTCTACCGTGGGATCTCGTCCGGTGCGTAGGGGGTTGGGCTGGCCGGGGTCCTTGCGTGTGGCACATTCAGACCGCGCCCCAGATCTGATGCGACCAGGGCCATGGGGGGCCTTTGTGGCAGCTCTGGACGTTGGCGCGGTCACGACAACCATGGCTGCGGTTGCCGGCAGTTTGGCGATTCGGCGGCGGCGGCAGAACGCGCATATCCTGACCTATACTCGATCTGGGAGATGCGGCGTGCGGTGTGGCTGTGACCCAGGCGACGGCAGCGAGGTGTGGTCTGGCCTCCGGGTGGTCCACATTCGTCGTCGGCGTCGCTAGTAGTTGTACCGGAGATGCGGTCAGGGGCTAGTGTGGAGCCGATCTGCACGAATTGGCATTGTCCATCTGGATGTGAGTTGGGGAGTGGTGGCCGCCGGTGAAAACAGAGCTCCGACTTCGGTCATGGGGGCGATGGCGGTCTCTATGCGCCGTTACCTTGTTGAAGGCATCGCTTTTGCGGTCATTTTCTCCTCGCTCAAACTGTTCCGAAGGAAACCCTTGATCTGGGTATCCTAGAACGGATGATGATGATGCTATCGGTGTTCTATTCCTTCATGTGGGCATAGTTTTGGAGCAAATGCTTGTTGGACTCGTCAGGAGGTGGAGCGGCTGGCATCTACCGTGTGAACGTCAACAGGTCTAGGCTACATATGCATCTGGATGGGCGAGTGCAGGGCGATGGCGCTGTGGTGGCGTCGACGACAAGCCTGACAAGGTCGATGCGTCAGTACCTTCTCCGAAGATGGATTGGTGAAAGACAGCGGCGGCTGCCTCTGCAGCATGTACATGCGGTGGCCACTGAGAGTGAGTTGGACCGGTGTGTGCCCCAGACACGGCATTGCGGCTTATGGTCTCGGGCTTAAGATGTGGGGCTTTAGTGTCAGGTCTGGGACTGTGGCTCAGGCAATGTTCACCTCTCCATCAAGTTGATAGGAGTAGCGATAGATGTTGTTGAAGCCAGGAGTAATCCTTCTTTTTGAAAAAAAACCATTTTTATTAACCCAAAGAACACCATTTTTGGATGGTGTGCGACAAGTCCAAGTAGGCGGTGCTCGCTTTCGCTTGCAGCTACTCACCACTTCCCACTCTAGTAGTCGCGTTACCCGTGCCTCTCTGAGTTCCACATAGATGATCGGGTGCCGACTTCATATCGATGTTGGTTCTCGCCACCTCACCACGACAGTCGACCGACGTAGGGACATCTTTGGCATCGCGGAGGCGGAGGCCTTCGCGTCCAAGCCCCGCAAGACCACGGCCGACTACAACCGCCTCCTCACGAGCTATAAGAGGGCATCTGGCGGCCGCCTCACGGACGTGCGCCACACGTCATCTCCTACAACACGCTCCTCTCTTGCCACTTCGCCGCCAGCAACCTTCGCGGCGCCCGGGAGCTCTTCTACGTGATGCCGGACAGGGACGTCGTGTCCTGGAACACCATGGTGTCCGGGCTGTCCGGGACCAGGGCCGTGGAGGAGGCCAGGGCCTTGTTCCTTCATATGCCTGCAAGGAACTTCGTCTCCTGGAACGCCATGGTTTCTGGGTTTGCCTTCGGTGAGGACATGGCCATGGACGAAGAGTACTTTAAGGACGCGCCCGGCAAGGAGGACGTCGTTCTTTGGACGGCCATGGTGTCAGGGCACATGCATGATGGCATGTGGACAAGGCAACAGAGTTCTTGAGTATATAACAAAAGACTACCTCATTACGGGCTAGGGTTACAAAAAACTATCACTTTTATTAATTTTTCTAAATGGTACCACAAATTTGGTACGCTGTACCAAAAAACCCAAATGGCATCCCCGCTGCTTCCATGATGAGGCAGGAGTAGTTCACCCTTTGGGCTGAGGGTATGTACCAGTAGCTATCTGTTTGATCTCTCTCTCTTTCTCTCTCTCTCTCTCTCTATCTCTCTCTCTCTCTCTCTTGTGATCTAGATAGGGCACGATCTTGATGTATCATGAGCTTTGTTAATATAGTTTGATCATATGGTGTTTCTTCCCTCTCTATCTTTGTTGTGATGAATTGAATCTTTCCCTTTGAGGTTTCGTTATGTTGGACCGAATATTGGATTTGAGATTACCTGATGTATGTCTTACATGTGTATACCCATGGTGACAATGGGGTATTCTATTGAGTCACTTGATATACGTTTTGGTAATCAACTTGCGGATTCCCCTTGTGAAATTGGGGTAATCTAGACACATAGGTTGATACATGTTTTCATCATACTCTCTCCGATAGAATTTTGGGGTAATCTTTGAAGTTCTTTGTGTTGGATTGAATATTGTGAATCTAAAATTGTTTGATGCATGTCGAGTAATTAACTCATGGATACCTGTGTTGACATTGGAGTATCTAGGTGACGTTATATTTGGTTAATGCATATCATATGTTATTATTGTAGTACGAACTCTAGGGTCGTTTGTGACATTTATAGGGATGGATCAATAGATTGATTGAAAACATAACTTTGAGGTGATTTGCTACCTAAAACAATTTCATCTTATGTTCTTCGCTATTGATAAGAACTTTGAAGTAATTCTTTGTCACACATTGAGGGGTTGTTATATGATCCAATTATGTTAGCACTATTGAGAGATTACACTAGTGAAAGTATGAACCTTAGGCCTTATTTCTAAGCATTGCAATACCATTTGTGCTCACTTTTATTACTCGATACTGTTTTTATTATTTTGGATTACAAAAATCTATATTTGTTATCCATAGTAGTATCACCATCTTTTCGCTGAACTAATGCACCTATAGAATTTACCATTGTATTAGGTGTGTTGGGGACACAAGAGATTTCTTGTTTGAGAGAGACCATCTTCATCCTACACCAAATCTTAGGTCATCCATTTAAAGAAAATTTGCTACTTTCTACAAAACTATGTGTTTGGAGGCCCAACATAGTACAAAAATAAAGTTGTGTACTAGACATCGGTGCGCAATCAAAAAGCAGGGTGTATGGAAGGACCAATGAAGTCCATTTGATTTATAATTCACAACTAGGTATCAGTTAGTTGGAGATGTGTGTGCTCCTAGTCCCAGCACTATTCGCACTTCTATACTAGTTGATTCGTGAGTTTAGATCTATTGTTGCGGGCCATCGTTGTTGCGGGCGGAGCGATATGAAGTGCTAGACGGGGCAGGATCGAGCTGGAGTTTTGGACGGGCATGGCTCGAATAGAAGTTCTGAAAGGGGACGACCGGATGGGCAGGGGTGGATGGGAGAAGCAGACAGTATCAATCGAGGATGATGGATCAATAGCACAAGTTACGCGTGTGAGAAAATTAACCTAGCTCTGATACCATGTTAGAAATACGCAATTTATATAACTATGAGGCAAAAGCCTAGCATATAAATGATATACATAAAGATGCGAAAAAGCTGGAATACAAAGGCCAAAGACCATCATCAATATAACTCTAACAAGCAGAGGCGGACGCACGTTAGGCTACCCGGTGTCACAGGACACCGGTTGAAATTTGTGCGTACCTATATATAGGTAAGATATATTGGCCTTGGACACCGGTAGAATCTTGAGCTGGACACCGGGCGTCAAGCACGGCCCATCTAGCAATAGCAGCCCATCCTGCTGCTTTGGACTGATTGTATCATTGGGAATTTGGAACGGGCACTCAGCCTGCTTAGCTATCGATCGATTGGATCGATCTCTGTCGTACATGCGTCTGTTCGGCTGTTCTTTCCCCGACAGCGATACGGTGTAAGCGCGTTCGCCGTTGCCTGCTCAAGGGCTCCGGAAGTCAGAGCCTGCCGCCAGTGGCCCTGATCCATTGCATATAGGTACGACCGTCAATCTCATTCTAAACGCGTACTCCCTCCATCCCAAAATTCTTGTCGTGACTTAATACATCCGTATCTAGACAAATCTAAGATAAGAATTTTGGGACGGAGGGAGTACTTATCATAGTTTTGTCTAGTTTTTTCTAAATTGAATTTAATGGTTAGGGTTTTAAAATCAAGGTATTGCAAACTGGGAATTGGATTGCTTTGATTGGATTGCTTTGATTGGATAACTTTTCCTACTGGTTCACATCTCTTTGGATAATTTGTAGAATGGGCGACGACAATACAACACAATGTCAAGTATGCTTTTCTTTGCGGAGTTTAACTTTGTAGCCATACAGTTTGATCAATATGCTTTACTTATTATTTTTATTCCCGCTTCTTTAAACATAAATAATGTAACTCGTTGTGCACTTGTGATAACATAATTACCGGTAAATACCAGGGGAGTTTATTGAAAGGTTTGTTAGAAAGATGAAGACATCGGTAGAAGATGGTAATGCCACATGAACCAGATGATGCTCCATCTCAGAAACAAAATAATGCCTTGATACATGACCAAGATTTAGCAACCATTAATTACAGGGAGTTCATCTTAAAGTATGACACCGGGATATTTATGTTCTGGGTCCGCCCCTGCTAACAAGATCAACTGACAGTTTGCACTTGTCAGCTCTGTTTGATTCATGAAAGATTGGACCAGTTAGAGGAGCACATGAAGGCAATGGTTTGTGTTGTATTTCTTGATTCTACTTTTTACTGATTAATAAAAGCAACCAGCTCCCGAGCTCGTTCACAGCTTCGATCACTGTTCGTTGTTTATATTGGCAATGCCAAATATTTGGTTAAAAGTTTGGATTCTTAAAAAAAATCTGAAAAACAATCCCACTACATGTGACCAGTACTAATCAGGAAAAATTTGAGCTTCATTGGACAAAAAGGATTGGGATATCATGGCTATTTTGCTAAAAGGATCCAAGTTTTGGGTTAGAATTTAATATATTTTTTAAAACACAATCGGTAAATACTACATGTTTCCAGTAGTAACATGGGGAAGTTTGAGCTTATGTGCACTTTGATTTATGATAATGGCTATCTTTGTTCAAAAAAGTGTTAAGTTTACCTGGTTTTAAATAGATCTTTGCAGACTATTCTATTTTGATAGATTGCCATCCTTTTTTTTTGTTATCTACTTGTTTTAGAGTTTTCATGGATTATATTGGGGGATATAAATTGTGGAAATGATAGGACACAATGGCCAATACCTGGAAATAATTATGCATCTTGTCTTGACAGTACTTGATTTGGACATTTATTTTTATATGTACTAACCTATCTCACGAGTTATGTTAAGTTTCATGTAGATGAAGTTTTTAAGATCGAGGGGAGACATCAATATGAGAGGAACAAGGAGCGGAAATGACCTAAGCTTGGGGATGCCCAAGGAACCCCAAGGTTTTATCCGAGGAGACTCAAGCATCTAAACTTGGGGATACCCGGGAGGCATCCCCTCTTTCTTGTTTAACATTTGTTGGTTTTTCTCGGTTGCCTATGTTTTAATATTTTCACATGATATGTGCTTTGATTGAAGTGGCATTTGCTTTCGTTTGCATGTCTATACAATCATAATATTCTGATAAAGCTCTTGAGATAGACACACATTGGTTTTATATTTATAGAATGCTCATCGGTCTTCACTTCTATCTTTTGAGTTGAGTTTTTATAGAATTTGCTCTTGTGCTCAACTTATACATGTTAGAGCACGACGAAATAACATGCTTTTACAGAAAAGAGTAAGACCCGCCTTCCTCACTTATATCCTTTTAGAGAGTTTAATAGTAATTGGTACTTTGCATGAATTGTATGTTGATCCTAAAAATAATATGTGTGCACTTGTGGTATAAGAAAACTTGCATGAGATTGCAGCTCAACTGAAATTGATAATTCGGTTCCTTGCAATAATTTTGAGATAGGGTGTGCTTAATTAATTAATGTGTAACCGAAAGGACTTGAGTTATGTAGTGGAAAGGTTCCATAAGGTCATACACGTCAGTATTTTTTGTCATTGAACTGAAACTGGTTGTAAGGGGTAGGTCGAAGACATTGTAAGTAACCACCTGTGTAGAATGGGTTGGGAAGCCTAGCGGACTTCACTGCGTCAAACTCACCACTTGGAGTAGTCGGTTGATACGTCCATTTTGCATCATGTTTTACTACTATTATTTATAATGTTTTTATGCATAATAATTCTTTATGGAGTAATTCTAATGCCTTTTCTCTATGCAAGGTTTACACAAAGAAGGACAATGCCGGCAGCTGGAATTCTGGGCCTGAAAAAAGCTACGTCAGGGTTACCCATTCTGCACTTCTCCAAATGAGCTAAAATTTTACGGAGAATTATTTTGGAATAAATGAAAAATATTAAAGAAAAGAGTTACCAGAGGGTTGTTGCCTTGTGCCCACAAGACACCAGGGTGCACCAGGGCCCCCAGGCGCGCCCTGGTGGGTGGTGGGCAGTCCAGCCCATCTTCTCGTATATAAGGCATTTTGACCTAGAAAAAAAATAAGGGGATGACTTCGGGATGGAGCGCCGCCATCTCGAGGCGGAACTTGGGCAGGAGCACTTTGCCCTCCCGTGGAGCGATTCTGCCAGGGGAACTTCCCTCCCGGAGGGGGAAATTCGAAGCCATCGGCATCAGCAATAACCCTCTCATCTTTGGGAGGTCAATCTCCATCAACATCTTCAACAGCACCATCTCATCTCAAACCCTAGTTCATTTCTTGTGTTCAATCTTGATACCGGAACCTCAGATTGGTACCTGTGGGTGACTAGTAGTGTTGATTACCGCTTGTAGTTGATTACTATATGGTTTTTTGGTGGAAGATTATATGTTCAGATCCACTATGCTATTTAATACCCCTCTGATCTTGAGAATGAATATCATTTGTGAGTAGTTACATTTGTTCTTGAGGTCACGGGAGAAAGTCATGTTGCAAGTAATCATGTGAATTTGATATGTGTTTGATATTTTGATGATATGTATGTTGTGATTCCCTTATTGATGTCATGTGAACATCAACTACATGACACTTCACCATATTTGGGCCTAAAGGAATGCATTGTGGAGTACTTATTAGATGATGGGTTGCTACAGTGATAGAAGCTTAAACCCTAGATTATGCGCTATTTCGTAAGGGACTGATTTGGATCCATATGTTTAATGCTATGGTTAGATTTTATCTTAATACTTTTCTCGTAGTTGCGGATGCTTGGGGGGGGGGGGGGGTTAATCATAAGTGGGAGGCTTGTTCAAGTAAGAATAGCACCCATGCACCGATCCACCCACATATCAAATAATCAAAGTAGCGAACCCAAATTAAACCAACATGATGAAAGTGACTAGATGAAATTCCCATGTGCCCTCAAGAACGCTTTGCTTATTATAAGAGACTGTTTTGGCATGTCCTTTGTTACAAAAAGGATTGGGCTACCTTGCTGCACTTTATTTAATGTTACCGTAACTTTTCCATTACAAATTATCTTGCTATCAAACTAGCTGTTATCGACTATTTCAGTGCTTACAGAAAATACCGTGCTGAAAACCACTTGTAATTTCCTTCTGTCCACATTGGGTTCGACACTCTTACTTATCGAAAGGACTATGATTGATCCCCTATAGTTGTGGGTCATCATCGGTGTCATGGTTACCCGGTGTATACTATGAAGTATGAGTAAGATGTTTTGATTTATGAGTTGTGGTCTACTTATGCACTTCCACCTATCCATATTATGCTACCCTCTTTGTATCATGCATTGCTCACTCTCAAATTGAGACATGTTGCATCATTTGCCGGTACATCCAAACCCTGTGGGAGGACTTCCTCTTGTCCTTCTACACATAAAACACCTTTCTGGTCAAGACAGCCACCATACCTACCTATTATGGCATTTCCATAGCCATTATAAGATACATTTCCATACAACTTCGATTGTTACTTGACATTACATGACTTATTTGAATTATCATTTTCTTTTTCTTTGCATGATCATATAGAGCTGACATGATAGTTGTGGCAAGGCCACTATTCATCATTGTTTTACATGTTACGCTATATCATTGCACATCTTGCACTAGTAGAAAAAGGGTCTAATGTGCAGCTCATCAGTCCGGTTTGAAATTGAGCCGGCACTAATGTGACCATTAGTGCCGGTTCCAACCGCTAGGCGGGCCGCTCCCTTTGGTACCGGTTCATGCGGAACCTTTAGCACCGGTTCGTGCCACGAACCGGTAATAAAGGGTGTGGTGGCAGGATGTTGTCAGACTGGGGCCCGTCCAGCACCTTTAGTACCGGTTCTTGCCACGAACCGGTACTATAGGTCATCCTGCATATAAACCCGTCGGCCAGCTCGCTCTGTCCTTCCCCCTTTCCCTTCTCCTCTTCTCTGTTCTTACTCTTCTCCCCTCGAGCTCATCATACATTTTTCCCAAATTTTGTCAAGATTTGAAGGCCCTCATCCATTCAAGTGATCACAAAGGTTAGCAACTTTGTCCTTTCATCTCTCATTGCTAGATTAGCTCTTGCAATGCTTTATATAGTGATTAATTTGTGGATTTTAGTAATTTGGGAGGAATTATATGTGGTAGTATATTTGATTTATATGCAATTTGAGCTTAAAATAACTCTTAGTTTACATATGTAGGTGTGGTTTACTTAGTGCCTTCCCGTCTCCGTCGTAACCACCGTCAATCGTCCGCACCGACCCGTCGCCGGCACCACCTTGTGGTGAGCCTCTTGTTCTTATCTTTTTTATATAAAAAAAATCATGTTTGTGTGATTTAGATATATAGTTACTTATATAATTATCTTACCCGTACATTGTTTGTTATACATAGTGCCATGGTTTTGATATCCGTCCCCGTCGGCCCTCGTCCGTGTTATGATTCGGATGTGGTATATTCTCTTCTAAAAATATTTGTTGAATTTCGTGTTTATGACAAATTGTGCCCATCAAGTTGACATAGATATTTTTATCTAGGAGGTATGTGAACCGGAAATTCCAACCGATCGTATTGTCGAGAGGTTAAATTTAGTTAATGAAAGAAAAATTGAAAAGAATTGAGGGGGGGAAGATGGAATTGGAGTTGCATGTTGCCGATGTCGTTGATGATCACAAGATCAAGATGGAGAAAATGCGTTTGAAGATTAGAAAGATTAGAAAATATGCCATTGATAGTGTGGCTTGGTATCATTATGCTGTTGGATCAATTGTTACCTTAGTTGCGACCTTGATCGCATTTGTTGTTGCATTTAAATTCTTTAGCTAGAGAGTTATTTGTATGTTGCATTTAAGTGTTGTATATGAACTTTATGTATGAACTTTATGTATGAACTTGTATTAATTTGGTCTATTAGGTGGTGTGTAATGAAGATGCGCCGGCAATGGATGTATGATGACCGATGCTCTCCCCAGTTCATTGATGGCGTGCATACTTTTCTGATTGCGACTCAGGCAAACAAGCGGGTGGACGGTTTTATGCCTTGTCCATGTGCTGGTTGTAAGAATGGTCACAATTAATCTAACTCAAGAACCATTTACGTCCACCTGTTTGAGTCCGGTTTCATGCCCCACTATAATGTTTGGACCAAGCATGGAGAAAGAGGGGTTATGATGGAAGACAATTAAGAAGAAGAGGACGACGATAGCTATCCTGGCCATGGGTTCCCTGAGTACGATGATACAACAATGAGGGAAGAAGCTGAGCCGGCCATGCGGGAAGAAGCTGAAGAAGAGGCATCAGATGAACCTGGTAATGATCTAGGTCGGGTCATTGCCGATGCAAAGAGAAACTGTGCAAGTGAAAAGGAGAAGAAGAAGTTGCAGCGCATGTTAGAGGATCACAAGAAATTGTTGTACCCGAATTGCGAAGGTGACAAGAAAAAGCTGGGCACCACACTGGAATTGCTGCAATGGAAGGCAGAGAATGGTCTATTTGACAAGGGATTTGGAAAGTTGTTGGTAATGATACAGAATATGCTTCCAAAGGACAACAAATTGCCCGAGAGTACGTACGAAGTGAAGAAGGTTGTCTGCCCTCTAGGTTTAGAGGTGCAGAAGATACATGCATGCCCTAATGACTGCATCCTCTACCGTGGTGAGTATGAGGATTTGAACGCGTGCCCGGTATGCGGTGCATTGCGCTATAAGATCAGCCGCGATGACCCTGGTGATGTCGAGGGCGAGTGCCCCAGGAAGAAGATTCCTGCGAAGGTGATGTGGTATGCTCCTATGATACCACGGTTGAAACGTTTGTTCCAAAACAAAGAGCATGTGAAGGCGATGCGATGGCATGGAGAAGACCGTAAGAAAGACAGAAAGTTGAGAGTACCCACTGACGGGTCGCAGTGGAGAAAAATCGAGAGAAAGTACAGGGAGGAGTTTGCAGGTGACCCAAGGAACGTATGGTTTGGTCTAAGCGCAGATGGCATTAATCCTTTTGGGCAGCAGAGCAGCAACCATAGCACGTGGCATGTGACTCTATGTTTGCATAACCTTCCTCCTTGGTTGTGCATGAAGCGAAAGTTCATTATGATGCCAGTGCTCATCCAAGGCCCTAAGCAACCCGACAACGACATTGATGTGTACCTAAGGCCATTAGTTGAAGAACTATTATAGCTGTGGAATGGAAAAGGTGTACGTGCGTGGGATGAGCACAAACAGGAAGAATTTGACCTAAAGGCGTTGTTGTTTGTGACCATCAATGATTGGCCTGCTCTCAGTAACCTTTCAGGACAGACAAACAAGGGATACCGCGGATGCACACACTGTTTGGATGATACCGACAGTATATATTTGGATAGTTGTAAGAAGAATGTGTACCTGGGACATCGTCGATTTCTTCCGAGCAGGCATCCCGTAAGAAAGAAAGGCAAGCATTTCAAAGGTGAGGCGGGTGACCGAACGAAGCCTCTCCACCATACTGGTGCTGATGTACATGATATGGTCAAGGATTTGAAGGTAATCTCTGGAAAGGGTCCTGGCGGACAACCTGTTCCGAACGATGCTGACGGACGCGCACCCATGTGGAAGAAGAAATCTATATTTTGGGACCTGCCCTATTGGAAAGACCTAGAGGTCCGCTCCGCAATCGACGTGATGCACGTGACAAAGAATCTTTGCGTGACCCTGCTTGGCTTCTTGGGCGTGTATGGGAAGACAAAAAATACACCGAAGGCACGGGAGGACAAGCAACGTATGCATGGAAAAGACGGCATACATCAGGGTCAGTCCAGCTACGCTCTTACCAAAGAAGAGAAGGAAATCTTCTTTAAATGCCTACTCGGTATGAAGGTACCGTCTAGCTTCTCGTCGAATATAAAAGGAATAATAAATATGGCAGAGAAAAAGTTTCAGAACCTAATATCTCATGACTGCCACGTGATTATGACGCAACTGCTTCCGGTTGCATTGAGGGGGCTTCTACCGGAAAACGTTCGATTAGCCATTGTGAAGCTATGTGCATTCCTCAATGCAATCTCTCAGAAGGTAGTCGATCCTGAAATCATACCAAGGTTACAGAATGATTTGGTGCAATGTCTTGTCAGTTTCGAGTTGGTGTTCCCACCATCCTTCTTCAACATCATGACGTACGATCTAGTTCATCTTTGAGAAGAGATTAACATTTTGGGTCCTGTATTTCTACACAATATGTTCCCCTTTGAGAGGTTCATGGGAGTCTTGAAGAAATATGTTCATAACCGTGCTAGACCGGAAGGAAGCATCTCGAAAAGCCATGAAAATGAGGAGGTCATTGGGTTTTGTATTGACTTTATTCCTGACCTTAAGCCGATTGATGTTCCTGAATCGCGGCATAAGGGCAGACTGGATGGAGAAGGCATGCTAGGAGGGGATCAAATAATATGTATGGACATGCATTCTCTCACTGGAGCACACTACACAGTTCTACAGAATTCCGTCTTGGTGGCTCCGTATATGGAGGAACACAATAATTTTCTACACTCCAAACAACCGGAGCAGTCTGACGACTGGATTACACGTGAACAAACGAGGACTTTCGCCGGTTGGTTGCAGACACGTGCCATGCATGATGGCGATATTGAAGATGACCTGTACTTGCTGTCCCAGTTACCATCTTCGAATATAATGACTTTCAAAGGGTACGAGATAAATGGAAATACTATTTACATGATCGCCCAAGATAAGAAGAGGACCAACCAAAACAGTGGTGTCCGCTTTGTTGCAACAACCAACACGGGAAAGGAAACATGTTATGGCTACATAGAGGACATATGGGAACTTAACTATGGAGATGGTTTGAAGGTCCCTTTGTTTCGGTGCAAATGGGTCAATATGACACGAGGCGGGGTAACGAAAGACCCGTAGTACGGAATGACAACAGTGGATCTCAACAATCTTGCGTATGCAGACGAACCATTCGTCCTAGCCAATGATGTGGTGCAGGTTTTCTATGTGAAAGACATGTCTACCAGGCCGAGAAAAAGAAAAGATAAGGAAGCGAATGGATCATACGATGAGCCAAAGCGGCACATAGTTCTTTCAGGTAAAAGAAACATCGTGGGAGTGGATGACAAGACAGACATGTCAGAAGATTATGAAAAGTTTGATGAAATTGCTCCATTCAAAGTGAATATTGATCCGAGCATCCAATTAAATGATGAAGATTGTCCATGGTTACGGCGCAAAGGGACACACGCGAAGAAAAAGTTACACACCCAAATATTCCACACTGGCATGTGGTAGGCTTCACCGTCATCACTTTCTTCTGTAGTGACTTTCGAGACTTATATATCTGGAAAGTGCCGCTTCGAACAAACCGGAGGGAAACTTTGTAATAGTTAGGGTACTTATGTGTTTTGGTATTTGAAACGCGAAAAAAATTTATGTGCAAAAACTGGATGCACTTCGTCTACAAATTAGTTCGTCAAATAATTCAAATTTAAACTATTCAAATTTGAAAACTACTGGCACTAACAGAAAGTTTGTAATTTTTTGTAACTATAGAAAAAATATTCAGAAATAAATAAATGAAAATAAATAAAGTAGAAAAGAAAAAAAACTAAATTTTTGTTGAGACAAAAACTAAATTAAAAAAAATTTAAACTATTCAAATTTGAAAACCACTCGCACTAATAGAAAGTTTGTAATTTTTTGTACCTAAAGAAAAAAATATTCAGAAATAAATAAATGAAAATAAATAAAGTAGAAAAGAAAAAAACTAAATTTTTGTTGAGACAAAAACTAAATAAAAAAAGCTCGCCTACTGGGCCATAGCGTCCTGCATACGACTAGAAACCCAACCTGTAGTTGGGCTAGGATGCAGGCCCGCTAGCCCAGTAGGCCCAACAGGGCAGAGTAGAAGAGGTAGGCCCAGAAGGCCTGCATTGGAGAAGAGCTCAATGCAGTGCCCGCGCCGGGGCTTATAAAGTAGCCTCGGCGCTCCTCGACTAGCGAGGTGGGACTAAACTTGCGCACCACCTGGAGCCAGCGCACCCCCTTTAGTACCGGGTGGTGGCTACAACCGGTACTAAAGGGGGTGCCTTTAGTACCGGCTGTAGCCACCACCTGGTACTAAAGGGGGTACGCTTCCCGCCGCTTCGCCTGGCCAAAACAGACCTTTAGTACCGGTTAGTGGCTCCAACCGGTACTAAAGCTAGATTCTATATAAGAAAACACTTCAAAAAAATTCGTCAGTTCTCCCTCTGCATCTTCTCTGCCCCGTCGCCGCAGCCCCTCGTCGCCGCTTCGTCCCCACGCGTCGCCGCTCGCCCCAGCGCCGTTGCCGCCCGTCGTCGTCGTCCCGTTCTTGTGCGTCGCCCCCCGCGCCATTGTCGTCTGCCCCTTGCCTCGCCGTCGCCGTCGCCTTGGATCGACATCGCCTCACCGTCGCCGTCACTTGGACCTCGCCATCGTAGTCACCTCGACCTCGCTCGCGCGCACACACACACACACACACACACATTTTTTCTGTTTTTAGTTTTTAGTTTTTTCTGTTTTTCATACAAAGTTTTAGATGAATTAATTAATTAGATTAGATTAATGTCAAATAGTATATAGAAATGTTATAGAAATGTCAGAAATTTTAGATATGTTAGTTTTAACTAGATGAATTAGATTAATTTCAAACTGTTATAGAAATGTTAGTTTTTAGTTTCTTATAATTTTAGTTATACAAATTTAGAATTTGCATATAAGAAATCACAACCAATCATTTAGAAAATGTTACTTTTGCGGCGTATAGTATTTGTTCTCGACGATGCCCGGCCCGCATCCTCGCCGTCGACCCGTTCGCGACAACGTCCTGCTTCAGAGGACCCATGTCCGGGACTGGGCTCCGCCGGGCTGGCAGTGGGAGGTGCTACCTTCAGGGGCTCGCCGCTTGGTGAGGAACCCGGGTCCCGTCGTCGACCCTGAGCTCCTTTGGTGGCGTTCCCGTGGGCCACTTGTTGGAAATATGCCCTAGAGGCAATAATAAAAGCATTATTATTATATTTCCTTATTCATGATAATTGTCTTTATTCGTGCTATAATTGTGTTAACCGGAAATCGTAATACATGTGTGAATAACAGACAACAACATGTCCCTAGTGAGCCTCTAGTTGACTAGCTCGTTGATCGACAGATAGTCATGGTTTCCTGACTATGGACATTGGATGTCATCGATAACGGGATCACATCATTAGGAGAATGATGTGATGGACAAGACCCAATCCTAAAACATAGCATAAGATCGCATAGTTCGTTTGCTAGAGTTTTCCAATGTCAAGTATCCTTTCCTTAGACCATGAGATCGTGTAACTCCCGGATACCGTAGGAGTGCTTTGGGTGTGCCAAACGTCACAACGAATCGGGTGACTATAAAGGTATGCTACGGGTATCTCCGAAAGTGTCATTGGGTTGACATGGATCGAGACTGGGATTTGTCACTCCGCTTGACGGAGAGGTATCACCGGGCCCTCTCGGTAATGCATCATCACAATGAGCTCAATGTGATCAAAGTGTTTGATCACGGGATCATGCATTACGGTACGAGAAAAGTGACTTGCCGGTAACGAGATTGAACGAGGTATTGGTATACCGACGATCGAATCTCGGGCAAGTAAAATACCGATTGACAAAGGGAATCGTATACGGGATTAATTGAATCCTTGATATCGTGGTTCATCCGATGAGATCATCGTGGAGCATGTGGGATCCAACATGGGTATCCAGATCCCGCTGTTGGTTATTGCCCGAGAGCCGTCTCGGTCATGTCTGCATGTCTCCCGAACCCGTAGGGTCTACACACTTAAGGTTCGGTAACGCTAGGGTTATAGGAATATGTATGTGCAGTAACCCGAATGTTGTTCGAGTCCGGATGAGATCCTGGGCGTCACGAGGAGTTCGGAATGGTCCGGAGGTAAAGAATTATATATAGGAAGTGCTGTTTCGCCATCGGGACAAGTTTCGTGATATCGGTATTGTCTGGGACCATCGGAGGGGTCCTGGGTCCACCAAGTGGGGCCACCAGCCCTGTGGGGGCCACATGGGCCCTAGGTGGTGCGCCTAGGCCCACATGGGCCAAGGGAACCAGCCCCAAGGGGCCCATGCGCCTAGGATGGAAAAAGGGAGAGTCCATGAGGGGAAGGCACCTCCGAGGTGCCTTGGGGAGGTGGACACCTCCCCTCTTGGCCGCACCCTCCCTTGGAGGAGGGGCAAGGCTGCGCCCCCCCCTCCTTGGCACCTATATAAAGGGGGAGGGAGGGGGCAGCAGCACCTTTGCCTGGACGCCTCCTCTCCCTCTCCAACACATCCTCCTCCTCCGTAGTGCACGGCGAAGCCCTGCCGAATCTGCAAGTTCCACCATCACCACGCCGTCGTGCTGCTGCTGGAGCCATCTTCCTCAACCTCTCCTTCACCTTGCTGGATCAAGAAGAAGGAGACGTTACGCTGACCGTACGTGTGTTGAACGCGGAGGTGCCGTCCGTTCGGCACTAGATCATCGGTGAATTGGATCGCGGCAAGTACGACTACCTCATCCACGTTCACTCCGACGCTGCGTTGCGATCTACAAAGTGGTATGTAGATGCTATCCAATCTGAATACTCGTTGCTAGATGAACTCATAGATGGATCTTGGTGAAACCGTAGGAAAAATTTTAATTTTCTGCAACGTTCCCCAACAGTGGCATCATGAGCTAGGTCTATGCGTAGTTCTTCTTGCGCGAGTAGAACACAATTTGTTGTGGGCGTAGATGTTGTCAATTCTTCTTGCCGTTACTAGTCAATCTTGATTCAGCGGTATTGTGGGATGAAGCGGCCCGGACCAACCTTACACGTACGCTTACGTGAGACCGGTTCCACCGACTAACATGCACTAAGTTGCATAAGGTGGCTGGCGGGTGTCTGTCTCTCCTACTTTAGTTGGATCGGATTTGATGAACAGGGTCCTTATGAAGGGTAAATAGAGATTGACAAATCACGTTGTGGTTTGAACGTAGGTAAGAAAACGTTCTTGCTAGAACCCTAATTCAGCCACGTAAAACTTGCAACAACAATTAGAGGACGTCTAACTTGTTTTTGCAGCAAGTGCTTTGTGATATGATATGGCCAAAGTTGTGATGTATGATGAATGATCTATATGTGATGTATGAGATGTTCATGCTATTGTAATAGGAATCACGACTTGCATGTCGATGAGTATGACAACCGCAGGAGCCATAGGAGTTGTCTTTATTTTTGTATGACCTGCGTGTCATTGAGAATCGCCATGTAAATTACTTTACTTTATTGCTAAACACGTTAGCCATAGTAGTAGAAGTAATAGTTGGCGAGCAACTTCATGGAGACACGATGATGAAGATCATGATGATGAGGATCATGGTGTCAAGCCGGTGACAATATGATCATGGAGCCCCAAGATGGAGATCAAAGGAGCTATGTGATATTGGCCATATCATGTCACGTTTATTATTTGATTGCATGTGATGTTTATCATGTTTTGCATCTTGTTTACTTAGAACGACGGTAGTAAATAAGATGATCCCTCATAATAATTTCAAGAAAGTGTTCACCCTAACGTGCACCGTTGCTAAGGTTCGTCGTTCAAGCACCACGTGATGATCGGGTGTGATAGGTCCTTACGTTCGCATACAACGGGTGTAAGACAGATTTACACACGCAAAACACTTAGGTTGACTTGACGAGCCTAGCATGTACAGACATGGCCTCGGAACACAGAAGACCGAAAGGTCGAGCATGAATCGTATAGAAGATACGATCAACATGAAGATGTTCACCGATGTTGACTAGTCCGTCTCACGTGATGATCGGACACGGCCTAGCTGACTCGGATCATGTAATACTTAGATGACTAGTAGAGGATGTCTATCTAAGTGGGAGTTCATTAAATTTGATTAAATGAACTTTATTATCATGAACTTAGTCTAAATATTTACAATGTGTCTTGTAGATCAAATGGCCAACGTAGTCCTCAACTTCAACGCGTTCCTAGAGAAAACCAAGCTGAAAGACGATGGTAGCAACTATACGGACTGGGTCCGAACCGAGATTATCCTCATAGCTGCCAAGAAAGATTATGTCCTAAGAGCACCGCTGGGTGACGCACCTATTCTCCCTGCAGAACAAGACGTTATGAACGCTTGGCGTCACGCTGCGATGATTACTCCCTCGTTCGGCGGCATGCTTTACAGCTTAGAGCCGGGACTCCAAAAGCGTTTTGAGAGACATGGAGCATATGAGATGTTCAAGAGCTGAAAATGGTTTTCCAAGCTCATGCCCGGTCGAGAGATATGAAGTCTCCGACAAATTCTTTAGCTGTAAGATGGAGGAAAATGGCTCACGGTGAGCACATACTCAAAATGTCAGGTTGCACAACCGCTTGACTCAACTGGAAGTTAATCTCCGGATGAAGCGGTCATTGACAGAATCCTCCGATCGCTTCCACCTAGCTACAAGAGCTTTGTGATGAACTACAATATGCGGGGATGGTAAAGACCATTCACGAGGTATATGCTATGCTGAAATCGGCAGAGGTAGAAATCAAGAAAGAACATCAAGTGTTGATGGTGAATAAAACCACTAAGTTCAAGAAGGGTAAGGGTAAAAAGAACTTCAAGAAGGACGGCAAGGAAGTTGCCGCGCCCGGTAAGCAAGTTGCCGGGAAGAAGCCAAAGAATGGACCCAAGCCCGAAACTGAGTGCTTTTATTGCAAGGGAAGTGGTCACTGGAAGCGGAACTGCCCCAAATACTTAGCGGACAAGAAGGCCGGCAAAACCAAAGGTATATGTGATATACATGTAATTGATGTGTACCTTACCAGTACTCGTAGTAGCTCTTGGGTATTTGATACTGGTGCAGTTGCTCATATTTGTAACTCAAAGCAGGAGCTGCGGAATAAGCGGAGACTGGCGAGGGACGAGGTGACGATGCGCGTCGGGAATGGTTCCAAGGTCGATGTGATCGCCGTCGGCACGCTGCCTCTACATTTACCTACGGGATTAGTTTTAAACCTCAATAATTGTTATTTAGTGCCAAGTTTGAGCATGAACATTGTATCTGGATCTCGCTTAATTCGAGATGGCTACTCATTTAAATCCGAGAATAATGGTTGTTCTATTTATATGAGAGATATGTTTTATGGTCATGCTCCGATGGTTAATGGTTTATTCTTAATGAATCTAAATGCGTGATGATACACATATTCATAGTGTGAATACCAAAAGAGTTAGAGTTGATAACAATAGTCTCACATATTTGTGGCACTGCCGCCTTGGTCACATAGGTGTCAAACGCATGAAGAAGCTCCATGCAGATGGACTTTTAGAGTCTCTTGATTATGAATCATTTGACACGTGCGAACCATGCCTCATGGGTAAAATGACCAAGACTCCGTTCTCAGGAACAATGGAGCGAGCAACCAACTTATTGGAAATCATACATACCGATGTGTGCGGTCCAATGAGTGTTGAGGCTCGCGGAGGCTATCGTTATGTTCTCACCCTCACTGATGACTTGAGTAGATATGGGTATATCTACTTAATGAAACACAAGTCTGAGACCTTTGAAAGGTTCAAAGAATTTCAGAGTGAGGTTGAAAATCAACGTGATAGAAAGATCAAGTTTCTACGATCAGATCGTGGAGGAGAATACTTGAGTCACGAATTTGGCACACACTTAAGAAAATGTGGAATAGTTTCACAACTCACGCCGCCTGGAACACCTCAGCGTAATGGTGTGTCCGAACGTCGTAATCGCACTCTATTAGATATGGTGCGATCTATGATGTCTCTTACCGATTTACCGCTATCTTTTTGGGGCTATGCTTTAGAGACTGCCGCATTCACTTTAAATAGGGCTCCGTCGAAACCGTTGAGACGACACCGTATGA
Source organism: Aegilops longissima (assembly GCA_021605205.1). NCBI lineage: Eukaryota > Viridiplantae > Streptophyta > Magnoliopsida > Poales > Poaceae > Aegilops > Aegilops longissima. The sequence goes on from CM038679.1 coordinate 697,470,305, forward strand.
ATTATGGTTTGGGAAGAAACCTAAGCTGTCGTTTCTAAAAGTTTGGGGATGCGATGCTTATGTGAAGAAACTTCAACCTGAAAAGCTCGAACCCAAGTCGGAAAATGCGTCTTCATAGGATACCCTAAAGAAACTGTTGGGTATACCTTCTACCTCGATCCGAAGGCAAGATCTTTGTTGCCAAGAATGGATCCTTTCTAGAGAAAGAGTTTCTCTCGAAAGAAGTAAGTGGGAGGAAAGTAGAACTTGATGAAGTGTTACCTCTTGAACCGGAAAATGGCGAAACTCAAGAAAACGTTTCTGAGGTGCCTGCACCGACTAGAGAGGAAATTAATGATGATGATCAAGATGCTTCTGATCAAGCTCCTACTGAAATTCGAAGGTCAACAAGGACACGTTCCGCACCAGAGTGGTACGGCAACCCTGTCTTGGAAATCATGTTGTTAGACAACGGTGAACCTTGAACTATGAGGAAGCAATGGCGGCCCGGATTCGACAAATGGCTGGAAGCCATGAAACCGAGATAGGATCCATGTATGAAAACGAAGTATGGACTTTGGTGACTTGCCCGTTGAACGGCGAGCCATAGAAAATAAATGGATCTTTAAGAAGAAGATGACGCGGATGGTAATGTGACCATCTATAAAGCTCGGCTTGTCGCTAAGGGTTATCGACAAGTTCAAGGGGTTGACTACGATGAGACTTTCTCACCGTAGCGAAGCTAAAGTCCGTCGAGAATCATGTTAGCAATTGCCGCATACTATGATTATGAGATATGGCAAATGGACGTCAAAACGGCATTCCTTAATGGTTTCCTTAAGGAAGAATTGTATATGATGCAGCCGAAGGTTTTGTCGATCCTAAGAATGTGACAAGGTGTGCAAGCTCCAACGCCGATTTATGGGCTGGTGCAAGCATCTCGAGTTGGAACATTCGCTTTGATGAGATGATCAAAGCGTTTAGTTTACTACAGACTTATGGAGAAGCCTGTGTTTACAAGAAAGTGAGTGGGAGCTCAGTAGCATTTCTCATATTATATGTAGACGACATACTTTTGATGGGAAATGATATAGAACTCTTGGACAGCATCAAGGCCTACTTGAATAAGAGTTTTTCAATGAAGGACCTTGGAGAAGCTGCTTATATATTAGGCATCAAGATCTATAGAGATAGATCGAGGCGCCTCATAGGTCTTTCACAAAGCACATACCTTGATAAGATATTGAAGAAGTTCAATATGGATCAATCTAAGAAGGGTTCTTACCTGTATTACAAGGTGTGAAATTGAGCTCAGCTCAATGTCCCACCACGCAGAAGATATAGAAGAGATGAGTGTCATCCCTATGCCTCAGCCATAGGTTCTATTATGTATGCCATGCTGTGTACCAGACCTGATGTAAACCTTGCCGTAAGTTTGGTAGGAAGGTACCAAAGTAATCCCGCAAGGAACACCGGACAGCGGTCAAGAATATCCTGAAGTACCGAAAAGGACTAAGGAAATGTTTTCGTTTATGGAGGTGACGAAGAGCTCGTCGTAAAGGTTACGTCGACGCTTAGCTTCGACACAGATCTGGATGACTCTAAGTCACAAACCGGATACGTGTATATTTTGAATGGTGGGGCGATAAGCTGGTGCGATTGCAAGCAAAGCGTCGTGGCGGGATCTACATGTGAAGCGGAGTACATGGCAGCCTCGGAGGCAGCACATGAAGCAATTTGGGTGAAGGAGTTCATCACCGACCTCGAGTCATACCCAATGCGTCGGGGCCAATCAAGCTCTTCTGTGACAACACCGGAGCTATTGCACTTGCAAAGGAGCCCAGGTTTCACAAGAAGACTAGGCACATCAAGCGCCGCTTCAACTCCATTCGTGAAAATGTTCAAGATGGAGACATAGAAATTTGTAAAGTGCACACGGATCTGAATGTCGCAGATCCGCTGACTAAACCTCTCCCTAAGGCAAAACATGATCAGCACCGTAACTCTATGGGTGTTCGATTCATCACAATGTAACTAGATTATTGACTCTAGTGCAAGTGGGAGACTGTTGGAAATATGCCCTAGAGGCAATAATAAAAGCATTATTATTATATTTCCTTATTCATGATAATTGTCTTTATTCGTGCTATAATTGTGTTAACCGGAAATCGTAATACATGTGTGAATAACAGACAACAACATGTCCCTAGTGAGCCTCTAGTTGACTAGCTCGTTGATCGACAGATAGTCATGGTTTCGACTATGGACATTGGATGTCATCGATAACGGGATCACATCATTAGGAGAATGATGTGATGGACAAGACCCAATCCTAAAACATAGCATAAGATCGCATAGTTCGTTTGCTAGAGTTTTCCAATGTCAAGTATCCTTTCCTTAGACCATGAGATCGTGTAACTCCCGGATACCGTAGGAGTGCTTTGGGTGTGCCAAACGTCACAACGTAACTGGGTGACTATAAAGGTATGCTACGGTATCTCCGAAAGTGTCATTGGGTTGACATGGATCGAGACTGGGATTTGTCACTCCGCTTGACGGAGAGGTATCACCGGGCCCTCTCGGTAATGCATCATCACAATGAGCTCAATGTGATCAAAGTGTTTGATCACGGGATCATGCATTACGGTACGAGAAAAGTGACTTGCCGGTAACGAGATTGAACGAGGTATTGGTATACCGACGATCGAATCTCGGGCAAGTAAAATACCGATTGACAAAGGGAATCGTATCACGGGATTAATTGAATCCTTGATATCGTGGTTCATCCGATGAGATCATCGTGGAGCATGTGGGAGCCAACATGGGTATCCAGATCCGCTGTTGGTTATTGCCCGAGAGCCGTCTCGGTCATGTCTGCATGTCTCCCGAACCCGTAGGGTCTACACACTTAAGGTTCGGTAACGCTAGGGTTATAGGAATATGTATGTGCAGTAACCCGAATGTTGTTCGGAGTCCCGGATGAGATCCTGGACGTCACGAGGAGTTCCGGAATGGTCCGGAGGTAAAGAATTATATATAGGAAGTGCTGTTTCGGCCATCGGGACAAGTTTCGGTGATATCGGTATTGTACCGGGACCACCGGAGGGGTCCTGGGTCCACCAAGTGGGGCCACCAGCCCTGTGGGGCCACATGGGCCCTAGGTGGTGCGCCTAGGCCCACATGGGCCAAGGGAACCATCCCCAAGGGCCCATGCGCCTAGGATGGAAAAAGGGAGAGTCCATGAGGGGGAAGGCACCTCCGAGGTGCCTTGGGGAGGGTGGACACCTCCCCCCTCTTGGCCGCACCCCTCCCTTGGAGGAGGGGGCAAGGCTGCGCCCTCCCCCCCTCCTTGGCACCTATATAAAGGGGGAGGGGAAGGGGGCAGCAGCACCTTTGCCCTGGACGCCTCCCTCTCCCTCTCCAACACATCCTCCTCCTCCGTAGTGCACGGCGAAGCCCTGCCGGAATACTGCAAGTTCCACCATCACCACGCCGTCGTGCTGCTGCTGGAGCCATCTTCCTCAACCTCTCCTTCACCTTGCTGGATCAAGAAGAAGGAGACGTTACGCTGACCGTACGTGTGTTGAACGCGGAGGTGCCGTCCGTTCGGCACTAGATCATCGGTGAATTGGATCGCGGCAAGTACGACTACCTCATCCACGTTCACTCCGACGCTTCCGTTGCGATCTACAAAGTGGTATGTAGATGCTATCCAATCTGAATACTCGTTGCTAGATGAACTCATAGATGGATCTTGGTGAAACCGTAGGAAAAATTTTAATTTTCTGCAACGTTCCCCAACACCACTTTCGGTGCGGAGGGAGCCGACCACGCCGGAGGTGGTGCGTCGCCGTGTCAGGGAGGAGGATGAGCACGTCCGCCGCTACATGGCTACTATGGACGTCAGGTTCTCCAATAGCTGGCAGGGTCTTTGGGGAGATGACCGGAGCTATGATCATGTGATGGTTCCTTCTCTTTGGGTGTCCACCGCCCGTGCCTCAGGAACCGCGAGTGGCCTAGATTATTCTGTAGTATTCGATCTTTATTAGCTAGCTAGCTAGTAATGCATTCGATATATAATATTCAAGACGATGTATTCGAGATTATATATTATTCGAGACGATGCATATTATGTACTATGATTCAGGATTTCCTCTTATTGATTGCATGCATGCATATTGTAATTTGAATACTAAATTGTTTATATTTCTTCTGGATTCGTTAAATAAAAGCTATGGCGGACAATATCGGCAGAGAGGGAGAAGAGGCCATGTTCGATATCATACGCTCCCCTCGCGCGCCAGATAATCGAAATGAAGAAGATGACGGCTCCCAATATCTGAACAATACCGGGGAGGGTGATGATATGATATTCGATCGCGACGACCGAATTGATGAAGTCATGGATTACTATGCCGAAGAAATTAATGATCATGATGGCGATGAAATTAATGATTATGATGGCGACGAAATTAATGATTATGATGGCGAAGAAAATGTTGATCTTGATAAAACAGAGACCGGCGAGGTATATTTATATAAGCCGGCATCTGGTGATCATCACATGTTTTAAATGATTTGAAGATATATTAACAAATCGATCTTTGTTTGTTTCAACCCTTCGGATCGAGCAAATCTTCTACAGGTAGAGTGCGAGGCAAGGGAAAAAAGTTGAAGCAGGGCGTAAAGTACAACATCGATGCCATCAAAACTACTGACGAACCAATAGCGCCTAAGAACATTGCGAACGAGTTCGTTCGTCAGTGCGGAGCTCTTGTGAAGGACAAACTCCCGATCTCCCTTCAAGAATGGAAAAAAGCCATCAAAGCCCCGTCCAGATCTTACTTTTGTCGATGACAGAGCAAAAAAAGCGCTTTGGGAAGAACTCGTGGAACATTTCACCCTACCAGATCATTTCACAGCTACAGATGTGGAGAAAGTCAAGGACGCTGCTCTTAGGAAGATGGCAATTGCATTCAACAACCACAAGAAAACTGTATGGAAGGACAGCGTCAAAGCAGGAAAGAAGACTCCAGAATTCAAGGGAACACTGAAGAACCAAAGAGAACACTGGGACGATTTCGTGAAATTCAAGGAATCAGGATTATCTAAGGAACGGTCCAGAAAAAACAAGGCCAATGCCGCCAAAAAGGAGCAATTCCATAGGCTGGGGCCAGGTGGCTACGCGGTGGCAATGCCTAAGTGGGATAAGTCTGAACAAGAGATGCTGGCTGCACAGGTCATTCCAGTTACATTGAGCTGGCCCTGCAGGTGCAGAAGTTGGTTCGATGCGCACGGGGGGGTGTTGGACCCGAAGACAGGCTTAGTTTCGAAGAAGGCATGTCTTAAAGGAGCCGATGAAAAGTTAGTTCAAGTAATAGAAGAAGCTCGAAAGGGGGTGTTCACGCCCAACAGAGAGAACGACGAGCTTACGCGCGCCCTGGGAAATCCTGAACACCCGGGAAGAACACGGGGCAAGGGCGTTGTTCCATGGTATGAGGGCTTTTCTGAGTGGAACGCCGACTACAGAAGCCGTGCGAGAAGGAAGATGGAGGAGGAGAAGAAGAAGAAGCTGGAGGACGAGCAGAGGAAGCAGGAAGCAGAACGACTTCAAGGCCTAGAATCAGCGCACGTGGACTTGGCACTCAAATTGCAGAGGCAGCAGGAGCAGATCGACTCGCTTAGCCAGGAAAGGGGGTCTCAGCAGCGGCTGCAGCTAGCGCATGATCCACAATTGGATAGCACCATCCCATCCACGCCAAGAAGCAGCGTGGGTTCCGCCCCGGGCGACGCACTGCTGGATAGATACCATGTGGATGACATCATGGAGAACACTAACTGTGAGCTACACTTCAAAATAAAGAACATATCCGTGAAGGCGGCGGACGCCGTTGCTTATACAAATCCCCCCGGAGCAACCTACCATTGCAGAACGATTCCAGCCGGCTATGCTCGTGTCATGGTTGATGAGGTGATGGACCATTATTCGGGGCTACAACTTGACATTCCTGGAGGTGACGAGGAGCACACACCAGGAGAGGCCATACATCATATCATCCTATGGAGAAAGGATTGCATCATCTTTCGAAGGCCACCGACACCGCGTTAGCTAGAGCTCAAAATTCTAGGAGGTGACGAGGAGCAGATGACTCACGCTCCTCCAACGCGTGAGGCCACTCCTCCTGCTTCAACTCAGCCAACGTGTGAGGCCACTCCTCCTGCTTCAACTCAGCCAATGCGTGAGGCCACTCCTCCTCCTCCAAGTCCACCAACGCGTGCCACTCCTCCTCCAAGTCCGACCCCGCGTCAGCCGTCTCCGCTGCCTCAGCAATCGCGAAAGAGAGCCGCCGCAGCTATGGTGCGTAGTGCTACAAGTCGAGGTAGCACAGGAGGTACAGGCGGAGGCAAGCGATTTCAATATGGTCCAAAAAGCCTCGCGCCTCTTTCGCAGAGGCCTTACGACATGACCAAGGAGCAAAATGAATCCATAGTGAAGGCCCAAGTGGAGGCCCATTTCGCACCAAAACCGGCACCGCCGCCAAGAAAGAAAGTGCCCGAGGAGAAAATTGACCACTTCATTCGTATGGCGCGACCACCAGCTCCCAAGCCTGTTGACTCAGACTATGAGCGCCAAATTAGGAAGGCACGTCGAGCACGACAACAGGGGTCGAGCTCGAGCTCGACCTCGAGCCAAGCAGCTGGCCAAAAATGCGGGAAAACCGTTCCCCAGCTAGGAGAACAGGCGGTGCAATTGATCCCCCCGCTTGTTGTACCAACACATGAGAGTACCGGCACCGGTCAGCTGGTAATAACCGAAGAGCATAGACGGAACGCTGAAATGCTCGGTATCACTGTTGGACAACTCCTCAAGATTAAGCCCATGCCTAAGCTTAAAGAGGAGGAGATAAAATGGAAATATGCCCGCGGCCAACCTTTGGTAAGGCCTAAGGAGGTCAAGAACCTCCCAACGAGAATGTATCAATTGCATGATTGGTACATAAAAATTACCAAGAGTAGCAATCGAGAGGGCCTCATGGTGAAAGTCAAGGAAGAGTATTACTTCCATAAGCTAGCTCTGTCTATTGAGTATTCAGAACTATTTCAGTTATTCCATCAGGATGCACTCGACAAATCCATCATCAGTTTGTATTGTCTGTAAGTGATTTCTTTCTGTAATTGAAGTCTCAAGCTAGATGTAGTGCTCATTGATCGATCATTACCTGTAATTATCCTCACTATATTCTTTTCTGTGGTATTGGGTTCATTGACCCAAATACCATTAATGGAGAAACATGGACATATCCATGGTATGAAACAGAGGTAGAGAAAAACATGCTAGAGTTCTTGAAGCGCCTCAATACCAATGAACATATACTAATTCCTTACAACTACACGTGAGTCACACTGTCTTGTACTACAAATTCTGGTTTTACTTACTAGCTAGCTAGATGTTAATAATTAAGTGTATAGGGTTTAGGGTAGTTGATGAGTGTTACGCACATGCCCGCTTAATTAAGACATACAAACGTGTGTGCATACAGTTACCATTGGATCTTGTTAATCATTAAAGTTGACGAAGGAAGAGTTGAAGTACTAGACTCACTACGTAAAGAGAAGAGAGAGTACACACCCGTGAAGGGGATAGTCGATAGGTAATTTCAATCATTATTAAGTATATGTCGGCCTATTTAGTTTGTCATTTCCTGATATCAACTATTTAATAACTCATTTATTCATTTTCTTTGCCGGCGGGCAGGGCTTGGGCAAAGCTCAGGAATTCGAAAGAGGTTCTGGGCGAATGGAGAGAAAGGCTGCATTAGTTTCGACCCAAGGTATAATTAATTAAGAAGTACTATCTAGCTACCTACCATGCATCTCTTTAATTCTATTTTCAATACCATTAATTATCATGCTTGATTAATTATTATCTGATTAAATTCTATTCTCGTAAAGGCCCTGAAGCAGGCGCATGGGAGAGATCATTGTGCATACTGCGTTTTCGAGAACATTCGCATGATGACGTCCGAAAGGACCAAACCTGAAAGACAACTATGGGTACGCGCGTTTGACAGAACACTATTCATAATTTTTACGTCATTACCGATATCTAGTCACATAACTAATACACATGCATATTGATCTCCTTCTTAACAGTTTGAATCGGTGCGGGAGACGCTACTACCAGTGGAGCGCATACGAGCACTTCAAGAGGAAATAGCAGGATTTTTGATCGACGATGTCATAGATCCCAAAGGGGAATTCTACTACCCGCTACCGCCCCAATGAACTACTCCCAATTGTCATCGTGCTCCGAAGGCACCAAGGAAAATGCCACTGGCTCTAAAGGCTACATGTAGGAAAAATTGTGTGTGTGTGTCTATGTGTGTGTGTGTGTGTGTGTGTGTGTGTGTGTGTGTGTGTGTGTGTGTGTGTGTGTGTGTGTGTGAATTAATGGTGCGGTTGTGAGACACTCGATGAAGAATTCTACGAAAAATTCTATTTATATATATGCATAACGTGTACAATATGTAGTATCGTAAAATACCAGCAAACGAAAAAGAATTAGATGGAAAACACAAAATTAAATAAAAAATAAATAATAAAACCAAAACCCCCCAAACTTTTTAGTACCGGTTGGTAACACCAACCGGTACTAAAGCTCTCCCCACACCCGGCCTTGGCTCGTGCCACGTGGTGGCCCTTTAGCTGCGGTTCGAGCCGAACCGGTACTAAAGGGGGGGGGGACCTTTAGTCCCCACCCTTTAGTGCCGGTTACAGAACCGGCACTAAATCCCCTTACGAACCGGGGCTATAGCCCGGTTCTGCACTAGTGTTGGTACTTTGCTAGAGGCATTCATTTGTAGTCATTAATTTTTATTTTGAGTTGTAAGTAAATAAAAGTGTGATTCCCATTAGAGTGTGCCTCTACCTGTTAGGAATTAAGAAAAGAGGCCAAAACAGGCCAAAAGGAGCCCACCGAGAAATGAGAGAGAAAAGAGAGAGGAGGCACACTACTATCCTTTATACACACTTGTGCTTCAGAGTAGCACCTTGTACATCATGTAGAGAGTTTTCATATTCCTCATTTCTTATGCTAGTCAGATTTTTACATTATAAGAACTTGAGTTGTGTATTTCAATGATGAGCTTCCTCAAATGCTCGAGGATGTGAGCAAGCAAGTTCGATGCACACCTACTTAGTTACATTAGGAGAGCTTCTATTCACTTATAGCTCTAGTGCATCCGTTGCATGGCAATCCCTACTCCTTGCATCAATCGATTGTAAGGCCTCTCTGTTGCCTAACGATTAGCTGCATCAGTCTAAGACTTTCTCAATTTTCGTCTTCTTATAAAGACACCATCATTACTCTATTTTTCATCCAAAGTGTGAAGACTAATGCTTGTGACTTGAGCATTGTGTGAAGTGCTGAGTAGTTGAAAAGGACTCGTCATGGATTCAGTTACTTGACTGAAGCTCTAAGTTGCGTTATGATCAGATCTTTGAGTCTGATCTTTGAGTGTGATAAATCCTTGAGCGACTGGGGAAATGAATATGATACATACGAGTATTGATTGGTATCACATGAAAACATTCATCCATGAAAAGCAATAGTATTTTTGTTTACACATTTTGATGTTACTTGCTTGTTATCAATTATAGATTATTTATTTGAATCACATTTCTCTTGAGTTCACACCACATTACATCATTTGATCAAGATTATGCTAGTAGCATTGCACATCAAAAATTATTTTTGTTTGTCATTTACCTACTCGGTGAGGAGCAAAAATTAAGCGTGGGGACGTTGATACATCTCAAACTTGCCTATAATTTTTCATTGTTCCATGTTATTATATTATCACTTTTATATACTTTTTATACCAATTTATACTATTTTTCTGGACTGACCTATTAATTTAGTGGACAATGCCAGTACATGTTTTCTGCATGTTTTTTGTTTTGCCTACACACTCAATTATCCAGCACTGCCATGGTATCCATCTATTCACACTCCTAATTGTGCCTACTCAGTCAAACTAATTTTTCCTACTCACTTCACTGCCAAACCAAAACCCTAGCCATGCAAATCAAATCGGGAGGGAATGAACTCACCGATGAATTTGTAGAGAGGAGAAAGAAGCGGGAGGGGATGAACTCACTAATGTCGTCCACAACCGATGCAGCCCGCCGTCTCCGTCGCCGACGCCAAAATCGTAGCGGTGCAAATCAACTCGGAATGACCCTACCGATGCAAATAAAAGGAAATGTAATGGTGTAGAGATAGGGCAGTGAGAGGGGGAGTTTTAGATGTTTACCTCAGCCTTGGAGCCCGCCGGAATCGGCCGACGACGAGCATCGGCAAAGGGAATCGAGCGTCAGCGCGCGGAGAGAGAGAGAGAGAGAGAGAGAGAGAGAGAGAGAGAGAGAGAGAGAGAGAGAGAGAGAGAGAGAGCGAGCTATTGTTTTAGCAAATAGAGATAAAACTGTTGCAAGTGGGTCGTTGCCCCTCCGTTTGACCCGGTGCTGCCCACGCACTCTTGGGCTAGGCCCAATAGGCCAGGGCTGTTGCCCTTGATTTTACTTTATAAAAATGTCACAAAACTTATTATATAAATAAGTACAATTTTATAATATAACTATAATTTTATAAAAATATCTGCAACATTATAAAAAGTAAAACAATATTATTACTTTAAAAACTTACGTAAAAATGTAATCATTTCCAATTACAATATTCTTCTTTTACAAAAATTAACTACAATTTTTTTACTAATATAATATAAAAATGTTTACCATCTAAAAATAAAAAGGTTAAACAATTGACAGATTCAAAATATATTATCAAAAATTACCCTTTCCAATTACAATATTCTTACTTTAAAATAAATTAACTAATTTTTTTGACTAATATAGTATATTTTATTCACCATTTAAAAAGTAAAAAGGTGAAACAGTTGAAAGACTAAAATATATTATAAAATGTCACTATTTCCAATTATAATATTTTTACTTTAATAATATTAACTAGAATATTTTACTAATATAATATAAAAATGTTCACCATTTAAAAAATAAAAAGTAAAAGAATTAATAATAAATAAGTGCAAATAAAACTAAATCCAAAAACAATAGTGGTGATGTGGCAATACGTATCTCGCCACAGGATAACATAATAGTGGTGGTGTTTGATGTTATGCCACGTCGCCACTAACTTACGCCTTGTCCCAACTGTGGTTCCCACGTACATGTGGCGTTCAAAAATGTGTCAATGCCACCACTATTATCTTAGTGATGTCGTACCAAATAGTGCAACACCACCCCTATTTGAAAAATATAGTGGTGTCGTTGATTAAAAATGAAACGCCACCAACTAAAGTTGTGGCTAGCTATTTCTCTACTAGTGCCTCCACGCCTCCACCGCCGCCCGAAGCAAGGCCAGCCCGCCACGCCTCCACCGCCACCCGAAGCAAGGTCAGCCGACCGCGCCTCCAAATTCCGAGGGGCCCCGCACCACCTCCACGTCGCGAGACGAAGACCACCGCCACCGCCATCGCCCGCGGCTTAGCCCGGCCACAACGGGGGGAGGAGAGGGATGGGTTGACAGCCCCGGTGGCGGCTAGGGCTGGGGAGCCTCCCGAGTCGCCCGAGCAGGGGCGACACCGGGGTTTAGGGGTCCAAAACTTGATATGACTGATGCACGTGTGTATGTACAAATGCTTTCACAAGAAAATATGTATGTACATATACAGTAAGGAATTTTCTTTTCTTTATATTGTATTAGTCCTATTGCCCTTCACGATGTTAAGGCTCTTGATTGTGTTCAAATTAAAGTACGTAGCTGCTATGTTCCTCATCTTGTCTTGGTATGTGCATGTTACTCATAGCACCAGTAATTAGCTATGTTACCACACGCACCTCTCTTTCCTCATTAACTAGATCGGGATCGCGCCATGGCGCGAGGGTGCCGGTCCCAATGTTTTGGTTAAGCATGTCGTGCTAAGTTAGTAGGAAACACACCTCTCTTTCCTCATGAACTAGATCGGGATCGCGCCATGGTGCGAGGATGCCGGTCCCGACGTTTTGGTTAAGCATGTCGTGCTAAGTTAGTAAGAACGTACATTTAGCGTATGAATTCAAACATGATAAAAAATAAAATAAAGAAGAAATATTCATTTGTGATAGAAGGCATGAGATTATAAGGCAACATAAAGTTCAGCATGTTTGTAAGACCACAAAAGACGCGCATCAAGCACAGCATAAAAGAATAGACCAAAAGCAACATTTAATAGATCAGGATTACAACAAGTCATTTACATAGAAAGTTATGCATTCCGCAGATCAAAAGCCGTTAATAACAATTAAAGCTTGTCATTTATATCGAAAGAGACCAGCAGCGCATAGCGCAGCGAGATAATACAAAATACTGAAAGTGAAGTATTTATACAGAAGGCTAGTGACACTTAGATAGCAGTCCACACAAGTTTTAAGGATTATAAAAGTCCACGCTAACTAATACATCTGCCAGAGTCTTCGATTTTCCTTCGCCAAGAATGGTTGAAGTTCCTCATTGCTCCGAGAGAAGTTGTGTAACGCTAGCCCAGGAAGAGAAGAAAAAAAATGATATTCTTCGAGAAGATATCTCAACTCATTAAAGATTCATTAAATGATTCATATGACATCTAAATCTAACATGCATTTTTACAACAATAGATATTTGCAATGACCAAAAAAGGAACTATCAGGAAGGTGAGTTTAGTGAACTGACATCAAGAAATTCATGCATATTTCCATCAAACAAGTTTGGGGAGTGTGTATACAATAGCACTACACAACTATGAATTATAAAAAAGAAAGATGACCACCATCATGAGCAATTCTTGGCAAAGGGAAGACCCGTGTCTCAGGACTCAGTGAAATATAATTCATTTTTCAGCCTAAAGATATACACATAAAAAAAAATATTGGATCATTCTATCAAAGGTCACAAAAAATAGCAATTGAGCTCATTATGTTATTTAGAAAACATGAAATGCAGGCAACATCTACTTACAGTATTAAACAAAAGGCATTATGAGTTGAAATACAAATGATATGGAAAATAATTATTGATTGTATGTCGTTGTGAGATCAGCGCGTTACCTCATGTAAATGTTCTGTCACACATACATGGCTTTCTTCATACAATTGAAACTCCTGTTTTTCAGTGTGGTGGCAATTCTCTGAAAAGATCCATTATACTAAAAATTAGATATTTCAATGTGTGCAAATTCTAATCAACATGCTAGCGACCAAATCAATATTTACATGCAAAGGCCAATCAAAACATTAAACATCACATCACCATTACACAATGTGTATGCAAAGGCTAATCAAATTATGAGGTCACAGAAATGATAACACGATTTACCAAAATGAAGCCCTAATGCTTGTGAAGAGAAACGATATATATTTTTGGTCTATGACATATGTTGATAGTAGTGTATCATATAACTTTGTCTGAACATCTGGTCGCTCGGGTGTTGTGCCGAATGACCTGCTGATGGCGATCACGTGCTCGCCCCGTCTCGCCGATGCAGTAGGACATGGCGAGTGAGCCTTGCCAAACTCACTCAGATGTTGTGATGTGAGGACCTGCGGACAGATATATCATGTTAGAAAAAGAATTCAGTGTGTTTTATTTACAATGAGAATATAATTCATGCACCGACCTTCTAATGGCTTATTAATACAGCTCCACATGCCATGCTAACAATCATCCTCGCCATCATAAATAAGTGGATCTCTCCAGTAAAAATGTGTCTACCATGTTATAGACAAAAGCAATCACCAGAACATCTTAAATCAACTTGTGGACTTTCTACTTTCTGCCATATGTCCCTACAAAATAACTTGTGTGTTTGAGCAGTCATACAAATAAGAATTTGTTCAAACTTGCGAGTTGCCAATAATCACAAAGATCTAAAACAATATCTAAATAATATAAGATATTGCAAACAGTTCGGTTACATAAGATATCCTTATCAGAACATCAACCACAGCCAGGGGCGGACGCACGTTAGGCTGCCCGGTGTCACAGGACACCGGTTGAAATTTGTGCGTACGTATATATAGGTAAGATATATTGGGCTTGGACACCGGTAGAATCTTGAGCTGGACACCGGGCGTCAAGCACGGCCCATCTAGCAATAGCAGCCCATCCTGCTGCTTTGGACTGATTGTATCATTGGGAATTTGGAACGGGCACTCAGCCTGCTTAGCTATCGATCGATTGGATCGATCTCTGTCGTACATGCGTCTGTTCGGCTGTTCTTTCCCCGACAGCGATACGGTGTAAGCGCGTTCGCCGTTGCCTGCTCAAGGGCTCCGGAAGTCAGAGCCTGCCGCCAGTGGCCCTGATCCATTGCATATAGGTACGACCGTCAATCTCATTCTAAACGCGTACTCCCTCCATCCCAAAATTCTTGTCGTGACTTAATACATTCAGATCTGAACAAATCCAAGATAAGAATTTTGGAACGGAGGGAGTACTTATCATAGTTTTGTCTAGTTTTTTCTAAATTGAATTTAATGGTTAGGGTTTTAAAATCAAGGTATTGCAAACTGGGAATTGGATTGCTTTGATTGGATTGCTTTGATTGGATAACTTTTCCTACTGGTTCACATCTCTTTGGATAATTTGTAGAATGGGCGACGACAATACAACACAATGTCAAGTATGCTTTTCTTTGCGGAGTTTAACTTTGTAGCCATACAGTTTGATCAATATGCTTTACTTATTATTTTTATTCCCGCTTCTTTAAACACAAATAATGTAACTCGTTGTGCACTTGTGATAACATAATTACCAGTGAATACCAGGGAAGTTTATTGAAAGGTTTGTTAGAAAGATGAAGACATCGGTAGAAGATGGTAATGCCACATGAACCAGATGATGCTCCATCTAAGAAACAAAATAATGCCTTGATACATGACCAAGATTTAGCAACCATTAATTACAGGGAGTTCATCTTAAAGTATGACACGGGGATATTTTTGTTCTGGGTCCGCCCCTGACCACAGCTAGGCTAGCTCCTCAAAGAACACAAGGTTGGTTTGCACTGTTATTTGCACATATTAAGATGGTTTGCACCCTAGTCTATCTACTGGCAACATAGCATCAGCTCTCATCCAACTAACAATAATGTCTTCAGTTAAAAAATTATGACAGGCTGGAAGTAAATGAGAGATGAAAGTCATCACAAATATGTTACTCTCCTGTTAGCAGAAAACATGCAACACATACCTATAGATTGCTCCAGTTGACAGATCCAAGAAAAGAAGATGAAACAGACAGAGCTAGATGGTGCAATCTCCCATGTTGCTGCTCCAATCTACTGAGCCGAATTGATTAAGGGCTCTTCAATCACCACCACCACCACCACGATAAGCATTCCCTTGCTTGTGACCCACAATCACTGTCGATCCGTCACTCAAGTATTAAAGCAGTAAGAACACACAGACTCACCCACATCTGTTTCTAGCAAACAGATGCGCTAGCTGCATGCAAACTGGGCTGAGTTGTTCTTTTAGTATACAAAATTATTTGCAACACAAAGAATCTCTGTTTATTACACTATTATCTCAGGCAAACATCGCTTGGCTTTGATAGTGACCATACCGAGATAACTGAAAATTAGCGACAGAAGTAAAGGATGCATGATCACACACACACACACACACACACACACACACACACACACACACACACACAAAGCTACTTCCATGAGGAACTTAGATGATTAATTAGGAGAAAAAAGTAAAGAACATCGAACATGTCAAAATTTGTACAGAGAGGAAAATGCAGAGAAGTTGTTACTAGCTTGATTAAGAACCTGAACAGTGCAATAGTGATCAACATGCAAAGAAAAAAATTCATGGGCCGCATCCAATATTGCATGAGTTTTCACAACATCAGAGCAGGATCGAGAAGATCCTGGCTGAGGCGGAATGAACCCAATGGCAGATGACGGATACTGAAAGTTTCCAAAACGATTGGCCATACAAAGGTGGCCACATTTATTCCTGCAAGTCCGCCTTGACCTGAACATCAGAAATCACCAAAATCAAATATCACAGGATACTGAATATCAACATCAAGACCACCACATCAGATACTCCTAAACTGAAAGCAAAGTAGTCTATCAGTCAATCTTATTATGTTCCCATTCCCTGTACTATGCTCAATATCACAGGTAAACATTTGAATGAAAAAAATGATCTGCAACAGGCAGCTTAATTATCATGGCACTGGCATATCGCAACACACATGATTTCAGTCGAGTGGCTTTCAGGCCACTTCCATTCGGCAAAATAAGAGAGAATTGAGCTTGAAATCTGAGAGAGGGGTAGAGATGGACCTGTAGGTAATCGGCAATCAGTACGACAACATCCTTGATGGCGCCCTCTGGCAGCTGGTGGTGGTTCAGTCTTGCGCTCTCTCGTACCTGGTGGTCATCCACCATAAATCCCTTTGGATGGTTCATCTTCGCTTCTTGCATGTTGCTGAACATGGATAGCCATGTCATCATCACCTTATGGAAAATGTAAATAGAAAATGTAGATCACAAAATAGGGTAGCTTTGTATAGGACAATCATCTTACAGAAACAAAGTCAGGCTTAATTTTGTAGTTGTAAATAGTACCAGGGCCTATTGCATTAACATAGGTTCATGCCTAATTAGGTTTAAGGAGGTACGTGCATTATCACCCTCCTACAGTATACAGTGGGCAAGCAGCCACTAAGCACTCAGACAACTAAAAATACAATAGATAATAGAAAACATGAATAGCTAATAATGCATAAATGGTTGTTTCATTATTGAAATATAGTTGTACGAATTTATTTTATTGTGTCCCAGTTAACACCGTCACAGTTAAAGAGTTCGACCTGTCAAGATCTTTCGGTTTTCTCAAACCCTCCTTTTCTCTGACAACATGTCCATTAGCCAACTGACTACAACATCACAATTAATCAACGGTCGTCAGATCATGGCATGCATACCTTATCAACCTTGATACGAGGCATGATATTCTGGTCCTTCAAGATGTCAACAAAGATCTTGCCATCTGTAGTGGACTGATAGAGAGTTTCATCAAAAAGAATAGCACCAGAGATATATTCACCAACACCAGCAGTGGTCAGCAAAAGCTACCTATAAGCCTGGCGGTTAACTTCCATGTTGTCCAAACCAATGCATGCCAATCTCTTTCCACATGTTGGCACTCGACTCATCGATCGCAAGGATCCCACGGCCAGGGGAAGCAACAACTTTCTACAATGGGGCAAACTATTAGATTTGCAGTCATGAAACACAACAGAATCAAGGAAGAAACACTGACGAAAAATAAACAGGAAATAGCTTAAGACCAGTTTGGCATACCAAACATCAAGTAATTAATACAATCATCAGTGATAGTTTTAGATTTGCAGTGGTTCAAAATCTAGAGGCACGGTTCATGACGGCATGCTTCACACTAGTTGACAAATCAACACTTTAACAGAATATTAAAGTTGAAACAAAATAAAACCTAATATCCACATGATGTAAAGGAGACAGCCTGAAAGCAGACTAATCCTTTTCATCCGAGCAGAAAAGCCAAGACTAATACTAACAAAACCAAAACTTAAGATACTGCTGGTAGGTTTGCCGCAGAGGATACCATCATAGTGCAACGATACGTCAGCAAAGTCCACCCATCAATCTACAGACCAAATATGAACATATGGGTGGCCAGTTGGCCACATGTCCTAGAAAAAATTCTATGATATTTGGATTTGAGAATTTACTCTCAAGAGCAATACCTAGCATCACATGACATCCTTCCGTATCTACCTGGGCTCGTTGCTCAACCTAAGTTTAAGAGTCAACCTAAAAAGACAGCCAGATTTACCATGGCCTGATCTGGGACGATGCAAGTAGCAAACAAAACAGAGTAATTGGGCCAATCTATTTATCACTGGTTTTCCCACATCACGCAATCTGCCATCTAAAATAACAGAGCCACCATCACCACAGATCGCCGCACGGGCGAGATCCTCCCGCGGGCCACCGGCTCCTAGACCTAGGCAGGGCTACGAGGATCAGAGTGGGAGGGCAGTCGCAGGGTTGGTGGGCAGCGTGGGGGTGCTCACCGCGGTGGAGACGAGCTCGTCGGCGTAGGAGCCGCCGAAGGCGTGGACGCGGACAAGCGAGGCGCTCCTGGTCGTCGGGCTGCACGACGGCCGCCGGACTACTAGGAAAAGGGCTATAGATAGGATTGATACTAATGGCGCACCAGGTAAGCAGTGCGCCACTACTATATACTAAAGGCGCACCGGTTGGAGGTGCGCCATTAGTAAGGAAGACACTAATGGCGCACCAGGCACACGGTGCGCCACTAGTATTGAATTTTTTTTTCATTTTTCCATACATTCTAATGGTGCATGACGCCAAAGTGCGCCATTACTAGTTCTAACAAGTAATGGCGCACCTTGTAAACAGTGCGCCATTAGTATATTTTTTTTTTACTTTTTTGCAAAACTGCTAATGGCGCACCGTGTATATTTTCATGGACACTTTTTGATCTCGATCTCGATCCCACCCGCACCCTCCCCGCTAGCTCCACCGCCGCCGACCCACCGCAACTCTTCCCGCTCCACCGCCGACGAGCACCGGGCCCCCGACACCTCCCCGCTCCACCGTCGCCAACGGGCACCCCCGCACCTCCCCGCTAGCTCCACCGCCGCCGACCCACCGCAACCCTCCCCCGATGCACTGCCGCCGACGAGCACCGGTCCCCGCACCTCCCCGCTCCGCCGCCAACGGCACCCCCGCACCTCCCGCTCCACCGCCGCCGCCGATGATATTTGTTGGGGAACGTAGTAATTTCAAAAAATTTCCTACGAACACGCAAGACCATGGTGATGGCATAGCAACGAGAGGGGAGAGTGTCCGTCCACGTACCCTCGTAGACCGAAAGCGGAAGCGTTATAACAACGCGGTATAGTCGTACGTCTTCACGATCCGACCGATCCAAGCACCGAACGTACGGCACCTCCGAGTTCTGCACACGTTCAGCTCGATGACGATCCCCGGACTCCGATCCAGCAAAGTGTCGGGGATGAGTTCCGTCAGCACGACGGCGTGGTGACGATGTTGATGCTCCACCGACGCAGGGCTTCGCCTAAGCTCCGCGACGATATGACTTCTCCGGCGCAGGCTTCGCCTAAGCTCTCTGACGATATGACCGAAGTGGAATATGGTGGAAGGGGCACCGCACACGGCTAAGGAACGATCCGTAGATCAACTTGTGTGTTATGGGGTGCCCCTGCCCCGTATATAAAGGAGCAAGGAGGAGGTGGCGGCCAAGGAGGAGGCGACAAGGGGAGTCCTACTCCCACCGGGAGTAGGACTCCTCCTTTCCTAGTAGGAGTAGGAGAGAAGGAAGGGAAGAGAAGAAGGGGTGCGCCCCTCCCTAGTCCAATTCGGACTAGGCCTTGGGGGGGCGCGCGGCCTGCCCTAGGCAGCCCCTCTCTCTTTCCCGCAGGGCCCAATAAGGCCCAATACTTCTCCCCGGCGAATTCCCGTAACTCTCCGATACTCCGAAAAATACCCGAATCATTCGGAACCTTTCCGAACTCCGAATATAGTCGTCCAATATATCGATCTTTACGTCTCGACCATTTCGAGACTCCTCGTCATGTCCCCGATCTCATCCGGGACTCCGAACTCCTTCGGTACATCAAAACTCATAAACTCATAATATAACTGTCATCGAAACCTTAAGCGTGCGGACCCTACGGGTTCGAGAACTATGTAGACATGACCTAGAACTATTCTTGGTCAATAACCAATAGCGGAACCTGGATGCCCATATTGGTTCCTACATATTCTCGAAGATCTTTATCGGTCAAACCGCATAACGACATCGTTGTTCCTTTTGTCATCGGTATGTTACTTACCCGAGATTCGATCGTCGGTATCCAATACCTATTTCAATCTCGTTACGGTAAGTCTCTTTACTCGTTCCGTAATACATCATCTCACAACTAACTCATTAGTTGTAATGCTTGCAAGGCTTAAGTGATGTGTATCACCGAGAAGGCCTAGAGATACCTCTCGACAATCGGAGTGACAAAACCTAATCTCAAATCGCCAACCCAACAAGTACCTTTGGAGACACCTGTAGTACTCCTTTATAATCACCCAGTTACGTTGTGACGTTTGGTAGTACCCAAAATGTTCCTCCGGTAAACGGGAGTTGCATAATCTCATAGTTACAGGAACATGTATGGGTCATGAAGAAAGCATAAGCAACATACTAAACGATCAAGTGCTAAGCTAACGAAATGGGTCATGTCAATCACATCATTCTCCTAATGATGTGAACCCATTAATCAAATGACAACACATGTCTATGGTTAGGAAACATAACCATCTTCGATTAATGAGCTAGTCTAGTAGAGGCATACTAGTGACTATCTGTTTGTCTATGTATTCACACATGTATTATGTTTCCGGTTAATACAATTCTAGCATGAATAATAAACATTTATCATGATATAAGGAAATAATTAATAACTTTATTATTGCCTCTAGGGCATATTTCCTTCAGTCTCCCACTTGCACTAGAGTCAATAATCTAGTTCACATCCCATGTGATTTAACATCAATAGTTCACATCTGTATGTGGTTAATACCCATAGTTCACATCGACATGTGACCAACACCCAAAGGGTTTACTAGAGTCAGTAATCTAGTTCACATCGCTGTGTGATTAACACCCAAAGAGTACTAAGGTGTGATCATGTTTTGCTTGTGAGATAATTTTAGTCAACGGGTCTGTCACATTCAGAGCCGTAAGTATTTTGCAAATTTCTATGTCTACAATGCTCTGCATGGAGCTACTCTAGCTAATTGCTCCCACTTTCAATATGTATCCAGATTGAGACTCGAGTCATCTAGATTAGTGTTAAAACTTGCATCGACGTAACCTTTACTTACGAACCTTTTTCACTTCCATAATCGAGAAACATATCCTTATTCTACTAAGGATAATTTTGACCGCTGTCCATTGATCTACTCTTAGATCTCTATTGCACTCCTTGCCAATCTTAGTGGTAGGGTATGCAATAGATCAGTACACAACATGACATACTTTATAGAACCTATGGCTGATGCATAGGGAATGACTTTCATTCTCTTTCTATCTTCTGCCGTGGTCGGGTTTTGAGTCTTACTCAATCTCACACTTTGTAACACAGGCAAGAACTCTTTCTTTGACTGTTCCATTTTGAACTACTTCAAAATATTGTCAAGGTATGTATTCATTGAAAAACTTATCAAGCGTCTTGATCTATCTCTATAGATCTTGATGCTCAATATGTAAGCAGCTTCACCGAGGTCCTTCTTTGAAAAACTCCTTTCAAATACTCCTTTATGCTTTGCAGAATAATTCTACATCATTTCGATCAACAATATGTCATTCACATATACTTATCGAAATGTTGTCGTCTCCACTCACTTTCTTGTAAATACAGGCTTCACCGCAAGTCTGTATAAAACTATACGCTTTGATCAACTTATCAAAGTGTGTATTCCAACTCGAGATGCTTGCACCAGTCCATAGATGGATCATTGGAGCTACACATTTTGTTAGCACCTTTAGGATTGACAAAACCTTCGGTTGCATCATATACAACTCTTCTTTAAGAAAACCATTAAGGAATGCAGTTTTGACATTCATTTGCAGATTTCATAAAATGTGGCAATTGCTAACATGATTCGGACAGACATAAGCATCGCTACAGTTGAGTAAATCTCATTGTAGTCAACACCTTGAACTTGTCGAAAACCTTTCTGCGACAAGTCGAGCTTTGTAGATAGTAATACTACTATCAGCATCTGTCTTCCTCTTGAAAATCCATTTATATAATATGGCTTGCCGATCATCGGGCAACTCCATCAAAGTCCACACTTTGTTCTCATATATGGATCCCATCTCAGATTTCATGGTCTCAAACCATTTCGCGGAATCTGGGCTCATCATCGCTTCCTCATAGTTCGTAGGTTCATCATGGTCTAGTAACATGACTTCTAGAATAAGATTACCGTACCACTCTGGTGCAGATCTTACTCTGGAAGACCTACGAGGTTTTAGTAGCAACTTGATCTGAAGTTTCATGATCATCATCATTAACTTCCTCACTAATTGGTGTAGGAATCACCGGAACTGATTTCTGTGATGAACTACTTTCCAATAAGGGAGAAGGTACAATTACCTTATCAAGTTTTACTTTCCTCCCACTCACTTTTTTCGAGAGAAACTTCTTCTCTAGAAAGGATCCATCTTAGCAACGAATAACTTGCCTTCGGATCTGTGATAGAAGGTGTACCCAATAGTTACCTTTGGGTATTATATGAAGACGCACTTCTCCGATTTGGGTTCGAGCTTATCAGTTGAAAACTTTTTCACATAAGCATCACAACTCCAAACTTTTAAGAAACGACAGCTTAGGTTTACTGTTAAACCATAGTTCATACGGTGTCGCCTCAACGGATTTAGATGTTGCCCTATTAAACGTGAATGCAGCTTGTCTCTAATGCATAACCCCAAAACGATAGTGGTAAACTGATAAGAGACATCATAGATCGCACCATATCCAATAAAGTGCGGTTACGACTTTCGGACACATCATTATGCTGAGGTGTTCCATATGGCGTGAGATGCGAAACTATTTCACATTGTTTCAAATGAAGACCAAACTCGTAACTCAAATATTTATCTCCACGATCAGATCGCGGAAACTTTATTTTCTTGTTACGATGATTTTCCACTTCACTCTGAAATTCTTTGAACTTTTCAATTATTTCAGACTTATGTTTCATCAAGTAGATATACTCATATCTGCTCAAATCATTTTGTGAAGGTCAGAAAATAACGATACTTGCCGTGAGCTTTAACACTCATCGGACCGCATACATCGGTATGTATTATTTCCAATAAGTCATTTGCTCGCTCCATTGTTCCGGAGAACGAGTCTTTAGTCATCTTGCCCATAAGGCATGGTTCATAAGCATCAAGTGATTCATAATCAAGTGATTCCAAAATCCCATCAGCATGGAGTTTCTTCATGCGCTTTACACCAATATGACCTAAGCGGCAGTGCCACAAATAAGTTGCACTATCATTATTAACTTTGCATCTTTTGGTTTCAATATTATGAATATGTGTATCACTATGATTGAGATCCAATGAACCATTTTCATTGGGTGTGTAACCATATAAGGTTTTATTCATGTAAACAGAACAACAATTTATTCTCTTACTTAAATGAATAACCGTATTGCAATAAACATGATCAAATCATATTTATGCTCAACACCAAATAACATTTATTTAGGTTCCACACTAATCCCGAAAGTATAGGGAGTGTGCGATGATTATCATATCAATCTTGGAACTACTTCCAACACTCATCGTCACTTCCCCTTCAACTAGTCTCTGTTTATTCGTAACTCCTGTTTGAGTTACTAATCTTAGCAACCGAGCAGTATCAAATACTCGGGGCTACTATAAACACTAGTAAGGCACACATCAATAACCTGTATATCAAATATAACCTTGTTCACTTTGCCATCCTTCTTATCCACCAAATATTCAGGGGTAGTTCCGCTTCGGTGACCAGTTCCATTGCAGCAAAAGTACTCGGTCTCGGGCTTAGGTCTAGACTTGGGCTTCTTCACTCGAGCAGCAACTTGCTTGCCGTTCCTTTTGAAGTTCCCTTCTTCCCTTTGCCATTTTCCTTGAGACTAATGGTCTTGTCAACCATCAACACTTGATGTTTTCTTGATTTCTACCTTCGCGATTTTAGCATCGCGAAGAGCTCGAGAATCTTTTTCGTCATCCCTTGCATACTATAGTTCATCACGAAGTTCTACTAACTTAGTGATGGTGACTAGAAATTCTGTCAATCACTATCTTATACGGAAGATTAACTCCCACTTGATTCAAGTGATTGAAGTACTCAGACAATCTGATCACATGCTCACTAGTTGAGCGATTCTCCTCCATCTTTTAGCTATAGAACTTGTTGGAGACTTCATATCTCTCAACTCGGGTATTTGCTTGAAATATTAACTTCAATTCCTGGAACATCTCATATGGTCCATGACGTTCAAAACGTCTTTGAAGTCCCGATTCTAAGCCGTTAAGCATGGTGCACTAAACTATCAAGTAGTCATCATATTGAGCTAGCCAAGCGTTCATAACGTCATATCTGCTCATATTGAGCTAGCCAAACGTTCATAACGCCGCATCTGCTCCTGCAATAGGTCTGTCACCTAGCGGTGCATTAAGGACATAATTCTTCTGCGCAGCAATGAGGATAAACCTCAGATCACGGATCCAATCCGCATCATTGCTACTAACATCTTTCAATACAATTTTCTCTAGGAACACATATAAAAACATAGGGAAGCAACAACGCGAGCTTATTGATCTACAACATAATTTGCAAAATACTACCAGGACTAAGTTCATGATAAATTAAAGTTCAATTAATCATATTACTTAAGAACTCCCACTTAGACAGACATCTCTCTAGTCATCTACGTGATCACGTGATCCAAATCAACTAAACCATGTCCGATCATCACGTGAGATGGAGTAGTTTCAATGGTGAACATCACTATGTTGATCATATCTACTATATGATTCACGCTCGACCTTTCGGTCTCCGTGTTCGAGGCCATATCTGTTATATGCTAGGCTCGTCAAGTTTAACTTTGAGTATTCGCGTGTGCAACTGTTTTGCACCGTTGTAGATGGACGTAGAACTTATCACACCCGATCATCACGTGGTGTCCGGGTACTACGAACTTTGGCAGCGGTGCATACTCGAGGAGAACACTTCTTGATAATTTTAGTGAGAGATCATCTTATAATGCTACCGTCAATCAAAGCAAGATAAGATGCATAAAGGATAAACATCACATGCAATCAATATAAGTGATATGATATGGTCATCATCATCTTGTGCTTGTGATCTCCATCGCTGAAGCACCGTCATGATCACCATCGTCACCGGGCGCGACACCTTGATCTCCATCGTAGCATCGTTGTCGTCTCGCCAACTATTGCTTCTCGACTATCGCTACTGCTTAGTGATAAAGTAAAGCAATTACATGGCGTTGCATTTCATACAATAAGCGACAACCATATGGCTCCTGCCGATTGCCGATAACTCGGTTACAAAACATGATCATCTCATACAATAAAATATAGCATCACGTCTTGACCACATCACATCACAACATGCCCTGCAAAAACAAGTTAGGCGTCCTCTACTTTGTTGTTGCAAGTTTTACGTGGCTGCTACGGGCTGAGCAAGAACCGTTCTTACCTACGCATCAAAACCACAGCGATAGTTTGTCAAGTTGGTGCTGTTTTAACCTTCGCAAGGACCGGGCGTAGCCACACTCAGTTCAACTAAAGTGAGAGAGCAGACACCGCCGGTCACCTTTAAGCAACTAGTGCTCGGGCGGTGAAACCAGTCTCGCGTAAGCGCGACGCGTAATGTCGGTCCGGGCCGCTTCATCTCACAATACCGCTGAACCAAAGTATGACATGCTGGTAAGCAGTATGACTTATATCGCCCACAACTCACTTGTGTTCTACTCGTGCATATGACATCAACGCATAAAACCTGGCTCGATACCCTTTGTTGGGGAGCGTAGTAATTTCAAAAATTTCCTACGAACACGCAAGACCATGGTGATGGCATAGCAGCGAGAGGGGAGAGTGTCCGTCCACGTACCCTCGTAGACCGAAAGCGGAAGCGTTATAACAACGCGGTTGATGTAGTCGTACGTCTTCACGATCCGACCGATCCAAGCACCGAACGTACGGCACCTCCGAGTTCTGCACACGTTCAGCTCGATGGCGATCCCGGACTCCGATCCAGCAAAGTGTCGGGATGAGTTCCGTCAAGACGACGGCGTGGTAGGCGATGTTGATGCTCCACCGACGCAGGGCTTCGCCTAAGCTCCATGACGATATGACTTCTCGGCGCAGGGCTTCGCCTAAGCTCTACGACGATATGACCGAAGTGGAATATGGTGGAAGGGGCACCGCACACGGCTAAGGAACGATCCGTAGATCAACTTGTGTGTTATGGGGTGCCCCCCCCCGTAGATATAAAGGAGCAAGGAGGAGGTGGCGGCCAAGGAGGAGGCGCGCAAGGGGGAGTCCTACTCCCACCGGAGTAGGACTCCTCCTTTCCTAGTAGGAGTAGGAGAGAAGGAAGGGAAGAGAAGAAGGTGCGGCCCCTCCCTAGTCCAATTCGGACTAGGCCTTGGGGCGCGGCCTGCCCTAGGCAGCCCTCTCTCTTTCCGCAGGGCCCAATAAGGCCCAATACTTCTCCCGGCGAATTCCGTAACTCTCGGTACTCGAAAAATACCGAATCATTGGAACCTTTCCGAACTCGAATATAGTTGTCCAATATATCGATCTTTACGTCTCGACCATTTCGAGACTCCTCGTCATGTCCCCGATCTCATCCGGGACTCGAACTCCTTCGGTACATCAAAACTCATAAACTCATAATATAAGCATCATCGAAACCTTAAGCGTGCGGACCCTACGGGTTCGAGAACTATGTAGACATGACCTAGAACTATTCTTGGTCAATAACCAATAGCGGAACCTGGATGCCCATATTGGTTCCTACATATTCTACGAAGATCTTTATCGGTCAAACCGCATAACGACATACGTTGTTCCTTTTGTCATCGGTATGTTACTTACCCGAGATTCGATCGTCGGTATCCAATACCTATTTCAGTCTCATTACCGGTAAGTCTCTTTACTCGTTCCGTAATACATCATCTCACAACTAACTCATTAGTTTTAATGCTTGCAAGGCTTAAGTGATGTGTATCACCGAGAAGGCCTAGAGATACCTCTCCGACAATCGGAGTGACAAAACCTAATCTCGAAATACGCCAACCCAACAAGTACCTTTGGAGACACCTGTAGTACTCCTTTATAATCACCCGATTACGTTGTGACGTTTGGTAGTACCAAAGTGTTCCTCCGTAAACGGAGTTGCATAATCTCATAGTTACAGGAACATGTATGGGTCATGAAGAAAGCATAAGCAACATACTAAACGATCAAGTGCTAAGCTAACGAAATGGGTCATGTCAATCACATCATTCTCCTAATGATGTGATCCCATTAATCAAATGACAACACATGTCTATGGTTAGGAAACATAACCATCTTGATTAATGAGCTAGTCTAGTAGAGGCATACTAGTGACTATCTGTTTGTCTATGTATTCACACATGTATTATGTTTCCGGTTAATACAATTCTAGCATGAATAATAAACATTTATCATGATATAAGGAAATAATTAATAACTTTATTATTGCCTCTAGGGCATATTTCCTTCAATATTTTCAAGTAACAAATTTGAACATATTTTTTAAAAAATTATTACTGTTTTTATAAAAAAAATATTACTGTTATGATTTAAACAAGTTTGAACATATTTAAACACAAATAAATATCAAACAGGATTTAAAATGCATAAAAAAATATTGGGGAGCCTGGGAATCGAACCCAGGACCTCCTGGTGTGTGTGCTACGTACTGACCAGTCGGGCTAGTGGGCGGGTTCTTTTTGATCTCGATCTCGATCCCACCCGCACCCTCCCCCGCTAGCTCCACCGCCGCCGACGACCACAACCCTCCCCGCCCACCGCCGACGAGCACCCGGCCCCGCACCTTCCCGCTCCACCGCCAACAGGCACCCCGCACCTTCCCCGCTCCACCGCCGCCGATGATATTTTCAAGTAACAAATTTGAACATATTTTCTAAAAATTATTACTGTTTTATAAAAATATTACTGTTATGATTTAAACAAGTTTGAACATATTTAAACACAAATAAATATCAAACAGGATTTAAAATGCATAAAAAATATTGGGGAGCACAGGAATCGAACCCAGGACCCCGATGTGTGTGCTGCGTCTTGACCGGTCGGGCTAGTGGGCAGGTTCATTGTAGATAGGGTTAGGTGGTATATAAGACAAGTCGGGCTAGATTAAATTACTTATGGCGCACCCTTCGTAGTGCGCCATTGATATCAGGTGTACTTATGGCGCACCCGGGTGGTGCGCCATTGCTAAGTCTCCCCACAGTAAAATCCCCAATCCCAATCCACACTCTAATCCTCCCGCCTCATCTCACCCGCCGTCCCGGCCGTGCACCCGACCACCCCCTCCGCCGACCACCTCCTCACCGTCCCCCTCTGTCCCAGCGCCGCCGCCGTCCCCTCCACCCATGGCCCCTCCTGCGTCCCCTCCTCCCGAAAGCGACCGCTAGGGTTCCTAGCCACCGCCACCGCTGCCGGCCCGCCGCCCATGGCGCGCCACCGGCCGAACCCTCCGCTGCCCGCCCCGGACAGGCCCCTCCAGCCCCGAAGCTGCGCCCCGCCCGCCTCCTCCTCTCTTCTCCCACGACCTCCCCTACCCCTCTCCACCGCCCGTCCCTTAGCGCCGCCCGCCGTCTCCCCGAACCCTAGCTCCGCCGGCGTCGGGGACGACCACCTCGTCGGCCTCACCAGGCCGCAGGCCCTCAAGCCCCACGCCGTCCTCGGCCTCGCCCTCTCCACCGGCGGCGCCCCTTCCTCCGCCCCTGCAGCGCGGCAGCAGCAGTAAACAGCCAGGTAAAACTGACTAATCTCTTGTGTATTACTGTATTAATCTTGCTACTATTGTAGATACAGTAGTTTTATGTTGTTGTAGTTTTATGTTGCGATCTGATAGTTTTATGTTGTAGATACAATAGTTTTACTGTATTACTATAGTAGGAAATGTCTTATATTTCTAGTGAACGTACATGTCAGCTGCCATATCATTTGCTTTGGCCTGTATTTAGTGTTTTTATGATTTCCTGTTTTGATGTTACAATTTTGTTTGTTCCTAGATATTGCTGGTTTGTACTTAGAAAATATTCAAAGTTGATTCTGCTGTCTCTGCAGTTCAAATGTTTTGTATCAAGCTTCTAGGTTTTGTCACAGATAGTAATGCTTTGCTCATGTAGTTGCTGCATGGTCAAACAGATCATTATAGTTCTTTAGAAGTGGGCTTTTGTGTCCACCCGCCATGAATTTGTAGAGAGGTCAGCTGAATAAATTTGGTTACTCTGATCTCGCAAGCATAATGATTAACTTTTGTATATATAGATACTCCTACAACAGGTATAAAAAAAGATACACCTACAGTACTTATTTTAGTCAATTACAAATATAAACTGCAATTGGATCATCATTCTTTCATGTACATGATAGACTATGCCATGTAGAGTAATGAGTTTCATTTGATTCCATGCTCACAAGAATTGAATGTAACTGGATCATGAAAAATATGCTCCAGCTAGTTGTCAAGTTCCCCTCTTATTCTGTGTTATAGATGTAGAGAGCTTAGAAGGAAAAGCAAGCCCAAATACAAGCTAACTTAATTCGCTGGCTACAGCAGACAGTGCAGCAGCAGCAACACCTCCAAGGTGAGAAATATGTTCCTATTTATCTTTTTTTGCTCAAGTTCTTCAGTACATCATATAATATAGAGAAGTGCAGATCAAGTGGTGCAATCATATACATCTGCCACTTAAGTCATCCTTCCCTTTAAGCAGAGTGATGCCTTTCGATGTCACACAATAATGTTTGTTGCAAGAACATTCTACTCTTAGTGTTCGTTTGTTTACTGCATAAAAATATATACTTTTGCTGCTGTTATGCCTGTATTCACTACTGTTGTTGGTGTAATTGTGATGATGTTGTAGGTACCCCGAGAGGCCCTTGAGTTTGCCGGAATGTCGATTAACTTCCGTTCCGGCAAATTCGGGTACTCCATATGTCCTATTTTCAGCAAAGGTAATGCTGAAATTTTTCGTGAATTTTAGCATTACTTTGCTAAAAACAGGACATATGCATGTTTTATGATCTGTTGTAAGGGTACTAATTGGTCTCTTCTGCTGCTTATCAGAGATGGCGGGAAGCAGCCACCGCCGCTCTGCGACACCGCAGTACGAGTTGGATGCTTCCGAGTTCTTCACTATCATACTTGAGACTTCATCCATGACGCAAGTATGTAAAACGAGAGAGCTCCCCTTCACCCATCTCATTATGATATCTGTTGTTTGTTACATCACTCATTGTCACAAACTGCAGAGGCTGCCTGACAGTTTTATGAACATGCTGATGGGTGAAGATCCGCCAAATAATGTGAAGCTGCGACAAGCCGGCAGCGGGATTCACAGGCAGTGGGATGTGGAGTTGGTGATTAAGGAGGGCCACATGTACTTGTCTCGTGGGTGGGAGAAGTTCTACCGTGCCTACGACCTGCGGCTGGGGTACTTCCTTCTCTTCAGGTACGACGACGATGCCACCATGCTCATCGTGAAGGTGTTCAACGCGACTATGTGTCGCATGCGCTACGCTGACGATGATGATGCCAGTACGTTCTGCCTCTTCTTATTCCTCTACATTTGGCTTTGTCTCACATTGATTGTTAACGGTCATTGTTGCATTTTGGACAGGTAATGGGAGCAGCAGCAGCGACACTGGCAGCAACGATTCTGGCTGTAGCGAAAGAAGCAGTGATTCTGGCTGTAGCGAAAGCAGCAACGATTCTAGCAGCAGCATAGACAACACGAAGGATGATCCGGACTGGAGTGCGGGAGAAGAGGAGCAGAGTGGGGTTGAGGAGCTGCAGGATGACGATGGGCATCAGGCTGAGGATGACCTAGCGCTGGTGGTGGCTGACCAAGGGCAAGAGATGGTGGTGGCTGACCATGGGCAAGAGATGGAGGTGGCTGAGGATGACCTAGCGATGGTCGTGCCTGAAGGTGGCCTCGCGATGGTGGTGGTGCCTGACAATGACCACGCACCGGTGGTGGCGCCGGCGATCCCACAGTGGGCGACATGACCACGCCAATTGTGGTAGAAGATTACATCCCTTGCCTCCACTGCCTCCACCGCCTCGCCTCTCTAGGCGCATTAGGAGAGGAAGGAGAAGAAGGAGAAGAACAATGCATGAGAACTGAACTTTGTCGGTATGTCGATCTCCAATAGGTTAGTTATCCAAAATGATATATATATATATATATATATATATATATATATATATATATATATATATATATATATATATATATATATATATATATATATATATATACTTAGTTACCTATGTTATCTCTAATATGCTTAGTTTCCTATAGGTTAGCTTCATTTTTACCTAAGTTGGCTCTAATATACTAACTTAGAGCTTATATTTCCTATAGGTTAGCTCCAAAATAACTTATGTTAGCACAAAATGATCAAGTTTACATAATAAGCTTATAGTCTTTTTCTTATTCTTCTTCTTTTCCAAAATGACATAGGTTAGCTTCATTTTACCTAAGTTGGCTCTAATATACTAACTTAGAGCTTATATGCTTAGTTTCCTATAGGTTAGCTCCAAAATAACTTATGTTAGCACAAAATGATCAAGTTTACATAATAAGCTTATAGTCTTCTTCTTATTCTTCTTCTTTTCCAAAACTCTTCTTATTCTTCTTCTAGTGTTCTTCTTCTAGTCTTCTTCTTTTTCTTCTTCTAACTTCTTGTTTATCATTTTGCAGATTTGATTTAATTGACGGAAGCTTGCGTGGATGGAGTGCTTCTTTTCCATTTGTGTTTTTATTTTGTATCAATGTGAAACTTTTGTGATTTGATGGATAACGGTGTTGGATGAACAATGTGAAACTTTTAATATGTAACGATGGAACTATGTGTTGGCTATGTATGTATATATGATGGAACTTGTGTGTTGGCTATGTATGTATATATGATGGAAATTGTGTGTTGGCTATGTATGTATATATGATGGAACTTGTGTGTTGGCTATGGTTGTTATATGGATGCTTGTTGTATATATATGTGTTGGATATCTCAAAGGTGAAATAGTGACTTGAGATTAAGGAAAAAAAATTAAAAAAATTGTTACTAATGGCGCACTAACATGTCATGCGCCATTAGTATATAAGACACTAATGGCGATCAGGCAAAACTAATGGCGCCTTGCCAGTGCGCCATTAGTATATTATATACTAATGGCGCACAGTGGTGCGCCATTAGTAAAAATCTAGTGGCGTGATACTAATGGCGCCTTGGTAATGCGCCATTAGTAGGCAAAACCAGTGCGCCATTAGTAGGCCTTTTCCTAGTAGTGTCGGCCCCCTCCGCCGGCGGTGGAGGCGCCACTTGAGCGAGCAGCCCTGGATGCGTCGGTGCGGCGGGCATCGAGAGAGGAGGTCACGCGCGGCGGCGGCGGCGGGCGGCGGGCGGGGGCTGCTGCTTCTCCGGAGGAGGGGGCTGTGGGGAGGAGAAGAGGCGGGCTGGGAGGATGGTGATGGCGGCAGGAGGAGAGGAGGCGGGGGGCGAGAGGGATCGGCTAGGGTTCCAGCGCTAGCTCTCCGTTTATACCCCGAAAACGAATAACGAAATGCCCGGTGGGGCATGGTATTTACATTTTGCTGCCATTACTATTCATTCCAGCAGTGTTCATCTCAGATCCAACGACCCAGCTTCCTCCAGATCTTGATCCGACGCCCAAAAACGCATCAAGCAAACTGATCCGACGGCCGAGAGTTGCTGATCACTAAGGAGGCTTGTAGGAGCTTTCATCTCTTATTTCTTGATTACTTGCCACATCATCTATTTTGCCTAGATATATGTGATGTTACTACCTATATTACTTCCACTGTGGGCAGTCTCATGTAGCATTCAACATCTTTGACAAAGCGTCAGTTGTGGGACAGAGTTGATGAAGAATTAGACTGGTCACGGTGAAACATATCATAGGCCAACCTACGCGCTAGCCAACCGGCCCAAAATTTGGCAGGTCATGTGCAGGCCGTCGGATGCGAGTTGTGTGGGTCGTCGGATCTGGTAAAACGGTTTGCCCTGAGCTTCTTCTTTCTCTCGCAGCTCCCACATCTCGCGCCGGCCGTGCCTCCTGTCGCCCCCAGTCGGAGCACAACACCGCGGTGCCACTCCACGCTACATTGTCATCGTTCTCCTCATCGTCGTAGTGGTTTGCAGCAACCAACCACCAACATCTTGTTGCGCTTGAAGCTCCCTGATAGTTTGTGGAAAAAAATGGATGAAGCTCCTCCCCGCCCCCACCCAACGCTGATTGCAGCTTTTTTTCTCCGATATCACCGGTCACGCCCCACCATCGTTCCCCAACCCAGCACCAAGCATTTTGGCCGGTTCAGCAATCCTTTTCACGAAAGAAGCAAAAAAGGTCACCAGTTCTAGCACCTAGGCGGCTGCTCACCACCATGGATATAGCAATCCTGGTCGCTGATCCAGCAAATCCAAGTGTCGGTTCGGCAAAAGCAAAATGCCGCCTTTGGTTGCTCCGCCTGTTGTAGCAGAAGGGACGAACGGTTCCAGAAAACCTTCTCACCAATTGCAGCAAAAAGGATCGTCCATTCCAGCACCTTGGCAACTGCTTCACCACCGTGGATGTAGCAATCACAGTCGTTGGTTCTAGCAAAACCATGTGCCGATCCAGCAAACAAGATTGCCACCAGCAGCTGCTTCCGCCGGTTGTAGCAAAAAAGACGGCCAGTTTCAATATCGGGTGGTGTCGATTGTAGCAACATAGTTTGCCAGTAGTACCTCCCAACCCGCTAGGTTCCAGCACCGATAGTGAGCAGCTTGTAGCACCCATGGATGAGTGATTTCAGCATCAACGGTGGCATGACCATGAAATAGAGCGTCCAAAGATGAGTGAAGGAGAGCGACGCCTGAAGAGATAAGACCGACCTGAGTGGTGCGTGGGACCCAGGCCATGCATGTGGGTTGTTCGATCAGTTGTGATCGCGTGGCTCGCGCGCGACCGACTGAAGTTTCAGCCAATAGGCCGGGTACAATCCAGTGTAAACCACAAAGAAAAGATCAACGTCGAGGAAATTGCACAGAGCACCTACTTTTGGTGCTAATGTTGCATAGAACACTTACTATATGGGTTTGTTGTACAAAGCACCGCATATTGGGGTAATTCGTTGCAGCTAGGTCTAATCCACCATTTGAGTGTGTTGACATGATTTCTAACAAGTGGGTACAATGTGTAAGTGCACCGCGGTAAAAAAAAACACCGCATCAGCACCCAACTAGAAATGTCAATATCTCACGATTCTTCGCTTCAATTGAGCTGAGTTTTCTCTAGAATACTAGTGAGTGTATGTATGGTTTATTTATTTATTTTACATTTTTTTTTATTTTTAAATTTGAACAAAAAAATTGAACGAGTCAATTAACATTGCAAATATCTCACAAACTGTTGGTCCAAATGAGCTGTCTTTTTCCCATAATAGTATTGGTTACATGTATGATTTATAGGATTGTTCTGCTCTATTTTAAAAAAAATGAATTTTGAGTAAAAAAACTGTATGAGCCAATGTAAACTGCGAATATCTCATTATAATGTGATCCAAACCAACTGAAACTTTCCAGATTCATTACTAGTTACATCTAGCTTAGCATACCACAAACTTTCATGTGAGAAACATAAGATTGTTATACATATCTAAAATGATTCATAAATAGGCACAATATTCATAAATAAAATCGGTAGCACCAAGATATGACAGATATTGTCGTTGTCAGGCTTTAGCATCCAAGTGGTTGTCATAAAGCCATTATTGACATCATCAAGTCTCATGCACCAAAATATTACCACCATGAGGTTTTAGCATCCAAGTAGTTATCATGTGACCATTACAGACATCATCAAGTTGCACACACCAAAAGATTACCGCCATGAGGTTTTAACATCCAAATACTGGGCGGATTTGCAATGCTATTTGGCTCCTTCAATTTTTTTGTTCAAATTTAACATTTTGAAAAAATGCAAAAAAAAAACCATGTGGGGACCCACTAATATTCTAGAAAAAATCCAGCTCAATTGGAGCAATGAATTGTGAGATATTGACATTCCTAGTTGGCTGCTGATATGGCTGTTCTTTTTGTCACCGACACTACTAGAAAAAGGCCTACTAATGGCGCACCGGTTTTGCCTACTAATGGCGCACTACCGGTGCGCCATTACTAGCACGCCATTAGAATTTTTTACTAATGGCGCACCTGGCAGTGCGCCATTAGTATGTAACTCCATGCGCCATTAGTATGCCTCCCGGGGGGGCCATATGTAACCATGTGCTTTGTCACACTAATGGCGACTCTGCCTTGATCGCCATTAGTATCCTTTGGCATACTAATGGCGCACTCTATGATCGCCATTAGTATGAATATTTGGTTTTTTTGCTTTTCTGATTTTTGCACAGGTTACAAAATATATTATTGGACAGAATATAGACAGCAGCACACAGCAACAACAGATTCATCGAATACAATAGAAGATTAGTCTCGAA
This sequence comes from Aegilops longissima, assembly GCA_021605205.1. Lineage (NCBI taxonomy): Eukaryota > Viridiplantae > Streptophyta > Magnoliopsida > Poales > Poaceae > Aegilops > Aegilops longissima. Next base: position 697,505,800 of record CM038679.1, read on the forward strand.
TACAATTCATCATATTAGTCTCGAATTCAAAAGACCAAACAAAGATAAAACATTACAAGTCTCAAGACCATGAGTATCGAGTTTGTCTTCACATTACAAGTCGATATCGATCATCTAAACTACCATCACATAAAAGAGAGTTGTGGTCATCACGATGAGCATCATCGCGATCAAACTGGTCTTCATCCGGTTCCTCCAACGCTCCCTCCTCTCTCCCGCTAGATAGCGGGCATATCTAGTTTCGGCCTCCGCCCTAGTGGTGTACCCTTTGTAACTGTTACCGCTGAAATGGTGAACCTGTCTCCGACACTCCTCCCAGTCGTCGTAGACTCCGGGAACCTTACCCTTGTACATGACATACGATGGCATCTCTATGCACAAGCCAAACAACAGACAATACATAAGCAATATGTAAGTATGCAACAAAAGGATCGGAAGAGAAAAGCAAGACATTAATAGCATGATTCATGGTCCTACTAATAAATAGCATCGATTACATCTAAGTTGAATGACTGTCCAAACCAAAGAGACATACAAATTCATTAAAGTTTAATTACAACATGAGCCAATCAATGTTTTAGAACTACACATCACTACTTTCGACTCGACTCATCGGACAGGAGCGTGGATGAAGCCGCCGTCTGTCGTGATGGTCATGAAATCACGGTCGTTATCACCCTGCATTTGTAGCGTTTCATCTATCTCACTGTTGGACGGTTCATATCTGAGGAAGAACTGCCCCGAGGTATGAAGGACATCTTGATGGATGATGTCCGCTAACTCGAATGGATGCGAAGAATTCTTGTGCGAGGTCCGCGCCCTGGATTGCCGACAAGTTCGCGCCCAATCTTTGAGATTATCGGCAGCGAAGGTAATGATGGTCCTTACGATCGCCCGCATGTGATGGAGGGCATAGTAGGCATCCTTCGACCACAAAGCGGCTGCTTGACGCAGCAGAACTTCGTATTGTGTGAGAACATGTGCTTGCCGTGATTTACGAACTGCCCGGTGAAGGTGCCTCCAGATTTGGCGTGGCTGGGAGAACATCATCAAGAACTTTCTTGACATTTGTGTAGTCTATCTTGGAGTTACGGTTCGGGTCGAAATCGTGGCCATGGAATATTTGGGCTTAAGAGGATGAGTGTGCAATGTGTGTCCTTTGCACGTAACACGGAATGTTAGAAAAAAAAGAACGATCAAAATGTAAGAAATCATATGTTACGGGCGGTTAAGGGATGACTTACTCGGAAAGTAAGCCACAAGGAAGTTATCCTTATCTGGGTTTGCGAATAGCGCCTTGAGGTGTGAACTCACAACTTGGCGGTCCCAGCGCTGCTCAAGTGCTTGGCACGCATGTAGAAGGGGTCGACTATCACGATGTTCGGGTCTTGTCTCTAATGATCCGCATCTCCATACTCAGCGAAAACAGCCAAAGCGAAGGTGTAGTGCAGCGGATGAAGGTTAAACATAGCAAAGATGTCATCAAACCGCAGGATGATCATTACCCCGATGTCGCCATCCACAAAGCCCTTGCCCTCGGCACCTTGGCCACGAAAACCGGTATGCCACATCCTTCTCTCTCGAGACGCCGCTTCTCCAAAGAAAGAACACTATCGTGCAGACTCCGCATAGCACGGTTGCAGCATTCAGCATATTTGGCGGTAGCATCGCCCTACCGCCACATGCACCCTCCTCGAGATATCCTTAGGTGAAGGTGGCCCGTCCCGAGCACGGATCGAACTTCGGTGCGGCTGGCTCGCACGGCGCCCTTGTTAGTCTTTTCGTTTCCGTCCCTTCTTCTTGATCTCCTGTAATGGGACCGAGTTCTGCTCACAGACCGCCTTCTTGAGCATGTTGGGACTGATAATATTTCGCACCTCAGCTATCTGAGGCTCGGTGAAGGCGGGAGCTGGAGGCGTCTCCTGAGAACTGAACGCCAGACGATGCCTATTGCAATTGGATTTCTCCACCGTACCAGCTAGATTGCGGTCGTCTTGGTTGGGTTCTTGAGAAAGAGGCCCGCAGAACTCGTCAGCGTACCCATGTTCGGCAAAGTACTTATTGACTTTGGTAACTGTACCATCGTCGTTGTCGTCGTCGTCCGGATCCTGTGCCATAGGGCTGTCCGGATCCTGTGCCATAGGGATGTCCGACATAGGGATGTCCGGCAGGTCCAGTAGCGTTGCGGCGTTCTTGCCATGGCTTGGCGCCGGCACGACTGGCGGTCTTGTCTGTGGGGTGGTGTCCTCCGCCCCAAGCGAATCGGCTCTTCGCCAAAGCAGCGGCAGTTTACGCAGCGCCGAGGGTCATCTCATCTTCTTCGTCGGCCCGGCTGGTCGAACCGGAGGTAACAGCTCGTCACAGCACGGCAGCACCGAACCACTTCAACCCTATACACTATGGGTGGCATCGGATTACCGTGGAACATGCGGTTGCCGGTTGAGCGATTCGCCCTTGGCGACATCGACCACTCGGTGCCCACGAAGTGCGAAGAGTGCAGGAACGCGTCGGCGGTGCCTGCGAAACATGTACAGGCGTCGGGGATGCCCGATCAAAGGCAAGGAGATGAAGTCATCGGCCGAGAGGCTTAGTTACCGTGATGCCGTCGAGCTCGGCTAATGTCGAGGCACCGCCAACGGCGGCGCGGTAATCGACGAAGGGGCGCTTCTTTGGCGAGGTGCCGGCGGCGACACCCGGGTGCATTAAGCTCCAATGCCCGTGTCGGCGTCGGAGACACGAATACCGCCTCCGCCGGAGACACCAATGGCGCTGCTGCTGGCCAGGCGAAGTTGCTGGCCGTGAAGCTGGGAAACGAGGAGGCCCTGTTACGCCCGCAATCCACGTCGTCGACCCATGAATCAACGTAGGCACCATGGCGTTGAGCTTCGTTCCCGCTTGTTGTTCCACTTGCTCTTGGACAAGCTCCGAATCCGCGCCACTTGTGCCTTGAGTGCTTCAACCTCGCACGCCGGCTTTCCGAGCTGGCCTTTTTCTCCTTCCGCACACCAGCGGTATAGTATGACCCCATTTTGTGGACAAGCCTTTGCCGCCACACGACCAGTGACGTCGGCTTAGTGAGCTTATCCTTGCTTTTCATTATGTTCAACGCCCTATTTAAAGGGGTGTCGAAAGGGAGCTCGAGGCGACCCCCGCATCTGCTTTCATTTTCCTGCGAAAGGCGTGAACCATTTAGAAATATTGGGGATTAATTAGAGTGCAACCATATGGAGCTAATTACGCGGGGTGTATTCCTTACCGAACAAGCTCAAGCGCCTGGTCTTCGCATCCGTGGTAAGCTCCTTTGTTATCGGGTCCTCCTTGTACCGGGCCCTGACATAGTTCCTTGTCTGCTTGTTACCGCTGTATTTCCCGAAGCGGGCGGTAGGCCTTGCTCGGCACGCTCCGCGTCCTCCTTGTCCCATATAGGCTCCGCCACTCTGAACCGCGGGACCGAGTTTGTGTTCCCCTAAGTTCAACTCCGCATTTCTTTCCCCATCGACTTGATTCGGAGGTTGCACTGGTCGAGCACTTGATCTTGAACTCCTTGTACTCATCTTCGCTCATCAAAGGATATTTCGCCTTGATCTTCTCATAACTATCCCTTTATCAATCATTTTCTTCACCGCACTTCTCCGAGTAGACAGGGCGTGCTCATCTTCGTGAGGGCGGCACTGTTCACTATTCCACGAGGCGTGTGTTTTCAAATTCGGCGGGAACTTGTATCATTCGTGCAGCCGTGAAGAGGAGGTTGCGCAAATTCCCTCGGTCCTTATGCCTAAGGCTCTCGGTGTTGATCGAGACGGTGCTCCGGAGAATGCACCCGAGCTGAACCGAGTACCCCTTGACTATATGTTTGGGCTCCGTTGGATTCCCGTCGGAGTCCACTTGAGTGAATTCCTCCTTCACGGTGTGGAGCACATTCGGACGTCGGTCCTTCCTTTGCTTCTTCGATTGGCTGCCATCTGTGTGTGCGCCGCCATCATCAGTGGTGGCATCCTCGGTAGCACCATCAGTGGTGTCATCCCCGATGCCACTAGGGGTTGTGTAATCAGGATCGGTGTCTTCCGCGGCGTCCTCATAGCGGTGAGGTTGTTCCTCCATCTCCTGGGACAGCTCCCAGAATTGCTTGCCGCTCAACCACCGGCCTCATCGTTGTGGGCCATGTTTCGCTCTAAATAGGAAAAAAGTTTGGTCAAAAAGTTGGTTATTGTCAAGGAACAAGATCATGGTCTCATCATTTAGGGTTTGTCGACACCGAGGCACCCTAAAAGCCTAAGCTTTCATCATTTAGGGACACCGCTTGAAATTTCTGCGTACGTATATATAGGTAAGATATATTGGGCTTGGACACCGGTAGAATCTTGAGCTGGACACCGGGCGTCAAGCACGGCCCATCTAGCAATAGCAGCCCATCCTGCTGCTTTGGACTGATTGTATCATTGGGAATTTGGAACGGGCACTCAGCCTGCTTAGCTATCGATCGATTGGATCGATCTACGTACATACATCGTCTGCTCGGCTGTTCTTTCCCCGACAGCGATACGGTGTGAGCGCGTTCGCCGTTGCCTGCTCAAGATCTCCGGAAGTCAGAGCCTGCCGCCAGTGGCCCTGATCCATTGCATATAGGTACGACCGTCAATCTCACTCTAAACACGTACTCCCTCCATCCCAAAAATCTTGTCGTGACTTGATACATCTGTATCTAGACAAATCTAAGATAAGAATTTTGGGACGGAGGGAGTACTTATCATAGTTTTGTCTAGTTTTTTAGGTCTAAATTGAATTGAATGGTTAGGGTTTTAAAATCAAGGTATTGCAAACTGGGAATTGGATTGCTTTGATTGGATAACTTTTCCTACTGGTTCACATCTCTTTGGATAATTTGTAGAATGGGCGACGACAATACAACACAATGTCAAGTATGCTTTTCTTTGCGGAGTTTAACTTTGTAGCCATACAGTTTGATCAATATGCTTTACTTATTATTTTTATTCCCGCTTCTTTAAACACAAATAATGTAACTCGTTGTGCACTTGTGATAACATAATTACCAGTGAATACCAGGGGAGTTTATTGAAAGGTTTGTTAGAAAGATGAAGACATCGGTAGAAGATGGTAATGCCACATGAACCAGATGATGCTCCATCTAAGAAACAAAATAATGCCTTGATACATGACCAAGATTTAGCAACCATTAATTACAGGGAGTTCATCTTAAAGTATGACACGGGATATTTTTGTTCAGGTCCGCCTGACCACAGCTAGGCTAGCTCCTCAAAGAACACAAGGTTGGTTTGCACTGTTATTTGCACAGATTAAGATGGTTTGCACCCTAGTCTATCTATCGGCAACATAGCATCAGCTCTCATCCAACTAACAATAATGTCTTGATTAAAAAATTATGACAGGCTGGAAGTAAATGAGAGATGAAAGTCATCACAAATATGTTACTCTCCTGTTAGCAGAAAACATGCAACACATACCTATAGATTGCTCCAGTTGAGAGATCCAAGAAAAGAAAATGAAACAGACAGAGCTAGATGGTGCAATCTCCCATGTTGCAGCTCCAATCTACTGAGCCGAATTGATTAAGGGTTGTTCAATCACCACCACCACCACCGCCACGATAAGCATTCCCTTGCTTGTGACCCACAATCACTGTCGATCCGTCACTCAAGTATTAAAGCAGTAAGAACACACACACTCACCCACATCTGTTTCTAGGAAATATATGCGCTAGCTGCATGCAAACTGGTCTGAGTTGTTCTTTTAGTATACAAAATTATTTGCAACACAAAGAATCTCTGTTTATTACACTTTTATCTCAGGCAAACATCGCTTGGCTTTGATAGTGACCATACCGAGATAACTGAAAATTAGCGACAGAAGTAAAGGATGCATGATCACACACACACACACACACACACACACACACACACACACACAAAGCTACTTCCATGAGGAACTTAGATGATTAATTAGGAGAAAAAAGTAAAGAACATCAAACATGTCAAAATTTGTACAGAGAGGAAAATGCAGAGAAGTTGTTACTACCTTAATTAAGAACCTGAACAGTGCAATAGTGATCAACATGCAAAGAAAAAAATTCATGGGCCGCATCCAATATTGCATGAGTTTTCACAACATCGAGCAGGATCGAGAAGATCCTGGCTGAGGCGGAATAGACAATGGCGGATGACGGATCTGAAAGTTTCCAAAGCGATTGGCCATACAAAGGTGGCCACATTTATTCCTGCAAGTCCGCCTTGACCTGAACATCGAAATCACCAAAATCAAATATCACAGGATACTGAATATCAACATCAAGACCACCACATCAAATACTCCTAAACTGAAAGCAAAGTAGTCTATCAGTCAATCTTATTATGTTCCCATTCCTGTACTATGCTCAATATCACAGGTAAACATTTGAATGAAAAAATGATCTGCAACAGGTAGCTTAATTATCATGGCACGGCATATCGCAACACACATGATTTCAGTCGAGTGGCTTTCAGGCCACTTCCATTCGGCAAAATAAGAGAGAATTGAGCTTGAAATCTGAGAGAGGGGTAGAGATGGACCTGTAGGTAATCGGCAATCGAGACGACAACATCCTTGATGGCGCCTCGGCAGCTGGTGGTGGTTCAGTCTTGCGCTCTCTCGTACTGGTGGTCATCCACCATAAATCCCTTTGGATGGTTCATCTTCGCTTCTTGCATGTTGCTGAACATGGATAGCCATGTCATCATCACCTTATGGAAAATGTAAATAGAAAATGTAGATCACAAAATAGGGTAGCTTTGTATAGGACAATCATCTTACGTAAACAAAGTCAGGCTTAATTTTGTAGTTGTAAATAGTACCGGGGCCTATTGCATTAACATAGGTTCATGCCTAATTATGTTTAAGGAGTTACGTGCATTATCACCCTCCTACGATTATCGGTGGGCAAGCAGCCATCGAGCACTCGACAACTAAAAATACAATAGATAATAGAAAACATGAATAGCTAATAATGCATAAATGGTTGTTTCATTATTGAAATATAGTTGTACGAATTTATTTTATTGTGTCCCAGATTAACACATCACAGTTAAAGAGTTTGACCTGTCAAGATCTTTCGGTTTTCTCAAACCCTCCTTTTCTCGACAACATGTCCATTAGCCAACCGACTACAACAGCACAATTAATCAACGGTCGTCGGATCATGGCATGCATACCTTATCAACCTTGATACGAGGCATGATATTCTGGTCCTTCAAGATGTCAACAAAGATCTTGCCATCTCGTAGTGGACTGATAGAGAGTTTCATCAAAAGAATAGCACCGAGATATATTCACCAACACCAGCGGTGGTCGCAAAAGCTACACAGTAAGCCCTGGCGGTTAACTTCCATGTTGTCCAAACCAATGGATGCCAATCTCTTTCCACATGTTGGCACTCGACTCATCGATCGTAAGGATCCCACGGCCGGGAAGCAACAACTTTCTACAATGGGGCAAACTATTAGATTTGCGGTCATGAAACACAACAGAATCAAGGAAGAAACACCGGCGAAAAATAAACAGAAATAGCTTAAGACCAGTTTGGCATACCAAACATCAAGTAATTAATACAATCATCAGTGATAGTTTTAGATTTGCAGTGGTTCAAAATCTAGAGGCACGGTTCATGACGGCATGCTTCACACTAGTTGACAAATCAACACTTTAACAGAATATTAAAGTTGAAACAAAATAAAACCTAATATCCACATGATGTAAAGGAGACAGCCTGAAAGCAGACTAATCCTTTTCATCCGAGCAGTAAAAGCCAAGACTAATACTAACAAAACCAAAACTTAAGATACTGCTGGTAGGTTTGCCGCAGAGGATACCATCATAGTGCAACGATCGTCAACAAAGTCCACCCATCAATCTACTGAGACCAAATATGAACATATGGGTGGCCAGTTGGCCACATGTCCTAGAAAAAATTCTATGATATTTGGATTTGAGAATTTACTCTCAAGAGCAATACCTAGCATCACATGACCTCCTTCCGTATCTACCGGGGCTCGTTGCTCAACCTAAGTTTAAGAGTCAACCTAAAAAGACAGCCAGATTTACCATGGCCTGATCTGGGACGATGCAAGTAGCAAACAAAACAGAGTAATTGGGCCAATCTATTTATCACTGGTTTTCCCACATCACATAATCTGCCATCTAAAATAACAGAGCCACCATCACCACAGATCGCCAGACGGGCGAGATCCTCCCGGCCACCGGCTCCTAGACCTAGGCAGGCTACGAGGATCAGAGTGGGAGGGCATCGCAGGATTGGTGGGCAGCGTGGGGGTGCTTACGCGGTGGAGACGAGGCTCGTCGGCGAGGAGCCGCCAAGGCGTGACGCGACAAGCGAGGCGCTCCTGGTCGTCGGGCTGCAGCGACGCCGCGGACTACTAGGAAAAGGGCTATAGATAGGATTGATACTAATGGCGCACCAGGTAAGCGATGCGCCACTACTATATACTAAAGGCGCACCGGTTGGAGGTGCGCCATTAGTAAGGAAGACACTAATGGCGCACCAGGCACACGGTGTGCCACTAGTATTGAATTTTTTTCATTTTTCCATACATTCTAATGGCGCATGGCGTTAAAGTGCGCCATTACTAGTTCTAACAAGTAATGGCGCACCTTGTAAACAGATCGCCATTAGTATATAATTTTTTACTTTATTGCAAAACTGCTAATGGCGCACCGTGTATATTTTCATGGACACTTTTGATCTCGATCTCGATCCCACCCGCACCTCCCCGCTAGCTCCACCGCGCGCCGACCCACCACAACTCTCCCCGCTCCACCGCCGACGCGAGCACCCGCCCCCGCACCTCCCCGCTCCACCGCCGCAGGCACCCCGCACCCTCCCCGCTAGCTCCACGCCGCCCGACGACCCACCGCAACCTCCCGCTCCACCGCCGCCCGACGAGCACCCGGTCCCCGCACCTCCCGCTCCACCGCCGCCGATGATATTTTCAAGTAACAAATTTGAACATATTTTTTAAAAAGTTATTACTGTTTTTATAAAAAAAATATTACTGTTATGATTTAAACAAGTTTGAACATATTTAAACACAAATAAATATCAAACAGGATTTAAAATGCATAAAAAAATATTGGGGAGCCTGGGAATCGAACCCAGGACCTCTTGGTGTGTGTGCTACGTACTGACCAGTCAGGCTAGTGGGCGGGTTCTTTTTGATCTCGATCTCGATCCCACCCGCACCCTCCCCCGCTAGCTCCACCGCCGCCGACGACCCACCGCAACCCTCCCCCGCTCCACCTCCGCCGACGAGCACCCGGCCCCCGCACCTTCCCCCGCTCCACCGCCGCCAACGGGCACCCCCCGCACCTTCCCCCCGCTCCACCGCCACCGCCGATGATATTTTCAAGTAACAAATTTGAACATATTTTCTAAAAAATTATTACTGTTTTATAAAAAATATTACTGTTATGATTTAAACAAGTTTGAACATATTTAAACACAAATAAATATCAAACAGGATTTAAAATGCATAAAAAATATTGGGGAGCACAGGAATCGAACCCAGACCCCCGATGTGTGTGTTGCGTCTTGACCGGTCGGGCTAGTGGGCAGGTTCATTGTAGATAGGGTTAGGTGGTATATAAGACAAGTCGGGCTAGATTAAATTACTTATGGCGCACCTTACGTGGTGCGCCATTGATATGGATGTACTTATGGCGCACCCGGGTGGTGCGCCATTGCTAAGTCTCCCCACAGTAAAATCCCCAATCCCCAATCCACACTCTAATCCCTTCCCGCCTCATCTCACCCGCTATCCCGGCCGTGCACCCGACCACCCTCCGCCGACCACCTCCCTCACCGTCCCCCCTCCGTCGCGCCCGCGCCCTGCTGTCCCCTCCACCGCGGCCCCCTGCGTCCGCCTCCCCTCCGAGCGACAGCTAGGGTTCCTAACCGCCGCCACCGCTGCTGCCCGCCCGCTGCGTGGCGGCCCACCGGCCGAACCCTCCGCTGCCCGCCTCCCAGACAGCCCCTCCAGCCCAAGCTGCGCCCGCCCGCCTCCTCCTCTCTTCTCCCGACCTCCCCCTACCCCTCTCCACCGCCCGTCCCTTCAGCGCCCGCCGTCTCCCGAACCCTAGCTCCGCCAAGGCCGGGGCGACCACCTGTCGGCCTCACCGGGCCGCGAGCCCTCAAGCCCCACGCCGCCCTCGGCCTCACCCTCTCCACCGGCGGCGCCTTCCTCCGCCCTGCAGCAGCTGGCAGCAGCAGTAAACAGCCAGTAAAACTGACTAATCTCTTGTGTATTACTGTATTAATCTTGCTACTATTGTAGATACAGTAGTTTTATGTTGTTGTAGTTTTATGTTGCGAGATACAGATAGTTTTCTTGTATTACTATAGTAGGAAATGTCTTATATTTCTAGTGAACGTACATGTCAGCTGCCATATCATTTGCTTTGGCCTGTATTTAGTGTTTTTATGATTTCTTGTTTTGATGTTACAATTTTGTTAGTTCCTAGATATTGTTGGTTTGTACTTAGAAAATATTCAAAGTTGATTCTGTTGTCTCTGCAGTTCAATACGTTTTGTATCAAGCTTCTAGGTTTTGTCACAGATAGTAATGCTTTGCTCATGTAGTTGCTGCATGGTCAAACAGATCATTATAGTTCTTTAGAAGTGGGCTTTTGTGTCCACCCGCCATGAATTTGTAGAGAGGTCAGCTGAATAAATTTGGTTACTCTGATCTCGCAAGCATAATGATTAACTTTTGTATATATAGATACTCCTACAACAGGTATAAAAAAAGATACTCCTACAGTACTTATTTTAGTCAATTACAAATATAAACTGCAATTGGATCATCATTCTTTCATGTACATGATAGACTATGCCATGTAGAGTAATGAGTTTCATTTGATTCCATGCTCACAAGAATTCAATGTAACTGGATCCTGAAATATATGCTCCAGCTAGTTGTCAAGTTCCCCTCTTATTCTGTGTTATAGATGCAGAGAGCTTAGAAGGAAAAGCAAGCCCAAATACAAGCTAACTTAATTCGCTGGCTACAGCAGCAGTGCAGCAGCAGCAGCAACACCTCCAAGGTGAGAAATATGTTCCTATTTATCTTTTTTGCTCAAGTTCTTCAAGTACATCATATAATATAGAGAAGTGCAGATCAAGTGGTGCAATCATATACATCTGCCACTTAAGTCATCCTTCCCTTTAAGCAGAGTGATGCCTTTCGATGTCACACAATAATGTTTGTTGCAAGAACATTCTACTCTTAGTGTTCGTTTTTTTACTGCATAAAAATATATAGTTTTGCTGCTGTTATGCATGTATTCACTACTGTTGCTGCTGTACTTGTGATGATGTTGTAGGTACCCCGAGAGGCCCTTCAGTTTGCCCGAATGTCGATTAACTTCCGTTCTGGCAAATTCGGGTACTCCATATGTCCTATTTTCAGCAAAGGTAATGCTGAAATTTTTCGTGAATTTTAGCATTACTTTGCTAAAAATAGGACATATGCATGTTTTATGATCTGTTGTAAGGGTACTAATTGGTCTCTTCTGCTGCTTATCAGAGATGGCAGGAAGCAGCCACCGCCACTCTGCGACTAAGGATGGCAATTTTACCCATGGGTACGGGTACCCGCGGGTATCGTACCCGCATGGGCAGGGTATGGGCACACTTTTATACCCATGGGTAATACCCATACCCTACCCATTAAGTCATGGGTAGGATACGGGTATAGCCTTGTACCCGCGGGTATACCCATACCTTGCCCGTTTGTGAATGAATGTTAATTTGTCATCAATTGGTCATTAATTTGTCATGTGACTCATCCACTCCTATTGACCTAAGAGTTTGTTATGGTTCCCAAATTTTGATATTGGTCATTTACTTATCTACCTACTCCCTCCGTCCCAAAATTCTTGTCTTAGATTTGTCTAGATATGGATGTACCTAATACAAAAACGTGACTTGATACATTCATATTTAGACAAATCTAAGACAAGAATTTTAGGACGGAGGGAGTATTATTTAGCTGAGATAATTTTTTTGTCAAATGTGCTATCAATGAGCGTAAAATTGTGAACAACTTGTGTACTATTTGTCCCGCCCGTTGGGTACCCAATGGGTACGGGTACCCGCGGGTATGGGTATGGGTACAGTTTCATACCCATGGGTACGGGTATGGGTAGAATTTTGTACCCACTGACTATACGGGTATGGGTATGGTATTGCTCTACCCTGCCCATACCCTACCCATTGCCATCCCTATCTGCGACACCGCAGTACGAGTTGGATGCTTCCGAGTTCTTCACTATCATACTTGAGACTTCATCCATGACGCAAGTATATAAAACGAGAGAGCTCCCCTTCACCCATCTCATTATGATATCTGTTGTTTGTTACATCACTCATTGTCACAAACTGCAGAGGCTGCCTGACAGTTTTATGAACATGCTGATGGGTGAAGATCCGCCAAATAATGTGAAGCTGCGACAGGCCGGCAGCGGGATTCACAGGCAGTGGGATGTGAAGTTGGTGATTAAGGAGGGCCACATGTACTTGTCTCGTGGGTGGGAGAAGTTCTACCGTGCCTACGACCTGCGGCTGGGGTACTTCCTTCTCTTCAGGTACGACGGATGCCACCATGCTCATCGTGAAGGTGTTCAACGCGACTATGTGTCGCATGCGCTACGATGACGATGATGATGCCGGTACGTTCTGCCTCTTCTTATTCCTCTACATTTGGCTTTGTCTCACATTGATTGTTAACGGTCATTGTTGCATTTTGGACAGGTAATGGGCAGCAAAGCAGCGGCTAATCGGCAGCAGCGATTCTGGCTGTAGCGAAAGAAGTAGTGATTCTGGCTGTAGCGAAAGCAGCAACGATTCTGGCAGCAGCATAGACAACACGAAGGATGATTCGGACTGGAGTGCGGGAGAAGAGGAGCAGAGTGGGGTTGAGGAGCTGCAGGATGACGATGGGCATCAGGCTGAGGATGACCTAGTGCTGGTGGTGGCTGACCAAGGGCAAGAGATGGTGGTGGCTGACCATGGGCAAGAGATGGAGGTGGCTGAGGATGACCTAGCGATGGTCGTGCCTGAAGGTGGCCTCGTGATGGTGGTGGTGCCTGACAATGACCACGCACCGGTGGTGGCGCCGGCGATCCCACAGCTGGGCGACATGACCATGCCAATTGTGGTAGAAGATTACATCCCACTGCCTCCACTGCCTCCACCGCCTCGCCTCTCTAGGCGCATCAGGGAGAGGAAGGAGAAGAAGGAGAAGAACAATGCATGAGAACTGAACTTTGTCAGGTATGTCAGATCTCCAATAGGTTAGTTATCCAAAATGATATATATATATATACTTAGTTACCTATGTTATCTCTAATATGCTTAGTTTCCTATAGGTTAGCTTCATTTTTACCTAAGTTGGCTCTAATATACTAACTTAGAGCTTATATTTCCTATAGGTTAGCTCCAAAATAACTTATGTTAGCACAAAATGATCAAGTTTACATAATAAGCTTATAGTCTTTTCTTATTCTTCTTCTTTTCCAAAATGACATAGGTTAGCTTCATTTTACCTAAGTTGGCTCTAATATACTAACTTAGAGCTTATATGCTTAGTTTCCTATAGGTTAGCTCCAAAATAACTTATGTTAGCACAAAATGATCAAGTTTACATAATAAGCTTATAGTCTTCTTCTTATTCTTCTTCTTTTCCAAAACTCTTCTTATTCTTCTTCTAGTGTTCTTCTTCTAGTCTTCTTCTTTTTCTTCTTCTAACTTCTTGTTTATCATTTTGCAGATTTGATTTAATTGACGGAAGCTTGCGTGGATGGAGTGCTTCTTTTCCATTTGTGTTTTTATTTTGTATCAATGTGAAACTTTTGTGATTTGATGGATAACGTGTTGGATGAACAATGTGAAACTTTTAATATGTAACGATGGAACTATGTGTTGGCTATGTATGTATATATGATGGAACTTGTGTGTTGGCTATGTATGTATATATGATGGAAATTGTGTGTTGGCTATGTATGTATATATGATGGAACTTGTGTGTTGGCTATGATTGTTATATGGATGCTTGTTGTATATATATGTGTTGGATATCTCATAGGTGAAATAGTGACTTGAGATTAAGGGAAAAAAATTAAAAAAAATTGTTACTAATGGCGCACTAACATGTCATGCGCCATTAGTATATAAGACACTAATGGCGATCAGGCAAAACTAATGGCGCATCGCCAGTGCGCCATTAGTATCTTATATACTAATGGCGCACGGTGGTGCGCCATTAGTAAAAAATTATAGTGGCGTGATACTAATGGCGCACGGGTAATGCGACATTAGTAGGCAAAACCAATCGCCATTAGTAGGCCTTTTCCTAGTAGTGCGGCCCCCTCCGCCGGGCGGTGGAGGCGCCACGCGAACGAGCAGCCTGGATGCGTCGGTGCGAAGCAGGCGTCGAGAGAGGACGGTCACGCTGACGGCGGCGGCGGCGGCGGGCGGGCCTGCTGCTTCTCCGGAGGAGGGGGCTGTGGGGAGGAGAAGAGGCGGGGCTGGGAGGATGGCTGACGGCGACAGGAGGATAGGAGAGCGGGGGGAAGCGAGAGGGGATCGGCTAGGGTTCCAGCGCTAGCTCTCCCGTTTTATACCCCCGGAAAACGAAATAACCGAAATGCCCCGGTGGGGGCATGGTATTTACATTTTGCTGCCATTACTATTCATTCCAGCAGTGTTCATCTCAGATCCAACGACCCAGCTTCCTCTAGATCTTGATCCGATGCCCAGAAACGCATCAAGCAAACTGATCCGACGGCCGAGAGTCGCTGATCACTAAGGAGGCTTGTAGGAGCTTTCATCTCTTATTTCTTGATTACTTGCCACATCATCTATTTTGCCTAGATATATGTGATGTTACTACCTATATTACTTCCACTGTGGGCAGTCTCATGTAGCATTCAACATCTTTGACAAAGCGTCAGTTGTGGGACAGAGTTGATGAAGAATTAGACTGGTCACGGTGAAACATATCATAGGCCAACCTACGCGCTAGCCAACCGGCCCAAAATTTGGCAGGTCATGTGCAGGCCGTCGGATGCGAGCTGTGTGGGTCGTCGGATCTGGTAAAACGGTTTGCCCTGAGCTTCTTCTTTCTCTCGCAGCTCCCACATCTCGCGCCGGCCGTGCCTCCTGTCGCCCCCAGTCGGAGCACAGCACCGCGGTGCCACTCCACGCTACATTGTCATCATTCTCCTCATCGTCATAGTGGTTTGCAGCAACCAACCACCAACATCTTGTTGCGCTTGAAGCTCCCTGATAGTTTGTGGAAAAAATGGATGAAGCTCCTCCCCGCCCCCACCCAACGCTGATTGCAGCTTTTTTTCTCCGATATCACCGGTCACGCCCCACCATCGTTCCCCAACCCAGCACCAAGCATTTTGGCCGGTTCCAGCAATCCTTTTCATCGAAAGAAGCAAAAAAAGGTCACCAGTTCTAGCACCTAGGCGGCTGCTCACCACCATGGATATAGCAATCCTGGTCGCTGGTCCAGCAAATCCAAGTGTCGGTTCCAGCAAAAGCAAAAATGCCGCCACCGGTTGCTCCGGCCTGTTGTAGCAGAAGGGACAAACGGTTCCAGAAAACCTTCTCACCAATTGCAACAAAAAGGATCGTCCATTCCAGCACCTTGGCAACTGCTTCACCACCGTGGATGTAGCAATCACAGTCGTTGGTTCTAGCAAAACCATGTGCCGATCCAGCAAACAAGATTGCCACCAGCAGCTGCTTCCGCCGGCTGTAGCAAAAAAGACGGCCGGTTTCAATATCGGGTGGTGTCGATTGTAGCAACATAGTTTGCCAGTAGTACCTCCCAACCCGCTAGGTTCCAGCACCGGCAGTGAGCAGCTTGTAGCACCCATGGATGAGTGATTTCAGCATCAACGGTGGCATGACCATGAAATAGAGCGTCCAAAGATGAGTGAAGGAGAGCGACGCCTGAAGAGATAAGACCGACCTGAGTGGTGCGTGGGACCCAGGCCATGCATGTGGGCTGTTCGATCAGTTGGGATCGCGTGGCTCGCGCGCGACCGACTGAAGTTCCAGCCGATAGGCTGGGTACAATCCAGTGTAAACCACAAAGAAAAGATCAACGTCGAGGAAATTGCACAGAGCACCTACTTTTGGTGCTAATGTTGCATAGAACACTTACTATATGGGTTTGTTGTACAAAGCACCGCATATTGGGGTAATTCGTTGCAGCTAGGTCTAATCCACCATTTGAGTGTGTTGACATGATTTCTAACAAGTGGGTACAATGTGTAAGTGCACCGCGGCAAAAAAAACACACCGCATCAGCACCCAACTAGAAATGTCAATATCTCACGATTCTTCGCTTCAATTGAGCTGAGTTTTCTCTAGAATACTAGTGAGTGTATGTATGGTTTATTTATTTATTTTACATTTTTTTTAATTTTTAAATTTGAACAAAAAAATTGAACGAGTCAATTAACATTGCAAATATCTCACAAACTGTTGGTCCAAATGAGCTGTCTTTTTCCCATAATAGTATTGGTTACATGTATGATTTATAGGATTGTTCTGCTCTATTTTTTAAAAAATTTGAATTTTGAGTAAAAAAATTGTATGAGCCAATGTAAACTGCGAATATCTCATTATAATGTGATCCAAACCAACTGAAACTTTCCAGATTCATTACTAGTTACATCTAGCTTAGCATACCACAAACTTTCATGTGAAAAACATAAGATTGCTATACATATCTAAAATGTTTCATAAATAGGCACAATATTCATAAATAAAATCGGTAGCACCAAGATATGACAGATATTGTCGTTGTCAGGCTTTAGCATCCAAGTGGTTGTCATAAAGCCATTATTGACATCATCAAGTCTCATGCACCAAAATATTACCACCATGAGGTTTTAGCATCCAAGTAGTTATCATGTGACCATTACAGACATCATCAAGTTGCACACACCAAAAGATTACCGCCATGAGGTTTTAACATCCAAATACTGGGCGGATTTGCAATGTTATTTCGCTCCTTCAATTTTTTTGTTCAAATTTAACATTTTGAAAAAATGCAAAAAAAAACCATGTGTGGACCCACTAATATTCTAGAAAAAATCCAGCTCAATTGGAGCAATGAATTGTGAGATATTGACAATTCTAGTTGGCTGCTGATATGGCTATTCTTTTTGTCACCGACACTACTAGAAAAAGGCCTACTAATGGCGCATCGGTTTTGCCTACTAATGGCGCACTACCGGTGCGCCATTAGTAGCACGCCATTAGAATTTTTTACTAATGGCGCACCTGGCAGTGCGCCATTAGTATGTAACTCCATGCGCCATTAGTATGCCTCCCGGGGGGCCATATGTAACCATGTGCTTTGTCACACTAATGGCGCACTCTGCCTTGATGCGCCATTAGTATCCTTTGGCATACTAATGGCACACTCTGCCTTGATGCGCCATTAGTATGAATATTTGGTTTTTTTTTGCTTTTCTGATTTTTGCACAGGTTACAAAATATATTATTGGACAGAATATAGACAGCAGCACACAGCAACATCAGATTCATCGAATACAATAGAAGATTAGTCTCCAAATACAATTCATCATATTAGTCTCCGAATTCAAAAGACCGAACAAAGATAAAACATTACAAGTCTCAAGACCGCGAGTATCGAGTTTGTCTTCACATTACAAGTCGATATCGATCATCTAAACTACCATCACATAAAAGAGAGTTGTGGTCATCACGATGAGCATCATCGCGATCAAACGGGTCTTCATCCGGTTCCTCCAACGCTCCCTCCTCTCTCCCGCTAGATAGCGGGCATATCTAGTTTCGGCCTCCGCCCTAGTGGTGTACCCTTTGTAACTGTTACCGCTGAAATGGTGAACCTGTCTCCGACACTCCTCCCAGTCGTCGTAGACTCCGGGAACCTTACCCTTGTACATGACATACGATGGCATCTCTATGCACAAGCCAAACAACAGACAATCGATAAGCAATATGTAAGTATGCAACAAAAGGATCGAAAGAGAAAAGCAAGACATTAATAGCATGATTCATGGTCCTACTAATAAATAGCATCGATTACATCTAAGTTGAACGACTGTCCAAACCAAAGAGACATACAAATTCATTAAAGTTTAATTACAACATGAGCCAATCAATGTTTCAGAACTACACATCACTACTTTCGACTCGACTCATCGGACAGGAGCGTGGATGAAGCCGCCGTCTGTCGTGATGGTCATGAAATCACGGTCGTTATCACCCTGCATTTGTAGCGTTTCATCTATCTCACTGTTGGACGGTTCATATCTGAGGAAGAACTGCCCCGAGGTATGAAGGACATCTTGATGGATGATGTCCGCTAACTCCGAATGGATGCGAAAGAATTCTTGTCTGAGGTCCACGTCCTGGATTGCCGACAAGTTCGCGGCCCAATCTTTGAGATTATCTGGCAGCAGAAGGTGATGATGGTCCCTTACGATCGCCCGCATGTGATGGAGGGCATAGTAGGCATCCTTCTGACCGCCAGGCGGCTGCTTGACGCAGCAGAACTTCGTATTGTGTGAGAACATGTGCTTGTCGTGATTTACTTAACTGCCCCGTGAAGGTGCCTCCAGATTTGGCATAGCCGGGGAGAACATCATCAAGAACTTTCTTGACATTTGTGTAGTCTATCTTGGAGTTACGGTTCGGGTCGAAATACGTGGCCATGGAATATTTCGGCTTAAGAGGATGAGTGTGCAATGTGTGTCACTGCACAGAACACGGAATGTTAGAAAAAAAAAGAACGATCAAAATCTAAGAAATCATATGTTACGGGCGGTTAAGGGATGACTTACTCGGGAAAGTAAGCCACAAGGAAGTTATCCTTATCTGGGTTTGCCAGAATGACGCCTTCGAGGTGTGAACTCACAACTTGGCGGTCCCCAGCGCTGCTCAAGTGCTTGGCACGCATGTAGAAGGGGTCGACTATCACGATGTTCGGGGTCTTGTCTCTAATGATCCGCATCTCCATACTCAGCGAAAACAGCCAAACGAAGGTGTAGTGCAGCGGATGAAGGTTAAACATAGCAAAGATGTCATCAAACCGCAGGATGATCATACCCCCGATGTCGCCATCCTCAAAGCCCTTGCCCTCTGGCACTTTGGCCACGAAAACCGGGTATGCCACATCCTTCTCTCTGAGACGCCGCTTCTCCAAAGAAAGAACACTATCGTGCAGTCTCCGCATAGCACCGGTTGCAGCATTCAGCATATTTGGCGGTAGCATCGCCCTACCTGCCACATGCACCCTCCTCGAGATATCCTTAGGTGAAGGTGGCCCGTCCTGAGCACGGATCGAACTCGGTGCCGGCTGGCTCGCACCGGCGCCCTTGTTAGTCTTTTCGCTTCGTCCCTTCTTCTTGATCTCTGTAATGGGACCGAGTTCTGCTCACGCACCGCCTTCTTGAGCGTGTTGGGGCTGATAATATTTCGCACCTCAGCTATCCGAGGCTCGGTGAAGGCGGAGCTGAGGCGTCTCCGAGAACTGAACGCCGACGATGCCTATTGCAATTGGATTTCTCCGCCGCATCAGCTAGATTGAGGTCGCCTTGGTTGGGTTCTTGAGAAAGAGGCCCGCAGAACTCGTCGCGCACTCCATGTTCGCAAAGTACTTATTGACTTTGGTAAATGTGTCGTCGTCGTTGTCGTGCCGTCCGGATCTGTGCCATAGGGCTGTCCGGATCTGTGCCATAGGGATGTCCGACATAGGGATGTCCGCAGGTCCGAGAGCGTTGCGGCGTTTTGCCATGGCTTGGCGCCGCACGAATGGCGGTCTTGTCTCGTGGGGTGGTGTCCCCGCCTCAAACGAATCTCGCTCTTCGCCAAAGCAGCGCCAGTTTACGCAGCGCCGAGGGTCATCTCATCTTCTTCGCCGCCCCAGCTGGTCGAGCCGGAGGTAACAGCTCGTCACAGCCTAGCAGCACCCGAACCACTTCAACCCTATACACTGTGGGTGGCATCGGATTACCGTGGAATATGCGGTTGCCCGGTTGAACGATTCTGCCCTTGGCGACATCGACCAACTCGGCGCCCACGAAGTGTAGAAGAGTGCAAGGAACGTCGGCGGTGCCTTGCGAAAACATGTACAGGCGCCGTGGATGCCCAGCCAAAGGCAAGGAGATGAAGTCATCGCCGAGAGGCTTATCGACCGTGATGCCGCCGAGCTCGGCTAATGTCGAGGCACCGCCAACGGCGGGCGGTAATCGACGAAGGAGGCGCTTGCTGGCGAGGTGCCGGCCGGCGTACACCCGGGTGCATTAAGCTCCAATGCCCGTGCCGGCGCCGGAGACACGAATACCGCCTCCGCCGGAGACACCAATGGCGCCGCCGCCGGAGACACCAATGGCGCTGCCTGCTGCTGTCGCGAAGTTCTTGGCCGTGAAGCCGGGAACCGGGAGGCCCCTGGCCGCCCGCAATCCACGTCGTCAGCCCATGAATCAACGTAGGCACCATGGCGTTGAGCTTCGCTCCCGCTTGTTGTTCCACTTGCTCTTGGACAAGCTCCGAATCCGCGCCACTTGTGCCTTTGAGTGCTTCAACCTCGCACGCCCGCTTTCCGAACTGGCCTTTTTTCTCCTTCCGCACACCAGCGTATAGTATGACCCCATTTTGTGGACAAGCCTTTGCCGGCCACACGACCAGCTGACGTCGGCTTAGTGAGCTTATCCTTGCTTTTCATTATGTTCAACGCCCTATTTAAAGGGGTGTCGAAAGGGGAGCTCTGAGACGACCCCACGCTACTGCTTTCATTTTCCTGCGAAAGGAACGTGAACCATTTAGAAATATTGGGGATTAATTAGAGTGCAACCATATGGAGCTAATTACGCGGGGGTGTATTCCTTACCAGAACAAGCTCAAGCGCCTGGTCTTCGTGATCCGTGGTAAGCTCCTTTGTTATCGGGTCCTCCTTGTACCGGGCCCCGACATAGTTCCTGGTCCGCTTGTTACCGCTGTATTTCTCGGCGGGCGGTAGGCCTTGCTCGGCACGCCCGCGCCCTCCTTGTCCCATATAGGCTCCGCCACTCAGAACCGCCGGGACCGAAGTTTGTGTTCCCTAAGTTCAACTCCGCATTTGTTTCCCCATCGACTTGATTCGAGGTTGCACTGGTCGAGCACTTGATCTTGAACTCCTTGTACTCATCTTCGCCATCAAAGGATATTTCGCCTTGATCTTCTCATAACTATCACCTTTATCAATCATTTTCTTCACCGCTTCTCCGAGTAGACAGGCCGTGCTCATCTTCGTGAGGCGGCACTGTTCACTTTATTCCCGAGAGGCGGTGTTTTCAAATTCGCGGGAACTTGTATCGCTCGTGCAGCTTCGTGAAGAGGAGGTTGCGCAAATTCCTCGGTCCTTATGCCTAAGGTTCTCGGTGTTGATCGAGACGGTGCTCGGAGAATGCACCCGAGCTGAACCGAAAGTACCCTTGACTATATGTTTGGGCTCGTTGGATTCCGCCGGAGTCCACTTGAGTGAATTCCTCCTTGACGGTGCGGAGCACATTCGGACGTCGTTCCTTCCTTTGCTTCTTCGATTGACTGCCATCTGTGTGTGCGCCGCCATCATCAGTGGTGGCATCCTCGGCAGCACCATCAGTGGTGTCATCCTCGACGCCACTAGGGGTTGTGTAATCAGGATCGGTGTCTTCCATGGCGCCCTCATAGCGTGAGGTTGTTCCTCCATCTCTGGGACAGCTCCCAGAATTGCTTGCCGCCAACCACCGGCCTCATCGTTAGGGCCATGTTTCGCTCTAAATAGTAAAAAGTTTGGTCAAAAGTTGGTTATTGTCAAGGAACAAGATCATGGTCTCATCATTTAGGGTTTGTCGACACCGAGGCACCCTAAAAGCCTAAGCTTTCATCATTTAGGGTTTGTCGACGCCGAGGCACCCTAAAAGCCTAAGCGTACATCATTTAGGTTCTCATCAACACCGAGGCATCCGGGGCAGCCAAGTGAAGTTTTCATCATTTAGGGTTTATCGATGCCGAGGCACCCTAGGTTGGGCCTAATCACTTGGCACTAATCACTTGGCTCTATTGCCACCTATGGTTTAATACAGCAAGAATAAAGGGGCAGTTGATCCTACTTAATTAAGTACTAAGATACCCCGGCCCATGCATTAGTAGCAAGTACCTCATATGTCCGATTTTTAGCAAAATCATGCTAAAATTCACGGAAAATTTCAGCATGACCTTTGCTGAAAATAGGACATATGGAGTACCCGAATTTGCCGGAACGGAAGTTAATCGACATTCCGGCAAACTCAAGGGCCTCTCGGGGTACCTGCAAAATCATCACGACACGAAGGGCCTCTCAAGGGCCTCAAGCAGCAGCGGCGTCTCCCAGCACCCCATTTTTTTGCTAAATTTCTTTGAGCAACAATCAGAGCAGAAAATTCAGCATATTTCTATACAACAGCACTGTAAAGATGAAGAACAGTTCTACAGCAGCCCATTTATATACAATAGCATCTTTGGTCATACCAATTTCTGAAATAATTCAAAGATGAAGAAATTAACTATGTATAGTTTATTCTTTTTGTACCAGGACCTATTTTAGTTTATTATTTATTATACCAGGGAGGAATATAACAATCTTTTTTGGTATATATCCTAGTTATACTACTGCCGGAAAGGAGGATCATCATACACATATATATGTGCATAAAAATCATAAAAATTCAAAATCACTTGAAACCTGATCACTCGGACCACACCACATGCCACAGCATACATAGTACATAGAGTTGAAAATTCAGTTGCAATCATGTAGTAATGGATTGTTCTACCTAGCAGGTTGTTGGAAATGGATTGTTCTACCTAGCAGGTTGTTGGAAATTCAGTTGCTTTTTTCATTAGGGCTGGCAACCAGACATGGTCAAATTTCAATTAAGATTATCTATTGGTTCAAGACTGGCAACAAGACTTGTTCTACAAAATCAATTATCTATTGAGTAGTTCTTGTGCTCATCCAGTAGCAACATCTTTCATACATGATCAGTAGTCATGTACCAAATTTTTATTTAAACTGAATTTGCAAATCACCAAGAGCTCTACTAGTTCATACTAGATTTACACTAAATACACTAGAGTATTTGACCAGTAGTCAGTTACATTTACACTAGACTGAAAAAATTGCTGCATCACTAGACTGAAGAAATTGTGCTGTCAGTTAGGGACTGAAGAAAATGTGTTGCAGATTTTGATTTGCTTGCTGATCTTCGGTTAACTCCATAGAAGAGTTTTGTACTGATTCAGTTAACTGACAGCAAGTAACAGCATGTTCTAACAGCAACAGTTTCAGAGTACTACTCCAAAATCCTCCTAGTTGTAGCTCACCTAAATGGTTGAATTCAAAGAACTACAGTGGCATTCAGTGATTGAGAGCTTAAAATTTCCAACAATCTGAACAAACTAAGTAAAAAAGGATCAGTATCTCATTTCAACTGATTTATTCTTCATAAGCATAGGCTTTGTTTGTTGGAAACTAGCCTGTGAAACTGAAATTTAACGAAGAAACTGAATTACTGTCATTTAACGATAAACTGAATTTTAAACTGAGTAATTGGAGTAAACTTGCTGGAGTACAAATTTATCAACGGGCCATATATCGATAACATCTGAAATCATGCATTGGTGCAAAGTTGCTCTCTGTACACTATAACATCTGAAAGATGGAGATCACAAAGTTGCATCTGAAAGAATCGGGGCGAGGGGAAGATGGAATCGGGGCTCAGACCAAGGGCGGCTGCGGCTGGAGGACGGCGCCGTCGGCGAACTCGAGGGCGGGGCACCGGATGCTCCTCTCGCTGATGGGGAGGGAGAGGCTGGAGGCAAACCCTAGCCGCCAAGCGCACGAGTGCTGCAGCTAGGTGGAGTAACCTCTGCGGAGACGACGGAGCAGGTGGCGACGTCGTGGTTGGTGAGGAGCAGGTGGCCGCGCCGTGGTTGGTGAGGAGAGAGCGAGGAAGAGCGCCCGTCCGAGGAGGTGGTTGGTGCCTTGGCGGGCGGCGGCGGAGGCCTGGAGGATGTGGAAGAGGCGCAGACGGCGAGGAGGAGTCCGCGAGGGTCGGGCGGCGGGGTGGGGCGGGCGCTGGGGGCGGGGTGGAGTCCGTGAGGGTCGGGCAGCGCGCTGTGGGTCGGGCAGCAGCGGGTGGATCTGTGGCGAGGAGAGAGGGTCAAGGAGATCTCGCGAGAGAGGGAGGATAGCTAGGGAGGGTTCTAATGGCGCACCGCCCGCCGTGCGTAGGGCTGGACGTCCGAACGGGCTAATGGGCTCGGCTCGAGCTCGCTCCAGCTCGGCCCGACTCAGCTCGCCCGAGAGCTAAATAGGCCGAGCCGAGCCACGTGAAATGGGCCCGTTGGCGACCGAGCCGAGCCTGTTTTGGCCCGGTCCAGCTCGGTGGCTCGTCCGGCCGAAGCCAGACGCGACGCAATCACGCAGCCCAGCAGAGAGCGCAACCAGCCCAACCCAGCGAGACGCGCTGTCTCCACTGTCTCCTCCCGCTAGGGTTCGCGCCGCCGCCGCCCCATGCTTCTCGCCAAGCTATTTCTCGCATGCCACCACGACGCATCTCGCCGGCGCCGCCGCACGCACGAACGCATCCAGCGCCGCAGCGCGCGACGCATCACCAGCCTGTTGATTGATTCTGGACACAAGTACAAAACTTGAAGCACGTTGATTGAGTCCCGAGTTGGCTGGATGCACACGCACGAGAGGAAGCAAGATCAACTGCTACGGAGGCTAGCCACCTGCGCTCGACGCACCAGACGCCTCGACCTCGCCCACGCGGCACGTCTCCGTCGTGCTCCCTCAACGCCGTCAAGCTCCAGCCTCGCCTGATGCGCCTGTGTCACGCCCACGCACCCAGCCTCAAGAGGCAAACGAGCTGCTCGGGCTGGACCGAGCCATAGGCAAGACGAGCCGAGCCTCCGGACATGGGCTCGTTCAACCAGCGAGCCGAGCCGAGCATGGCTCGTTCATGGCGAGCCAAAGCCAGGCTCGGACCGAACTCGGCTCGGCTCGGCTCGTGTCCAGCCCTAGTCGTGCGCCATAAGAATGACTATTCTAATGGCCCACCTCCCATCGGTGCGCCATTAGAATTTTGTCTTAATCTAGCCCACTAACCATATCTACAACCTAACCCTATCTACAATGAACCCACCCACTAGCCCGATTGGTCAAGACGCAGCACACACACTAGGAGGTCTTGGATTCGATTCCTGTGCTCCCCAATATTTTTTATGCATTTTAAATGCTGTTTTTATATTTATTTGTGTTTAAATATGTTCAAACTTGTTTAAATCATAACAGTAATATTTTTTATAAAACAGTAATAATTTTTAAAAATATGTTCAAATTTCTTACTTGAAAATATCATCGGCGCGACGGTGGAGCGGGGAGGTGCGGGATCGAGATTGAGATGGAGGGGAATCGAGATTGAGATGGAGGGGATCGAGATCAAGTGTCCTCATGAATTCAAAAAGTGCCCATGAAATTTAAAAATATTCATGATATCAAAAGTGCCCATGAAATACAATCGAGAAATGAAGACTACGATTTAAATACAATTGATCTTAGCTAGCTATCTGTTCACAATCTTCTTGCCCTTCTTTTTCACAAATGGAGTTCTTACGTGGAACGGACGCCCTTAGGTAGGGTGGTCCTACTTCTTCTTGTGGTGTGTGCTGCTACTTCATCGTCGTCGCCATGTTCGATCTTGGTCGCCGTGCTTGTCAAAGTCTTGCTCATTGGCTACTCCATCCATTCGATGATCTTCCTTTTGCCTCTCCTCACGACAACACGATCGGGCTTTGGCGGGTCGGTAATGAAGAAGCATTGGTCCACTTGGGAAGCCAGTACCATGGCTCATTTTTAGCGGTGACGTTTGCGCCCATGGTCTTGGATTTGGCCGGGTATAACCATGGTGGTGAAATATCGGTCTTCTTTTAGGACGCTCTTCGCCCATCTGACACGGAACATCGGCACCTTCTCTCCAGCGTAGCTCAGCTCCCAGATCTCCTCGATCCTTCCGTAGTATCTGTCCTTGTCCTTACCGGTGTAGGATTCCATCGTTACCTCGGAGTTCTGATAACCATCGCTCTTCATGTCCTTGTCCTCGATGTAGAATGTGTAACCGTTGATATCGTACGCCTCATAGGTCATCAGGTTGTGCTCGGCGCCCTGTGACAAGGCGAATATGAGTTGTTCTTCCGCGGAAGAATCTTCATGTAAAGGGTACAATGAAGCTTCGCTTGAACCAACGCGTGAAACATGAGTTGTGCTCTTTGAGTATATCTCCGTCCGTCCTCTGTTGGCCTCGGTCATTGTACGCCTTCTCAATAAAGGTTTTGTGCTCTACCACCCAAGGATCGACCACGCCTATGTGTTGTAGCGCGACTAGGTTTGCTCTTTCAAAGTCGGCGAGTCGACCCTCGAAGTCGACATGCATTTCGCGGCGACCTCACGGTGACCCCATCCAGCGAGCCCGCCGAGGTGCTGCTGACGGGCAGACCAACGGGTTCTCGATGCCTAGATAATTAGATGCGAGAGGAGATGCACTCTTCGTCGAAAGCCCCGCTATACTTCCTCCGACATGACATGTTCGAACGTATCCTTTGATGACACCATTCATCCTTTCGAACGGCATCATGCTGTGCGTAAACGTCGGCCTGATTTGGATGATATCCTCCACGATATGGACCAGCAGATGCACCATAACGTCAAGAATGCGGTGGGAAGTACATCTCAAGCTCGCATAGTATCACCACGATCTCTTCCTGTAGCCTTCGAGTTGCCTCACGCCAATCGACTTCCGAGATGATGTCGAAAAAGTTGCATAGGTCAAATAGCGTTTCCGGACGTGCGCGCCCATGATCCCACGGATTGCAATCGAAGTATCTGCGTCATCGGCACATGACGGTCGTGAGACTTCATCCTGCTGAACTTCGCTTCACTGGGTCTAGGTATCTGCTTATCTTATCCGGCAGAATCGTAAGGAAGTTTTACTCCTAGGAGGCAGGTGAAAAACTGCTCGATCTCCTCGACTTAGAGTGAAGCACGCGGAGGGTAGTCATTTCCGGTCTTCTTGGCCTTTTGCCTTTGCGACGACTTTCGTGTCCCGCTTCGCCTCATCATCATCATCATCATCATCATCATCATCATTAGCGTGAAGCTCCTACCGATGCCCATTGATTTCAAGTCCGCCCTTGCTTTCGCCCATCTTTGGTCCTCTCTCGCATGTTGAGCAGGTTACCAAGCAGACTCGCACACGCTCTTCGTGATATGCATGACATCAAGGCTGTGAGGCACACGGTGGATCTTCCAAGACGGCAAGTCCCGTAAAACAGACCTCGTTTTCCATACCTTCAACAGCGGCTCTGGCGCCTTTCGCTTCTTTCCGGCTCGCGCCTTTTGCTTCTTTCCGGCAAGGCAGTCTTTCCAATTTTTCAACAGCTCGTCTATTTCCTCGCCGCTCCTCGTGACACGGGCGTTTTGGGTTCGGTTTCACCATCAAACAGATCCTTGCGTTTCCTCCACGGGTCATCGTCGCGAAGCCACCTTCGATGTCCCATGAACACGGTTTTCAAGACCCGGATCTCTATCTAGTCTGGCGATACGTTGTGTCATCCATGCACCTTACGCATCCGGAAAATCCGTGGACTACCCGCCTTGCGAGATATCCGTAATCGAGATAGTCGTAATCGCCGTGAGCGGTCTGCGGCTCTCATAGGGAAATATTCTTTCTCTGCGGCGCCCCACGACACTGGCGTTTTCCACAGCGTGTCTAGCTCCTCCTTCAGCAGCCCCAGATACTGATTGATGTTGTTCCTGGTTGTTTCGCCCTTCAATTAGCATACTCATGTGAATGTACTTCCTCTTCATGCACAACCAGGGGGAAGGTTGTACATCCACATAAACACAGGCCAGGTGCTATGTGTGCTTCTCCGCTGCCAAACGGATTGACTCCATCGGTGCTCCGCCCAAAGACGATGTTCCTTGGATCCTTCCCAAATTCTGGGTATTTGAAGTTAAACGCTGCCATCGCTCGCATCCTTAGGGTGACTCAGCATCTTGTCTTTTTTTTATTTATCTCCGGATCATTTCCGTCATCTTCCCGCTTCTTCTCCTCCCTATCCGCGTGCCAACGCATGAGCTTTGCTACCTTAGGGTCCGCGAAATACCGCTGCAGACGAGGAGTGATCGGAAAGTACCACACCGATTTTCGAGGAGCTTTCTTCCTCTTCTTGTATCGAGTGACGCCACACACCGGAAATATGGTAGACTCCGCGTGCTCGTCCCGACAAATGATGCAATTGTTCATGCACACATGGTATTTCACGTGCGGTAAATCCAAAGGACACACGATTTTCTTCGCCTCCTCGAAACTGGTCGGGCACTTGTTCCCCTTGGGAAGACGTTCGTGCCAGAATGACATGTTCTCGTCGAAGCATGCATCGGTCATTTTGTGTTTTACCTTCATCTCCAGAGCCATGAGCGTTACTTTCAGCGGTATCCTCGGCCTGCATCCTTCATACAATGGAGCAACGCGTCTATCTCCGGGATTGATCCAGCTTGGCTTTCTCTCGGCGGCAGCTCTTGCGTTATCCGTCTGGTTGCGCGGCAGCTCTTGAATATGAGGGTCCTGCACCCAGCCTCCATCGTCGTCCGCTCCGGCATCTTCATCTTCATGATCATGCCCTTCGTCTTGATCTTCCTCATCATCATGTACGACATCTTCTACATGATGATTGTGTACATCATCATGCCCTTCCTCATTTCTTGCCCGGCCCCCATGGACGACTTCATAGTCATCTTCATCACCTTGCCACCGATAGCCATCCATGAAACCACGCAAGAGCAGGTGGTCCCGCACCTGCCCGAATCCGGGTCCGCAATAAGGCTCTTCGCTTGCATCTTCGACACGGACATCTTATCTCCGCCTCGCTCTTTTGAAGCATCTCGGCCTTCGCGGAGCTCAAAAACCTATTCACGATGCCTTCGGTCATCGTGCGGACCATGGTCGTCATGGGTAGAGCAAAACGATATTTTAGAACCAAGAAAAATTTGGCATGACCTTCCCTAAAATAGGACCAAAAAGAATGCATAGTGCCAAAATTCTGCTAAACGGAAATGAATCAACATTCCGCAAAATATTAGTAACTATCGATTTCAAATACCGTACCTGCAAACACAAACATATATGCAACACCACAAACACAAGCAACACCACAAACATACATAGATCTAGCTAGGGCACAAAAGTGCATGTGCACGTTGTTGGAGCGAGCTAGGAGAAAAAAGTAGATCTACATCATGAAGATAGCTTTCCCTTACTTACCTATCAAAAAAGGTAATTTCACCACTTAATTTTGATGAATCTATGGTGGAAATGAGGTGAGGAGGAGGAGGCAGCCGAGACAAGCTTGGAGGAGGAGGTGGAGAGAATGAAGTGAGAAAAGTGAGTGGGTAGGTGGGCTGTCTAAAATATCTTGTTGGTCCCAGGTTACTAATGGCAAGACCCAAGCCAAAGCGCCATTAGTATTTTTTGCAAAAAAGTAAAAAAAAATATATGATACTAATGGCGACTGTGGAAAAGTGCGCCATTAGTAGTTTAAACTAGTAATGGCGCACTTTAGCATAGTGCGCCATTAGTAGGCTTGCAAAAAAGTAAAAAATATATATATACTAATGGCGCACTGTCTTGGTCATGCGCCATTACTAGTTCTAACTAGTAATGGCGCACTTTGCCATCCCGCGCCATTAGTTTGTATGGAAAAATGGGGAAAAAAATCAATAGTAGTGGCGCACCGTGAACACGGTGCGCCATTAGTGTCTTCCACACTAATGGCGCACGAGCAACCGGTGCGCCATTAGTATATAGTAGTGGCGCACTATTTACCTGGTGCGCCATTAGAATCAGTCCTATCTATAGCCCTTTTTCTAGTAGTGCGATGCACTTACAAACTGGACCCGCTTGTCAGGAATCATGTCAACACACCCAACACCCACCCAAATGATGGATTAGACCTAGCTGCAACCAATTACCCTAAAATGTGGTGTTTTGTGCAACAAATCTGTAAAGTGAGTGTTCTGTGCAACTAGCACCAAAAGAAGGTGGTCTGTGCAATTTCCTCATGCGTGGTCAAATCTGGCACCCCAGTTGCCGTAGCGCCATGAAACCCAAATAATATCACCTGGTGGTCTCAACGATACAAGTGAATGTTAAAGCAGGAGATCGAGAATCCGAAAATCCATAGGAGTGCTCGTCCTCGCCTGCACAGGTTCTCGTTGGGATCGGAGACTGGGCTCGCATTGAACATGGTATATACTGCTGTACGCAACCGAAAATCCTACTTCTGCAAGTCTTGGATGAGTTGTTCCTTGACGACTCACACGAGGGCGGCATGCACACATAGTTGTTCCTTAGGGTGGCACCAACACGAATACACCATCCTATATAAACTCCTGGAACCAACTGCTCTGAGCCAACTGCAAGCAGCAGCAAAGCTAGCTTATAAAACGCGAGCGGTAGCTCGATCAATTGCCATGGCGAGCACTGCCAAGGCCGTGGTAATTCTCGGCGCCATCCTTGTTCTTCTGCAGGTGTCGTCGTGCGCCGCCGGCCGGCATCTCCGCGACGCCCCGGCGCTGATGTTCTTGAGGGGCTTCGACAAAGGAGATTCGCCCGGCGGCTGGCCGGCGAGCTGCGACGGCAAGTACTACAACGACGGCCTCCTCCTAGCGTCGGTTGCCTCGCGGTGGTACGCCGGCCGGTGCGGCAAGATGATCAGCATCAGGGACCGCCCCGGCGGGCGCGCTGTGGAGGCCATGGTCGTCGACGAATGCGACTTCGGCAAGGGCTGCGGCGACACCGAGCTCAGCACGTCGCCCGCCGTGTGGAAGGCGCTCTGGAACGGGGTCGACCCCGGCGTCCACCAGGCGGCCGTCACCTGGTCGGATCTCGACTGAGACACGCATGGCAAATCGAGTCACCTCTTGCTTTGGGCTTCGTTCAGAGTGTTCAGTGTCAGTGCCGTTGCTGCGTGCTTACCGGCCTCCACGGCTTAGTACGTAGCTGAATAAAACTACTCCCTCCGTTCGGAATTACTTATCACACAAATGGATGTATCTAGACGTATTTTAGTTGTAGATACATCCATTTGTATCCACTTTTGAGACAAGTAATTTGGAACGGAGGAAGTACATGTGTGCAGATAATATACTTACATCCAAGTGTCAGTCAGTGCAGGACGACCTCAGTTTGCTAGTCCTCCACGAGACCATGAGCAATGCATACCAAGCAATATACTTCAGCATCATCATCCCATAAAATTTTGACTTCATCAGATTCTTGATGCCGCCTACATGAATCCACTTTTAGCTTAGCAGCCATCGCCGGTAGCGTTCCAGCGTTTCACCAATCACCATCTCCTGAAAGTTAATCGAGCAGTAAAGTAGGCTCATAATATGACTCAGTTAACGAAACAAGTTCAACATCACGCCAGATAGCAAACAAAATCAGGTTTAAATCACTTGATTTTGATGAGTATATATATAATAGCCAGAGCTAAATCGCCAAGTTTGATGACTTTGCAAAATTACTGTTTCTTTTCAGATAAAAAAAATATCTACCACCTATTGGGAAGAAAATGTTCTCCACCATTCAAGTTTACATCCAATCATTTAAATCACAAACAGACGCAGGAACAGCAGCACTAGTAAAGTATACAGGACCAGGAGAGGCCCAGCAGCACATTATTATTCTCCCTCCACAGTTTGGCCCAACAGGGCCCAACAGTTGGGCACGAACAGAAGAGAAGCAATCCTTCCCTCACAAACAACCAGTTTCATCTCGTTATTTCTGGGACTCTGGCACTGACGGACAACTAAGTACAGAACAAATATGAGGAGCATTGACAGTTTGGTTTGCTTATATTATAATCTCTTCAAACTCTTCTTCCTCGCATCCATCTTCTTCTTATCGACAGGGACTTTCACGGCCAGTGGCCCATCCTTCCTGGGCGCTGCCGATGCTCCACCTGAGACAGCAGAAGGGGCAGCGTTCCGATCCTGCGAATTTGGGCCAAATGCTTTTGTGCCGGTAGAGGTAGATATTGGCGCAAGAACAGTATGAGGCTGGCCCTTATTCAGAGCTGCCGTTGACTCAGAGATAGCTCCACTCTTGGACTTATTCTTGGATCTGAGAGCATGGATACTGGTGTATAGCCTGCATATGGAGCACAACGGCAAGATCAGTAACTAGCTACAGCCGCACCAGATGTTTCAGTAAGAGGTCTGGTCTAACTTGCCACAAACGGTAGCAGTGGCATTCTAGGTGTTCGCATTGTTTGAATACACAATCCTAGCGCAATTTTAACCGATAAGGAAAGACATGAAGCACCACATGACACCATGTGACAAAATGAAGTTGAAGATTACTGACCTTGCATGCCGTGCATACTCCTCATAGTTCTCAAGCAGCAACTTCCCAGCTTGCTCATTGAGTGCAGATTCAGGAAATGGCTCAATCAGGAGGCATCTCACTACCTGTCAGCAAGCAATTTGTAGTAAGTCCACCACATCTTATGCAGGCAGTTCAAACTTCTTCCATAACCAAATACTAGAAAATGCTTAGAAAACAAATCATGCACTACTCCAACAACATGGGTTGTTGTGTGTTGAACTTCAAGCTTACCAGCAGGACATGCCTTAATCCAAGGCTGGGATTCCAATCCTTCTTCAAAGTGTTAACACATATCTCACCGCTAGTTGCAATGTTCGGATGGAAAATTTTAGTCGTGAAAAATCCTGCAGGAACAAGGCCAACAGACTTTCAACTAAAGCTCTACTTCAGGAACTAAACTAACGACAATGGAAGTCTGACAAGATGTCTACCTTTTGGAGGTGACTGAGGGAAGTCACGAGATAAGATTAGCTTCATCCGGAATATTCCATTCTCATATGGAGTTCCAGCTGTACATGCCCAGGTTCAGGTTTAAGAATACAATATCAGAAAGTAGTGTAATAGGAAAGAAACGCTGCTTTAAGACTTGATGTTCTTTAATTTACAAAGCCAGAAGCTGCAAGCTCTATCAGATACTTGACTAGTGATGAATAAAAATGTGACGGAAAGACAAGAATAGAAAAAGGCACCATCATGCAAGTAGCAGAGCATTAGCACATAACTTATACTTATTACTGCAAAGCACACAAGATGGGAGGTGTAAAGCAATGCATTGTATCCTGACAGAATCTTACCAGGGCCCTCAATATCAGCAAAAATAGTGGCGAAGTCATCGTCGTTAACAATAACTTTGATCCCTTCTGGAGGTGAGTCATCAAGATTCTTCAGTTCTTTAGCCAATTGCCTGATGACAGTTGGTGGGAGGTTCTCGTTGGTCGCCTTCAATGACATGAATAGACCATTAGAATAATGGAAGACAGCACATAACTCTTTCTCACATATGTTCTCTTGAACACTCAAATCTGAAAAAAGTTATCCTCACCATGGAAGCCATAACAGCAAACAGCTTTAAGGTGCTCGCTAGCTGCTGACTTATTTTTGTATGTACCCTTTAATGACAACAAAGCCTCAGGACTCTGCAAAATTTGTGATCACCAAACTGAACCTACAAGAAAACGTATGTAGGAGATTAGATAGAATGAATAGGTATAGAACAATATAAAATAATGGTATTTTAGAAAATTGAGTGAAATTCAATCTGATACCATGAACTGTAGTATACTGCAATTATTGTTGTGTGGATGTCCATAAACTTACCAAACATAATCTCAAACATTCAGATTGCGAACAGCCGCTATAAGTAACGACTTAATGCCACTACGTGATATATGACTAATGCCTGCAAGCGGTAATTTATGCCCCAAGTTATTGCAGTACTGTTAGTCTATGAAGATGCCATTTATGCAGCCTACTTTATCCTCTCTGACTATCATGCCCGTTTGAACACAGAAAAAATTATTCCAGCTTGATAAAAAAACTCGACCAACAAGCACTAGCATTCGTGGCCTTTTTATTTATTAAAAGAGACAACTGAGCACCACGGGGAGTACATGCCTCGAACCCGGGTGGGCTGAGTGAGCACAGAGGCTGTTAGCCAACCGCGGCACCATCAGTTCTTAATGATTCCAACTACAAATATCACCTTTTATCCATTATTCCTGGCACCGTATATATGCAAGTAAGCGTGCTCGCACGCACTAGGCGCACGTGTGGATGATATGCCAGTAACTTAATGCTGCTAAACGATGGTGCCGCACGTGTGAATGAAACAGCAGTAACTTAATGCTGCTAAATGACGATGCTGCACGTGCGTGTGAATGATACATCGGCAACTTTATGCTGCTATCATAATTGTGTCAATTTCGTACGGAGATATTTACGCGGGTGAATTTATTCAAAAAGGAACCATCAACTTCTGCACCCCCTGTTTTCCCCGCCATCCATACACGTCGCCATGACGGCGCGCGCCACACCCCCTTCCCGCCAATGCACTATCCTTCACACGACTCCAGACACAAGAACACATAACGATTGCTAAATCCAGGGGCTGTTACCATTTGACCTTGCGTTCCTGCATGATCACAGGGCCTCAACGGGTATTGCTAACTCCTAACGAGCAACAGAGGCGTTGCGCATCTACGCAGCATACAAGGACAAGGACGGAAACGGAACGCCCCTCCCAGAATCCACTGAGATGTCTCCGCTAATGAACGAGATCGGATCGGATCAGATACAAGACCAATCGGTCGGAGCAGGCAACCAGCGCCTCTTACCCACCCACCAGGACGCGAAGTGAAACACCAGCGCTGAACCGAACGACATATCCATCCTGCAAGACAACTCGACTTCTCATCGCTTACCAGGTACCGGAAAACGCGTCGGAGGAGGCCGCCCGCTCTCGCCGGTCGCCGGATCCGGCACGGGGGTCCGGGAAGGGGTCGGCCGGCCGGGTGCCGCGGCGGGGAGGAGAGGGGAGAGGGCGAGCGGTTGAGGCGGTGGGCGGCGGGGGAGGGTTGCGGCGAGGAGCGGCCGGCGGCGGTGGGGGGCTCGTCGGCGGGGGAAACCCTAGGCTTCCGATTTGGGTGAGGCAGGGGGTGGGAGGGGGGAGAACGAGGCAAGTTAAAAAGTGATTGGGATTTGAGAGGGACTCGACAGCCGACCGACCGGTGACGTTTCGTGGGCCCCATCCGGGCTGGCCCAGGAGCCCGTGCGTGTCCCGGCCCGTCTCTGCTGACGCGGCAGCGACGGCCGTAAGACTGAGGGCCACAACCCACGAGCTCGAGGGCCACGAGCACGAGGGATTCACCTAAAAAACGAGCACGAGGGACTGCCCCTAAAAAAAATCAAGCACGAGGGATTTGTCTGCCATCGTGTAATATAGACCGTCCGATCTATATCTGACGGATCAAAAGCAAACTATGGTAATTTTACAAAAGGATACCCGCACCTCTCTCCACACTTGCAGATAAGGACTTCTCTCGTTCATCCTTTTCTCTCACAAGATAAACTACTCATACAAATGCATCTTGATGTTCCGTGCAATGCACGGGCATCTTGCTAGTTTTCTAAAAAGGAAAAAAAAACGAGCACGAGGGACTGTCGCGTCACCGGCCAAAGCTTTTTTGGAACCCAATATCTGGCGAACTTTCTCTACGAGGGGGTTGGCATTTGCGAACGTTGCAAGTTTTAATATCCGGCTTAGTATCTCAATTCCCAAAGGTGCTTCTAAGGGTACAATACATGTGTGTGTTTATAGAGATGGGTGTGTGTGCGTATATGTGGGTATCTGCAATTGTAGTATGTTGAAAAACATCCACCCTCAGCACTTCAGCTAGCCAGTTTCCCAAAACCTTTCGAAAGTTTTCCGACCTCTTATCCACCAGAAGATTTGTTACCCTAACCCAAGTTTCAGTAGTACTATTAAACACCATCTCGGACGGACTTGTGTTTTCATCATTATCTTTCAGCATGTTTCAGTCCCCTTCGCTGATGTAGTGAACCACAAAAACATTGGCGTTGATGTCTTTTTTTTTTTGCGAGGGTAAAGGGAGTTTTTATTGCAAATTCATAGAGTTGCAGTCGAGAGGCCATACATCCTCAATGCAAGGAGGAATCGAGCCTAGCCACACAGCAGTAGCACGCCCCGTACGGCTATAGTTTGCCAGACGATCGGCAACTCTATTCTGAACACGACTAAGTTTCTGAGGAACAAACTCCCTAATACCAGATAAGTGCTTGATCTCCATCACTAAATGGCCATAAGCGGACCGTTGGAGAGCATCCGTAGCCAGACATGATAAAGCTTCGGATGAATCCGATTGAAGAACCACCGAGCCCTCGGAGTGCTCAATGGCCAACGCCATACCTTGCATCATCGCATGTAATTCCGCCTCCAAAGGATCATTGCAATGAAAAATATGTTGGAAATATGCCCTAGAGGCAATAATAAAAGGATTATTATTATATTTCCTTGTTCGTGATAATTGTATTTTATTCATGCTGTAATTGTATTATCCGGAAATCGTAATACACGTGTGAATACATAGAACACAATACGTCCCTAGTAAGCCTCTAGTTGACTAGCTCGTTGGTCAACAGATAGTCATGGTTTCCTGACTATGGACATTAGATGTCGTTGACAACGGGATCACATCATTAGGAGAATGATGTGATGGACAAGACCCAATCCTAAGCATAGCACAAGATCGTGTAGTTCGTTTTGCTAGAGCTTTTCCAATGTCAAGTATCTTTTCCTTAGACCATGAGATCGTGTAACTCCGGATACCGTAGGAGTGCTTTGGTGTACCAAACGTCACAACGTAATCGGGTAACTATAAAGGTACACTACATGTATCTCCGAAAGTGTACATTGGGTTGACACGGATCGAGGCGGATTTGTCACTCCGTGACACGGAGAGGTATCACCGGGCCCACTCGGTAGTGCATCATCATAATGAGCTCAAAGTGACCAAGTGTCCGGTCACGGATCATGCATTACGATACGAGTAAAGTGACTTGCGGTAACAAGATTGAACGAGGTATTGGGATACCGACGATCGAATCTCGGGCAAGTAACATACCGTCTGACAAAGGGAATAGTATACGGGATTGATTAAATCCTCGACATCGTGGTTCATCCGATGACATCATCGAGGAGCATGTGGGAGCCAACATGGGTATCCAGATCCCGCTGTTGGTTATTGATCGGAGAGTCGTCTCGGTCATGTCTGCATGTCTCCCGAACCCGTAGGGTCTACACACTTAAGGTTCGGTGACGCTAGGGTTATTAGGAAGACTTGTATGTGATTACCGAATGTTGTTCGGAGTCCCGGATGAGATCCCGGACGTCACGAGGAGTTCCGGAATGGTCCGGAGGTAAAGATTTATATATGGGAAGTTATCAAACGGACACCGGAAAGTTTGGGTCATATCAAGATTGTACTGGGGCCACCGGAGAGGTTCCGGGTCCACGGGAGGGGCCACCCTCTCGGAGGGCCCCATGGGCCACAAGGGCAGGAACCAGCCCTGGAGGGCTGGCCCCCCCTTGGACCCATGCGCCTAGGGTTGGGGGAACCCTAGTGAGGCGCACCCTTTGCTTGGGGGCAAGCCCCCTCCCAGCCGCCGCCCCCTCTAGATCTCATCTAGAGGGGCCGCCCCTGCCCTTCCCCTATAAATAGAGGGGTGAGGGAGGGCTGCAACACACTTCAAGGCGCAGCCCTCCCTCCCCAACACCTCTCCTCCTCCGCTGAGTGCTTGGCGAAGCCCTATCGAGATCGCCTCTCCACCATCATCACGCCGTCGTCTGCTGCTGGAGCCTTCTTCCTTAACCTCTCCTTCCCCCTTGCTGGATCAAGAAGGAGGAGACGTCGTCCGTTCCATACGTGTGTTGAACGCGGAGGTGTTGTCCATTCGGCACTTGGTCATCGGTGATCTGAATCACGGCGAGTACGACTCCATCATCACCGTTCCCTTGAACGCTTCCGCACGCGATCTACAAGTGGTATGTAGATGCAATCTCTCTCCCATGACTCGTTGCTTAGATGAACTCATAGATGGATCTTGGTGAAACCGTAGGAAAAATTTTAATTTTTGCAACGTCCCCAACAAAGTGGCATCATGAGCTAGGTCTATCGTAGTTCTCTAATGCACGAGTAGAACACAATATTGTTGTGGGCGAGATCTTGTCAACTTGCTTGCCATTACTAGTCTTTTCTTGCTTCAGCGGTATTGTGGGATGAAGCGGCCGGACCGACCTTACACGACGCTTACGTGAGACAGGTTCCACCGATCGACATGCACTAGTTGCATAAGGTGGCTAGCGGTGTCTGTCTCTCCTACTTTAGTTGGAGCGGATTAGATGAAAAGGATCCTTATGAAGGGTAAATAGAAGTTGACAAAATCACGTTGTGGTTATTCGTAGGTAAGAAAACGTTCTTGCTAGAACCCAATTGCAGCCACGTAAAAGATTTAACAACAATTAGAGGACGTCTAACTTGTTTTTGCAGCAATTGTCATGTGATGTGATATGGCCAGAAGTTGTGATGAATGATGAATGATATATTGTGATGTATGAGATCATGTTCTTGTAATAGGAATCACGACTTGCATGTCAATGAGTATGACAACCGGCAGGAGCCATAGGAGTTGTCTTAATTATTGTATGACCTGCGTGTCATTGATTCAATGCCATGTAAATTACTTTACTTTATCGCTAAACGTGTTAGCCATAGTAGTAGAAGTAATAGTTGGCGAGCAACTTCATGGAGACACGATGATGGAGATCATGATGATGGAGATCATGGTGTCATGCCGGTGACAAGATGATCATGGAGCCCCGAAGATGAAGATCAAAGGAACTATATGATATTGGCCATATCATGTCACTACTTTATATAATTGCATGTGATGTTTATTATGGTTTTTGCATCTTGTTTACTTAGAACGACGGTAGTAAATAAGATGATCCCTTAGAATAATTTCAAGAAAGTGTTCCCCCTAAATGTGCACCGTTGCTAAAGTTCGTCGCTTCGAAGCACCACGTGATGATCGGGTGTGATAGATTCTTACGTTCACATACAACGGGTGTAAGACAGTTTTACACATGCATAAACACTTAGGGTTAACTTGACGAGCCTAGCATGTACAGACATGGCCTCGGAACACAAGAGACCGAAATGTCGAACATGAGTCATATGGAAGATACGATCAACATGGAGATATTCACCGACGATGACTAGTCCGTCTCACGTGATGATCGGACACGGCCTAGTCGACTCGGATCATGTAACACTTAGATGACTAGAGGGATGTCAAATCTGAGTGGGAGTTCATTAAATAATTTGATTAGATGAACTTAATTATCATGAACTTAGTCTAAAGTCTTTGCAAAATATGTCTTGTAGATCAAATGGCCAACGCCATGTCAACATGAACTTCAGCGCGCTCCTAGAGAAAACCAAGCTGAAAGATGATGGCAGCAACTATTCGGACTGGGTCCGAACCCGAGGATCATCCTCATAGCAGCCAAGAAACAATATGTCCTAGAAGCGCCGCTAGGTGAAGCACCCATCGCAGAACCAAGACATTATGAATGCTTGGCAGTCTCGTCTCGATGATTACTCCCTCGTCAAGGCGGCATGCTTTACAGCTTAGAACCGGGCTCCAAAAGCGTTTTGAGCAACACGGAGCATATGAGATGTTCGAGGAGCTGAAAATGGTTTTCCAAGCTCATGCCCGGTCAAGAGATATAAAGTCTCCGACAAGTCCTATAGTTGTAAGATGGAGGAAAACAGTTCATCGGTGAGCACATACTCAAAATGTCCAGGTTGCACAACCGCCTATCCCACTGGACATTAACCTCCCGGACGAGGCGATCATTGACATAATCCTTGATCGCTCCCACCAAGCTACAAGAGCTTTGTGGTGAACTACAATATGCAGGGGATGGTGAAGACCATTCTGAAGTATTCTCAATGTCAAGTCAGCAGAGGTTGAAATCAAGAAAGAACATCAAGTGTTGATGGTTAATAAAACCACTAAGTTCAAGAAGGGCAAGGGTAAGAAGAACTTCAAGAAGGACGGCAAGGATGTTGCCACGCCTGGTAAGCCAGTTGCCGGGAAGAAGTCAAAGAATGGACCCAAGCACGAGACAGAGTGCTTTTATTGCAAAGGAAGGGCCACCGAAGCGGAACTGCCCCAAATACTTAGCGGACAAGAAGGCCGGCAACACTAAAGGTATATTTGATATACATGTAATTGATGTGTACCTTACCAAGACTGTAGTAACTCCCGGTATTTGATACCGGTGTCGTTGCTCATATTTGTAACTCACAGCAGGAGCTGCGGAATAAATGGAGACTGGCGAAGGACGAGGTGACGATGCGCGTCGGGAATGGTTCCAAGGTCGATGTGATCGCCGTCGGCACGCTACCTCTACATTTACCTACGGAATTAGTTTTAAACCTCAATAATTGTTATTTAGTGCCAAGTTTGAGCATGAACATTGTATCAGGACTCGTTTAATGTGAGATGGCTACTCATTTAAATCCGAGAATAATGGTTGTTCTATTTATATGAGAGATATGTTTTATGGTCATGCTCCGATGGTCAATGGTTTATTCTTAATGAATCTCGAGCGTAATGTTACACATATTCATAGTGTGAATACCAAAAGATGTAAAGTTGATAACGATAGTCCCACATACTTGTGACACTTCCGCCTTGGTCACATTGGTGTCAAGCGCATGAAGAAGCTCCATTCAGATGGACTTTTAGAGTCTCTCGATTATGAATCATTTGACACATGCGAAGCATGCCTCATGGGCAAAATGACCAAGACTCCGTTCTCCGGAACAATGGAGCGAACAACCAACTTATTGGAAATCATACATACCGATGTGTGCGGTCCAATGAGCGTTGAGGCTCGCGGAGGATATCGTTATGTTCTCACTCTCACAGACGACTTAAGTAGATATGGGTATGTCTACTTGATGAAACACAAGTCTGAGACCTTTGAAAAGTTCAAGGAATTTCAGAATGAGGTAGAGAATCAACGTGACCGAAAAATAAAGTTCTTACGATCAGATCGTGGAGGAGAATATTTAAGTGACGAATTTGGTACACACTTAAGGAAGTGTGGAATTGTTTCACAACTCACGCCGCCTGGAACACCTCAGCGTAACGGTGTGTCCGAACGTCATAATCGCACTCTATTGGATATGGTGCGATCTATGATGTCTCTTACCGATTTACCGCTATCATTTTGGGGATACGCTCTAGAGACAGCTACATTCACTTTAAATAGGGCACCGTCTAAATCCGTTGAGACGACACCATATGAATTATGGTTTGGGAAGAAACCTAAGTCGTCGTTTCTAAAAGTTTGGGGATGCGATGCTTATGTCAAGAAACTTCAACCTGAAAAGCTCGAAGCCAAGTCGAAAAATGCGCCTTCATAGGATACCCTAAGGAAACCATTGGGTATACCTTCTACCTTAGATCCGAAGGCAAGATCTTTGTTTAAGAACGGATCCTTTACGAAAAGAGTTTCTCTCGAAAGGAGTAAGTGGGAGGAAAGTAGAACTCGATGAAGTACTACCTCTTGAATCGGAAAGTAGTGCAGCTCAGAAAATGTTCTGTGGTGCCTACACCTACTAGAGAGGAAATTAATGATGATGATCAAGGTACTTGGATCAAGTTGCTCTTGAACTTCAGAGGTCCACAAGGACACGTTCCACACCGAGTGGTATGGCAATCCTATCCTGGAAATCATGTTGTTAGACAACGGTGAACCTTCGAACTATGAAGAAGCGATGGCGGGCCCAGATTCTAACAAATGGCTTGAAGCCATGCAATCCGAGATAGGGTCCATGTATGAAAACAAAGTATGGACTTTGACAGACTTGCCCGATGATCGGCGAGCGATAGAAAACAAATGGATCTTTAAGACGAAGACGGACGCGGATGGTAATGTCACCATCTATAAAGCTCGACTTGTCGCTAAGGGTTATCGGCAAGTTCAAGGGATTGACTACGATGAGACTTTCTCTCCCGTAGTGAAGATTAAGTCCGTCCGAATCATGTTAGCAATTGCCGCATACTATGATTATGAGATTTGGCAGATGGACGTCAAAACAGCATTCCTTAACGGTTATCTTAAGGAAGAGCTGTATATGATGCAGCCGGAAGGTTTTGTCGATCCTAAGAATGCTAACAAAGTATGCAAGCTCCAGTGATCCATTTATGGGCTGGTGCAAGCATCTCGGAGTTGGAACATTCGCTTTGATGAGATGATCAAAGCGTTTAGTTTATCTTGAGACTTATGGAGAAGCCTGCGTTTACAAGAAAGTGAGTGGGAGCTCAGTAGCATTTCTCATATTATATGTAGATGACATACTTTTGATGGGAAATGATATAGAACTCTTGGACAGCATTAAGGCCTACTTGAATAAAAGTTTTTCAATGAAGGACCTTGGAGAAGCTGCTTACATATTAGGCATCAAGATCTATAGGGATAGATCGAGACGCCTCATAGGTCTTTCACAAAGCACATACCTTGATAAGATTTTGAAGAAGTTCAAAATGGATCAGTCCAAGAAAGGGTTCTTGCTCTTGCAAGGTGTGAGATTGAGCTCGGCTCAATGCCCCACCACGGCAAAAGATAAAGAAGAGATGAGTGTCATCCCTATGCATCAGCCATAGGTTCTATTATGTATGCCATGCTGTGTACTGACTGATGTAAACCTTGCCGTAAGTTTGGTAGGAAGGTACCAAAGTAATCCCGCAAGGAACACCGGACAGCGGTCAAGAATATCCTGAAGTACCGAAAAGACAAAGGACATGTTTTCGTTTATGAAGGTGACGAAGAGCTCGTCAGAAGGGTTACGTCGACGCTTAGCTTCGACACGATCTGGATGACTCTAAGTCACAAACCGGATACATGTATATGTTGAATGGTGGAGCGATGGCTGGTGCAGCTGCAAGCGAGCGTCGTGGCGGGATCTACATGTGAAGCGGAGTACATGGCAGCCTCGGAGGCAGCGATGAAGCAATTTGGGTGAAGGAGTTCATCACCGACCTAGGAGTCATACCCAATGCGTCGGGGCGGTCAAACTCTTTCGTGACAACCTGGAGCTATTGCACTTGCCAAGGAGCCCAGGTTTCACAAGAAGACCAGGCACATCAAGCGCCGCTCAACTCCATCCGTGAAAATGTTCAAGATGGAGACATAGAAATTTACAAAGTGCATACGGATCTGAATGTCGCAGATCGCTGACTAAACCTCTTCATGGGCAAAACATGGTCAACACCGTAACTCTATGGGTGTTCGATTCATCACAATGTAACTAGATTATTGACTCTAGTGCAAGTGGGAGACTGTTGGAAATATGCCCTAGAGGCAATAATAAAAGGATTATTATTATATTTCCTTGTTCATGATAATTGTCTTTTATTCATGCTGT
Organism: Aegilops longissima; assembly: GCA_021605205.1. Lineage (NCBI taxonomy): Eukaryota > Viridiplantae > Streptophyta > Magnoliopsida > Poales > Poaceae > Aegilops > Aegilops longissima. The sequence continues at coordinate 697,549,431 of CM038679.1, forward strand.
AATTGTATTATCCGGAAATCGTAATACACGTGTGAATACATAGAACACAATACGTCCCTAGTAAGCCTCTAGTTGACTAGCTCGTTGGTCAACAGATAGTCATGGTTTCCTGACTATGGACATTAGATGTCGTTGACAACGGGATCACATCATTAGGAGAATGATGTGATGGACAAGACCCAATCCTAAGCATAGCACAAGATCGTGTAGTTCGTTTTGCTAGAGCTTTTCCAATGTCAAGTATCTTTTCCTTAGACCATGAGATCGTGTAACTCCGGATACCGTAGGAGTGCTTTGGGTGTACCAAAGCGTCACAACGAATCGGGTGACTATAAAGGTACACTACGGTATCTCGAAAGTGTCTCATTTGGTTGACACGGATCGAGGCTGGATTTGTCACTCCGTATTACGGAGAGGTATCATGGGCCCCTCGGTAGTGCATCATCATAATGAGCTCAAAGTGACCAAGTGTCGGTCACGGGATCATGCATTACAAGAGTAAAGTGACTTGCGTAACGAGATTGAACGAGGTATTGGGATACCGACGATCGAATCTCGGCAAGTAACATACCGTCGACAAAGGGAATAGTATACGGATTGATTGAATCCTTGACATCGTGGTTCATCCGATGACATCATCGAGGAGCATGTGGGAGCCAACATGGGTATCCAGATCCCGCTGTTGGTTATTTACCGGAGAGTCGTCTCGGTCATGTCTGCATGTCTCCCGAACCCGTAGGGTCTACACACTTAAGGTTCGGTGGCGCTAGGGTTATTAGGAAGACTTGTATGTGATTACCGAATGTTATTCGAGTCCGGATGAGATCCCGGACGTCACGAGGAGTTCGGAATGGTCCGGAGGTAAAGATTTATATATGGGAAGTTGTCAAACGGACACCGGAAAGTTTCGGGTCATATCGGTATTGTACCGGGCCACCGGAGAGGTTCCGGGGTCCACGGGAGGGGCCACCCTCTCGGAGGGCCTCATGGGCCAAGGCAGGGAACCAGCCCCTAGAGGGCTGGGCGCCCGCCCCTTGGGCCCATGCGCCTAGGGTTGGGGAACCCTAGTGGGCGCCCTCCTTGCTTGGGGGCAAGCCCCCTCTCTCGGCCGCCGCCCCTCTAGATCTCATCTAGAGGGCCCATTGCCCCTTCCCTATAAATAGAGGGGTGAGGGAGGCTGCAACACACTTCAAGGCGCAGCCCTCCCTCCCAACACCTCTCCTCCTCCGCTGAGTGCTTGGCGAAGCCTGCCGAGATCTTGGCTCTCCACCATCATCACGCCGTCGTGCTGCTGCTGGAGCCTTCTTCCTCAACCTCTCCTTCCCCCTTGCTGGATCAAGAAGGAGGAGACGTCGTCCGTTCCGTACGTGTGTTGAACACGGAGGTGTTGTCCGTTCGGCACTTGGTCATCGGTGATCTGAATCACGGCGAGTAGGACTCCATCATCACCGTTCCCTTGAATGCTTCCGCACGCGATCTACAAGTGGTATGTAGATGCAATCTCTCTCCCATGACTCGTTGCTTAGATGAACTCATAGATGGATCTTGGTGAAACCGTAGGAAAAATTTTAATTTTCTGCAACGTTCCCCAACAAAATATATCTGTAAGCTGCAAAGAGGATGACCCCCTCATGGTTCCTAAGTGTCATCCCAACCGCCGCAGAGCCGTCATCGGCCTGGAAGGAGCCATCGATGGACAGGGCCACAGACCCTCGCGGTGGTGCCGGCCATGGCAGGGCAATTGCCACAACTTTTTGGCGCGGTGCCACCGGGGCTGCCGAGGACATCTTACCTTTGACAATCTCCTCCACAGTAAATTTGCCTGCCAAGTTGATAGATTTGTAGTAGCTGTCCAAGAATTCAACGGAGGCCAGCACTGGGGGTGCTTCCTTGCCATGATATATATCATTACGGATTTGCCAGATCCACCAAATCAACAAGATTACCATGTCTGCAACTGCCTCCGAGCATACGCTGAGAAGTGACATGAGCCATTCCTTCCCGTTATCAACCAGAACGCCATCCTCCGGCAAAGGCCACCTCCGACGCATGTTGATCCACAATGTTCTTGCATGCGTGCAAGCAACCAAAGCATGGAATGTAGATTCCTCCTCAACCCCGCAAAGAGGACATAGGGATCTGGTCGCCAAGTGCCTCCGGTTTTTGCATTGTTGTGTTGCTAGCGTGCCGGTAGCCACTATCCAAGCATTAATCTTCATCTTCTGGGGTACATTAGCCGCCCAGATACAGTTCCATATCATGCGATCCCCAGCTAGGTTTGTGCTCGACGATCCATTGGCAAAAGCGATGTTGTGATCGCATGTGGCCAGCTTATATGCACGGGCATCTTGCTAGTTTTCTAAAAAGGAAAAAAAACGAGCACGAGGGACTGTCGCGTCACTGGCCAAAGCTTTTTTGGAACCCAATATCTGGCGAACTTTCTCTACGAGGGGGTTGGCATTTGCGAACGTTGCAAGTTTTAATATCCGGCTTAGTATCTCAATTCCCAAAGGCACTTGGTCATCGGTGATCTGAATCACGGCGAGTACGACTCCATCATCACCGTTCCCTTGAACGCTTCCGCACGCGATCTACAAGTGGTATGTAGATGCAATCTCTCTCCCATGACTCGTTGCTTAGATGAACTCATAGATGGATCTTGGTGAAACCGTAGGAAAAATTTTAATTTTTTGCAACGTTCCCCAACAGTGGCATCATGAGCTAGGTCTATGCGTAGTTCTCTAATGCACGAGTAGAACACAATATTGTTGTGGGCGTAGATCTTGTCAACTTGCTTGCCATTACTAGTCTTTTCTTGCTTCAGCGGTATTGTGGGATGAAGCGGCCCGGACCGACCTTACACGTACGCTTACGTGAGACAGGTTCCACCGACTGACATGCACTAGTTGCATAAGGTGGCTAGCGGGTGTCTGTCTCTCCTACTTTAGTTGGAGCGGATTAGATGAAAAGGATCCTTATGAAGGGTAAATAGAAGTTGACAAAATCACGTTGTGGTTATTCGTAGGTAAGAAAACGTTCTTGCTAGAACCCAATTGCAGCCACGTAAAAGATGCAACAACAATTAGATGACGTCTAACTTGTTTTTGCAGCAATTGTCATGTGATGTGATATGGCCAGAAGTTGTGATGAATGATGAATGATATATTGTGATGTATGAGATCATGTTCTTGTAATAGGAATCACGACTTGCATGTCAATGAGTATGACAACCGGCAGGAGCCATAGGAGTTGTCTTAATTATTGTATGACCTGCGTGTCATTGATTCAATGCCATGTAAATTACTTTACTTTATCGCTAAACGTGTTAGCCATAGTAGTAGAAGTAATAGTTGGCGAGCAACTTCATGGAGACACGATGATGGAGATCATGATGATGGAGATCATGGTGTCATGCCGGTGACAAGATGATCATGGAGCCCCGAAGATGAAGATCAAAGGAACTATATGATATTGGCCATATCATGTCACTACTTTATATAATTGCATGTGATGTTTATTATGGTTTTTGCATCTTGTTTACTTAGAACGACGGTAGTAAATAAGATGATCCCTTAGAATAATTTCAAGAAAGTGTTCCCCCTAAATGTGCACCGTTGCTAAAGTTCGTCGCTTCGAAGCACCACGTGATGATCGGGTGTGATAGATTCTTACGTTCACATACAACGGTGTAAGACAGTTTTACATGCATAAACACTTAGGGTTAACTTGCGAGCCTAGCATGTACAGACATGGCCTCGGAACACAAGAGACCGAAATGTCGAACATGAGTCATATGGAAGATCGATCAACATGGAGATATTCACCGGCGATAACTAGTCCGTCTCACGTGATGATCGGACACGGCCTAGTCGACTCGGATCATGTAACACTTAGATGACTAGAGGATGTCAAATCTGAGTGGGAGTTCATTAAATAATTTGATTAGATGAACTTAATTATCATGAACTTAGTCTAAAGTCTTTGCAAAATATGTCTTGTAGATCAAATGGCCAACGCTCATGTCAACATGAACTTCAACGCGTTCCTAGAAAACCAAGCTGAAAGATGATGGCAGCAACTATTCGGACTGGGTCCGAACACGAGATCATCCTCGTAGCAGCCAAGAAACAATATGTCCTAGAAGCGCCGCTAGGTGAAGCACCCATCGAGAGAACCAAGACATTATGAATGCTTGGCAGTCTCGTCTCGATGATTACTCCCTCGTTCGGTGCGGCATGCTTTACAGCTTAGAACCAGGGCTCCAAAAGCGTTTTGAGCAACACGGAGCATATGAGATGTTCGAGGAGCTGAAAATGGTTTTCCAAGCTCATGCCCGGTCAAGAGATATAAAGTCTCCGACAAGTCCTATAGTTGTAAGATGGAGGAAAACAGTTACATCGGTGAGCACATACTCAAAATGTCCAGGTTGCACAACCGCCTGTCCCATTTGGACATTAACCTCCCGGACGAGGCGATCATTGACAGAATCCTTGATCGCTCCCACCAAGCTACAAGAGCTTTGTGGTGAACTACAATATGCAGGGGATGGTGAAGACCATTCTGAAGTATTCTCAATTTGAAGTCAGCAAAGGTTGAAATCAAGAAAGAACATCAAGTGTTGATGGTTAATAAAACCACTAAGTTCAAGAAGGGCAAGGGTAAGAAGAACTTCAAGAAGGGCGACAAGGATGTTGCCGCGCCCGGTAAGCAAGTTGCGGGAAGAAGTCAAAGAATGGACCCAAGCACGAGACAGAGTGCTTTTATTGCAAAGGAAGGGCCCTCGAAGCGGAACTGCCCCAAATACTTAGCGGACAAGATGGCGGCAACACTAAAGGTATATTTGATATACATGTAATTGATGTGTACCTTACCATTACTCGTAGTAACTCCCGGTATTTGATACGGTGTCGTTGCTCATATTTGTAACTCACAGCAGGAGCTGCGGAATAAATGGAGGCTGGCGAAGGGCGAGTGTGATCTTGCGCGTCGGGAATGGTTCCAAGGTCGATGTGATCGCCGTCGGCACGCTACCTCTACATTTACCTACGGGATTAGTTTTAAACCTCAATAATTGTTATTTAGTGCCAAGTTTGAGCATGAACATTGTATCAGGATCTCGTTTAATGCGAGATGGCTACTCATTTAAATCCAAGAATAATGGTTGTTCTATTTATATGAGAGATATGTTTTATGGTCATGCTCCGATGGTCAATGGTTTATTCTTAATGAATCTCGAGCGTAATGTTACACATATTCATTGTGTGAATACCAAAAGATGTAAAGTTGATAACGATAGTCCCACATACTTGTGACACTTCCGCCTTGGTCACATTGGTGTCAAGCGCATGAAGAAGCTCCATTCTGATGGACTTTTAGAGTCTCTCGATTATGAATCATTTGACACATGCGAACCATGCCTCATGGGCAAAATGACCAAGACTCCGTTCTCCGGAACAATGGGCGAGCAACCAACTTATTGGAAATCATACATACCGATGTATGCGGTCCAATGGCGTTGAGGCTCATGGAGGATATCGTTATGTTCTCACTCTCACTGATGACTTGAGTAGATATGGGTATGTCTACTTGATGAAACACAAGTCTGAGACCTTTGAAAAGTTCAAGGAATTTCAGAATGAGGTAGAGAATCAACGTGACCGAAAAATAAAGTTCTTACGATCAGATCGTGGAGGAGAACATTTAAGTGACGAATTTGGTACACACTTAAGGAAGTGTGGAATCGTTTCACAACTCACGCCGCCTGGAACACCTTAGCGTAACGGTGTGTCCGAACGTCATAATCGCACTCTATTGGATATGGTGCGATCTATGATGTCTCTTACCGATTTACCGCTATCATTTTGGGGATACGCTCTAGAGACAGCTACATTCACTTTAAATTGGGCACCGTCTAAATCCGTTGAGACGACACCATATGAATTATGGTTTGGGAAGAAACCTAAGTTGTCGTTTCTAAAAGTTTGGGGATGCGATGCTTATGTCAAGAAACTTCAACCTGAAAAGCTCGAAGCCAAGTCAGAAAAATGCGTCTTCATAGGATACCCTAAGGAAACCATTGGGTATACCTTCTACCTTAGATCCGAAGGCAAGATCTTTGTTGCCAAGAACGGATCCTTTCTGGAAAAAGAGTTTCTCTCGAAAGGAGTAAGTGGGAGGAAAGTAGAACTCGATGAAGTACTACCTCTTGAATTGGAAAGTAGTGCAGCTCGGGAAAATGTTCTGTGGTGCCTACACCTACTAGAGAGGAAATTAATGATGATGATCAAGGTACTTGGATCAAGTTGCTCTTGAACCGTGAGGTCCACAAGGACACGTTCCACACCAGTGGTATGGCAATCCTATCACGGAAATCATGTTGTTAGACAACGGTGAACCTTCGAACTATGAAGAAGCGATGGCGGGCCCAGATTCTAACAAATGGCTTGAAGCCATGCAATCCGAGATAGGATCCATGTATGAAAACAAAGTATGGACTTTGACAGACTTGCCCGATGATCGGCGAGCGATAGAAAACAAATGGATCTTTAAGAAGAAGACGGACGCGGATGGTAATGTCACCATCTATAAAGCTCGACTTGTCGCTAAGGGTTATCGGCAAGTTCAAGGGATTGACTACGATGAGACTTTCTCTCCCGTAGTGAAGATTAAGTCCATCCGAATCATGTTAGCAATTGCCGCATACTATGATTATGAGATTTGGCAGATGGACGTCAAAACAGCATTCCTTAACGGTTATCTTAAGGAAGAGCTGTATATGATGCAGCCGGAAGGTTTTATCGATCCTAAGAATGCTAACAAAGTATGCAAGCTCCAGTGATCCATTTATGGGCTGGTGCAAGCATCTTGGAGTTGGAACATTCGCTTTGATGAGATGATCAAAGCGTTTGGGTTTATGCAGACTTATGGAGAAGCCTGCGTTTACAAGCATTTCTCATATTATATGTAGATGACATACTTTTGATGGGAAATGATATAGAACTCTTGGACAGCATTAAGGCCTACTTGAATAAAAGTTTTTCAATGAAGGACCTTGGAGAAGCTGCTTACATATTAGGCATCAAGATCTATAGGGATAGATCGAGACACCTCATAGGTCTTTCACAAAGCACATACCTTGATAAGATTTTGAAGAAGTTCAAAATGGATCAGTCAAGAAAGGGTTCTTGCCTCAGATTGCAAGGTGTGAGATTGAGCTCGGCTCAATGCCCGACCACGGCAAAAGATAAAGAAGAGATGAGTGTCATCCCTATGCATCAGCCATAGGTTCTATTATGTATGCCATCTTGTGTACGGACTGATGTAAACCTTGCCGTAAGTTTGGTAGGAAGGTACCAAAGTAATCCCGCAAGGAACACTGGACAGCGGTCAAGAATATCTGAAGTACACGAAAAGGACAAAGGACATGTTTCTCGTTTATGGAGGTGACGAAGAGCTCGTCGTAAAGGGTTACGTCGACGCTAGCTTCGACACAGATCTGGATGACTCTAAGTCACAAAACCGGATACATGTATATGTTGAATGGTGGAGCAGGAAGCTGGTGCAGCTGCAAGCGAAGCGTCGTGGCGGGATCTACATGTGAAGCGGAGTACATGGCAGCCTCGGAGGCAGCGCATGAAGCAATTTGGGTGAAGGAGTTCATCACCGACCTAGGAGTCATACCCAATGCGTCGGGGCGGTCAAACTCTTCGTGACAACACTGGAGCTATTGCACTTGCCAAGGAGCCAGGTTTCACAAGAAGACCGAGCACATCAAGCGTCGCTTCAACTCCATCCGTGAAAATGTTCAAGATGGAGACATAGAAATTTGCAAAGTGCATACGGATCTGAATGTCGCAGATACGTTGACTAAACCTCTTCCGCGGGCAAAACATGGTCAACACCAGAACTCTATGGGTGTTCGATTCATCACAATGTAACTAGATTATTGACTCTAGTGCAAGTGGGAGACTGTTGGAAATATGCCCTAGAGGCAATAATAAAAGGATTATTATTATATTTCCTTGTTCATGATAATTGTCTTTTATTCATGCTGTAATTGTATTATCCGGAAATCGTAATACACGTGTGAATACATAGAACACAATCGCCCCTAGTAAGCCTCTAGTTGACTAGCTCGTTGGTCAACAGATAGTCATGGTTTTCGACTATGGACATTAGATGTCGTTGACAACGGGATCACATCATTAGGAGAATGATGTGATGGACAAGACAATCCTAAGCATAGCACAAGATCGTGTAGTTCGTTTTGCTAGAGCTTTTCCAATGTCAAGTATCTTTTCCTTAGACCATGAGATCATGTAACTCCCGGATACCGTAGGAGTGCTTTGGGTGTACCAAGCGTCACTGGCGTAATCGGGTGACTATAAAGGTACACTACATGTATCTCCGAAAGTGTCATTGGGTTGACACGGATCGAGGCGGGATTTGTCACTCCGTATTACGGAGAGGTATCAATGGGCCCACTCGGTAGTACATCATCATAATGAGCTCAAAGTGACCAAGTGTCCGGTCACGGGATCATGCATTCTGATCTGAGTAAAGTGACTTGCCGGTAACGAGATTGAGCGAGGTATTGGGATACCGACGATCGAATCCGGGCAAGTAACATACCGTCGACAAAGGGAATAGTATCTGGGATTGATTGAATCCTTGACATCGTGGTTCATCCGATGACATCATCGAGGAGCATGTAGGAGCCAACATGGGTATCCAGATCCGCTGTTGGTTATTTACCGGAGAGTCGTCTCGGTCATGTCGCATGTCTCCCGAACCGTAGGGTCTACACATAAGGTTCGGTGGCGCTAGGGTTATTAGGAAGACTTGTATGTGATTACCGAATGTTATTGAGTCCGGATGAGATCCCGGACGTCACGAGGAGTTCGGAATGGTCCGGAGGTAAAGATTTATATATGGGAAGTTGTCAAGCGGACACGGAAAGTTTGAGGTCATATCGGTATTGTACGGGGCCACCGGAGAGGTTCCGGGGTCCACGGGAGGGGCCACCCTCTCGGAGGGCCTCATGGGCCTGAGGCAGGGAACCAGCCCCTAGAGGGCTGGGCGCCCGCCCCTTGGGCCCATGCGCCTAGGGTTGGGGGAACCCTAGTGGGCGCCCTCCTTTGCTTGGGGGCAAGCCCCTTCAGCCGCCGCCCCCTCTAGATCTCATCTAGAGGGGGCCCCTGCCCTTCCCTATAAATAGAGGGGTGAGGGAGGCTGCAACACACTTCAAGGCGCAGCCCTCCCTCCCAACACCTCTCCTCCTCCGTTGAGTGCTTGGCGAAGCCCTGCCGAATCTTGCCTCTCCACCATCATCACGCCGTCGTCTGCTGCTGGAGCCTTCTTCCTCAACCTCTCCTTCCCCCTTGCTGGATCAAGAAGGAGGAGACGTCGTCCGTTCCGTACGTGTGTTGAACGCGGAGGTGCTGTCCGTTCGGCACTTGGTCATCGGTGATCTGAATCACGGCGAGTACGACTCCATCATCACCGTTCCCTTGAACGCTTCCGCACGCGATCTACAAGTGGTATGTAGATGCAATCTCTCTCCCATGACTCGTTGCTTAGATGAACTCATAGATGGATCTTGGTGAAACCGTAGGAAAAATTTTAATTTTCTGCAACGTTCCCCAACAAAATATATCTGTAAGCTGCAAAGAGGATGACCCCCTCATGGTTCCTAAGTGTCATCCCAACCGCCGCAGAGCCGTCATCGGCCTGGAAGGAGCCATCGATGGACAGGGCCACAGACCCTCGCGGTGGTGCCGGCCATGGCAGGGCAATTGCCACAACTTTTTGGCGCGGTGCCACCGGGGCTGCCGAGGACATCTTACCTTTGACAATCTCCTCCACGAAGAATTTGCTCGCCAAGTTGATAGATTTGTAGTAGCTGTCCAAGAATTCAACGGAGGCCAGCATTGGGGTGCTTCCTTGCCATGATATATATCATTACGGATTTGCGGATCCACCAAATCAACAAGATTACCATGTGCGCAGAATCGCCCCGAGCATCTGTTGAGAAGTGACATGAGCCATTCCTTCCGTTATCAACGAGCGCCATCCTCCGGCAAAGGCCACCTCCGACGCATGTTGATCCACAATGTTCTTGCATGTGCAAGCAACCAAAGCATGGAATGTAGATTCCTCCTCAACCCCATAAAGAGGACATAGGGATCTGGTCGCCAAGTGACTCCGGTTTTGCATTGTTGTGTTGCTAAGCGTGCGGTAGCCACTATCCAAGCATTAATCTTCATCTTCTGGGGTACATTAGCCACCCAGATACAGTTCCATATCATGCGATCCCCAGCTAGGTTTGTGCTCGACGATCCATTGGCAAAAGCGATGTTGTGATCGCATGTGGCCAGCTTATATGCGCTCCTTATGGAGAATAGTCCAGTCTTCTCCGGGTACCAAGACGCAAAATCGTCGCGGTTACGCGGTGAAGTCCTGATCTTTAGTATATAGTCCACGTCCATCGGCCAGAAAAACTCCCGAAGACGATCAACACGCCAAGCACCGTTCTCATCAATGAAATCCGCCACCCGGTTCAGTCGACAGTTTCCCTTTTGGGTAATAGGGCGAAACATCGACGGCCGGGGGATCCAGGGGTCCCTCCATGTGCGTATGTTAGCTCCATTGCCGACCCTCCAAATAACACCTTGTCTTAGCAGATCAAGACCATGTAGGATACCCTTCCAAACTGAACAACCATTGCCAGAGAACGAAGTATCCAACAACTGTCCAGACGGGTAGTATCGAGCTTTCATGAGCCGTGCACACAGGCTATCCGGCGTATCTATCAAAAGCCAAGCTTGTTTGGCCAGTAAAGCTTGATTGAAAGCCTCATATCCTTAAATCCCATGCCACCCATAGGTTTCGGTAGCCGCAACTTGTCCCAACTCATCCATGCCATCTTCTTCTTCCCGTTCTCGACGCCCCACCAATACTGGCGGATCATACGAGTCAGCTCATCACATACTGATGCAGGTAACTTAAAGACACTCATAACATAAGTAGGTATAGCCTGTGTGACAGCCTTGATCAAAATCTCCTTATTTCCATAGGACATGTATTGCTCGCTCCAATCAATAAGTTTCTTGCGTAACCGATCCTGGATGGTTTCAAAGTTTCCTTTATGTAATCTTCCCTCCGGGACCGGGAGGCCCAAGTACTTAGGCTCAAAAACTTCCAGGGTTATCTCCAAGACCGACTTAACCTCATGTACCACAGTTGGCAAGCAGTTTTCTGAAAAGAGGATGGAGCACTTCGACGGGTTAATTAATTGTCGATCAACGCCTTGAATACATGTTCAACACACTCTTAACCAAGTTAGCTTGCTGTTCGAAGCTTGAAAAAACAGAATTGAGTAAATGCGCAAACAACAGATGTGAAATAACCGGAGCAATCCTGCATATCTTAACCCCTTGTAGGCCATCTTCTCTCATTGATTTATGTAACAGGGCAGACAAAGCATCAGCCACAAAGAGGAAGAGAAAGGGTGATAAGGGGTCACCTTGGCGGAGCCCTCTTGAGGGGGAGAAAGGCTCCAATAACTTGCCATTGAATTTCACAGAGTACTTCACAGATGTAACGCACGCCATCACACGGGATATCCAATCATCACTGAAACCCCACTTGGACAGACCCCTCTCCAGGAAGTTCCAGTCAACACAATCATAAGCCTTTAACAGGTCCAGTTTGTAAGCACATAACGGTGGAGAATTAGATCTGACGTTTTGGATGTGATGAATACATTCAAATGCGATGATGCAGTTATCAGAAATAAGCCTCCCGGGGATGAAGGGACTCTGATTTTCTGAAATGAGCTCATCTAGAAGCGGCCGAAGCCTATTTACCATGCACTTAGAGACAATTTTATACACCACATTGCATAAGCTAATGGGTCTGAAATCCTTGAGCTCTCTTGGATGTGGCACTTTGGGAATTAGCACAATGGTCGTGTCATTAACACCATCCGGCATGACACCACTGGTAAAGAACTCCTGCACCGCCGCCACAATTTCCTCCTTGAGAGTAGCCCAGTTCCGTTGGTAAAACCTGGCCGGAAACCCATCACATCCCGGAGCTTTCAACGGGCCAATCTGAAACAGCGCATTGGATATCTCCTCCGTATACGCTCTGCATAAAGCCTCATTCATCTCCATCGAGACTTTAGGGGTGATAGTATCCAGTACCTCGTTCGGATCCAATGTCGGATCCTTAGTAAAAACCTCTTTGAAGTATGAGCTTGCCATTCTTTCCATCTCCGACGGCGCCACACACCACGAACCATCAGCTTTCATCAGTCTCTGTATAAGGTTTCGCCTCGCCCGCCATACTGCCCGACGGTGAAGATATTTAGTGTTACGTTCCCCCTCCTTCAACCAAGTGATACCAGACCGTTGAAGCCACGGCATCTCCTCATGGTACAACAACTCATCTAGTTCATTCATTTTAGACCAAAGTTGAGCTCGGTCCGCCCCTGACAGCTGCAGGGCAGAAAGTTGGCCCCGCAATCATTCGATCTCTTTCAACACATTCCGGAAAGTAGCTTTGCTCCATTGCTTCAAATCTCCCATGACCTGTTCTAATGAGATGGCAATTGATCCCAAGTCACCAGCTGGCCGATGCCTAGCCCACGCCTCAGAGATGATCGAAGGGAGCTTGACATCACGCTCCCACATGATCTCATACCTCGATATTGTCGGCCTACGCCTCTGCTCCTGCACCCCCTCGAGATTTATCAAGAGCGGGCTATGATCCGAGCACGAGGTGGCTAAATGCACAACTCGAGCCGCCGGAAAAAGATCCCGCAGTGCCTCATCAGCACAAGCCCTGTCAAGACGCACCTGGACATTGCGATGACCTTCCTGGCCATTATTGTATGTATAGGGAAGCCCCGAAAACCCTAGGTCCTGTAGCTCACAAGTTACCAAGCAATCTCTGAACACTTCCATTTGAGACTCTGATCTAGTCGTTCTTGAGAGATGTTCATGCTGCCATAAGGCTTCATTGAAGTCGCCACACACCACCCAAGGTTCTTGTGAAATTGCCCTCAGACGACAAAGATGATCCCACATACGCTGACGATTTTCCACACGCGGTTCACCATAAACAAAGGTTCCTCTCCAAGTAGTACCAGAACCGGCATCATGAACTCGGATATCAATAAATCTGTTACACGATTCGAGCACTGTCACTGACAGCGTCTCCTCCCAGAACAAAGCAAGACCACCACTTCGTCCATCACTGCTAACACCATGAAAGCCTTTTAGGCCCAATCTCCACTTCAATTTCTCCAGTTTAGCTGCTTCTTGCCTAGTCTCACAAAGAAAGACTAGCTTGGGGTTATTGGCTTTTGAGAGGGCCAAAACCTCACGAACTGTCCGGCGGTCCCCCCCCCCCCCCGGCAGTTCCATGATAGAATATTCATTGCGTCCGGCGGTCCTCCTCGAGGGAGGCTGCCGATATCTTATTGTTATCGCTGTCCGTATTCACTTTCAACCTCTTGCTGCTTGAGTTACTACTGGTAGGTGAGGCAACCCCCACCGGATCAATCTCCTTACCATCAGTTATGGCAAGCACCGTCTTTGGGATGCCAGGAACATCTCCCAATAGCTTCCCGGCCTCCTCCAAGTTCAGCCTCCTTTTTGGAACAAGAACTCCATCTGTAATGTCACTAGTTTTCTTGACCGGGCTCGTTGTTGTGTCCATCACTTTGGCATCATATGGAGCATATTGTGGTTTTGATCTATCTGTCGCCTTATTATCAGCCTTCTTAGGCTCGTATCCTGTTGCTTTAGTAGTCTGATCTTCTGATCTAGGCTTATTGGGAGCATCTGCATAGATCCAGTCTCCAAACTTGAGATCCTTCTCCTCATGGATGCCCAGGCCGCACTCTTTGTGATCATGACCAATCAGTCCGCAAAACTTACAAAACCTAGCAAGTTTCTCATATCGAACCAGGTAAACCTGGCGCTCCTTTGCACGAACAATACTGACGTACTTTGTGAGGGGCTTACGGATATCATGCCGCACCCGAACCCTAACATAGTCACCACTGGTGTTTCCATTCAAACGCATCTCCATAATTTCTCCAGCATCTTTCAGCTCCACGATGTTTTGTTTGCAATAAGGGTCTGGTAGCTTGTGAATCTGCAACCAGATGGGGATGTGAAAGAATTCCACCTCCTCCGCCTTGCTGAAGCCATCATACGGGCATAAGAGCACCGCCATGTTGCGGAAGAGCCAAAGACCTTGCTTCATCATGCGCTCCCAGTCCCCCAAACAAGATGCTTGGACGACGAAACGATTAGGGCCAACTGGCCGAAATCTTACTTCCTGAGCGGGGTTCCATGCCGCCCTCATATCCCTGTAGAAGGCTGATGGGCTAAAGTTCCTGCTAGTCTGAACCCTAGCCAGGCCAAGCCAGCGGACGCTTTCGTGAATTTCGGGGTCATCCTCATCGATCTCCACATCGGCAAAATCATCGTCGTTCAGATCCAACTGTTCCAGAAAATCACCTAGATCCGATCGCAGCGTGGGCGGCGCATACTCGCCGCCCTGGCGGAGTGGGCGTCGGAAGGGGACGCCATCACCGTTGCTGTCGCAGTGCGGAGGCAACGAGAGCAGGGGGCGAGGGCGGACGTGTACCAGGATCGATCGGTGCTGGAGTTTCCGGGTAGGACTCAGAGGCGAGGGGATTCGCCTAAGAGGAGAGAAACCCTAGCCGCCAGGCGTTGGGGAAAACCTGTTCGTTGATGTCTTTTTCAATCGAGCATCGCAGTGCAGACCCCACACTCTTTGCATAGCCCTTTGGAAAGCATGGATACTCAAGGGCCCCGGCGCGCATACCTTGTCCACTGCCGACCACTTTGGAGTCTTGGGCAGATCCGGTCCAGAATCAGTGAAGAACAAGCCATTTGAGTCCTTGAGATCTTGGGAATCTGTGTATATATCCACCGTTTTCTTCGGAGTTGATGGCTTCGTCGGAGTAGTCACACCTCGTCCTGCCCACGCCTCCATTGAGATCCTGTGCGGAGAGGAGAACACCTACCAGCTAGTGCTGGGGCCACACACCTCGTAGCCTCCACGCCGTCGGATAAAACCACTCACATATGAGAAACCCTAGCCCTAGGCGCTGGCTATCGACCACCTGGCCGATCGCCTCTCAGTTTCCGCAAGGTTTAACCCGTGGTGGACACACGTTACTGGATTATCTTGACACAATAATTACTTAGCTCTAACTATCGCACCACCACGAAGAAAGAGTTGGAGAGATGAATACTTTCCTTGAGAGAAACTGTTACAATGTACAACAGATATAAGAGGCAGGTGCTCCTAGAATTGAGGCACGCAGGCCACAAGCACTGTCGATCCTACAATGTAGGGTGGACGCAGAACAGAATACAACATGTACATGTATGGTTTAACACCCCCCTCAGCCGGAACGCCGTTGGGGAGGATGTTCAGGCTGTCATGAAACTCATGAAAAACCAATGATGGTAGCCCCTTTGTGAACAGATCCGCGAACTGTGAACTGGAGGGTACATGGAGCACACGAGCCTCGCCCAAGGCAACACGATCACGGACAAAGTGGAGATCAATCTCAATATGCTTGGTCCTCTGATGCTGCACGGGATTGGAAGCGAGGTAGGAGGCGCTGATGTTGTCACAGTAGATGACGGTAGCACGCGTGGGCGGTCGATGGAGCTCGTGTAACAGTTGCCGTAGCCAGCAAGATTCAGCAACGTAGTTTGCAACACCGCGGTATTCTGCCTCAGCACTCTATCTGGACACGGTCGCTTGGCGTTTGGAAGACCACGAGATGATGTTGTCGCCAAGAAAGACACAGAAGCCCGAAGTGGACTTGCGCGTATCGGGGCAACCTGCCCAGTCCGCATCCGTATATGCGAGAAGATCGGTGGAGGAGGATTTGTAGAGCTGGATGCCGTAATGCGAAGTGCCTTGGAGATACCGAAGAATCCATTTAATGAGCTGCATGTGTGTGTCGCGGGGCTCATGCATGAACAAACACACTTGTTGCACGGCATAGGCAATGTCGGGCCGGGTGAGTGTAAGGTATTGACGAGCACCAGCTATGCTCCGGTAGTATGTGGGATTGGAGAGGAGACGACCATCATGAGAAGATAATTTGGCGGTGGTGTCGATGGGTGTGGACACGGGCTTACAATGAAGCATGTTGGCACGATCGAGGATCTCCAGGGTGTACTGTTGTTGGTGGAGGAAGAGCCCAGAGGTGTTGGGTGTGACATTGATGCCGACGAAGTGGTGAAGAGGGCCAAGATCAGTCATGGAGAACTCCCGTTTGAGAGCATCAATGATGGTAGTGAGGGTGTGGGTGGTGTTGGCGGTGAGAATTATGTCGTCAACATATACGAGCAAGTATGCAAGAGAAGTCCCACGGCGAAGGATGAACAAGGAGGAGTCACTCTTGGTGGCAGAAAACCCGAGGGAGACCAAAAACGACCGAAAGCGAAGAAACCACGTGCGCGGGGCTTGTTTTAAGCCATAGAGAGACTTGCGCAGAAGGCAAACGTGATCAGGACGGTCGGGATCAACAAAGCCAGAAGGTTGAGAACAGCATACGGTTTCCTTGAAATCGCCATGAAGGAAAGCGCTTTTGACATCCAATTCATGGATGGGCCAGGAGCTGGATGTGGCGAGGGAGAGCTCAATGCGAATAGTAGATGGCTTGATGACGGGGCTGAAAGTCTCATCATAATCAATGCCCTCGCGTTGAGTGAAACCGCGGACGACCCAACGGGCTTTGTACCGTGCCAAGGAGCCGTCGGGATGAAACTTGTGCCGGTAAATCCACTTCCCCGTGACAACATTCACACCTGCAGGTTTAGGCACCAAAGACCAAGTAGAATTGGTAATTAAAGCATTAAATTCCTCTTGCATTGCTTGGCGCCAATGTGGGTCTTTGAGGGCAGATTTGTAGGTGGGGGAAGGGAAGAGATGGGTGGTGTGGAAGAATCAGCAAGAAAAAGCCTTTTGGGCATGCAGTAGCCGCGTTTTGCTCGTGTAAGCATTTTGTGTGGATTACGTGGGGGTTGAACTGGTTGTGCATGGCGGGGGAGGCGTGGCGGAGTGGTATTGGAGGTGCATGCCTCGGAGGCCGAGGCAGATTCGGTGGAGCCCGCGGATGGTGGCGCAGAGGGGGCAGGCGCGGAATTTGTGGCGGGGCTGGCAGAGCCGACAGGTGCGGAAGGTGAGGTGGATCGCGGCAGGGAGGTGGGGGTGGAGCCAGACGCGGAGGTCGAGGCGGATGCGCCGTGGGAAATGGGCGAATCAGTGCGCGGGGAGGGGGGACCCGGCGGTGTGGGTCGGTTGGTGGTTGGTGGGGCGCTGCATGCGGGGGCAGGTGGAGGCCTGGGCCAGTACGAGGCTGGCGGCCGATCCGAGGACGATACGGCTGGGACGGCGGGGCACACGGGATCCAGTGTGGACGAGGTGCGGTGTGGCCATGCAGGTGGTGGTTGATATGGAAAAATGGTCTCGTCGAAAATAACGTGGCGTGACACAATGACACGGCGAGAAGTTGGGTCAAAACACCTGTAGCCTTTATGCTCTAGAGGATAACCCAAGAAAATGCAGCGTGTGGAGCGAGGGGAGAGTTTGTGGGGCATGGTGGCAGATGTGTTGGGAAAGCAGAGGCAGCCAAATACGCGTAGATGGTCATAGGTGGGGTGTAGGCCGTGTAGAAGGAAGAAAGGTGTGTGATCAGCTATGGCGCGAGAGGGGCGTCTGTTGAGAAGATATGTGGCCGTGTGTAGGGCTTCAACCCAAAAGGGGGGGAGTGAGGTTGGCTTGGAGAAGTAGTGTGCGAACAATGTCGTTCGTTGTACGGATGAGGCGTTCTGCTTTGCCGTTTTGGGGAGAAGTGTGAGGACAAGAGAAGCGATAAGCGACACCATTTGTGGAGAAGAAGGAGCGTAGAGAGGAGTTGATAAACTCTCCGCCATTGTCACATTGCATAGCTTTGATGATAACATTGTATTGCGTGTGGACAAACGTAAAGAACCGTTGAAGTATAGTGGACGTGTCGGATTTCTGGCGCATGGGGAAAGTCCAGGAGTAGTGTGTAAAATCATCAAGCACAACTAAATAATATTGAAACCCTGAGAAACTTACAACGGGAGACGTTCACAAGTCGCAATGTATCAAATCAAATGGTGCAGAAGTTTTGCTAAAAGAGGAAGAAAAGGAAGGCGCGGTTGACGGCCTAATTGGCAAGCATTACATGGAGAGTGTGCTGCATTATTACAAGAGCTAAGAAAATCCTTGGCTAAAGTGGAAAGAGAGTGTGCGCCGGGATGCCCGAGCCGGCGGTGCCACAAGTCCGCCGTGGAGACAGTGAGGGCTGCTGGTGGAGCGCGATTATTTCCAAAGAAGGGGCAGAGGTCGCCGTCGCTAACGGAGATCAGAAGTACCTTCCGAGTGCGAAGATCCTTCACAAGAAAACCACAAGGGTAAAATTCAATAGAGCAAGAGTTTTCTTTAGAAAAACGGCGAACGGAAATAAGACTAGTGACGACGTTGGGTGAGACGAGCACGTCGGTGAGCCAAAAATCGGAGGGGGGGAGGGATGTGGAACCAGTGGCGGTGACAGGGATGTGATGGCCATTGCCGACAAGAATGGAAGAGGGAACATGCTTTAAAGAACCAAACCTGGTAATGTTACCTTGATTGCCTGTCACGTGTGAAGTGGCGCCACTGTCAAGATACCACTCGGGCACGGGGTGGGAGGGGAAGCCGCCATTGCTGTACGTCGCATTGAGCATCGCCGCGTGCTCCCAAGAAGGCGGCGGGGTTCAGTAGTAGGGAGCCGGCGCCGGCGGGGCGTGCTGGTACACGGGGTAGGCATGCGCATGGGAGCCGGGGCGCGGCCCGAGCACGCCGGCGGCGTTGGGCGGCACCCAGCCAGAGCGTGGATGCGGGAGAGCCATGCCGTAGGGGGCGAAGTAGCCAGTGAAGGGGGCCGGTGTTGGTGTAGAGGCCGGGCCATGAGGGTCGCCACGTCCGCGCCCTCGGCCACGGCCGCGTCCACGATCAGCACCGTCGCCACCATGGTCACCTCCATGGCCAGGGTTGGTGTGGGCCGACGGCGGTTGGCGCTCAAGGCCCGCGGAGCGGTCACCGCGGTCAGAGGAGCGGTCACCACGGCCAGCGCCACCGGAGGAGCCCCCGGTGCCAGAGGAGCCGCCTCCGGAGAGGGCGAACGCCGAGGCTCTTCAGCCGCCCGCTGTTCCATGGACTCCTCGGCTAAGACGACACGGGAGAGCACGGTGTCGAACGGCATGGAGGAGGCCTGATCACCAAGAATGACCCGGATCGTGTCCAGGCGTTTGTCGAGGCCATGAAGAAACTGGGTTGTAAGATCCACCTCAGTGACCGCGTGATCGATGTCCGCGAGGCCGTCTGTGAGAAGCTTCATGCGGCGAGCGTATTCGGTGACAGAGAGATCACCTTGTTTGAGATTGCGGTATTGGCGGTTGAGGATCATATAGCGAGCCGCCCGATTTGCGAGGAAAAAGTCATGGATCTTCTTCCAGAGGGTGAAGGTGGTGGTGGCCCCGACGACATGGTCGACGAGGGGATCGGCCAGAGTGGCATAGATCCAGAGAGCGACATGGGCGTCGAGCTCAAGGAGGTGGGCGCTGGCATTGGGAGGGAGGGGCTGCTCGATGAGGAAGGAAACACCGTATCGGAGAAGGACCATGAGGAAAGAAGGACTTCCATTTATGATAGTTGTGAGCAGCGGGATCAAGTAAGAACTTGATGTGATTGATAATATGATCGTTGAAGATGGGGTTGCGAGGGGCTGGCGGTGGCGGCGCCGGCGGGGCAGAGGTGGTGAAGAGTGGGGCAAACTGGGTGCCGGAGGGAGCGGAGGTGGAGTTGAGAAGGGTAGGGTTGGTACCGAAGACGAAGGGCGGGGAAGATGCCGCAGATGTGGCCGAGGAGGTGGCGGCGCCAGACGCCGGCGAGGAGAAGGAGCTCGGGGAGGTGCCGGAGGTCGGGACACCGGAGGAGGACGAGCTGGTCTCGGCCATGGGGATGGGCTGATCGCTGATACCAAGTTGGAGAGATGAATGCTTTCCTTGAGAGAAACTGTTACAATCTACAACAGATATAAGAGGCAGGTGCTCCTAGAATTGAGGCACGCAGGCCACGAGCACTGTCGATCCTACGATGTAGGGTGGACGCAGCCATCAAACTATATCAGAATACAACATGTACATGTATGATTTAACAGAAAGAAGCAGTGACAGAGAATCATCAATCAAACAGGAATCCAGGTCAGCAATCACAATCCACAAACCCCATATGGTAGCCCACGTACTGATGGTGAACAGTCATATTCTCGGAAATACTCCAGTGACCAATGCTACCCTACCAGTTTTTTAAAGAGCCGTCCACACCGAACAGTACTAGCGACGTTGGCCATGCACGTCGCTGGACTGTGTGTGTGGTCGTCGCCGGTTCCCAACTGGCCAGCACTGTTCTCGACCGGCCGGCCGTGCGCAGGAGGGGCGCGCGAGCTCAACCAAATAGTTGACCCGTATCACTGCACCGGACGGTGAGATGCAGAGACGGGACAAGCCAAAGGTCCCATGCACGTGTCGGTTGAAGCTTCAATCTATAGCGCTGGGCTGGAATTGGAATGATGAATAATCCCGCTGCCTTGTACTGTACGTGCTTATTGGTGAGATCTGCAAACCCTTTTGTTGGTGAGCAGCCATTATGGTCTGCAACTCTGCACTGCCTTCTTCTTGAAGCACACTGCAGGAACACAAGGTACTCCCTCCGTCCGGAAAAACTTGTCCCAAGCTTATTTGTCAAATGGATGTATCTAGCACTAACTTGATGCTAGATACATCCATTTGAGGGACAAGCTTTTCCGGACGGAGGAAGTATGTGGTACTATCCACCTAACAGTATTCTACGTGCACATGCTTTGTTTTATCTGCTCTTCGTTCACTCGGATGTTATTAGGCCCTGTTTGGTTCATAAGTCTTAGGACTTTTTTAGTCCCAACTAAAAAGTCCCTAGTTCCTAAAAAGTCCCTCCCTAATTGTTTTCAGGGACTAAAAAGTCCATAGTCCCTCCCTAGAGGTTATTAAATGACCATGTTACCTCTAGTATATAGAAAAATAATAACCAAATAACACCATGGGGCGGCGGGGCAATGGGTGCAAGGAGGGGCATTGTTGGAAAAGTCTTAAAAAGTCCCAAAAAAGACTCTCCTCGAGAGTTTTCTCCATTTAGTCTCAAAAAGCAACTTTTAGTCCCTAGTAGTCCCTCCTGTTTGGTTAAAAAGTCTCTAAGAGGAATTTTTTCTAGTCCCTACATCAAAAAGTCCCCGGAAACAAACACCCCCTTAGTTCGAATCATTTTTTTAATAATGGACTAGAAAGTACTAGCCATTGGTATCTCTTGAAATTTTAACTTTTACTATTGCTTCTCAGTGTTGGAATTTTGCTAGTAGGCCTTTGGCCCAAAGCCCAACTAAAATTAAGAAATTCTCTTGGCCCATTCATGCATACATGTGAGTGGTGTGAGTGGGACTAAAGTTTAGTCCCACCAGATAAGTTGAGAGAGAGTTGCACCTCTTTATAAGGTGAGCTCTTCTACCACTTGTATGAGCATGAGAAGGGGAGACCTACACTCGCGCTCCTCCTCCTTGCTCGCCTCGGCACGACGCGCCGCGCCGCGGGTTGCGGGATTGAGCCGAGCCGAGGACAGAGCTATGCACGTTGTCTATATTTTTGCTGCTCGGGAAAAATTAATGTGTCATTAATTGATAATTAACGGACGCATCGGCGTGCACTGGGAGAAGGGACAGCAGGCCTCCGGAACCCCGCCTCTCGTGATCCTGTATGAGAGAGGGGCGATCAGGTTTTTGGGGAGCGCACTCGCGCGACTGCTGGCAGCGACGACTTCGCCAACGACGACTTCTTCCCCGACCTCCGCAACCTCATCCTTGATGACATGGGCGACAACGTCAACGCCGACGGTGCTGCACCTGCTGCACCGTATGTGATTCTATCCTTCTTGTTCGAGATCGTGGTAGAATTCATGTTTCTAGTATGTGCCCTAGATGTGATCTGTTTATCTACTATGCTAGTTCGCATGATTAGATTAATCTCCGCTATTGCTGTCATGATCTATTTCCTATTTATTCGGATTAAATCTCATAGTAATTTGTGTTGGAAATATGCCCTAGAGGCAATAATAAAAGGATTATTATTATATTTCCTTGTTCATGATAATTGTCTTTTATTCATGCTATAATTGTATTATCCGGAAATCGTAATACACATGTGAATCGTAGAACACAATACGTCCTAGTAAGCCTCTAGTTGACTAGCTTGTTGGTCAACAGATAGTCATGGTTTCGACTATGGACATTAGATGTCGTTGATAACGGGATCACATCATTAGGAGAATGATGTGATGGACAAGACAATCCTAAGCATAGCACAAGATCGTGTAGTTCGTTTTGCTAGAGCTTTTCCAATGTCAAGTATCTTTTCCTTAGACCATGAGATCGTGTAACTCCGGATACCGTAGGAGTGCTTTGGGTGTACCAAGCGTCTGGCGAATCTGGGTGACTATAAAGGTACACTACGGTATCTCCGAAAGTGTCATTGGGTTGACACGGATCGAGGCTAGGATTTGTCACTCCGTATTACGGAGAGGTATCACTGGGCCCACTCGGTAGTGCATCATCATAATGAGCTCAAAGTGACCAAGTGTCTCGTCACGGGATCATGCATTACTGTGCGAGTAAAGTGACTTGCCGGTAACGAGATTGAGCGAGGTATTGGGATACCGACGATCGAATCTCGGGCAAGTAACATACCGTCGACAAAAGGAATAGTATACGGGTTGCTTGAATCCTCGACATCGTGGTTCATCCGATGAGATCATCGAGGAGTATGTGGAGCCAACATGGGTATCCAGATCCGCTGTTGGTTATTGACCGGAGAGTCGTCTCGGTCATGTTCGCATGTCTCCGAACCCGTAGGGTCTACACATAAGGTTCGGTGATGCTAGGGTTATTAGGAAGACTTGTATGTGATTACGAATGTTGTTGAGTCCGGATGAGATCCCGGACGTCACGAGGAGTTCGGAATGGTCGGAGGTGAAGATTTATATATGGGAAGTTGTCATACGGACACCGGAAAGTTTCGGGGCATATCGGTATTGTACAGGGGCCACAGAGAGGTTACGAGGTCCACGGGGGGCCACCCCTCTCGGAGGGCCTCATGGGCCACAGGGCAGGAACCAGCCTGGAGGGCTGGCGCGCCCCCTTGGGCCCATGCGCCTAGGGTTGGGGGAACCCTAGTGGGGCGCCCCCCTTTGCTTGGGGGAAGCCCTCCTCCTGGCCGCCGCCCCCTCTAGATCTCATCTAGAGGGCCGCCCCTGCCCTTCCCTATAAATAGAGGGGTGAGGGAGGGCTGCAAGACACATCCAAGGCGCAGCCCTCCCTCCCAACACCTCTCCTCCTCCGTTGAGTGCTTGGCGAAGCCTGTCAGAATCTTGCCTCTCCACCATCATCACGCCGCCGTGCTGCTGCTGGAGCCTTCTTCCTCAACCTCTCCTTCCCCCTTGCTGGATCAAGAAGGAGGAGACGTCGTCCGTTCCGTACGTGTGTTGAACGCGGAGGTGTTGTCCGTTCGGCACTTGGTCATCGGTGATTTGAATCACGGTTGAAAGGACATGCGGTGCCCCCATGTGTGGTTTTGGTAATTGATGACATTCTCTATGGACTAATGGTTGCATTGAGTTATATTTGAAGGATTTGTCCATAGGCATTTCTTGAAGTCCACGTGTTGGTTTCAAGGAGTTTATGTGTTGACCAAGGTGCTATTAAGGAATTATCCAAAGATTGGTCATGTGAGTGTTGAGCTTATTGCAAGCATGTCTTGAAGAAGAAGATTGTGTGATCATTCATGTTTACCTTCAAGACATCATCCAAACGAAGAGAGTTGGAAAGATTCAAGGTTGATCAAGACTAAGTCAAGAGTGAATCAAGTTGATCAACTCACAAAGCGTAGAAGATGTACCGAGAGGGATCAAGTGATCCCATGGTATGGTAAGCATTGTCCATTACGCTTTGTGTGCTAACCCATGGTCTTCGTGAGAGTTCTTTGTGGGGTTAGGTTGCGGTGTGCAAGTTCAAGTGATGCATCACGAAGAGATCAAGTGCTTGAAGCTTGCCGTCCATTTGGTGACAATGGACTTGTGAAGATGTCTTGGAAGAGTGGCTCACCCATAGTGGAGTATGGGGAGCAATCAACTAGTCTTCTTGAGCCAGCGCAATCAAGAAAGGTCGTCCAACTTGAGGGAGTCAAGATCGTCATCATCTAGCTCAAGTGGACCATGTGCAAGGCAAAGGTTTGCCCTTGATAGGTTTTCTATTTTACGGTCTCATGGTAGTTGTGGAAGACCGGGTTATAGGATCGCTTGCCGTACTATCAAGGGGGCTCTCGATGAGTTGCTTGATCGTATCGTCAGAGAGAGCTCAAACCATTGCATCCTTGCATCATCTTTTTGGTTCTTGTTTGGGTCTTCTCCTTGTGAGTTTTGGAGCTTATGGTCATTTTTATGACAAGCTCGAGTTCATCGAAAACGGAGTTCTCATGCATCTTCTATGATGTTTTCGATGTTGGAGGGTATGCCGGTTCTTCTCGGTTGGAGGTTTCACTCCTTTGTTTGCTAAGCATACCTCCCCTGCCTCTTCTCGCTGTTTTGATGCTACTCGTTGTCTTGTTTCAAACAAGCTTGAGTTTGCTCAATTCGGAGCTCATATGAAGAAGTTATGGCAGTTCTGGTTTTTCTTGGAGTATTCTTTGTTTTCATGGTTGTGGCTTAAGGTTGGTGCCAGCGGTAGTACCGCGGTCTACAGCGGTAGTACCGCTCCACGAAGCGGTAGTACCGCTCTAAGCGGTAGTACCGCTACGCAGAGCGGTAGTACCGCTCGCGGGCTTCGGCCGTAGTACCGCGTAATATCAGCGCCTCTCGCCGCCTCGATTCAAACGGTGTTTTCTCGTGTCGGGTTTTGCGGCACTAGTAGCGGCAGAGAAGCGGTAGTACCGCTCTGAGCGGTAGTACCGCTCTACTCCATGATGTAGTACCGCTCTGGGGCGATGGCCTGACTTTCTCTTCAGCGGTAGTACCGCTGGATAGGAGCGGTAGTACCGCCCTCAGTGATAATACCGCCCTCCCTAGCGGTAGTACCGCTCTGTCTTGGGCTGTTCGGTGGGGTAACGGTTGGATTTTCCCCTCCTATAAAAAGGGTCTTCTTCCCCATTGAACCTTATCCTTTGAGCTCGTGTTCTTCCCCATTGTTGACCTTCTCCGAGCTTGCTATCTCTCAATCCCTCCATGGATTCTTGCTAGTTTTTGGGGAAAAGAGAGGAGATCTAGATCCACATTTCCACCAATCACTCTCTCCTCTATGTGAGGGGAACCCTTGGATCTAGTTCTTGGAGTTCTTGGTGTTCTCCTTCTTGTTCTTCCTCTCATTTTCTTCCCTAGCATTAGTTGCTTGGTGGGATTTGAGAGAGAAGGACTTGGGCACTCCGTGTGCCCTTGCCATTGCATTTGGTGCATCGGTTTGAGTTCTCCACGGTGATACGTGGAAGTTACAAGTTGAGAAGCTTATTACTCTTGGGTGCTTGGTGCCCTTGAGCTTGTTCCTCTTGGGTGCTTGGGCGCCCTAGGCAGTTAGTGGTGTTCGAGCTCAATCATTGTGGTGTAAAGCTCGGGCAAGCGTCGGGTCTCCAATTAGGTTGTGGAGATCGCTTGAGCAATTTGACGGGTTCAGTGACCGCCCCTGGGGTTGCGAAGTGTCTGGGTTGGTGACCGCCCCAAGGGTTGCCATTTATGCGGGTTCGGTGACCGCCCTCAAGGGTCCCTTAGTGGAATCACGACATCTTGCATTGTCGAGGGCGTGAGGAAATTACGGTGGCCCTAGTGGCTTCTTGGGAGCATTGTGCCTCCACACCGCTCCAAGCGGAGATTAGCATCCGCAAGGGTGTGAACTTCGGGATACATCGTCGTCTCCGCGTGCCTCGGTTATCTCTTACCCGAGCCCCTTTACTTATGCACTTTACTTTGTGATAGCCATATTGTTCTTTGTCATATATCTTGCTATCACATAGTTGCTTATCTTGCTTAGCATAAGTTGTTGGTGCACATAGGTGAGCCTAGTTGTTGTAGGTTTTGTGCTTGACAAATTAACCGCTAGGTTTATTCCGCATTTGTTCAAGCCTAAACCGTAATTTTTTTATAGCGCCTATTCACCCCCCCCCCCTCTAGGCGACATCCTCGATCTTTTAACGGTGAGTACGACTCCATCATCACCGCTCCCTTGAACGCTTCCGCATGCGATCTACAAGTGGTATGTAGATGCAATCTCTCTCCCATGACTCGTTGCTTAGATGAACTCATAGATGGATCTTGGTGAAACCGTAGGAAATTTTTTAATTTTGTGCAACGTTCCCCAACAGTGGCATCATGAGCTAGGTCTATGCGTAGTTCTCTATTGCACGAGTAGAACACAATTTTGTTGTGGGCGTAGATCTTGTCAACTTGCTTGCCGTTACTAGTCTTTTCTTGCTTCAGCGGTATTGTGGGATGAAGTGGCCCGGACCGACCTTACACGTACGCTTACGTGAGACAGGTTCCACCGACTGACATGCACTAGTTGCATAAGGTGGCTAGCGGGTGTCTGTCTCTCCTACTTTAGTTGGAGCGGATTAGATGAAAAGGGTCCTTATGAAGGGTAAATAGAAGTTGACAAAATCACGTTGTGGTTATTCGTAGGTAAGAAAACGTTCTTGCTAGAACCCAATTGCAGCCACGTAAAAGATGCAACAACAATTAGAGGACGTCTAACTTGTTTTGCAGCAATTGTCATGTGATGTGATATGGCCAGAAGTTGTGATGAATGATGAATGATATATTGTGATGTATGAGATCATGTTCTTGTAATAGGAATCACGACTTGCATGTCGGATGAGTATGACAACCGGCAGGAGCCATAGGAGTTGTCTTATTTTTGTATGACCTGCGTGTCATTGAAGAACGCCATGTAAATTACTTTACTTTATTGCTAAACGCGTTAGCCATAGAAGTAGAAGTAGTCGTTGGCGTGACAACTTCATGAAGACACGATGATGGAGATCATGATGATGGAGATCATGGTGTCATGCCGGTGACAAGATGATCATGGAGCCCCGAAGATGGAGATCGAAGGAGCTATATGATATTGGCCATATCATGTCACTACTTTATATAATTGCATGTGATGTTTATTATGTTTATGCATCTTGTTTACTTAGAGTGACGGTAGTAGATAAGATGATCCCTTATAATAATTTCAAGAAAGTGTTCCCCTAAGCGTGCACCGTTGCTAAAGTTAAATCGTTTGAAGCACCACGTGATGATCGGGTGTGATAGATCCTTACGTTCACATACAACGGGTGTAAGACAGTTTTACACATGCAAAACACTTAGGGTTAACTTGACGAGCCTAGCATGTATAGACATGGCCTCGGAACACAAGAGACCGAAAGGTCGAACATGAGTCGTATGGAAGGTACGATCAACATGGAGATGTTCACCGACGATGACTAGTCCGTCTCACGTGATGATCGGACACGGCCTAGTCGACTCGGATCATGTAACACTTAGATGACTAGAGGGATGTCAAATCTGAGTGGGAGTTCATTAAATAATTTGATTTGATGAACTTAATTATCATGAACTTAGTCTAAAATCTTTGCAAAATATGTCTTGTAGATCAAATGGCCAGCGCTCATGTCAACATGAACTTCAACGCGTTCCTAGAAAACCAAGCTGAAAGATGATGGCAGCAACTATTCGGACTGGGTCCGAACACGAGATCATCCTCATAGCAGCCAAGAAACAATATGTCCTAGAAGCGCCGCTAGGTGAAGCACCCATCCCAGAGAACCAAGACATTATGAATGCTTGGCAGTCTCGTGCTGATGATTACTCCCTCGTTCAGTGCGGCATGCTTGACAGCTTAGAACCGGGGCTCCAAAAGCATTTTGAGCAACATGGAGCATATGAGATGTTCGAGGAGTTGAAAATGGTTTTCCAAGCTCATGCCCGTGTCGAGAGATATGAAGTCTCCGACAAGTTCTATAGTTGTAAGATGGAGGAAAACAGTTACATCGGTGAGCACATACTCAAAATGTCAGGTTGCACAACCGCTTTGTCCCAGCTGGACATTAACCTCCCGGACGAGGCGGTCATTAACAGAATCCTTGATCGCTCCCACCAAGCTACAAGAGCTTTGTGATGAACTACAATATGCAGGGGATGGTGAAGACCATTCTGAAGTATTCTCAATCTTTGAAGTCGCAGAGGTTGAAATCAAGAAAGAACATCAAGTGTTGATGGTTAATAAAACCACTAAGTTCAAGAAGGGCAAGGGTAAGAAGAACTTCAAGAAGGACGGCAATGATGTTGTCGCGCCCGGTAAGCAAGTTGCCGGGAAGATGTCAAAGAATGGACCCAAGCCTGAGACAGAGTGCTTTTATTGCAAAGGGAAGGGCCTTCGAAGCGGAACTGCCCCAAATACTTAGCGGACAAGAAGGCCGGCAACACTAAAGGTATATTTGATATACATGTAATTGATGTGTACCTTACCGATTACTCGTAGTAACTCCTGGGTATTTGATACGGTGCCGTTGCTCATATTTGTAACTCACAGCAGGAGCTGCGGAATAAGCGGAGGCTGGCGAAGGGCGAGGTGACGGCGCGTCGGGAATGGTTCCAAGGTCGATGTGATCGCCGTCGCACGCTACCTCTACATTTACCTACGGGATTAGTTTTAAACCTCAATAATTGTTATTTAGTGCCAAGTTTGAGCATGAACATTGTATCAGGATCTCGTTTAATGCGAGATGGCTACTCATTTAAATCCGAGAATAATGGTTGTTCTATTTATATGAGAGATATGTTTTATGGTCATGCTCCGATGGTCAATGGTTTATTCTTAATGAATCTCGAGCGTAATGTTACACATATTCATAGTGTGAATACCAAAAGATGTAAAGTTGATAACGATAGTCCCACATACTTGTGACACTTTCGCCTTGGTCACATTGGTGTCAAGCGCATGAAGAAGCTCCATTCTGATTGACTTTTAGAGTCTCTCGATTATGAATCATTTGACACATGCGAACCATGCCTCATGGGCAAAATGACCAAGACTCCGTTCTCGGAACAATGGAGCGAGCAACCAACTTATTGGAAATCATACATACCGATGTGTGCGGTCCAATGGCGTTGAGGCTCATGGAGGATATCGTTATGTTCTCACTCTCACCGATGACTTGAGTAGATATGGGTATGTCTACTTGATGAAACACAAGTCTGAGACCTTTGAAAAGTTCAAGGAATTTCAGAATGAGGTAGAGAATCAACGTGACCGAAAAATAAAGTTCTTCGATCAGATCATGGAGGAGAATATTTAAGTCACGAATTTGGTACACACTTAAGGAAATGTGGAATCGTTTCACAACTCACGCCGCTGGAACACCTCAACAGAACGGTGTGTCGAGCGTCGTAATCGCACTCTATTGGATATGGTGCGATCTATGATGTCTCTTACCGATTTACCGCTATCATTTTGGGGATACGATCTAGAGACAGCTACATTCACTTTAAATAGGGCACCGTCTAAATCCGTTGAGGCGACACCGTATGAATTATGGTTTGGGAAGAAACCTAAGCTATCGTTTCTAAAAGTTTGGGGATGCGATGCTTATGTCAAGAAACTTCAACTGAAAAGCTTGAACCCAAGTCGGAAAAATGCGTCTTCATAGGATACCCTAAGGAAACCATTGGGTATACCTTCTACCTTAGATCCGAAGGCAAGATCTTTGTTGCCAAGAACGGATCCTTTACGGAAAAGAGTTTCTTTCGAAAGGAGTAAGTGGGAGGAAAGTAGAACTCGATGAAGTACTACCTCTTGAACCGGAAAGTAGTACAGCTCGGAAAATGTTCTGTGGTGCCTACACCCTCTTGGAGAGGAAATTAATGATGATGATAAAGGTACTTGAGATCAAGTTGCTCTTGAACTTCGAGGTCCACGAGGACACGTTCTACACAGTGGTATGGCAACCTGTCACGGAAATCATGTTGTTAGACAACGGTGAACCTTGAACTATGAAGAAGCGATGGCGGGCCCAGATTCCAACAAATGGCTTGAAGCCATGAAATCCGAGATAGGATCCATGTATGAAAACAAAGTATGGACTTTGACAGACTTGCACGATGATCGGCGAGCGATAGAAAACAAATGGATCTTTAAGAAGAAGACGGACGCGGATGGTAATATCACCATCTATAAAGCTCGACTTGTCGCTAAGGGTTATCGGCAAGTTCAAGGGATTGACTACGATGAGACTTTCTCTCCGTGGCGAAGCTTAAGTCCGTCCGAATCATGTTAGCAATTGCGCATACTATGATTATGAGATATGGCAGATGAACGTCAAAACGGCATTCCTTAACGGTTATCTTAAGGAAGAGCTGTATATGATGCAGCCGGAAGGTTTTGTCGATCCTAAGAATGCTAACAAAGTATGCAAGCTCCAGCGATCCATTTATGGGCTGGTGCAAGCATCTCGGAGTTGGAACATTCGCTTTGATGAGATGATCAAAGCGTTTGGGTTTATGCAGACTTATGGAGAAGCCTGCGTTTACAAGAAAGTGAGTGGGAGCTCTGTAGCATTTCTCATATTATATGTAGATGACATAGTTTTGATGGGAAATGATATAGAACTCTTGGACAGCATTAAGGCCTACTTGAATAAAAGTTTTTCAATGAAGGACCTTGGAGAAGCTGCTTATATATTAGGCATCAAGATCTATAGAGATAGATCGAGACGCCTCATAGGTCTTTCACAAAGCACATACCTTGATAAGATTTTGAAGAAGTTCAAAATGGATCAGTCCAAGAAAGGGTTCTTGCCTGTCATTGCAAGGTGTGAGATTGAGCTCGGCTCAATGCCCGACCACGGTAAAAGATAAAGAAGAGATGAGTGTCATCCCTATGCATCAACCATAGGTTCTATTATGTATGCCATCTTGTGTACCGGACCTGATGTAAACCTTGCCGTAAGTTTGGTAGGAAGGTACCAAAGTAATCCCGCAAGGAACACTGGACAGCGGTCAAGAATATCCTGAAGTACGAAAAGGACTAAGGACATGTTTTCGTTTATGGAGGTGGCGAAGAGCTCGTCAGAAGGGTTACGTCGGCGCTTAGCCGACACAGATCTGATGACTCTAAGTCACAAACCGGATCGTGTATATGTTGAATGGTGGAGCGATGGCTGGTGCAGCTGCAAGCGAAGCGTCGTGGCAGGATCTACATGTGAAGCGGAGTACATGGCAGCCTCGGAGGCAGCGCATGAAGCAATTTGGGTGAAGGAGTTCATCACCGACCTAGGAGTCATACCCTATGCGTCGGGCCGATCAAACTCTTCTCGTGACAACACTGGAGCTATTGCACTTGCCAAGGAGCACAGGTTTCACAAGAAGACCAGGCACATCAAGCGTCGCTTCAACTCCATCCGTGAAAATGTTCAAGATGGAGACATAGAAATTTGCAAAGTGCATACGGATCTGAATGTCGCAGATCCGTTGACTAAACCTCTTCATGGGCAAAACATGATCAACACCGTAACTCTATGGGTGTTCGATTCATCACAATGTAACTAGATTATTGACTCTAGTGCAAGTGGGAGACTGTTGGAAATATGCCCTAGAGGCAATAATAAAAGGATTATTATTATATTTCCTTGTTCATGATAATTGTCTTTTATTCATGCTATAATTGTATTATCCGGAAATCGTAATACATGTGTGAATACATAGAACACAATACGTCCCTAGTAAGCCTCTAGTTGACTAGCTCGTTGGTCAACAGATAGTCATGGTTTCCTGACTATGGACATTAGATGTCCTTGACAACGGGATCACATCATTAGGAGAATGATGTGATGGACAAGACCCAATCCTAAGAATAGCACAAGATCGTGTAGTTCGTTTTGCTAGAGCTTTTCCAATGTCAAGTATCTTTTCCTTAGACCATGAGATCGTGTGACTCCGGATACCGTAGGAGTGCTTTGGGTGTACCAAAGCCACTGGCGAATCGGGTGACTATAAAGGTACACTACAGGTATCTCCGAAAGTGTCATTGGGTTGACACGGATCGAGGAGGGATTTGTCACTCCGACACGGAGAGGTATCCTTGGGCCCACTCGGTAGTGCATCATCATAATGAGCTCAAAGTGACCAAGTGTCTGGTCACGAGATCATGCATTCTGTCTGAGTAAAGTGACTTGCGGTAACGAGATTGAGCGAGGTATTGGGATACCGATGATCGAATCTCGGGCAAGTAACATACCATCGACAAAAGGAATAGTATACGGGTTGCTTGAATCCTCGACATCGTGGTTCATCCGATGAGATCATCGAGAGTATGTGGAGCCAACATGGGTATCTAGATCCCGCTGTTGGTTATTGACCGAGAGTCGTCTCGGTCATGTTCGCATGTCTCCGAACCCGTAGGGTCTACACTTAAGGTTCGGTGATGCTAGGGTTATTAGGAAGACTTGTATGTGATTACGAATGTTGTTGAGTCCGGATGAGATCCCGGACGTCACGAGGAGTTCGGAATGGTCGAGGTGAAGATTTATATATGGGAAGTTGTCATACGGACACCGGAAAGTTTCGGGGCATATCGGTATTGTATCGGGCCACGGAGAGGTTCCGGGGTCCACCGGAGGGGCCACCCTCTCGGAGGGCCTCATGGGCCACAAGGGCAGGGAACCACCTGGAGGGCTGGGGCGCCCCTTGGGCCCATGCGCCTAGGGTTGGGGGAACCCTAGTGGGGCGCCCCTTTGCTTGGGGGCAAGCCCCCTCCACGCCGCCGCCCCCTCTAGATCTCATCTAGAGGGCCTTCTGCCCCTTCCCTATAAATATAGGGGTGAGGGGAGGGCTGCAAGACACATCCAAGGCGCAGCCCCTCCCCTCTCCAACACCTCTCCTCCTCTGTTGAGTGCTTGGCGAAGCCCTGTCGGAGTACTGCCTCTCCACCATCATCACGCCGTCGTGCTGCTGCTGGAGCCTTCTTCCTCAACCTCTCCTTCCCCCTTGCTGGATCAAGAAGGAGGAGACGTCGTCCGTTCCGTACGTGTGTTGAACGCGGAGGTGTTGTCCGTTCGACACTTGGTCATCGGTGATTTGAATCACGACGAGTATGACTCCATCATTACCGTTCCCTTGAACGCTTCCGCACGCGATCTACAAGTGGTATGTAGATGCAATCTCCCTCCCATGACTCGTTGCTTAGATGAACTCATAGATGGATCTTGGTGAAACCGTAGGAAAATTTTTAATTTTCTGCAACGTTCCCCAACAATTTGCTCTTATTTCCAACACTCAGATAATTATTAAAAAATTCATTTACCCTGTTTCATACTCCCTCCGTCCGGAAATACTTGTCCTAGAAATGGTTGTATAAGTTTAGATACAACCATTTATAGAACAAGTATTTTCGGACGGAGGGAGTATATTCTTATACTTTTGCATCCATTTAACAGTTGGCCCACCCACACTCCCTCTCATTGACTTTGTGGTCCTGCCCGCAGATTCATCTTTGTCCTCCCAACTTCCTCTCAACCTCTAGTTGAAGGCGTTACTGGGCGCATGAAGGAGCTGGAGAGGATGTAAGAGGGGAAGGCGGAGGATGAGCCGACTATGGGCGAGAAGGCCGAGCAGAGAAGGCTGACGAGTAGTCGATGATGACCTCCACGCTTTGTCTTACAACATGGATATTTAGGAAAACATTGGGTACAATCAGTGGCGGAGCTTGGGCCAAAATTCTGGAGGGGCCATGGGCTTAGGGGGGGCTAAATTATGAGGCTTGGACTTATTTTCCTGTACTTATGGCCCAAATACCTAGGGTTAGTGACAGATTTCTTCATGAGCTGGGGGGGCGGTGGCCCAGGTTGCACTCCATGAAGCTCCGCCACTGGGTACAATGTAGATGCACACGCACACACCATCGCACACAAAGTGCCTACTAAAGACTGGGGTTGGAGTTTTGGAGCATCAAGATTGACAAAATAACCACACACGCGTCACTATATATCAACGGGGACATAGCTCCCCCCTTCAAAGGGTTTCCAAAATTAACTTGGTAATATAAAAAGTAAGGGCTTTGATTCAAAGAAATTTCATAGTAATTTTGTAGGATTTGGATCTTTATGAAATTTTCCTACATACCATCCTTGCTTCGTGGGATTGGAATCCTTAGGAAAAACTCATAAGGATTGATTTACACTCTATTTTGAAGGAAAATCTCCACCACTCAAATATCTTTGTGTAATTTCTTTATTTTTCCAATGGCGTCAAAACTCTTTTAGGGCTCCTTTGGTTTGAAGGGAAAGTGGAGCGAAAATGTGAAAAAAGGAATTGACCTATGGTGATACTATTCATGCATTTGGTTTAGATGAATGAGGCAAACAATAAAAATTGGAGAAATTTGTTCATTAGTTACGGTTTGAAAGGAAAACACAGGAACTCTAACATCCCCTTGAATCTTCTTTTCAAATTCCTATGCACGAAGAACGAGACTAAGAGCCTTATTGGCACAATAACATTCAAGCTATACATTTTCATGTGGTTTGCCTTTAGTTTGACCATGTTTATTAGAATTTTTGTGTTTTTAGTTCCTGTAACCAAACATCCAAATTGGTAGAATTCATGTATTTACATCCTTTGTGCGTGCATTTCCTATCATATTTTTTCCTATTTTTATGTTTTTAGAGCCCTACGAATCAAGAAACCAAAGGAGGTCTTATTCAAATCCCTTTAGTTTTCCAATCACATAGGATTTAAGATAGCATGCATTATATTCATATTCTTTGAAAAACCTATGAAACAAAGAGGTCCTCAAAAAACAGATTTATCCACTGTCCATATGGATGGAGAGCATAAAATGTTGGAATTATTGGGACAACCCATTAATTATTCATCAATAGTTTGTAGGATAAATCCTGAAGCCCACATGTCCCATTCGGGCATGGCAAGAGAGTCGAAAGTTTAGTCTCACTCCATAGTGTGTGGTGTGGTAGGCTAACATGTAAGGTGGGTTGTTCTACACACCACTAAGAGCTTGAGAAGAGACTACTGACACGCTCTTGAGAGGTGTTCTTTTTAGTGTTCTTAGTGACAAGATCATTGATCATTTCATATGGATGCGCTCGAGGCCAAGTTTGGGGTTACCGTGTTCTAGGCTACTGACATGCTCTTGAGAGGTGTTCTTTTTAGTGTGCTTAGTGACAAGATCATTGATTCTTTCATATGGATGCGCTCAGCCCAAGTTTGGGATCTCAGACGCATGCAACAAGTTGTATGTCATGGATAATATAATTGATGACCGACAGTTGAGCCGAGTAATGAGATATAGTCACTTGGTTTATCTAAAAAAGATATAGTCACTTGCTAAGGGACTTGAGCACTTTAATTGTGCGTCGCCGGATAAGTTTGTTTTCAGAGGAATCATTGCTAGTGCTTCCTCCATTGAAAATTTTGCCACTTCTCTAAAGCACATGAAGCTTGAATTTTCACTTGTTAATTAACATAAGAGAAATTGTTTTCATACACACGTACTCCTCTTCTGCAGCCTGCCCCGCCTCACTACACATCACAAGCCTCCGAAACTACATCTCTTACTATCATGTACATGAGAGAGGTAATCAGATTTTTGGAGAGCGTTCTTGCGTGACTACTAGATTCTCCTTCACCTACCTATGCACGATAATTTCAACGATGCTGAAAACCTACTCGTTGACATGTCTTCTGGCGCTGCTGTGAATTCTCCTTCTTCTTCAATGTCATATGTATTTTCATCCCTTGCGCTAGAGATTGTTTCTGGATTTTTTGTTACTCTCTCCGTAAAGAAATATAAGAGCATCCCCGGTCCGTTGGTCCTTCAGGGGCTCAAAAAATCGCTTCCTGGGGGCGACCCGGAGAAAAAATCGGCTTGGGGCCGATCTGTTCCCAGCTGATGGCCCCAGGGTCGCCCCAGAAGGCTTTTTAAATATTATTTTAAAAGACATTCGGCTAAATTTCGGCAAACGGGCATAAACTTCGGCGATTAAAGAGTTTTTTACATAGCAAACTTAAAAAAAAAGTCCTAGTCTACAGGAAGAACGTGCTGAGCGCGGCGAAGTCGCTGTCGTCGCCGTTGTCCTCGTGGCTGTCCTTCTCCTCCTTGACGCGGCCGCCCCTATTGGACCCCTGCCCGGGGTCGCCCTGGCGGACCGGTGGCGGCACGTCGTCGTTGCCGAGAACGACGACGCCTCCCTCGTCGCGGCCGCGGCGACGAGCGACAAACTGCTCTAGGGCGCGACACTGGCGCTCTAACTCAGTCTGCTCCCAGTCTCCGCGCGCCCACTTCAAAGCCGCCTCGTCGGAGAGCCCCGGCTCCGTATTCACCGTGGCGAGTCTTGGCTCCGTCTTGACGGCGGCGAGCCCCGGCTCCGTTTTCACGGCGGCGAGCCCCGGCTCCGTCTTCGGCATGACGAAGCAGGGAGGAGCGGAGGAGGAGGCGCGCCCGCCATCTTTGATGATGATGCCGGTGCTGCGTGTGAGCGGGCTGAGCGGCATCTCGGCAGTCTCGGCCTTGACGCTGAGCAGCACCAGCGACCCGGAGGAGGAGGAAGAAGAGGACACCGTTCTCCTCAGCATCCACTGGCCGCCGATCCGGGCCGGGGCAGCAGGGTACGTCAAGGGCGGGTCGTTGCCGCCCTCAAGGTGCCAAAGAACTTCATGGAGCGAGCGGCCTGGGGGCCCCCACCACAGGCGGCGCCCGTCGCTGTTCTTGGTGCCCCGCACCACCGGCGCCGCATTGGTGGAGGCGAGCCGCCGCGCCTGCAAGTGCTGAAAGTACGCCGCCCACGCCTCGTGGTTGTCGGCGGCGTACTGCGGGAGGGCCCACTGCTCGTCCGTCAGCGACGCCCTCACGCGGTCGACTCGGCGGCGAAGAGGTCGGGGCGCACGTCGATGTTGGGCACCGGGGGAATGGGGACGCCGCCGGCGCTGAGCCTCACCCCCCCACCCCGGCCCTGTGCGCATGTCGAGAGGCGCCGGAATGTTGGCCTCGAAGAGTAGGTATGCCTCCCACTCGTGCAGCGAGCGGCGGCCGAAGCCGTTGGCCGCCGCCCCATCGCCGGGGAATCGCTCGCCCATCATCGCAGCGGGGAAGAGGGAGCAGGCTTGGAGAGAGAGGAGAGAAATGTCGGCAGCGGCTGCGCACGGGGAGAGGCAGAGCTCGGTGGCGGCTGTGGGCGGGTGTGGCCAGAGGCGAGGGAGAGGCGTCGCTTTTTATAGCCGGGCGCCGTGTGTACGCGTGGCGGGAGGGGGGCGTCGCCGCGCCGCCGTGAGGAATCAATGGAAGGCTGACCGGCGGCAGCCTTGGCATTGATTACCCACGGGAAACCGAGGAGTTGTGAGGACGACGAGGCGAGTGTCGCTGACTCGGCCCGTAGTTCGTTCGCGCCAAAATCGCTCGCCCCGGCGCCCCCGTGCGCCCCCAGCGCGCCGGGTTTGGCCTGAGTCCACCGACGCCAGTTTCGGCCCAAACCGGCGAAAAACAGGCTCCTGGGGCCACGACTGGGCAGCTTTTTGGGCGCGGGCGCGGAAAAATTGCCGGGAGGGTGGGGGGCCTGTTGAAGCGCAGTGCAGATGCTCTAAGATCACTACTTCAGTGATCTAAATGATCTTATATTTTTTATTATAAAGGGAGTACTAGATATCTGATTAAATGTTTATTATGTGTAGAACTGTTGTTCCTTTGATAATCATGTTTATTTACCGTATTTGTACCCGCAAAAAGAATATTTAGGCCTCCTTTGATTCATAGGGTAGAAAAATCATAGGAATAGAAAAATCATAGAAGATGAGATGACATGTATCTCAAATCCTATGAGTAGTAATAAAAAAAAAGATGCCCTTTGATTCACATCATAGGATTTTTTCCATTGAGTCTAGGCTAATGTTTATTTTCTTATGAAATGTGGAGGATAGAAAGAATTCCTCCATAGAAATAGGATTCCATGCCTACAAATCAAAGAGCTCTAAAGGAATTTTTCTTATAGAAATCCTATCATATGAAATTCCTACAAGATTTCTCTAAACCAAAGGAGGACTTACTATATTTCTAAACTAATTTATATAAGTACAGTACAAAATTGCTCAAATATTGAGCAGAAGACGCCACCGGCTACCGACGGCACACGGGACACGCATGATGATGCCGACGCCTGTACGTAAGCCCAGTGCGATAAGGCTGTGCGCAGCATGCACTCACGCTTCCTACGCGTCCAGATACATACTTGGATGGACGGATGCATCCACGACCCGTCGGGTGTCCGTTTCCGCTTGTGTGCACGGCGACGCCGGGCGCCGATCAGGCCGCCCCGCCCCGGAACAAGCCAAGAGCTTTCCTGCGCCAAAGAAACCACAGATTTCGGGACATATCCGCAGGCGTTTCTCGAGTCAGCCGGCCACATCATTCCCCCGTCCACCGCGCCGCCTACGGACGCACGCACGCACCAACGGCGGCCGCCGGACGAGGTTAAAAAGCCACGGCGCACGCGCGGCGTGAGCCAAACGAACCGTGCACGTACCTACCTGACGCACTAGAGCAGCCGCTTTCTTGTCACGGAGCACTGGGAGGGGAGCTCCGGCACCGGTGGATGGATCCCATCTCCCAACGGCGCGGTGAGATGCATGTGAGTGAGTGACTCGCCCAAATTTGGCCCAGGCAGCGGGGTCCTCGCGCCCTGTCCGTCGTGTCCGCGCTCGTCCCGGTCCCCAGCAAAATGACAGCGCCCGCTGACGGGCGGCGTACCGCGGTAGGCGCCACGCGGGCGGCCACTGCCACGGCGGGATGTCAGTGAACCAACCGCACCAGCAGCAGCAGCAAAAGCCGGAGAGGTGGCTCGCGTGCTGGTGAGTGCGTAACGCGCCCTCGCCACCGGAGTTAAAGCCCACCGCCCCGCCCCCGCGCCCGCATATCCATCTCCATCCATCCATCTTGTAGGCTTGTAGCCAGGTAGGTAGCCAGCCAAGAAAGCAGAGCGGCGCTCCTGACCAGCACCCTTCGATTTGCGGCGCCGGGCGAGGGGAAGAAGGGGTCGACATGGAGGGGTCGTCGTCGGCGGCGGCGTCGATGGGGGCGGCGGCGAGGGCGGCGCGGGCGGGGGCGAAGGTGTGCGGCAAGGAGGAGAAGGTGGTGGGCGTGCAGAAGGCGCCGGGGAGCTGCCCGTACTGCGGCGGCGGGGTGGTGGCCACGGACGTGGAGGCCAAGTGGGTGCTCTGCTTCCTGCCGCTCTGCCTCAAGAACAAGCGCAGGTTCGCCTGCACCGCCTGCGCCCGCCGCCTCGTCACCTACCCCGCCATTGTCCAGGACTAGCTGCTGCTTAATTAGTCTTTTTTCTATACTAGTATTTCATTCTCCTCCCCCCTTGGTTTGATTCTCTGGAGATTGATCCAAGAACTGAAGATTTTCGTCAGATGCCAGATCGAACAACTGGAGATCGATCGATGTGCGTCCCGGCCGGTCGCTTTGCGTGCGCGCGGATCTTGATTTGGGTATCTGCTTGACTGTTTTCTTGATTCGGAGCTAGAGTAGCTTGCTAGATGTTTCTCGCTTCGTCTGGCTACAGTTCTTCTTACTGCTGCTGATGGATGATGCGATACAGGACTGGCTCCGAATCCGGACGTGTGTGATCTTTGTGGATGTGCCTTTTGACTCCTGCGCGACGTGTCTGAAATGGTTTCACATCCATGTTGACATTAAAGGAAATCTCGCGATCGAGCGCTTGATGATGCTGATGCTGATTGCCCTGAGTTTGGAAGTAGAACATTCATGCGTGACCTCCCGTACATAAGAGCATCTAAAGTCGCGGACAGCAAATCCAATCCTTCAAACGCCACTGATGGATCACGCCTCAAATTTTTCTCTTCACATCTGCGTACCTCATAGCCGGCACCCTATATCCATATTACGCATGCAACATGCTGAACTACTCTACGTGATCAAACAATAGAGAAAAAAACGGCGACAGACATCGAAATGCACATAAACCAACTTTACGTCATCAAAAAATGACCACAGTTCATCGTTGGACAAGTTCTTAACTCAACAACTAAAGACGATTTTGCTAAAAAAACAACAACTAAAAACGATAATAAACATAAGAGGAAGCATTTTCACCACTTCCTCGCCCGGCCTTTCCCCTTTCGGTCATTGGCATAGATGTAGGCGTCCACAACTGGTGGAGGATCTTGGTCATCGTTAGAGGAGGTGGAGTTGTGGTCGTCGCCGTCATCAGAGTCGGAGTCGGAGAGGACGATCAAGCCCTTCATCCGGCGGACGGCCCTGTCCTGTTGCCGCTTCAACTTGGCGGCCCGGGCCGCCTCCACCATTGCTTCCTTCACCTCCCACTCCGACTACTCTATGGTTAGCTGGAGCGCCTTTGTGTTCTTCCGCTGGAGGCGGCGAGCGTCCGTCTCCGAGTCCCAAGCAAGGAGCTGCTCGTCCTCGTGGGCTCCGCACGTATCCCGCGGCGACGGCGCACAAATTGCACTGTCGCGTTCCTCTCTCTCGCCCGCTGCCTCTCACGGCGGTTGGCGCACGCCTCCAATTCCAGAGTGTGTGTTCCGGCCGACGGCCCGAGCACTAGCACCCACAGCTACCCCACATGAAACAGCGGCCTGCGGGGGAATGGGATGGCGGGGGTGGAGCGGGACTGCGCCGCCCTGGCGGTGCTACGCCGAGCCGAGAGGGGCCAACTCCGACCGTGCCCGCGCCGCGCCGACGCGGGAGCCGCGACGACATTGCAGAGCGGAGCTGCCCCTGGT
The DNA here is from genome assembly GCA_021605205.1 of Aegilops longissima. Taxonomy (NCBI): domain Eukaryota; kingdom Viridiplantae; phylum Streptophyta; class Magnoliopsida; order Poales; family Poaceae; genus Aegilops; species Aegilops longissima. The sequence goes on from CM038679.1 coordinate 697,590,459, forward strand.
GTCCACCTTGGATCGCTCCAAGGTAATGCGAAGGGCCAGCTCCTCGTCGACGTCGAGGTCGGAGCCGAGTGGCTGCCGGAGTTTGACATTGCACCGGAGTGGATCGGAATCAAAGAGGGGAGAGAAGAGGACGGAGTGAGAGAGGGGAATGAGTGAGCTAGGGTTCTGAGTGAGGAGCCGGATGATTTTTTTGTGGGACAACCGTGGGGTCAATGATGGGCCAAGCCTGTCAGCTCTGACATGGCGGACACACCTGGGCATGCCCGGGCCGCCCTATATCTGCCCTACATTTGGGCTGGATAAGAGGGGCACCAGATAACCAAAGCGTTTGAGGCCGATTTGAGACGTCCGGGTGGGCCGATTTGAGGGCTAGATATGAGGGGCACCGGACAACCCGATGTGTCTCATAGTCCGCCCTACCGATGATGGGGAAGACGAGATTTCCTGGATGTCGGGACCACGATAATCCAACCCCGTTGAGCCGACACTAGGGAGTTGCGCCAGGCATATCCTGCCATTGGCCAGGCGTGGCGAAGTGCAACGCGGACGGCAATTGCCTCCTCCAACCTGCATAGGATGACACCAGTCGACGGATCTGGACTGGCCGGAGTCAGATTCCTTGCCCGCCATGGCGAAGACGGCCGGAGATCGCCGAAGGTGAGCTTGGGTGGCAGAGGGAGCGATGAGGAGTAGAGTGAAGTGTCTAGGAGTTTGGTCCGGCGAGCAGATGAAAAGGAATATATGTGGGATCAGTTGGGCCACCGTGGGCCGGGTCCGACATAGCGGATCTTGGCGCCCATATCTCGCCATATATTTGAAATTTGGATATGAAGGGTCTTTGGTCACCCGGCGTTGAGACTCGTTTGAGGCGCCCGACTGGGTTAGACTTTCGTGGCTAGTCAGTAATTGGGCAGGCTGCGCGGGTGTTTGAGGCCGATTTGAGACGCCTGCTTGTAGATGCTCTTATTAATTAAGAAGAACTTTGAGGCAAAAAATGAAACAAAATAAGCCGTGCGTTTTCAGCCCGTTCGCTCCGCCGCTCGTGCGTTGCAGTCTCGCTACAGTGCTACTTATTTACTTGTTGTGATGATGGATGCAGGAGACAGGGAGTAGTCTCACTCCCCGTCCCCACGGCCACGTGTGATCCACCGCGTGGCTGTCTGAAATCGTGAAATGGTGACACATGTTGACATTAGCAAATCTTGCGAGTCGCAATCGAACACATGATGAGGGTGATGCTGACGCGCTGATCTGCAACTTCGCGTTCAGCAATAGCCAGAAGGCAGTGTACTGAAGTACTCCCACCGTTCTCAAATATAAATCTTTCTAGAAATTCCAATAAATGACTATATACGGAGTAAAATGAGTAACCTACGTATTGATGATTTTAGAGCAAAATGAGACAAGCACAGTAGTGTAGTGATTCCGTGAGAAAGAAAGACGGGCTTCGACTTGGGCCGCCACTTTTGACGCAGCCCAGTAGCGAGGGTGGAACATGATTCGTCGATCTGGGCTTGATTTTATTTGCTGCGGCCGTGTACAGCACAATCACCAAGCATTAAGCAATCTGATTGCAATACGATGCGTGTATGCTATGTACTAGAGGCTAACGCGCGCTTCGCCGCACCGTTCTTCACTCCTGAAAATAACTTTTTTATATTTATAGATTATTGTGACTTTGTGCTTTAATTTTTTGTTGGTGGTGTTTTTTTTTCATATATCATGTTGGGTTGATGTTGGAGTATTATTTTTTCAAGAGAAGAAAGGAGTTATTTGATTATGGTTGTGAAGCCTTTGCACATTTTAGCCTTGGCGTCAGCCCAGTGGTGATTGTTTGAGTTTCTTGGGAGTTCTTATTTCATGCTAAACCCATGAAATTGTTATTGTGATGTTCACATAGGTCAGCACACGAAGCTCTTGCTCGCTCAGCTTGGCCGCTCCGCTCGCTCGTTTATTTTTTTTTGCTCACCTCACTGCTAGCTCAGAAAAAATCGCATGTCTATCTTTATTTGAAAAGGTTAGTTAAATTAAATGATGTTTAAGGAACTTTAAAAATATTATGACTTTTAAAAACAATGAATTTTAGATAAATTCATGAATTTAAAATATATTCATGGCTTCAAAAATGTTCACAAAAAATAGTTTTCAAATTTTTAAAAATGTTCACAAACTTTAAATGACCATGTACTTAAAAGTATTCACATATTTAATCAATATTAACGAATTTTAATAATTTTAAATATGTCTATGTTTTTAAAAATCTTATTAAGTGCTTATGAATTAAAACGTGAAAAATAAAAAAAATAAAAAAGAAGAAGAAATAGAACGAAACAACACACTTACGTGTGGGGCCCTAGTAACCCCACAACCCTCGAAGCACCACAACGCTTCAATTCGAGGGAGCTTAGTATCTCTATATAGATACGGTGGCTGCAATGCAAATCCATCAAAGATTGCTTCCCATACGGCCGGGCTCTCGTATACACGATATAATCGCCCTGCGCAATCTCAAAACGGCGTACATGGGGGTCTCAGACCCACTAGTAGCTGAAGTCCAAGCCATGCGAGAGGGTGTGATCTTTGCTAGTCTGAGGGGCTTCATTGAGGTGACCCTGGAGACTGAGTGTTTAGAGGCAGTTAACCTCTGGAACAATCGCTATCACGATCGCTCGATTGTAGCACCTATCTTAGCAGAAATTAGAGAGCTTTCTCTTAATTTTTCTTCATTTGTCATTCAACATGTAATAAGAGCGGTAAACGGTCATGCACATCTTTATGCTAAGCGTGCTAGTACGTTTAATGTGACTAAGAGCTGGCTCGAGATGACCCTTAGCTTTCTGATCAGTAGCTTGCTGGCTGACTGTTCGGCAAATGCCTTTGTTGAATAAAGCTCTCTGAATTTTCCCCAAGAAAAAGAAAAACTCCAAACGGCGTGATCGACGTCTTGTCCGGTATGTAATATCCAAGGCCTTGGCGATCTCCCCGCAAAAACCATCCGAGGGTTTAAGAAGACCCGACGTGGGGTGGGTACTGAACTCGCCGGGAAAAAGCCAAATCAAATCATATGGCAATCAGCGCGTCGTTGTTGCGCCACCTTCTTCACCAGGTGCGGGCGCTCGTACGGGCTCCGTCAGCGGACATGCAGGCGCCGGTCTACTTGCCAAATGAACTCATCTCCGACATCCTGTCTAGGACCCCTGGGAAGTCGGTGTTCCAATTCCGATGCGTGTCCAAGGAGTGGCACGCCCTTCTCTCCGACCCGGCCTTCCTCTCCGTGCACAAGTCCCGCGCCGAGCCGTTTCTCGTGGTGGCCTCCCGTCCCGGCCAGGGCATACGTCTGGTTAATATGGACGGTGATGCTGTGAGGGTCATCGATGGTATGCGAGGGATTTGGATCCCTGTGCCCACGAGTCCCGACGATGTTCTATGTGGCATCGGCTATCTACTTGACGCTCCTTGTGTCGCCAGGGTGATTGACCTTGCCACCATGAAGGTGCTCGTCGCCCGTTTGGAAGGCAACAAAGCCTGGGGCTTCGGTCGTGCCATCCCATCTAGCACGTATAAGCTGGTGCGCTTTAGAGCCTGCACTAATTGGGAGGTCTTTACGATAGGAGACGGTGCCGGGTGGAGACTGAGGAAAGCACGCCCATTGCGTCTCAAGTACAACTCCCGTGACCGGTACACTGCTGCGGTCAATGGTATATTGTACTTCTTGCCGGAGGAATGGCTCCGGCGGGACAGGAACTCTTTGCTCTGCTTTGACCTCAAGAGCGAGGAATGGAAAAAGAATATCAGAGGCCAACCGAATGTGGAGATCTTGTGGCTTATCGACTTAGGCGAGCTGAATGGCGCTCTGTGCATAGCTGAACTAAAGGATTGGAAAACCAACCATGGATATACAAACATATGGCTCCTGACTGATTCTGATAAAAGCACATGGGTCAAGGCGTATACGGTTCCTCTAGACCCATCCATACCCTTAGGCACATTCAATTATTGCTCAGGGATGTTACATGATGGTTTGAAACTGCTCTTTTGCTACAGTGATGGTCTTGGACGCGATGAGATAGGAAGACCGCAGGTACTGCAAATATATGACCCTGTTACGGAACATGCGTAGATGTGACGAAGAAACTGCTTGGCGACGACGGCTCTGTTGCTGGCTTTTGCAGCTTGCACTTGGGGCATTTTGTCCCAACAAAGACCCAACGGCCGATACCCTCTTTTCGTTTTCTATGAAATACTTACTTCGTAGCATTATGCACTATACGCTCACCGTCCAACATCCCTCATCGTGTTTTGCTCGTGGATGTGTATCATTATGATGTGAGTTTCGTTTGGCTGTTGCCAAGTTAAACAGTTTCCAACGACCGATATTCTCTCCTCGTTTTATATGAAATACTACGTAGCATTATGCACTATACGCTCACCGCCAACATCCCTGATCGTGTTTTGCTGGTGGATGTGTTTCACTTGATGTGGGTTTTGTTTGGTTGTTGTCAAGTTGACAATTTGTTTAGCTGCGTTGATAAAATATGCACAAAACCGTTTGTTTGGCTGTTGTGCATTTAGCAACATCATTATTTCCCTTCTATTTGAGCAAGGAAAGATAGATAACATCAGTAAAATAGCGTTGCTTTTCAGAACCGTCAGTACAGGCTGCAATACCCATGTGTTCCGCTCTAAGACTCACTCAGCTATGGATACTATTCAAAATGTAATGTCTGATTTCACCCTTTGAGTCTTTAGGTTTAAAGACCCGGTTGCTAGAGATGCTGCCCTGTCTTGGCGCCTTTTCCTATCCTTTGCGTTGTACTCTCTGATGTAACACTGCCCCCCTGGCCCTATTTTGAGTAATATATTCAGGTGGGAAAACTCTCCCCACGGTGATTGTTCACAAACAAAAAGAACCATTAGTACAGTAGGATAGTAGCAGTAGTAACATGCAGCTCCAAAGCTTTACAGAAAGATATTTTCTGCAAAAGACGGATAAGTTAAACATGCACTTATTCCCAATTCATAAAGGAAACCTGAGAGCAAAATATAAAGTGAAACATGTACTTCCTGTCTTTTTCTTGATTTCTTTGGTTTGATTGTGTGGAGACTGGTTTAATAATTTGTGATCTCCTGGCTTGGAGTACTGAAGTTTTCCATTAGAAAAAATAGCAGATCGAACAATTGAAGATCGACAATATACGGCCCGGCCGATCGCTTTCCGTGCACGCGGATCTGCTTGTTACCGACCGATCGATTTGATTAGCGGGTTATCCAGCTAATTATTTTCTTTCTTGCTTCGACCGGACCTAGCTGGCTACATGTTTCTCGCTCTGTTGATCGTGCGTTTCAGTCTCACCTCATATTTTGATCTGATTTTTTTAGGGGTTGTCAACGTATATGTCATGAACATCCATGATTTTTTTTCCAGAATTTTTTGACAAATTTGAATTTGTATTTGTAAAGTTGGTATCATGGTAGCATATAAGCGATGGTATCACCTGATACTTTCCCTCGTATTACTGATTCGATACAGGAGACAGGGACTAGTCTCGCTCCGAGCTTGGATGTTTGTGATGTTTGTGGTGGATATGCCTTTTGACTCCTATATGAGAGCTGTTGTGATTCCATTAAGAAGAAGAGAGGCCAATGGCCGAGTACAACATCAGGTTGGAGAGACCATGTGAGGAAAAATCAAAATACAACCGTTGTTGGCTTCGCTAGACAACATCGCGACTAGTTTATATATAATGCCGAGCCTGGGTCAAATGGGATTGGGCATCCAGCGAGTTTCCAGATTGCTGCTTCATCCCTAATTCGGTTGACCAGCGTTGGCAGCGGTAGTTCTTGCTGGTGGAAAATTCGTCGGATTCGCTCTAGCCAAAGTTCCTAGCAGATTAGCATTGCCAGAGCCTGCGTACCTCTTCTAGGTGTTGCATCAGTGCCCTGGGGGGTAAGCTCTTGAAGCCATTCCTAAACCGTTGCATCCGTCCTCCACTGTGAAGACTTAAATGAAGGAATGTTCGCAGTCGTGGCCATAGAGTCCCTGACTCGTCTGGACCACGAGCACTCCGAGAATAGGCGTGCGGCCATTTCAAGGCAGCGCATGCAAAGAGGGCAAAAGTAGTTATTGTCCCAACCTCTCAACAATAGCACGTCCGTCGTAAGAATCTTGTGTTGCAAGGCCATCCAGAGGATGATCTTGCATTTGGCGAGCCTATCCTCGCCAGACACTATTGTATATAGGGGATTTGATCATTCCTTAAAATTGGAGGAGGTAGGCCGATCTGGTGGAGTAAGCACCATCGTTTGTGAATTTCCAAGTAATGTGTTCTTCCACAAGTGGGTTAAGCTGTGTTTGGTCAAGCAAACTAGAGAGGGTGATGAGTTCTTCGATCATTTCATCTTTCCAGTTTCGCTCCGGATCATGCAGCCAATTGTTCCTTGATAGTGCGTCGAAGATAATGCGTTCCTTTCGAGAGGTCGCGCCAAATAGAGTGGGAGCAATGTCCCTGGGTGCCATGCCATTTAGCCAGGCATCCTTCCAAAAAAGCGCAGTCTTCCCATCTCCAACTGACACTCTCGTAGCAATTGCAAATAGCGCAAAGTCATCGTCATCACAGGGGCCATAGGTGCCAATTATTGGGATCTTAGCAGCGGTCCATCTTAGCCAAATCCATCTCATCCAGAGAGATCGTGCGAATTTCTCCATGTCCTGGAGTCCAAGGCCTCCTAAGTGTTTCGGGCGACATACCACATCCCAGTGCACTCTGCATTGGCCACCATTGCACTTCTCCTCAACGCACCAGAACCAAGCCCGTGTTTGCCGAGCGAACCAATTTAGTAGCCATTTTGGGGGTTTCTATAAAGAGAACATGTACACTGGCAAGGACTGTAGGATTGCTCTTGCAAGAAGTAATCAGTCCCCTTTAGACATCAGCTTTCCCTTCCAACCAGCCATCCTGGTGTCGAGCTTGGTCATTATGTTGATGTAGTGGATCTTCTGAAGTTTTCTAATGGATAGAGTCATTCCGAGGTAGGTACAGGGGAACGTGCCTATAGGCACGCCCAACGCCAGTAGCCCATGCTCCAAGTCCACTTCATCGCAACAAATTGGTAGGGCAACACTCTGAAAGGATCAATATGGTTGACTAGAGGGGGGCGAATAGGCAACTATCAATTTTTAGCTTTTCTTGACCAAATTAAACTTAGCATCAAAGTAGGTTGTCTAGATGTGCAACTAGGTGAACAACCTATATGATGCAACAACAACAAGCACACAAGCAAGCAAAGGATACAACACAATATAAGCTTGCACAAGTAAAGCTGAGAGATAACCAAGAGTGGAGTCGGTGGAGACAAGGATGTGTTACCAAAGTTCCTTCCCTTTGGGAGGAAGTATGTCTCCGTTGGAGCGGTGTGGAGGCACAATGCTCCCCAAGAAGCCACTAGGGCCACCGTATTCTCCTCACGCCCTCATACAATGTGAGATGCTGTGATTCCACTATTGGTTCCCTTGAAGGCGGCGACCGAACCTTTACAAACAAGGTTGGGGCTATCTCCACAACTTAATTGGAGGCTCCCAACGACACCACGAAGCTTCACCACAATGGAATATGGCTCTGAGGTGACCTCAACCGTCTAGGGTGCTCAAACACCCAAGAGTAACAAGATCCGCAAGGGATTAGTGGGGGAATCAAATTTCTCCTGGTGGAAGTGTAGATCAGGGCCTTCTTAACCAATCCCTAGAAAATCAACAAGTTTGATTGGCTAGGGGGATATCGGGCGAAAATGGAGCTTTGAGCAACAATGGAGCTTGGGGAGGGAAGAGGTGGTCAACTTGGGAAAGAGGACCCCCTTTATATAGTGGAGGGAAAGATCCAACCGTTACCCACTTATTCAGCCTGTGACATGCGGTACTACCGCACATGCTCGCGGTACTACCACAGGAGCTTGCGGTACTACCGCTCGGCCGTGCGGTACTACCGCTCGCGTGACAGAGACCAGACGAGGCTTTGTTTCATATAGCAATGAGCGGTACTACCGTGCTCCCTTGTGGTAGTACCGCAAGGCATGGTTCAACTGGCCTGGGAAGGCACAGACTAATAAAATTACATCTGTGACCACTTCCGCTGAGATCTGGTCTGTGCGAAAATCCGGCACGGTATTACCGTTCCCAGGGAGCGGTACTACCGTGTGTGCTAGCGTTCTGGGCTAGAGGCCATGGTACTACCGCTCGACATGAGCGGTACTACCGCTACCCCGGGCAGTACTACCGTGGGCAGCTGCGGTATTACTACTCCCTTGAGCAGTACTACCGCACCTCATAGAACCTACAACACTTGGAGGCCTTCATATTCACATAGACAAGGGAAAACGACCGGTGCTCCAAAGAAGCGAAGGAAAGGTGGTGCAAAGGAACAGATGTGTATGTGATGATTCCACCCAAACCTTTCCGAAGCGGACCCCCTATTAATAGTATGACTTGTTGGGGAACGCGGTAATTTCAAAAGAAATTCTATGATCACGCAAGATCTATCTATGTGATGCATATCAACGAGAGGGGAGAGTGTGTCCACGTACCCTCGTATACTACTGCTCGTCCATCAATGAATGGCCTGTGACACGCACCAGGCCAGTCCTAGAGCTCTCAAGACGGGGTCGACATGAGTTCATACATGGACTGGCCTGGAGAGCTCTAGGATGTCCGATAAGCAGCGGATTAACATGTGTTGTTAGTTCTTTTCTTTGTTTTGCTAAGCCAAAGAGTTTCTAGATTTGAAAGGCAAGAGAAGATAGTCCTCCAAATAAAATTTAAGCTCAGGTTTGGTGGCCAGGTCAGGTCAGCGTGGGAAGAGGAAGGTTTTTCGGGCTCAATGCAGAGGCGTCACCAAGAGCAAAATGTTATCTTGTAGTGAGTGAAGCATGATACATGATGTAGTGTTGATAAGTGATGGCTTCCTATAACAGAATGGCTATTGTGCAGCTTCTCTGTAGTGTTAAACTAGATTTTTTTAGATGATGGCTGCTACGTCTTGAGCTTGCGTTGGTTTTCCATAAAGAGGAAAGGGTGATGCGGCAATAGTAGCGTAAGTATTTCCCTCAGTTTTTGAGAACCAAGGTATCAATCCAGTAGGAGGCTCCTCAAAAGTCCCACGCATCTACACAAACAAACAAGAACTCGCAACCAAAGCAATAAAGGGGTTGTCAATCCCTTCACGGCCACTTGCGAAAGTGAGATCTGATAGAGATAATATGATAAGATAAATATATTTTTGGTATTTTATAATATAGATAGGAAAAGTAAAGATGCAAATAAAAGTAGATTGAAAGCTTATATGATAAAAGCTAGACCCGGGGGCCATAGGTTTCACTAGTGGCTTCTCTCAAGATAGCATAAGTATTACGGTGGGTGAACAAATTACTGTCGAGCAATTGATAGAAAAGCGAATAATTATGAGATTATCTAGGCATGATCATGTATATAGGCATCACGTCCGTGACAAGTAGACCGACTCCTGCCTGCATCTACTACTATTACTCAACACATCGACCGCTATCCAACATGCATCTAGAGTATTAAGTTCATAAAGAACAGAGTGACGCATTAAGAAAGATGACATGATGTAGAGGGATAAACTCATGCAATATGATATAAACCCCATCTTTTTATCCTCGATGGCAACAATACAATACGTGCCTTGCTCCCCCTGCTGTCACGGGGAAAGGACACCGCAAGATTGAACCCAAAGCTAAGCACTTCTCCCATTACAAGAAAGATCAATCTAGTAGGCCAAACCAAATTGATAATTTGAAGAGACTTGCAAAGATAACTTAATCACACATAAAAGAATTCAGAGGAGATTCAAATATTTCTCATAGATAAACTTGATCATAAATCCAAAATTCATCGGATCTCGACAAACACACCGCAAAAAGAGTTACATCGAATAGATCTCCAAGAAGATCGAGGAGAACATGGTATTGAGATCCAAAGATAGAGAAGAAGCCATCTAGCTAATACCTATGGACCCGATGGTATGTGGTAAACTACTCACAACTCATCGGAGAGGCCTTGGAGATGATGTAGAGGCCCTCCGTGATCGATTCCCCCTCCGGCGGAGCGCCGGCGAAGGCTCCAAGATGGGATCTCGCGGATACAGAAGGTTACGACGGTGGAAATAGTTTTTCGTGGTCTCTTCTGATGTCCTCGGGGTACGTGGGTATATATAGGAGGAAGAAGTAGGTCAGTGGACGCCCGAGGGGCCCACGAGATAGGGGTGCGCCTGGGGGGGCTCCCTCCACCCTCGTGGCCGCCTCGGCTGTTGCTTGACTTCCACTCCAAGTCCTCTGGATCACGTTCGTTCCAAAAATCACGCTCCCGAAGGTTTTATTTCATTTGGACTCCGTTTGATATTCCTTTTCTTCGAAACACTGAAATAGGCAAAAAACCAGCAATACGGGTCGGGCCTCCGGTTAGTAGGTTAGTCCCAAAAATGATATAAAAGTGTAAAGTAAAGCTCATAAACATCCAAAACGGGTAATATAATAGTATGAAACAATCAAAAATTATAGATTTGGAGACGTATCAATAGCCAAGTTTTTGTAATGGCACAGTGTCCTCTTTCAATGTGAAATACAAAATGGCAGACATGGTTGTGCGGCAATTGTAGTCTGTTTCTTCCCACGCATTATGCTGCCAAAATTTGTAGCAAATATTCTCCCAACTTGTCAAAATTTTGTCCTTGTTTGTAAGGAAAACATAAATGTTAGGGTGCCGACTGCAAAATGTGAGGGTCTTAATGGAATAGACAAGACATTCTTGTCTTTTTTAATTGTGTGTTTTCTATGCTTATGAATACAATCGTTGTGTTATTTCAAACACTTTTTCTCACCCCTTATATATATTCCAATACTTGTTGCCACAACGAAAAAAGGAAATTGGACCTGCCAATCTCATAGCATCCCTTGTGGCTAGTAGTATCATGTATCTGTACTGTAGCAGGCATAATTCTTGGAAAAATAATACCATAACAAGGTCTCTTTTGGTAAATAATTCACTCAGTGTGCTTGGAACCTGCTATGTATTGGTGGCCCATTTAACACATCCCTTCTTTGTATACATATATTGTGCATTCTAAACTTGTTACCTGCACCATCCAGATGGAAGTGGCTTGATTAAGGATGCCATGCCAGGAGATCGCCATGTTGTTCCCCGAGGGTCTTGCTGAGGAGGAGTAGCCCACACAACTGTATCTATAATGCCCAAGATGTTCTCTTCTCCGGAACATAGGAGGGCAAGTTCATCTTGGAGAGGTCAAAACCTCATGTGTCTCTGTGTTTGCATTGCTCTGCTTTGCTTTCAGATGGAATCACAAGCTATAGCTACCCTTATAGTCATAATCTGACATCATTTCAACTACTTGTGCTGACAAACTGAACCTAGCACTTCTGCCATCACAATTTCATGCTACTTTGTTAGTATACCTACAAACTAAACCGTCTAGTTGGCGGCACTGATGTACCATGTCAGAAATAATAAAAGAACACTCCTGGAATCTACTGGAATTGACCATCTTCTTTTCTTCGGGCGAGGTATAGGTGCAAGATACAATTGGGATCCAGTTGTGGGATTGCAGGCATAAGCGAGAGTGAGGAGGATAACTTAGCAGGCATGCATGAGATCTCCAGTCTGTGTGTGTTTGATTTAGTCTGCCATGTTGGCGTGTCCGAAACGTATGATCAAAGGTAGATATATCTTTTGATTCTTTGTTTGTGTTGAACTGAGCCTGGTACTCGATGTTGATGAAGGATGTGTGGCCAAGACCATCGTGCGCTGAGACTGGCTGGTTAGTGCTTGTTTATTTGTACCACTATATTTGCTGCTTTATCATTATTTATAGGGCTGCTCCAGGCTTTTTGTATGCCCTACATGTTTGTTCATTACTTCATTTTTAATAGGGAGGCTTTTATCTTCCAGGTACCACCTATGGGTAGTGCAAGTGTTACAGTGGTGACTGGCCTTTATAGAAATGCTTGTTAACTGGTGTCATAGTTTCCGCAATTGTTGTTTAAGTTCTAGCATTCATTCTAATATTTTCGATGAAAGAAGTGGTAATCTTTCCTGCATTCCTCTGACACATTGCTTTTGGAACTACTTACTTTTTGTGTGGAATGCTTTTGGAGCTACTTGTGCACTACTCTCATCTATTTGTTTTATTTCCACAGGCAGTGTGGAATTTGATGGTGATCCTGCTGTGTTTGCTACTTTGGTGGCAGGCTGTGTGACCAATTTGTCAAGATGATGGTGTTGCATCCGACACTTGGTTTCTGACTTGGGTTGGCGTTGGCCAACAGTTGGTTGAACATGAATGTCTACTTGCTATTCTGAGTGTTAGCTCGCTCAGTATGTATGTAACTGGTATCGCTTGGATCTGTATTCTCCATCTTGATGGTGATTTGTCTCCAGTTTGTCAAAGATAATGGTGTTGTTGCGGCACTGCCAAAACGTTGTGTCGCTACCAGTTTTGGGTATTGGTTGAATGTTGTAAACTGATGAGTTAATTTGTCAGCAGGGAGGAGTTGTAAACATTGGATTGTACCAACAACAGATTGGCTTTGTTGAATCCTTGCTTCCCATGAATGAATGAATGTTTTCTTCTTTGATTATTCTCCAATCTCCATGAATGTTGTTAGCTAGTTCATTCATTTCAGTATATAATACGTACAAACTAACTAGTAGTATTTGCTGGTTGTCTTTTGAAACCAACCAGAATTCCCATAGGTGGCCTATCTAGTACCCTGCAAAGCAAAATGCTACTGCAGTCCTCCAGGCCACGTTTGAACAAAAACAAGCAACTGGCAGTTGCTTATCACCTTCATATGTATGCATCTCATTTCAGGATTTTTGGGCTGTTTTCAAACTTGCCACTAGAAACTGGAGCCAGAGCCATGTTCTGAAAAGCACATACCAGGTATAATATAATACGTCCCTAAAAATGTATAATATTTTCTCATAATACGAGGCTTACTTGAGCAAATGTGAAAGTAAGAAAACCAAGCTAGAGCCATTGGAAAGAAAAAGGACAACGTTAACGCCCACAAGTGTGGTGGGAGCTAAACCCGCCCACACGCCCTCTAGCAGACACACTACGCCATGTCACTGCATGCATGCATGTGAAAATCTTTTTGGATTTTCTGTTTTTAAATGTTTTATCTCTTAAATGAAAAATCCGATTGAAGATCCGTTTTCACCATTAAATCCCTCGCGACGAGATCTTCGAAACTAGATCTCATATCAATATATTTCGACGAATTTTTTATTTGGTTAAAAGTTGCCGTGTCTATTGCACATGAATTGCCATGATGTTTACACTGAGTTGCCATGATATGTTTCAACTATTTTCTTGTACATTTAAAAGTAAATTTTAACATATTATAAAACGGAGAATTAAGAAACTAGACTTGCCATGCACCATAAATTAAAATTGCCATGATACATGCATTTAAAATTGCCATGGTTCATACAAAATATTTTTATGCTCAAAGTACTGGAATTGCCATCATCGAAGAACTAAAATTGCCATGATCTAGAAACTAAAATTGCCACATGGCAACTTTAGTTTAAGCACTATGGCAACTACAGTGTAAACATCATGGCAACTTTTGAGCAAATTTTTTTTGTCAAAACATATCAACATGGGGTCTAGTTTTGAAGATCTCGTCGAGGCGGATTTAATGGTGAAAGCGGATTTTTAATTCACTTTTTTAATTAGAAGATAAAAAAATTTAAGCTGAAAACAAAAAAAATCTGCTGATGTCATCTGTTCATACGTGACAAAATGAGTGGTGATGGAGGCGTGTGGGCAATGTGCAAACGCCCACACATGTGGGCGTTAGTTTTTCCGAAGAAAAAAGATGATTACATAACGAAACCAATCAAGCAAGCTGCTGGATAGAGGTACTTGTATACAATACTTAGATAATAAAGCCTACGGATTGGAAACAACCTGCGTTATTTTAGATAGTACCAGTACTACTTATTAGGAACGTAACACATCGTCGCCGAAATCAACCCCCATGCTCGTTTCAGAGACCCACTCTTCAGTTTCCTAGTTTTCCTCCTCGAAATGGAGCACTCCATCAATCCTCCCCAAAACCAAAGCATGTTTAATTGCCATCGCTCCGCTCCATGCACCCTCCTCTTCCTCCTCCAGAACTCCCTCTCTCCCATTCGTTTCACATGCTCTCCGTACGATCCAACCCATTTCTATCTGGCGGCTATTGCCTCGTCACATGGATGGGGACCCCACCAGCCACATCACTGATCCGCGGCACCATGACATCCTCGTTCACTTCACCATGCCTTCTAAGACAATCTCCATCTTTATATATTCTAGAAATAGTCATTCTTCCGCTTGCGTGGAGCGCGTGCGACTTAGGACTTGGGACGACGGTGAAAGCGAGAGGAGATGGTGCTTTCCTTTGTTAGTCGTACGTCGCTGGTGAGGTTTGATGGACGAGCTCGCTACTGTCCGTGTATTCTCTACATCCGTGGTCGACGACGTCTCGTCCTTGCCCGTCGTGTTGGTCTTGTCATCCTCCTACCTCCAGGCAGCCCGACGCCTTCTTCTCCCTAGAATCAGACTTCATGCTCGTTGATGGTATCCCGCACAATTCTTGGTACTCCTCCCTTCCTTGTTAATTTTATATGAACAATCATTGGCTTTGGTTTCTCTTACCGTTTAGCACATGTTATGTGTTTGATTTTTGATGCAATCCTATACTAGATGCAGTTAACCTAACACTAATTCACTTCAGAAAAAAAGAAAGAGAGAAGCAATGTCATGGACACTAGATCTTGACGGTGATGAAACGTTCCAGGTTCATATCTATACTAAATCAATCATACTCTATAGAGTACTAGCTACTGGAATTTTTGTCTATTTGGGCCTAGCCCAATAGCAGTTTTAGAAATTCCTAATAAATCCTAGAGGCCCACGCAGCCCATTCGTGCAAGGCAAGAGGTGGAACTAAAGTTTAGTCCCACATTGCTAGTTTGGAAGGAGTTGGACCTCTTTATAAGGGAGGTTCTTTCCCCACTTGTATAAGCATGAGAACAAGAGGGACATCCACACACGCTCCTCCTCCGGCGCCCGCCTCGCCATGCCACGCCACGCCTCGTCACGATGCGCCGCAGGTTGCGGCAAGAGGTGTGTGCCCCAGAGTGAGAGAAGTGGCATGGATAGCAGGTCTGGGAAGGCAAACTGTCATTTTTGCTTTTTTTAAGCAGGATGATCCTCGGCCTCTGCATCTGGACGATGCATGCAGTCATTTATTAATTATATTCATAAATACCTTACAAAGTAATACACTAGTAAGTCTGAAGCCACCATCTTGCCAACATCTATCTCTACTCTTACCCAGTTGATGAAGGGGTGCCAAAAGTCCGAGCCAAATACCAAACCGACCTCACACCAAAGCCTAACTACTATATTTTTGCTTTTTTTAAGGAGGATGATCCTCGGCCTCTGCATGTGGACGATTCATGCAGTCATTTATTAATTATATTCACAAATACCTTACAAAGTAATACACTAGTAAGTCTGAAGCCACCATCTTGCCAACATCTATCTCTACTCTTACCCAGTTGATGAAGGGGTGCCAAAAGTCCGAGCCAAATACCAAACAGACCTCACACCAAAGCCTAACTACAAAAGCCGGAGGCCCCCACTAAGCCTCTTGCCGGATCTGGGGCACACACTGGTCCGACATACTTTCAGAGTCAGTCGCCGCCGTCTTCCATTGTTCCATCTTCAGAGCAGGTACTGATGCATCGACCGTGCCAGGTCTGTCGTTGACGTCACCATGACGCCAGACAACTCCACCTCCCTACGCACATCCATCAAGTGTGCAACTTGTCGAAGTCTTTGTATGGACTCAAGCAAGCACCCAAACAGTGGCATGAGAAGTTCGAAAGAACTTTAACAGCTGCAGGCTTTGTTGTGAACGAAGCTAACAAATGTGTGTACTATCGCCATGGTGGGGGCGAGGGAGTTATGCTTTGCTTGTATGTTGATGACATACTGATTTTCGAAACAAATCTGAATGTTATTAAGGAGGTCAAGGATTTCCTATCTCGCTGTTTTGAGATGAAGGATTTAGGAGTGGCTGATGTCATTCTGAACATCAAGTTGTTGAGAGACGATGATGGTGGGATTACATTGCTTCAATCTCACTATGTGGAAAAGATCTTGAGTCGCTTTGGCTACGGTGACTACAAGCCCTCTCCAACACCATATGATGCCAATGTGTTGTTTCGAAAGAATCGAAGTTGCTAGAGACCAATTGAAATATTCTCGGATTATTGGCTTGCTTATGTACATAGCCAGTGCTACAAGACCTGGCATCTCTTTTGCTGTTAGCAAACTGAGCCGGTTTGTCTCAAAACCAGGAGATGTGCATTGGAAAGCTCTAGAGGGAGTTTTGCGTTATTTGAAAGGCATTGCGAATTATGGAATTCACTACACTGGGCACCCAACGGTGCTTGAAGGGTATAGTGACTCAAACTGGATCTCAGATGCCGATGAGATAAAGGCCACGAGCGGATATGTATTCACTCATGGAGGTGGCGCTGTTTCTTGGAAGTCTTGCAAGCAGACCATCTTAACGAGGTCAACAATGGAAGCAGAACTCACATCACTAGATAGAGCTACGGTCGAAGCAGATTGGCTTCGCCGGCTCTTGAATGACTTGTCGGTTGTTGAGAAACCTGTACCGGGTATCCTTATGAACTACGACAATCAAACTGCACGAAAGTAAACAGCTCAAAGGATAACATAAAGTCATCAAGACACGTTCAGAGAAGGTTAAAGTCTTTCAGAAAAATGAGAAACTCCGGAGTTATTGCATTGGATTATATCCAACCGTCTAAAAATCTGGCAGATCCTTTCACTAAGTGTCTACCACGTAATGTGATAGATAATGCATCGAGGGAGATGGGTATGAGACCCACAATATGAGTTGTTCATTGTGGTAACCTATTCTTTGTGATCGGAGATCCCGTGAATTAGATGTGGAAGACAAGCTGTTGATCAACTGGGAGAAGAGTACCCTTACTGTTAAAATACCACTCCATGAAGATGCATCACTCTCCTAATCTGCATGGCAGGTTAATGTATATCTTAATGTGTTCTAAGTGGCTCTTTGAAGCAGAGATGTTGTCCTGCAGAGCATATTTTGAAGAACGCACCTATATGAGTCTGATTGTTAAACGTCGCAATCTATGAGAGTAGGGTTCTCTCTAGTAAACTCATGAAAGATCTCGGAGTATGACGCATAAGCTCCACCCGTGGGGAAGACCCACGGTAGCCACGTATCGGTCAAGGCTTTGTGTGAAGCTAGATTTGCAGAAAACTTGCAGTTCAAGGCCCAGTCCACTGTTCAAGTTGCTTACTAGTGTAGCATAGAGTTCTAGGTGGAAGTTCAACTTAACAGTCTCCACTGCAGTACCGGTATATAAAACAATGTTTTGGAACCAAAGGCAAATTTTGTGTACCTCTGGGATCTGGTGGGGGATTGCTGGAATTTTGGTCTATTTGGGCCTAGCACAATAGCAGTTTCAGAAATTCCTAATAAATCCTAGAGGCCCACGCAGCCCATTCGTGCAAGGCAAGAGGTGGAACTAAAGTTTAGTACCACATTGCTAGTTTGGAGGGAGTTGGACATCCAAGCGCGCTCCTCCTGTGCCGCCCGCCTCGCCATGCCATGCCACGCCTCGTTACGACGCGCCGCGGGTTGCGAGAATGAGCCGCGCCGATGTCTAAATTTTTGCCACGCACTACGGGTATATGAAAGGTCACTCGAGAGCTGAAAAGTTTTTGCTGCAGTGGATATTGAATACGAACGCTGCACCCTTCGGCTGCTCCCTGTTCGTTTCGTCTCCCTCGTTCCCTTCAGCTCCTGGCGCAGCCTCTCGCCTCCTTCTCTTGTGCCTATAAAAGGGAGGTCGCTCCTCTCAGAGAGACGCACCAGAACTCATTCTTCCTCTCGCCAACGATTTGAACAATGCGCCACTGCTACGATCTTCCTCATCCCGGCTTGCGGCGTGCACCGCAGGTCGGGACAGTAGGCCTCCGAAACCGCACCTCTTTTAGTCCTATACGGGAGAAGGGTGATAAGGTTTTTGGGGAGCGCTCTGCGCGACTACTGATTTCTTCATCATGGATGCCCCAGACTCCGACGACTACTTCCCCGACGTCGACAACCTCCTCGACGACATGGCTACCGAGGACACCGACCCCAAGTCCAGTGCTACTATTGCTGCTGCTGTCCCGTACGTGTTCTTGTTTTTCCTGTTGGAGGTCTTGCCACAGTTCCTTGTTCTAGTGTTTGCCCTAGACATGTTAGGCTCTACTTCATATATGCATCTTGATCTACTGTCTGCTCTAGAGATGATCAGTTCTAGCTCATATATGCATATGTTATTTACCTTTTCTTTGTTAAATCGCATGGCTTGTTTTATCACTGCTATACTAGTCATGCTTTATCTAGTATTTCTGTTAATCAGAAGAAAGCAACAAGTTCTCCGTTTCCTGTTCCCAAAGGGTTTGAATGGAATCAATAATCATTCGGTAAATTGCTCATATTTCCAACAATCCAAAAACCTTATTATAGGCAATTTACCCCAAGTGGTTTTGCTGCTTCCATGAGACTTCCTATGTTTGAGGGTATCCACTATAAGAAGTGGCATGTGAGAGCAGTCTTGTGGTTTCAAACCATGAGCTGCTATGACGCCACTCTTGGCAAACCTGAAGGAGAGCAAGATGCTCAACGGGCACAAGCTTTTCAGAAAATGGATACCCTGTTTAAGGCTGATCTCTTGAGTGTTCTTGGTGAGAACATAGTTTATGCTTATGCATCAATTGCTAATGGAAAATATATGTGGGACGCACTCGAGGCCAAGTTTGGGGTCTCGGATGTTGGCACTGAGCTGTACATCATGGAGCAATTCTATGACTACAGGATGACTGAAGAGCGCTCCGTGGTTGAGCAAGCTCATGAGATACAATCATTTGCTAGAGAACTTGAGCACTTCAATTGTATCCTACCGGACAAGTTTATTGCCGGAGGTATCATCACTAAGCTTCCTCCCACGTGGAGGAACTTTGCTACCTCACTGAAGCATAAGAGGCAGGAGTTTTCCGTTCCGGATCTCATTGGTACTCTTGATGTGGAAGAAAAGGTGAGAGCAAAGTACAATGTGCTCGAGGTAATGAGGGAGGTTCTAGTGCCAACCTGGTACAGAAGAAGAACTTCCAGCCCCACAAGTTCAAGAACAAGGGCAAGTTTGATGGTAAAGCAAAGTTTGATGGGAAGAACAAGGCTGTTCAGCACACGAACTTCAAGAAGAAGAATGACAAGAAGAAAGGTGTTTGTCATGTGTGTGGGGATCCTGATCATCGGGCTCCCAGTTGCCCTAGTCGCTATGACAAGCGTCATCCTGGGAAAGGCGGCAAGACCGCTAATGTTGTCATTGGAGACACTGACATGAAGGATGCTGGGTATGGTATATTTCCCACTATTTTTTCAGTATGTCATTCTCCTGATTGGTTGATTGACACGGGTGCTAATGTGCATGTATGCGGTAATATTTCCATGTTTTTGTCTTATCAGACCGCGGGGACTTCAACAGTGCTGATGGGCAACAGTTCAAGTGCTTTTGTTCGTGGTGTTGGCACAGTCGATCTGAAGTTTACTTCAGGGTAGATCGTGCGGCTGAAGAACGTGTATTATGTCCCCTCCGTCAATAAAAATCTTGTTAACGGATCTCTTCTGTGTAGAGATGGCTACAAGCTTGTCTTTGAGTCGAATAAATTTGTAATATCCAAGTATGAACCTTTCTCGGTAAAGGCTATGAGTCAGGAGGCATGTTTCGTTTATCCTTGTCAGATGTTTGCAATAAAGTTGTTAATCATGTTTGCAATAATAGTGAATCAAATGTGTGGCATTCACATCTTTGTCATGTTAACTTTGGTTGCATGACGTGGTTAGCAAAGTTGAACTTAATCCCTAGTTTCACCAATGTCAAGGGATCTAAGTGTCAAGTGTGTGTGCAAGCTAAGCAACCTCGTAAGTCTCATGTGACTGCGGAAACGAGAAATCTTGCACCACTAGAACTCATACATTCAGATCTATGTGAAATGAATGGTGTTTTGACAAAAGGTGGAAAGATTTATTTTATGACGTTAATTGATGACTCCACTAGATACTGTCGTGTGTATCTTCTGAAATCTAAGGATGAGGCTTTGAACTATTTCAAGATCTATAAAGCTGAAGCGGAAAACCAACTTGATCGAAAGATCAAGAGGCTTAGGTCCGATCGTGGTGGAGAGTATTTCTCAAATGAATTTGATTCCTTTTGTGCGGAACATGGTATAATCCATGAGAGGACGCCTCCCTATTCACCTCAATAAAATGGGGTGGCCGAAAGAAAGAACCGTACTCTAACTGATTTGGTTAACGCCATGTTAGACACATCGGGTCTCTCCAAGGTATGGTGGGGGGAGGCGATATTGACAGCATGTCATGTCCTAAACCGAGTTCCCACAAAGAACAAAGAGATAACTCCATTCGAGGAATGGGAGAAGAAAAGGTTAAAACTCTCTTATCTATGAACCTGGGGTTGTTTGGCGAAAGTCAATGTGCCAATTCGAAAGAAGCGGAAGCTGGGACCAAAAACTGTGGATTGTGTTTTCTTGAGATATGCTTTTCATAGCATTGGTTATAGATTCTTGGTTGTAAAATCTGAGGTACCTGACATGCATGTCGATACAATCATGGAGTCGAATGATGCGACTTTCTTTGAAGATATCTTTCCCATGAAGGATATGGCTACCTCATCTAATCAGGAGATGCCTAGTTCATCGAATCAGGAACCAGGTACAATTCCTGAACCTGCCATTTTGATGGAACACTTTGAAAGTCCTGTGGAGGAGAACAATGAAGTTCCTACTAGGAGCAGAACATCTTTTGAAGAACGCATCTATATGAGTCTAATTGTTAAACGTCGCAATCTATGAGAGTAGGGTTCTCTCTAGTAAACTCATGAAAGGTCTCGGAGTATGACGCATAAGCTCCACCCGCGGGGAAGACCCACGGTAGCCACGTATCGGTCAAGGCTTTGTGTGAAGCTAGATTCGCAGAAAACTTGCAGTTTAAGGCCTAGTCCATTGTTCAATTTGCTTACTAGTGTAGCATAGAGTTTTAGGTGGAAGTTCAACTTAACAGTCTCCACTGCAGTACCGGTATATAAAACAATGTTTTGGAACAAAAGGTAAATCTTGTGTGCCTCTGGGATCTGGTGGGGGATTGCTGAAATTTTTGTCTATTTGGGCCTAGCCCAATAGCAGTTTTAGAAATCCCTAATAAATCCTAGAGGCCCACGCAGCCATTCGTGCAAGGCAAGAGGTGGAACTAAAGTTTAGTCCCGCATTGCTAGTTTGGAGGGAGTTGGACCTCTTTATATGGGAGGTTCTTTTGCCACTTGTATGAGCATGAGAGCAAGAGGGACATCCACGCACGCTCCTTCTCCGCCGCCCGCCACGCCTCGCCGCGTCGCGGGTTGCGGGAATGAGCCGAGTCGATGTCTAAATTTTTGCCACGCACTACGGGTATACGAAAGGTCACTCGGGAGCTGAAAAGTTTTTGGATATTGAATATGAACGCTGCACCATTCGGCTGCTGCCTGTTCGTTTCGTCTCCCTCGTTCCCTTCCGCTCCCGGCGCAGCCTCTCGCCTCCTTCTCTTGCGCCTATAAAAGGGAGGTCGCTCCTCTCAGAGAGACGCACCAGTACTCATTCTTCCTCTTGCCACCGTACGTGTTGTTACGATCTTCCTCATCCCGACTTGCGGCGTGCACCACAGGTCGGGACAGTAGGCCTCCGAAACCGCACCTTTTTGAGTCCTGTACGGGTGAAGGGTGATAAGGTTTTTGGGGAGCGCTCTGCGCGACTACTGATTTTTTTGTCACGGGCGCCCCAGACTCCGACGACTACTTCCCCGACGACGACTACTTCCCCGACGTCGACAACCTCCTCGACGACATGGCTACCGAGGACGCCGACCCCAAGTCCAGTGCTATTGTTGCTGCTGCTGTCCCGTACGTGTTCTTGTTTTTCCTGTTAGAGGTCCTGCCACAGTTCCTTGATCTAGTGTTTGCCCTGGACATGTTAGGCTCTACTTTATATATGCATCTTGATCTACTGTCTGCTCTAGAGATGATCGGTTCTAGCTCATATATGCAGATGTTATTTACCTTCTCTTTGTCAAATCGCATGGCTTGTTTTATCACTGTTATACTAGTCATTAAATCCATATCGGGCGAAGCGCGTACGCCGCCATTAAATCCACATCCTCCTACCCACCCCCACATCTCACCGAGCTCTCCCCGCCCCCAATCCACAGCAGAGAAGAAGCATGACCGGAGCGCGACGCCGCGGGGTGCGGGTCCGCCGGCTTGTGCCGGTGGCACGGGTTGCGGAGCCGCGGGCGCTTCCACCGCCAGCTGCAGCGCCGCTACCCGAGATCGACCCGAACTCGTCGGAGGCTCGCCACGAGATGGAGCGGGTGGTGATGGAGCGCTTCCCCGACCGCGACATGTGGGGGGAGATCCACATGCACATCCTCCGCCATGCGAACTTCGTCGAGCACGCGCGCTTCATCGGAGACGATGGTTGCGAGGATGTGGAGCTCCTCTTCTGGGCGACTCAGGAGGCGGAATCGTCAGATCCGCGGCAGGCCGCCCGTTGGGAAAGTTTCAGGACGGCGAACCCCTCGAGGCTCAACATCAGGCCGCCTTCGTGGGAGGGGATCGCCAGGATCCCGTCGGAGTTCATCCCTGCGGGGACCGTCTGGCCCCCGCGTCGCGGTAGATCGTCTTCCCCAACCGGTTCGGGCACAGCGACGAGCCATTGATCCTCCTCCTTGGCCAGGTGAGTTGGGTTTACATTTTCGTGCTAATTCAACTCTCAAGGCTAGGCTTCGGGATTTCCGTCTGCGCCGCCGAGAGATGTGCAAGGGTGATTGTTCGATTGAACGAATGGGTTCAGTTCCTAATGCGCTAGTTCCAGATATGAAGTTAGATTCGGGGGTTCTCCCCCTTGACTTCCAGTACAACAAGGGATCTGACGCTGCTTCTGCGGCGGGCGAGACCTCGTCGGAGATTTTGTCCGGCGACGGGCTCGGCCAGGTTTTAAATCCTAACCCCGTTCCAGGAACGGGGGCTCTGTGCCTTTCCCGTGGGGTGAATCCAGCTCTGCCTGGGCCCACGATCAATATGCGTGTAGTTGGGGAGAAAGCGGGAACCACGAGGGGTTTGCGTAAAACATAAAACCTATAAAACGTTGAGGAACACTTTGGCCAGCTCTGGCTCATTCCCTCCCCCCTCGCCGCCGCCCCCCCAGAAACCCTACCCCTCGACCTCAAGACCACCAAAAATCCGGATTCCTTTGCTGGATCCGGAGAGACCTGGTTGAGAACAAAGCCTTTTCGCTCATGGATTGTTTTCCGCAACTCGTCGGCCATTCGACCCAACCCCCAGACAAATCAAGGTTGCTCGTGAGGGGATTGGCCCTGGTTCTATCTCCTTTGCTGAGGCTGTTAAGCGTGGGGAGAAGATGGAAGATCGTCGAGCTGGAGGGAGCAACCACCCTGCTGCTCCGGCCAAGGGAGTAGGGCAGAAGCCTGCTGCGCGTGCTGGGCGGAAACCAGCTGCGCCTGCAAAGGACCAGGCTCCTGCTCCCAAGCCTACTAGATCCACAGCTTCTACTGCTGGATCTGCTCAGGTACAGTCATCCCAGTCTGTGGAGGTTGAGATGGAACAAGTCCTTGACCCTAGGTACAAAGACATGATATGCTTCAACTGTGGTGGACCGGGGCACTACGTTGGGAAAGAAGGCCTGTTTTATCTGTCAACAAAATCATAATGTCAATAATTGTGCAGCTTGGTCTAAGGTTCAGCCTACTGCTGCCTTTTTTGGTAGTGGAGCACAAGGTCTTGGTTTCTACCATGTGGATGTTCCTGTTGCAAATGAGTCCAAGTGGTTGAACTTCCAAAACTCTGCAGTGGTTAACATTCTGAAAGGAGAAGTGAATGGTACTAAGCTAAGGGAATTGCTTTCTGCTACTTTTTGCAAATCTAAAAGTTGGCCCTGGCAAATCAGAGGGTTGTCTAGTAAGACTTTCTTGGTTAGGTTCCCTCCCTGGAAAAAAGTGGAAGATCTTATTGAGCTGCCTGGGTTCCCCCTGCCACAGGATGTCAATGTGACTCTTACTGAATGGAAAGGTGGATGTGAACCATTTGGTGAACTGATTGAAGCTTGGGTGCTGATTGAAGGGATCCCTCCCAAGTGGTGTACTTGGAAAGTGTTTGCTCAAATTGCCTCACTGTTTGGAGCTCTTACAGATGTGGATTGGAATGGTATGTTTAGAACTTTTTTTGAGAATGTCAGAGTCAAGATTGCTTCCAGAGACCCTACCAAAATCCCTTTTTGAGAGGCTGATTGAGATGAAGAAGAAATTGTTTTTACTTGGCTTTACAGTGGAAGGTTTTGAACAAACAGGTGGAGTTGATTCTGTTATTGATGTAGATGGAGATGAGGAGGACTTTGAGGAGGATGAGAAGGCTGAGGAGAACCTGACAGAAGGACATGAAGGGACCCAGGGTGGCCATACTTCTGATGGGTCAGGAGGTGGTGACCTAGTCATTGATGAACTGGACAAGGCCAATTTCTCATCCAAACAAAACTCTTCAAAAAAATCTGATGTTCAAGTGAGGAAGGATGCACACATGGGAGATAACATAGATACTGACCAAAGAGAACTTTATTCTGGAATATACTGTGGCAAAAGATGACTCTAAGGGTTCATCTTCTGATGGACATGGGCATGATTATGAATATATGTTTGGACTGACAGATCAAGACCTACACTGCGAGGGCCGGGGAGGAGATGCCTACAAAACTCCTGTTCCCAAAAGAAAATCTATTAGCACCAACCACGAGAGTGATAATCGAGAATATGAACTCTCGTGAGGATCTGTTGAGATCGGTGGACATGCATGACTCTGAAGATGAGGGTATAGAAGGTGAGATAGGGTTCTCCTCCCGAGGCTATTCAAATTCTCCAGTGAAACTTGGAAGAGATCCTTGCTGGAATCTCTTGCTCAAGCTAAAAATGGAGAGGCTGTTCAGGAAAACAAGTCATGGTGGGGCCCTGTTGTTGCAACAAGACCTACTACCAGAGGCCATGGCAATACTAACATTATGGAAAAAGCTACAGCGTATAAGAGGAAGAAGAATCTGGAAATCCCACCCACATTCAAAGGTAAATCCTTCTCTACTATGGATAAAAATATTCTTACTAATCGGTTGAGTCAAATGGATTTGGTGATTGGGGGATGACAATCAAAAGAAACTTACTATTGATGAGATGATAGAGGTAGAAAAAGAGGTGTTTGGTTTTGCCAACAACAATCCTGAAATTGTCTTGCTGATAACCTTGAGTTTGACCCCAATGATTTAGTTAGTACACCTAATGATATGCCCCTATGGAACCCGGTGGGCACTGCTGATGCTTCGTGGGGTCACCTATGATGCTAACTAAGAGTAAGCCTTGTGGCTTGTCCCACCCTTTTAAAATTAATTAATGATAGGTCTTATTTGGAACATTAGGGTTTGGGCCAACATGGTAAAATTCAGTGCTGTGTGATACTATTGCCAAATCTAATCCTGACTTTATTGGTTTTCAAGAGACTAAGAGAGAAATCATTTCTGAGGGTTTCCTCAAGTCTATAGATAAATTTGATAATTTTGTTTGGCATTTCTTGCCAGCTAATAATACTGCGGGTGGGATCCTTGTGGGTCTCAGAAAAAACTGTTTTGAAGTGGTTGGTTTTACTAATCAAAAGTTTTCGATTGTTGCTACCATTAAAAATAAGTCTGATGGTTTCATCTGGCAGTTAGTGTTGGTTTATGGGTCTGCTTACCCTGAATTTAAGATAGACTTTATTACTGAATTACATGATACCTTGTCTAATACTTCTTACCCAGTTATGATCTGTGGAGATTTTAACTTGGTTAGGAATGATAAAGAGAAGAGTAGTGGTTTGGTTAATCAACAGACTGTTTTCTTGTTTAATGATTGGATCAATAGGTCGGCGTTGATGGAGATTTCTATCTCCAACAGAGTGTTTACTTGGTCTAACAACCAGGTCTCCCCTGTTTTTGCTGTATTAGAGAGTGTTTGTTTACGTGAACTGGGACACACACTTTCCTTTTTCTACTTTAGTTGCTCTCCCGTGGTGGGAGTGACCATACTCCCTTGGTCACGGACATCGGTGCAGAGCCCCAACCACCCCCAAACCATTTAGGTTTGAGAAATGGTGAGCTCTCACAACAGCACTTCCATCAAATGGTGGTGGAAGCACGGAATTCTGTTTCTTCAGTTAACTCCTCTGCTGAGAATTGGTTATGTAAAACTAAGAATCTTAGGAAAAAGATTAAAGGGTGGAACATTAACAGGGAGGCTGCTCTTTAGAAAAAGAAGAAGGAACTCCTTCTGGAGTTTGATATATTAGATGTCATGTCTGAAACCCATCAACTATCTACTGCTGATTATGACAGGTTGAGAGAGATTAAAAACGAACTAGATGTTTTATGGAAGAAAGAGGAGACTGCCCTCTGGCAGAGATCTAGAGACAGAAAAATCCTAGAGGGTGATAGAAATAATGCTTATTTTCATGCACTGGCTAATCACAGACACAAAAAGAACCATCTTTCTGAGCTAAATAGTCCTAATGGTGTGGTCACCTCAACCAGAGAGATGCTTGAGGTGGCTACCTCTTTTTATAAAGAGTTGTTTGCCTTTGAACCCAAGCCTGATATCCATTTGGATACTAACTTCTGGTCTGAGGATGAAATGGTGAGTGCTGATGAGAGAGATTATCTGGAGAGACCTTTTTCTGAGGATGAAATTAAGCAAGCTGTGATGAGCTCATATGCTAGTGGTGCTCCTGGCCCTGATGGCCTTTCCTTCTTGTTCTACCAAAACTTTTGGGACTTGATTAAGGAAGATTTTATGTGGATGGTTAGAGATTTTGAAAGAGGTATCCTGGATATATATAAACTCAATCATGCCATTATTACTCTTATACCCAAAATTCCTATGGCTAAAGACATGAAGAATTTCAGGCCTATTAGCCTTAGTAATTGTGCTGTTAAGATCTTTTCCAAAGCTATGACCACTAGGGCCTCCCCCCTTTGTGACAAACTAATCTCCTCTAATCAAACTGCGTTTATAAAAGGGAGGTTCATTTTAGAAAGTGTGGTTATGGCTCATGAAGTCATTCATGAAGTTCATAGATCTGGGACTCCTGGTTTGGTTCTTAAGTTAGATTATGAGAAAGCCTATGATAGAGTGAGCTGGGATTTTCTAAAAGAGATGCTTCTATCTAAAAGGATTTGGTAATAAATGGGTGGATTGGGTGATCTCCACCATCCATCAAAGCACATTCCAAGTTAGGATCAATGATGCTAATGGTCCCCAGTTCTCTGGGGGGGAAGGGATTGAAGCAGGGTGACCGTCACTCACCCCTTCTTTTTAACCTGGTGGCTGATGTGTTTTCAAAAATGCTTCAAAAAGCTACAAGTAGTGGCTTAATTTGTGGACTTCTGCCACAGGCCTTTCCGGGTGGGGTGGTCAGCCTGCAATATGCGGATAACACCATCTTGTTTTTAGAGACTTCGTTGGACTATGCTAAAAATTTGAAGTGGATTCTTTCATGCTTTGAACATTTGTCGGGTTTGAAAATTAATTTCCATAAAAGTGATTTGCATGCTATTAATATCTCTGAACAGTTGTCTAATGAATTTGCCCAAGTTTTTTGCTGCCAGATGGGGGATTTCCCTTTCAAATATTTAGGTGTCCCCCTTCACTTTAAAAAGTTGAGGAGGGAGGACCTTCAACCCATTATTGATAGGATTATTAAGAACATCTCGGGCTGGTTGGGAAGATTTCTATCTTACAGAGGGAAATTGATTTTGCTTACCACATGCATTGTTAGCATTCCTGCTTATCTTATGTCTATTGTGAAATTTCCCAAATGGGCTATTGATATGATTAATTCTCAGATGTCTCATTTCTTTTGGGGCAACATGGGGGATTCTCATAAATACCACCTTGCTAATTGGGGGCTGATATCTAGGAGAAAAGAGTTTGGTGGCTTGGGGGTACCCAATCTTAGAGAATTAACATGGCTCTCTTGGCATCGTGGGGAAAAAGGTTTTATGACGAAAGGGACAGTGATTGGAAGAAATTGTTGAAGTATAAATATAATACCACTTGTCCTAATTTTTTTAATACTAGGGTGGTTCTTGGTTCTCCATTTATGAAGAGTTTATCTTGGGCTCTTGCAGCTGCTAAGAACTTCTATAGATGGATTCCTGGGGATGGGAATAGCATTGCCTTTTGGCATGACATCTGGGCAGGAGATTGCTCCTTGAAAACTGCATTTTGGGATCTTTACAGTATTTGCCATCAACAGGAGGCTACCCTGGCCCAGGTCTGGGTGGATGGTGAGCTTCGGTTAACATTTAGGAGATGTGTCGCTGAGAATACATTAGTTAGATGGGAGGAGCTCAATGAGATTGTTAAGACTGTGTGCTTGTCCAACTCGCCGGATCAAGCTCTCTGGATGTTAGATTCTTCTAACAAGTACTCTGTCAAATCCTTTTACAAACTAATCAACTTTGGAGGGATTCCTTCTATCGTTAGAGATGACGTATGGAAGATCAAAGTGTCTCCAAATATACATGTCTTTCTCTGGCTGATTTATTATAACAAGAGTCTTACCAGAGATAATCTAGCTAAACGTAGGCATGTTGAGGACGTGTCGTGTGTCTTTTGCTGTGAACCTGAATCTATTCAACATCTATTTTTTGATTGCGTTGTTGCTGAATCTGTCTGGAACTTAATTGCTGATATCTTTGCGATAAATGTTCCTAAATCTTTTGATCAACTAACTTCCTTCTGGAAGAGAAGGAAACATTGTGAAGCCTTGAATATTGTTTCTGCTGCTGCCTTATGGAGCTTATGGCGTCTTCGGAATGATTTTGTTTTCCAGGGGCGAAGATGGCGAAGCATGAGGTGTGTCCTGGACCTGTTTGGGGCGACGATCAAGAAGTGGAAAGTTCTATGTTCCGAGGCGCAGGGTGCGCTACTTCTCTGATGCTTAAGGCTTTTGGACCACCGAAGAGGGGAGTTGCTTAGGATTGCGTGGAGATCCTAGTGCTCTTTCCCAGTATGGAGCTGTAGTCGCTGTTACTTGTGTTTGAACTATCCTGAGCTTGTAATAGGGCTAAACCCTCTCTATCTGCGGCAGCTACTCTCTGTCGTCGAGCGCTGTTTAACAGTCCGTAACTGGTTTGGTTTGCCTTGGCTTTCTATAAAAAGTTGGGGTGGGGGGAAACCCCTTTTCATAAAATATTTTTTATCTAGTATTTCTATTAATAAAATTATTCGGTAAATTGCTCATATTTCCAACACTAGCGTCTAAAAAAGGAAAGCAAATCAATTACGAGTGAGAGAGCAAATACTACGAGAGGGAGAGAGAGACGGTTAATTTTGGTGCGCGTAGGTAGATACATGCATGCATGGCCAGCCGCGCGGGCTCCCCCGATTAATTCCTGATTACGCGTGGTTTCTCTTCTCTGTCTCTATAGAACAAAGTAAAGAAATGTTGGATCCTTTTCTTTGAGACAATAATGCATAGCGAGCGACGTACGGCGGCAAAGGATCCCCGGAGTCGGCGTCTGTCTTTCTTTTTGTGTTGTGCAAAGAAAAGAAAAAACAGAGCTTTTTAGTTTGAGGGAGCTCGGAGCTCTCGTTTGTCGGGCGGGCGGACGGCACGGACGGAGATGTGACCTTTGTTTATCTCCTCAGCGCCGTCCGGAGTGGCTCGCATGGTGGGGCACACGGACGGAGGCAGGCGACGACAACGGTTGTTCTCAGTTTGTGTTTGTGTGCGCAAGCAAAAAGGTGTCAATGAAGGTAATAGGATGGGAAGCGAAATGTCGGAGGAGGTGGAATTGAAATCACGGATCGAAATTAATGGGAATGGGAGCGTCATGTCGACGGCGAGGGCGGCAAGTTGTTAAGGCATGGCCGGTGCCGGAATTGGGGAAGCTCCCTCGATCCATCGCTTTGTCTGATCTTCTCGATCTGTTGTTGTGTGAGATGAGATGAGATGATATGAGAAAAAAGCATCTTTTTTTCGACGGAGTGGAGCTGAGCTCGTCGGCGAGGAACCGAACCACGCAGGTCCATCGGCGTAGGGCGGGCTGGCTCAAATCGCGGCTGGCGGCAAACGGTCGAAAACGTGGTCGGCGACTGAAACCGGATCGGAGCTCGACGGACGCACGGGGGATCGAGATTCGAGAGGGTGGGAGTCAGTTGCATTCTCTTTGTATAGGTAACTGTTTATATTTATACTCATCTTTGTACCTTTTCTTCTCGTACAGTCCGAATCCTAATTTGACTAGGTTCGGTGAGGCCGGAGTAGACTGACGGCTAGTCGAAATCGGCAACTCCTCCCTGGTCAATATATATAAGCAGAGGCGTCGATGCACAAAGGAACAAAGCAAGCAGAGGTATCTTGTTGGCGATCAGGAAGCTGGTACGTACGCGGAGTGCAACTCTGCCGATGGATCATCCATCAAGCACGGACAAAGACACACATGACGGGCGGTCACAACGACAACCCTTGTTTTCGCGGCTTAAGTGCGGCGAGGAGGAGACGCTAGCACCTAGGAGCACCGACGAGCGCCTCTACGTCACCGACGTCGTCCTCGTCCGCCCGGGAAGAGCATACGTCGGCCAGAGCGTCGTGGCCGCCTGCGTCGAGATCGGCACGCGGAACCTCATGCTCGGGACGCTGTCGGCGGAGAACCCCTGCGTGAAGCTGCAGACGCCGGTGGAGCTGGACAATGAGTTTTGCTTTTACGTGGTACGTATGGAAGACGGCTACGCTTCCGACGATGACGCCGACAACTACGTGGACGCCGGTGCGGCAGTCGTCGAGTTCCAGGGTTTCGCTCTAGTTTCGCCTTCTCTCCACACGGAGGAGAAAGACGATGACGATCACAAGGAAGGGCAGGAGACTGACGGTGGTATTGACCCACGCGTGGCCAGGGCGAGCAGCGCCGGCGGCAACGGCAAAGACGTTCGACACGTTGTAGCTAGAGGATTGTTTGGGATTTTTATGTTTGCTTCTATGCTGGCATCCATGATGTAATCGTGGATTCATCTATGGATGAACTGCATCATACGTTTATATCTGACTAGTCATGCATCTTCGACGCGGACCCTCAAAACACACGCAATTTTTTGGATCAAATTGTCCCGATGCAATTTATCATTAACGCGGTCTAGTATTCGTCTGCGAACGCATCTGCCTGTTCGTTTTCCCGCAAAACGGTAGCAAACCAAGGTGGCATTGCAGGAGTCCGAACCATCGTCCGTGCATTGTGAGCAGACCGTATTATTTCCATGCCAAAACCCGTGCTTCCCCATCCTCTCCGCTCCAACCATTTCTGCGCCAAGTTGAAGCGAGAAGGGGCGCCAGTCAAGATGACGGAGAGGTTTGAGAACATCTTGGCGAAGGAGGAGGCATATGTCAAGCACTATGATGTGCAGGGAGAAAAGAATGTTGAGAGGTTCAACATCTTGATGGCCGCAACCGAGAAGAAGATAAACCTTGAAGAATAGAAGACCAAATTCAAAGAGAAGCAAGTTGAGCTCGCGGCCGCTTCAGAGGATGCTGACCATGAGGACTAGACGAGTTGGATCTCGATGCGGCGATGATCGTGTGCTTCATCCATGTTAGAATGTTTTGCAGGCTGTTTTGCTGTAAACAGTGAGGGATTGAGTGGAGGTGTTGCGTTATTCTGGTCAACCGACGTCAAGGTTGAGCTTAAGAATTTTAGTTATGGCCATATTGATGTTATGGTGCAGACAAATGACCCGGATTCGAGTCCGTGGCGTTTCACGGGATTCTACGGAGCTCCTAAAGCTGCAGATCGATACAATAGCTGGAGATTTCTGCGTACGCTCAAGGCACTGCCGCACGCGCCTTGGCTGTGTGTGGGCGACTTTAATGAGACACTTTTTTGCCTCGGAACACTTCTCGCGAGCTGTCCATCCGGAGTGGCAGTGGCAGATGCGAGCTTTCCGAGAGGCTACTGATGATTGCTTGTTCCAGGATCTTGGATGGACTGGGGCGGAGTATACATGGGATAATGGTCAACCGGGTGTTGATAATGTGAAAGCGAGGCTGGATCGAGCCTTTGGGAACTCGGACCTACTTCACCTATATGGCTGCACACGAGTGAGACACATCAGTACGACCGAGTCAGATCATTGCTTTGTGCTCGTGGAGCTTAAGGAGCATGTGTCCACGTACATAACGAGAGGAGCAAAACCTTTTCGCTACGAGGAAGTATGGCAAACCCATGCAGACTACGACCAGATGGTGTTGGAAATTTGGCAAAGGGGGTCGGGTCAGCAAGGTTTGGCCGGTGTGCTCACCGCACTTCAGAACATGCAAGAGTCATTATCTGCATGGGGTGCGAGAGGGTTTGGCAGCCTTACTGCCACCATTAAGAAACTTCGGGCAAAGCTGGACCGCTTGCGTTGTCAGGCTGTTGGTCGAGGCCCATCCGATGAGAAGGCCACAGTAAAAAAATTGAGAGAGGTTCTTCGCCAGGAAGAGATATGGATGCGCCAGAGGTCGAGAGTACCCTGATTGCGTCATGGAGACCGCAACACAAAATTCTTTCATGCCCAAGCGGCCATGAGAAGGCGCATAAACAAGATCGAAAGACTTGTGCATGATGACGGCTCTGTCTGTCAAACTCAGGAGGACGACCAGGGTGAAGTCCAACAGTTTTACCAAGCCCTATACATGTCGCAGGGTTTCAAC
The DNA here is from genome assembly GCA_021605205.1 of Aegilops longissima. NCBI lineage: Eukaryota > Viridiplantae > Streptophyta > Magnoliopsida > Poales > Poaceae > Aegilops > Aegilops longissima. The sequence goes on from CM038679.1 coordinate 697,623,487, forward strand.
CCCATGGATCACTACTACAAAAAAGGCTATAGATGGGATGTCCACTAATGACGCACCTGTCATGTGATGCGCCACTACTATATAGCAGTGGCGCACCATGTGCAGGTGCGCCATTAGTGTGGAAGACACTAATGGCGCACCATGCAAACGATGCGCCACTAGTAAATTTTTTTTCTTATTTTTTCAAATATTCTAATGGCGCATCATGGCTGGGTGCGCCATTACTAGTTTAATGCCACCGTGCGCCATTAGAATATATATATATATATATATATATATATATATATATATATATATATATATATATATATATATATATATATATATATATATATATATATATATATATATATATATATATATATATATATATATATATATATATATATAAACTTATAAGGCATAAGATCACGTCTATGCCATTAGTAATGTAGGGTTACTAATGGCGCATTTGCAGTGGTGCGTCATTACTAACTGGGACCAATAAGATATTTTGGACAGCCCACCTACCCACTCACTTTCCCACTTCATTCTCTCCACCTCCTCCTCCAAGCTTGTCTCGGCTGCCTCCTCCCTCACCTCATTTGCATCATCTCCCCGCTCCACCGCCGCCACGAACCCCCGCATCCTCCCCACTCAACCGCCCGACGACCAACCGCACCATCCCCGCTCCACCGCCGCCGCCTCAGACCCCCCGCACCCTCCCGCTCCACCGCCATGACGACCACCGCATCCTCCCTCATATGAATATTTTTCATATTCATAAATATTTTCAAATAACAAAATTGAACATATTTAAAAAAAATTATTACAGTTTTTATAAAAATTTTCTGTTATGATTTAAACAAGTTTGAACATATTTAAACACAAATAAATATCAAACAGCATTTTAAATGCACCAACCCCCACCTCCCCCACTCCACCGCCACGACGACCAACCGCACCATCCCCGCTCCATCGGGCCGCCGACCCCCCCTCCCCGCTCCACCGGCCGCCGCCGACCCCGCCCGCACCTCCCCACTCCACTGTGCCGACGACCAACCGCACCATCCCGCTCCATCGGCCGCCGCCACGCAACCCCCGCACCCTCCCCGCTCCACCGGCCGCCACCCCCGGCCCGCACCTCCCCACTCCACCGCCACGACGACGACCACCGCATCCTCCCCCATATGAATATTTCTTCATATTCATAAATATTTTCAAATAACAAATTTGAACATATTTAAAAAAAATTATTACTGTTTTTATAAAATATATATTACTATTATGATTTAAACAAGTTTGAACATATTTAAACACAAATAAATATCAAACCTCATTTTAAATGCATGCACCCCCCACACCTCCCCACTCCACCGCCGCCGACGACCAACCGCACCATCCTCGCTCCACCGGCCGTGGTCGGACCCCCGCACCCTCCCCCGCTCCACCGGCCGCAGCCGCCACCCCGGCCCGCACCCTCCCCCATTCCACCGCCGCCGACGACCACCCGCATCCTCCCCCATATGAATATTTTTCATATTCATAAATATTTTCAAATAACAAATTTGAACATATTTTTAAAAAATTATTACTGTTTTTATAAAAAAATATTACTGTTATGAGTTAAACAAGTTTGAACATATTTAAACATAAATAAATATCAAACAACATTTTAAATGCACCGACTGTTGGAAATATGCCCTAGAGGCAATAATAAAAGCATTATTATTATATTTCCTTGTTCATGATAATTGTCTTTATTCATGCTATAAGCTGTATTGTCCGGAAATCGTGATACGTGTGAATACATAGACTACAATACGTCCCTAGTAAGCCTTTAGTTGACTAGCTCGTTGGTCAACAGATAGTCATGGTTTCGACTATGGACATCGGATGTCATTGACAACGGATCACGTCATTAGGAGAATGACGTGATGGACAAGACCCAATCCTAAGCATAGCACAAAGATCGTGTAGTTCGTTTTGCTAGAGCTTTTCCAATGTCAAGTATCTCTTCCTTAGACCATGAGATCGTGCAATTCCGGATACCGTAGGAGTGCTTTGGGTGTATCAAGCGTCACAACGTAATCGGGTGACTATAAAGGTGCACTACGGTATCTCCGAAAGTGACCATTGGGTTGACACGGATCGAGGCGGGATTTGTCACTCCGTACACGGAGAGGTATCACTAGGGCCCACTCGGTAATGCATCATCATAATGAGCTCAAAGTGATCAAGTGTCCGGTCACGGATCATGCATTGCGGTACGAGTAAAGTGACTTGCGATAACGAGACTAACGAGGTATTGGGATACCGACGATCGAGTCTCGGGCAAGTAACATACCGTCCGACAAAGGGAATAGAATACGGGTTGCTTGAACCCTTGACATCGTGGTTCATCCGATGACAACATCGAGGAGCATGTGGGAGCCAACATGGGTATCCAGATCCCGCTGTTGGTTATTGACTTGAGGCAGTCTCGGTCATGTCGCATGTCTCCGAACCCGTAGGGTCTACAACTTAAGGTTCGGTGACGCTAGGGTTAATAGGAAGACAAGTATGTGATTACGAATGTTGTTCGAGTCCGGATGAGATCCCGGACGTCACGAGGAGTTCCGGAATGGTCCGGAGGTAAAGATTTATATATGGAAAGTGGTTAAACGGACTCGGGAAGTTTCGGGGTATGGGTAAAAAGTACCGGGCCACCGAGAGGGTTCCGGAGGTCCACCGGGAGGCCACCTCTCCGGGGGCCACATGGGCTAAGTGGGAGGGAGCCAGCCCCTGGTGGCTGGGCGCCTCCCACCTAGGCCCATGCGGCTAGGGGTTTGGGAGGAGGAACCCTAAAGGGAAAAGGGGCCCCTTGGCTTGGGGGCAAGCCACCCCTCCTCCTCTCCTTGCCGCCGCCCCTAGGGTTTTTCCTAGAGGGCCGGCCCCCTTGCCCTCTCCTCTTATAAATAGAGGGGTGGGGGAGGGCTGCATACACAATTGAAGGCGCAGCCCTCCCTCCCAACACCTCTCTTTCTCCACGCAAGCTTGGCGAAGCCCCTGGGAGAACTGCCGTACCAACTACACCACGCCGTCGTGCTGCCATTGGAATTGTCTTCCTCAACCTCTCCTTCACTCTTGCTGGATCAAGACGGAGGAGACGCCATCGTCCCGTACGTGTGTTGAACACGGAGGTGCTGTCCTTTCAGCACTTTGGTCATCGGTGATCGGAATCACGTTGGGAACGTCTTCATCATCACCACTCCCTCGAACGCTTCCGTACTCGATCTACAAGTGGTATGTAGATGCAAACTCTCTCTAGTAACTCGTTGCTTAGATGAACTCATAGATAGATCTTGGTGAAACCGTAGGAAAATTTTAATTTTCTGCAACGTTCCCCAACAGTGGCATCATGAGCTAGGTCTATGCGTAGTTCTCTTTGCACGAGTAGAACACAATTTTGTTGTGGGCGTGGATCTTGTCAACTTACTTGCCGTTACTAGTTGTTTCTTGCTTCCGCGGTATTGTGGGATGAAGCGCCCGACCAACCTTACACGCATCTTCACGTGAGACCGGTTCCACCGACTAACATGCACTAGTTGCATAAGGTGGCTGGCGGGTGTCTGTCTCTCCTACTTTAGTTGGAGCGGATTCGATGAACAGGGTCCTTATGAAGGGTAAATAGAAGTTGACAAGATCACGTTGTGGTTATTCGTAGGTAAGAAAACGTTCTTGCTAGAACCCAATTGCAGCCACGTAAAAGATGCAACAACAATTAGAGGACGCCTAACTTGTTTTTGCAGCAATTGTCATGTGATGTGATATGGCCAAGTTGTGATGAATGATGATATATTGTGATGTATGAGATCATGTTCTTGTAATAGGAATCACGACTTGCATGTCGATGAGTATGACAACCGGCAGGAGCCATAGGAGTTGTCTTTATTTTTGTATGACCTGCGTGTCATTGAAGAACGCCATGTAATTTACTTTACTTTGTTGCTAAACGCGTTAGCCATAGAAGTAGAAGTAGTCGTTGGCGTGACAACTTCATGGAGGCACGATGATGGAGATCATGATGATGGAGATCATGGTGTCATGCCGGTGACAGGATGATCATGGAGCCCCGAAGATGAAGATCAAAGGAGCTATATGATATTGGCCATATCATGTCACTACTTTATAATTGCATGTGATGTTTATTATGATTATGCATCTTGTTTACTTAGAACGACGGTAGTAAATAAGATGATCCCTTAGAACAATTTCAAGAAGTGTTCTCCCCTAACTGTGCACCGTTGCTACAGTTCGTCGCTTCTAAGCACCACGTGTTAATCGGGTGTGATGGATTCTTACGTTCACATACAACGGTGTAAGCAAGATTTACACACGCAGAAACACTTAGGGTTAACTTGACGAGCCTAGCATGTGAAGACATGGCCTCGGAACACGGAGACCGAAAGGTCGAACACGAGTCGTATGGAAGATACGATCAACATGAGAATGTTCACCGACGCAGACTAGTCCGTCTCACGTGTTGATCGGACACGGACTAGTTGACTCGGATCGTGTAACACTTAGATGACTAGAGGGATGTCTAATCTAAGTGGGAGTTCATTAATAATTTGATTAGATGAACTTAATTATCATGAACTTAGTCTAAAACTTTTGAATTATATGTCTTGTAGATCAAATGGCCAACGCTCATGTCAACTTGAACTTCAACGCGTTCCTAGAGAAAACCAAGCTGAAAGATGACGGCAGCAACTATACGGACTGGGTCCGGAACCTGAGGATCATCCTCATAGCTGCCAGGAAACAATACGTCCTAGAAGGACCGCTAGGTGACGCTCCCGTCCCAGAGAACCAAGACATTATGAATGCTTGGCAGTCTCGTCTTGATGATTACTCCCTCGTTCAAATGCGGCATGCTTTACAGACTTAGAACCGGGGCTCCAAAAGCGTTTTGAGCATCACGGAGCATATGAGATGTTCAAGAGCTGAAACTGGTTTTCAAGCTCACGCCGGTCGAGAGATATGACATCTCCGACAAGTTCTATAGTTGTAAGATGGAGGAAAATAGTTACGTCGGTGAGCACATTACAAGATGTCCAGGTTGCACAACCGTATGACCCAGCTGAATATTAACCTCCACGATGAGGCGGTCATTGACAGAATCCTCCATCGCTCCCACCAAGCTACAAGAGCTTTGTGATGAACTACAACATGCAGGGGATGGTAAAGACCATTCTGAAGTGTTCTCTATCTGAAGTCAGCCGAGGTTGAAATCAAGAAAGAACATCAAGTGTTGATGGTCAATAAGACCACTAAGTTTAAGAAGGGCAAGGGCAAGAAGAACTTCAAGAAGGACGGCAAGGAGGTTGCCGCGCCCTGTAAGCAAGTTGCCGGAAGAAGTCAAAGAATGGACCCAAGCACGAGACCGAGTGCTTTTATTGCAAGGGAAGGGTCCCGAAGCGGAACTGCCCCAAATACTTAGCGGATAAGAAGGCCGCAACACCAAAGGTATATTTGATATACATGTAATTGATGTGTACCTTACCAAGAATCGTAGTAACTCCCGGTATTTGATACCGTGCCGTTGCTCATATTTGTAACTCACAGCAGGAGCTGCGGAATAAGCGGAGATGGCGAAGGGACGAGGTGACGGCGCGCGTCGGGAATGGTTCAGAGTCGATGTGATCGCCGTCGCACGCTACCTCTTCATTTACCCACGGATTAGTTATGAACCTTAATAATTGTTATTTGGTGCCAAGTTTGAGCATGAATATTGTATCTGGATCTCGTTTAATGCGAGATGGCTACTCATTTAAATCCGAGAATAATGGTTGTTCTATTTATATGAGAGATATGTTTTATGGTCATGCTCCGATGGTCAATGGTTTATTCTTAATGAATCTCGGCGTAGTATTACACATGTTCATAGCGTGAATACCAAAAGATGTAAAGTTGATAACGATAGTCCCACATACTTGTGGCACTGCCGCCTTGGTCACATTGGTGTCAAGCGCATGAAGAAGCTCCATGCTGATGGACTTTTGGAGTCTCTTGATTATGAATCATTTGACACATGCGAACCATGCCTCATGGGCAAGATGACCAAGACTCCATTCTCGGAACAATGGAGCGAGCAACCAACTTGTTGGAAATCATACATACCGATGTGTGCGGTCCAATGAGCGTTGAGGCTCGCGGAGGATATCGTTATGTTCTCACTCTCACAGATGACTTGAGTAGATATGGGTATGTCTACTTGATGAAACACAAGTCTGAGACCTTTGAAAAGTTCAAGGAATTTCAGAATGAAGTAGAGAATCAACGTGACCGAAAGATAAAATTCTTACGATCAGATCGTGGAGGAGAATATTTAAGTCACGAATTTGGTACACACTTAAGAAAATGTGGAATCGTTTCACAACTAACGCCGCTGAACACCTCAGCGAACGGTGTGTCCGAGCGTCGAATCGCACTCTATTGGATATGGTGCGATCTATGATGTCTCTTACCGATTTACCGCTATCATTTTGGGGATACGCTCTAGAGACAGCTACATTCACTTTAAATAGGGCACCGTCTAAATCCGTTGAGACGACACCGTATGAATTATGGTTTGGGAAGAAACCTAAGCTGTCGTTTCTAAAAGTTTGGGGATGCGATGCTTATGTCAAGAAACTTCAACCTGAAAAGCTCGAACCCAAGTCGGAAAATGCGTCTTCATAGGATACCCTAAGGAAACCTTTGGGTATACCTTCTACCTTAGATCCGAAGGCAAGATCTTTGTTGCCAGGAACGGAACCTTTCTGGAAAAAGAGTTTCTCTCGAAAGAAGTAAGTGGGAGGAAAGTAGAACTCGATGAAGTACTGCCTCTTGAACAGGAAAGTAGTGCAGCTCAGGAAAATGTTCCTGTGATGCCTACACCAACTGAAGAGGAAATTCATGATGATGATCAAGGTACTTTGGATCAAGTTACTACAGAACTTCGTAGGTCCACTAGGACGCGTTCCGCACCAGAGTGGTACGGCAACCCTGTCCTGGAAATCATGTTGTTAGACAACGGTGAACCTTCGAACTATGAAGAAGCAATGGCGGGCCCAGATTCCAACAAATGGCTAGAAGCCATGAAGTCCGAGATAGAATCCATGTATGAAAACAAAGTGTGGACTTTGGTGACTTGCCCGATGATCGTGAGCGATAGAAAACAAATGGATTTTTAAGAAGAAGACGGACGCGGATGGTAATGTCACCATCTATAAAGCTCGACTTGTCGCTAAGGGTTATCGGCAAGTTCAAGGGATTGACTACGATGAGACTTTCTCTCCGTGGCGAAGCTTAAGTCCGTCCGAATCATGTTAGCAATTGCCGCATACTATGATTATGAGATATGGCAGATGGACGTCAAAACAGCGTTCCTTAACGGCTATCTTAAGGAAGAGCTGTATATGATACAGCCGGAAGGTTTTGTCGATCCTAAGAATGTTGACAAAGTATGCAAGCTCCAGCGATCCATTTATGGGCTGGTGCAAGCATCTCGAGTTGGAACATTCGCTTTGATGAGATGATCAAAGCGTTTGGGTTTATGCAGACTTATGGAGAAGCCTGCGTTTACAAGAAAGTGAGTGGGAGCTCTGTAGCATTTCTCATATTATATGTAGATGACATACTTCTGATGGGAAATGATATAGAATTCTTGGACAACATTAAGGCCTACTTGAATAAGTGCTTTTCAATGAAGGACCTTGGAGAAGCTGCTTATATATTAGGCATCAAGATCTATAGAGATAGATCGAGACGCCTCATAGGTCTTTCACAAAGCACATAACTTGATAAGATTTTGAAGAAGTTCAAAATGGATCAGTCCAAGAAAGGGTTCTTGCCTGTATTGCAAGGTGTGAAATTGAGCTCGGCTCAATGCCCGACCACGGCAAAAGATAAAGAAGAGATGAGTGTCATCCCCTATGCTTCACCCATAGGATCTATTATGTATGCCATCTTGTGTACCAGACCTGATGTAAACCTTGCCGTAAGTTTGGTAGGAAGGTACCAAAGTAATCCCGCAAGGAACACCGGACAGCGGTCAAGAATATCCTGAAGTACCTGAAAAGGACTAAGGACATGTTTCTCGTTTATGGAGGTGACGAAGAGCTCGTCGTAACAGGTTACGTCGACGCTAGCTTCGACACAGATCTGGATGACTCTAAGTCACAAACCGGATACGTGTATATGTTGAATGGTGGAGCAGTAAGCTGGTGCAGCTGCAAGCAGAGCGTCGTGGCGGGATCTACATGTGAAGCGGAGTACATGGCAGCCTCGGAGGCAGCGCATGAAGCAATTTGGGTGAAGGAGTTCATCACCGACCTAGGAGTCATACCCAATGCGTCGGGGCCGATCAAACTCTTCTGTGACAATACTGGAGCTATTGCCCTTGCCAAGGAGCCCAGGTTTCACAAGAAGACCAGGCACATCAAGCGTCGCTTCAACTCCATCCGTGAAAATGTTCAGGATGGAGACATAGAAATTTGTAAAGTGCATACGGATCTGAATGTCGCAGATCCGTTGACTAAACTTTCTCTTCATGGGCAAAACATGATCAACACCGAACTCTATGGGTGTTCGATTCATCACAATGTAAACTAGATTATTGACTCTAGTGCAAGTGGGAGACTGTTGGAAATATGCCCTAGAGGCAATAATAAAAGCATTATTATTATATTTCCTTGTTCATGATAATTGTCTTTTATTCATGCTATAAGCTGTATTATCCGGAAATCGTGATACACGTGTGAATACATAGACTACAATACGTCCCTAGTAAGCCTCTAGTTGACTAGCTCGTTGGTCACAGATAGTCATGGTTTCGACTATGGACATCGGATGTCATTGACAACGGGATCACGTCATTAGGAGAATGGCGTGATGGACAAGACCCAATCCTAAGCATAGCACAAAGATCGTGTAGTTCGTTTTGCTAGAGCTTTTCCAATGTCAAGTATCTCTTCCTTAGACCATGAGATTGTGCAATTCCGGATACCGTAGGAGTGCTTTGGGTGTATCAAGCGTCACAACGAATCGGGTGACTATAAAGGTGCACTACAGGTATCTCCGAAAGTGACCATTGGGTTGACACGGATCGAGGCGGGATTTGTCACTCCGTATTACGGAGAGGTATCACTAGGGCCCACTCGGTAATGCATCATCATAATGAGCTCAAAGTGATCAAGTGTCCGTCACGGGATCATGCATTGCGATACGAGTAAAGTGACTTGCCGGTAACGAGACTAACGAGGTATTGGGATACCGACGATCGAGTCTCGGGCAAGTAACATACCGTCGACAAAGGGAATAGAATACGGGTTGCTTGAACCCTTGACATCGTGGTTCATCCGATGACAACATCGAGGAGCATGTAGGAGCCAACATGGGTATCCAGATCCCGCTGTTGGTTATTGACTTGAGGCAGTCTCGGTCATGTTCAGATGTCTCCCGAACCCGTAGGGTCTACACACTTAAGGTTCGGTGGCGCTAGGGTTAATAGGAAGACAAGTATGTGATTACGAATGTTGTTGAGTCCGGATGAGATCCCGGACGTCACGAGGAGTTCGGAATGGTCCGGAGGTAAAGATTTATATATGGAAAGTGGTTAAGCGGACTCGGGAAGTTTGGGGTATACTGGTAAAATCACGGGGCCACGGGAGGTTCCGGAGGTCCACGGGAGGGCCACCTCTCCGGGGGCCACATGGGCTAAGTGGGAGAGGAGCCAGCCCTGGTGGGCTGGGCGCCTCCCACCTAGGCCCATCGGCTAGGGTTTGGGGAGGAGGAAACCTAAAGGGAAAGGCGCCCCTTGGCTTGGGGGCAAGCCACCCTCCTCCTCTCCTTGGCCGCCGCCCCTAGGGTTTTTCCCTAGAGGGCCGGCCCCCCTTTGCCCTCTCCTCTTATAAATAGAGGGGTGGGGGGGAGGGCTGCATACACAATTGAAGGCGCAGCCTCCCTCCCAACACCTCTCTTTCTCCACGCAAGCTTGGCGAAGCCTGCTGGAGAACTGCCGTACCAACTGCACCACGCCGTCGTGCTGCCATTGGAATTGTCTTCCTCAACCTCTCCTTCACTCTTGCTGGATCAAGACGGAGGAGACGCCATCGTCCCGTACGTGTGTTGAACACGGAGGTGCTGTCCTTTCAGCACTTTGGTCATCGGTGATCGGAATCACGTTGGGAACGTCTTCATCATCACCACTCCCTCGAACGCTTCCGTACTCGATCTAAAAGTGGTATGTAGATGCAAACTCTCTCTAGTAACTCGTTGCTTAGATGAACTCATAGATAGATCTTGGTGAAACCGTAGGAAAATTTTAATTTTCTGCAACGTTCCCCAACACCGACCCCCCGCACCCTCCCCCACTCCACCGCCGCCGACGACCAACCGCACCATCCCCCGCTCCACCGGCCGTCGCCAAGCGACCCCCCACCTTCCCCGCTCCACGGGCCGCCACAACCCCGCCCGCACCCTCCCTCACTCCACCGCCGCCGATGACCACCCGCATCCTCCCCCCATATGAATATTTTTTCATATTCATAAATATTTTCAAATAACAAATTTGAACATATTTAAAAAAAATTATTACCGTTTTTTTAAGAAAATATTACTGTTATGATTTAAACAAGTTTGAGCATATTTAAACACAAATAAATATCAAACAGCATTTTAAATGCACCGACGCCCCGCACCCTCCCCCACTCCACCGCCGCCGACGACTAACCGCACCATCCCCCGCTCCACCGGCCGTCACCGCCGACACCCCCGCACCCTCCCCCGCTCGACCGGCCGCCGCCGTCGACCCCCGGCCCGCACCCTCCCCCACTCCACCACCGCCGACGACCACCCGCATCCTCCCCCCATATGAATATTTTTTCATATCCATAAATATTTTCAAATAACAAATTTGAACATATTTTTTAAAAAAATATTACTGTTTTTATAAAAAAATATTACTGTTATGATTTAAACAAGTTTGAACATATTTAAACACAAATAAATATCAAACAACATTTTAAATGCATAAAAATAAAAATTGGGAGCACAGCAATCGAACCAGGACCTCTGGTGTGTGTGCTACATCTTGACCAGTCGAGGCTAGTGGGCGGGTTCGATATAGATAGGGTTAGGTGGTATATAACCTGACCGATCGGGCTAGATTAAAACAAAATTCTAATGGCGCACTGGGAGGTGCGCCATTAGAATAGTCGTGCTTATGGCGCACTAGGGAGGTGCACCATTAGAACCCTCCCCTCCATCTACTGCCCTCAGCCTTGGCCTCCCTCCTCGCCAGATTCCTCGACGACCCTAGCCAGACGCCGCGCCGTAGCCATAACGCGCCCCCGCCGTCCGCCGCCTCCGTCGCCTGCAGCCGCCCACGCGCCCCGCCGCCTCCTCCCTTCCTCCCCTCGGCGCCGCCTCCACCCCCCGAGCCCGCGCCTCATGGCGCCGCCTCCCTCGCCTCCCTCCCTAACCCTCGGAGCCGCCGGAGACTTGGAGCCTCGGCACCGCCCCACGTCCACCAGGAGAGGAGGCCCCACGTCCACGTCACCGCGGCCACCGGCCGCCCCGTGCTCTGTCGTCGTGCCTAGGAGCTGCGTCCATGGATTGGAGCCGGGTCATCAAGGATCGAGCGCATCGACCTCTTCTTCCTCATCACCGACCACTGCTTCTCGGCATCGATCCGCACTGCCCCGACCACCGTCGGCCTTGTCGTCTCCTTCCCCAGCTCCATGATGGCGTCTCCATCGATTCCCCTCTTTTCCCCTTGTTTAGTCGCCGTTTGTGCCGCCCACCACTTCCCTGCGTGCTCGTGCTTACCGCGATGGCCGCCCCTCGCGTGGTCGTGCGCCACCCACGCCCTGCCTCGCTGTGGCCGCACCCTGCAGAATGCACTTTCTGAATATGCTGTCACAACTGGTAGTATGCATCAGATGCAGAGTAGATGGAAGGCGGGGAGGATAAAATTATGCACTGACATCAAATTCTCAGTTTTAGTCACTGCTAGTATTTGACATGAGTGCTTCCTTCATCATTGCAAGTTTTATGTGTGTAATCATCAACTCGCAGATTTGTTGATATATAGCAGTATCAACATGATACATCTGCAAAGTGTACTTCATCAAGATCATGACAGTTTTATACTATGCCAATAATATATCTTGAGGATGGGTCTGATTCTTCTTCATTATTGGAGCTTAACCGACCTTTTGAGCCTTTGTGTTCCAATACTTGTTGCTAATCGTTAACTGAACTTTTCATTATCGGAGCTTAACTGAACTTTTATACTATGACTGAACTTCTTCATTATTGGAGCTTAACTGAACTTTTTTTACTATGCCAATAATATATCTTCGAGGATGAGTTGCAATCAATACTGTTAACTGAACTTTTTGAGCACAGTGTTCCAATACTTGTTGCTACAGTTAACTGAAAATGTTTAGTTGGGAGCAATATTTGTTTGCCTCAATACTTGTTAGATAGAGGTTTAGCACACATGCTTATGTGGCATTGCAGAGAAACAGGTTGTGCAAAAACACCCCAAAAGCAAGTAGACCTGCTTGCAGTAGCTCTTAGGTGAATTTTAGGTGAAGTAGACCTGCTTTTAAGATTTGTATAGAGGAGTAGATTTACAGTAGTTTTACAACAGCAGTACTCTTTGCAATTTGCAAGTTTCAATAGCAGAAACCCAACTGAACATCTGCTTCTGCAGAACACCGCACTCCACTTACACATGGTATTTTTCTGCAAATAGGACACCACACCCACAAGCACATGGTATTTTTCTGTAAATTTATTTAAATTCAGTGTATATCCAGTTTGCATACTCAGTTTATACTCCTAAAACAATGCAAACAAATCAACATTGGAGGCTCATCTTTGAGGCTCATCTTTATTACATATCAGAACTTGCAAACAAATCTGTGAAAGACTTGTAAAGTTGCTCGGTTTTGTCTCCGACCATTGTGTCGTGATGAATTTGCAGGTACCCCGAGAGGCCCTTGAGTTTGCCGGAATGTCGATTAACTTCCGTTCCGGCAAATTTGGGTACTCCATATGTCAATTTTAGCAAAGGTCATGCTGAAATTTTCCGTGAATTTTAGCATGACTTTGCTAAAATAGGACATATGGAATACTGCGACTAATGCATGGGCGGGTATCTTAGTACTTAGTTAAGTAGGATCAACTGCCCGCCATTCTTGCTGCATTAAACCATAGGTGGCAATAGAGCCAAGTGATTAGTGCCAAGTGATTAGGCCCAACCTAGGGTGCCTCGGCATCGATAAACCCTAAATGATGAAAACTTAACTTGGCTGCCCCGGATGCCTCGGTGTCGATGAGAACCTAAATGATGTACGCTTAGGATTTTAGGGTGCCTCGGCGTCGACAAACCCTAAATGATAAAAGCTTAGCTTTTAGGATGCCTCGGTGTCGACAAACCCTAAATGATGAGACCATGATCTTGTTCCTTTACAACAACCAACTTTTGACCAAACTTTTTCCTATTTAGAGCGATACATGGCCCTAGCGATGAGGCCGGCGGTTGGTGGCAAGCAATTCGGAAGCTGGCCCGGAGATGGGCGAACCACCTCACTGCTATGAGGGCCTTGTGAAGACACCGATCCCGACTACACAACCCCTAGTGGCATCGGGAGGACACCACCGATGGTGCCGTCGAGGATGCCACCACTGATGGTGCCGCCGAGGATGCCACCACTGATGATGGCGGCGCACGCACAGATGGCAGCCAACCGAAGAAGCAACGGAAGGACCGGCGCCCGACGCGCTCCGCACCGTCAAGGAGGAATTTAGTCAAGTGGACTCGGACGGGAATCCAACGGAGCCCAAACATATAGTCAAGAATTTTCGGTTCAGCTCGGGTGCATTCTCCGGAGCACCGTCTCAATCAACACCGAGAACCTTAGGCATAAGGACCGAGGGAATTTGCGCAACCTGCTCTTCACGAAGCTGCACGAACGATACAAGTTCGCCGCTGATTTTGAAAACACACACCTCTCAGGGAATGAAGTGAACAGTTCCGCCCTCACGAGGATGAGCACGGCCCTGTCTACTTGGAGAAGCGCAGTGAAGAGAATGATTGAGAAAGGTGATAGTTATGAGAAGATCAAGGCGAAAAATCCTTCGATCAGCGAAGAGGACTACAAGGAGTTCAAGATCAAGTGCGAGCGGTCAGGCAACCTCTGAATCAAGTCGATTGGGGAAAGAAATGAGGAGTTGAACTTAGGGAACACAAACTCGGTCCCGGCGGTTACTGAGTGGCGGAGCCTATATGGGACAAGGAGGGCCTTGAGCATGCCGAGCAAGGCCTACCGCCCGCGAGAAATACAACGGTGACAAGCAGACCAGGAACTATGTCGGGGCCGGTACAAGAAGGACCCGATAACAAAGGAGCTTACCACGGATCCAAGACTAGGCGCTTGAGCTTGTTCTCGCGAAGGAGGCTGAAAGCGATGGCGTGGGGTCGTCTCGAGCACCCCCGCTGGGACAACACTCTAAATAGGGCATTGAGCGTAATGAAAAACAAGGATAAGATCGATAAGCCGTCGTCGACTGGTGGTGTGGCGGCAAAGGCTTGTCCACAAAATGGTCGTCATACTATATATTTGGTGGGCGAAAGGAGAAAAAGACCAGCTTGGAAAGCGGTCGCGAGGTTCAAGAACTCAAGGCACAAGTGGCGCGGATTCGGAGATTGTCCAAGACCAAGTGCACGAACAAGCTGGGATCGGCGCTCACCAGCATTATGCCTACCTTGATTCATGGGCTGACGGCATGGATTGCGGGTGGTGAGGCCGCCCGATTCCCAGCTTCACGCCAGCAACTTCGCGACAACGCAGCAGCGGCGCCATTGGTGTCTCCGCGGCGGTATTGGTGTCTCCGGCGCCGCACGGCGGCATTGGGGCTTAATGCACCCGGGTGTACGCCGGCTGACACCTCGCCAACAAGCGGCCCCTCCGTCAGTTGCACGCCCGCCGTTGGCGGTGCCTCGATATTAGCCGAGCTCGATGCCATCATCACGATAACTAATTAAGCCTCTCGGCCAAGGACTTCATCTCCTTTTGCCTTTGACTGGGCATCCCTGACGCCCTACATGTTTTCGCAGGGCGCTGCCGACGTTCCATGCACTCTCCTGCACTTCGTGAACGACGAGTTGGTCGATGTCGCCATGGGAAAAATCATTCAACCGGGCAACCCCGTGTTCCACGGTAAACCGATGCCACCCACCGTGTATAGGGTTCAACTGGTTCGGGTGCTGCCAGGCTGCGACGAGTTGTTACCTCGATTCGACCGCGGGCAGCGAAGATGATCGATGACCCTCGGCGCCTACCTAAGCTGGCCCTGCTTTGGCGAAGAGCGATTCGTTTGAGGCGGGGGCGCCACCCAAAGACAACACCGCCCGGTCGTCGCGGCGCCAAGCCATGGCAAGACCGCCGCAACGCTACCGGACATGCCGTACATCCCTATGGCACAGGATCCGAACATGCATATGGCACAGGATCTGGACGACGACAACGATGACGGCCGTACATTTAGCAACGTCGATAAGTACTTTGCCGAACATGGCTACGATGACGAATTCTGCGGGCCTCTTTCTCAAGAACCCAACCAAGACGACCGCGGTCTAGCTGGTACAACGGAGAAACCCAGTTGCAACAGGCGTCGTCTGGCGTTCAGTTCTCAGGAGACGCCTCCAGCTGCCGACTTCACCGAGCCTCAGATAGCCGAGGTGCTAAATATTATCAGCCCCAACACACTCAAGAAGGCGGTCTGTGAGCAGAACTCAGTCCCATTACAACAGAAGATCAAGAAGGATGGAAAAGAAAGAGTAACAAGGGTGCGAGCCAGCCGGCACCGAGTACGATCCGTGCTCAGGACGGGCCACTTTCACCTAAGGATATCTCGAGGAGGGTGCATGTGGCGGGTAGGGCGATGCTACCGACAAATATGCTCAATGCTGCAACCGGTGCTATGCGGAGTCTGCATGACCGTGTTCTTTCTTTGGAGAAGCGGCGTCTCAGAGAGAATGATGTGGCATACCCGGTTTTCATGGCCAAGGTGCCAGAGGGCAAGGGCTTTGTTGATGGCGCCGTCGGGGGTACGATCGTCCTGCGGTTTGATGACATCTTTGCTATGTTTAACCTTCATCCGATGCACTACACCTTCGTTCGGCTGTTTACGCTGAGTATGGAGATGCGGATCATTAGAGACAAGACCCCGGACATCGTGATAGTCGACCCCTTCTACATGCGTGCCAAGATCTTGGGCAGGCGGGGACCGCAAGTCGCGAGTTCTTACCTCGAAGGCGTCATTCAGCAAACCGGATAAGGATAACTTTCTCGTGCCTTACTTTCCGAGTAAGTCATCCCATCACCGCCCGTAACATATGATTTCTTAGATTTCGATCGTTCTTTTTTTTTCTAACATTCCGTGTTCTGTGCAATGACACACATTGCACACTCATCATCTTAAGCCCGAAATATTCCATGGCCACGTATTTCGACCCGGACCGTGACTCCAAGATAGACTACACAAATAGCAAGAAAGTTCTTGATGATGTTCTCCCCGGCTACACCAAATCTGGAGGCACCTTCGCCAAGCCAGCTCGTAGGCGGTACGGCGCTCACGTGTTTTCCCACAATACAAAGTTCTCCTGCGTCAAGCAGCCGCCTGGCGGTCAGAAGGATGCCTACTACGCCCTCCATCACATGCGGGCGATCGTTGGGACCATCATCACCTACGCTACCAGATAACCTCAAAGATTGGGCGCGAGCTTGTCGGCAATCCAGGGCGTGGACATCGACAAGAATTCTTTTGCATCCAGTCGAGTTTGCGGAAATTATCCATCAAGATGTCGCCGCACCTCGGGGCAGTTCTACCTCGGACATCAACCGTCCAACAGTGAGATAGACACAACGCTACTAATGCAGGCTGATAACGCCGCGATTTCATGACCATCACGACAGACGGCGGCTTCATCACGCTCCGGTCCCATGAGTCGAGTCGGCAGTAGTGATGCTATGTGTAGTTCTGAAACATTGATTGGCTCATGTTGTAATTAAACTTTAATGAACTTGTATGTCTCTTTGGGTTGGACAGTCGTTCAACTTAGATGTGTCGATGCTATTAGTGTCTTGCTTTTCTCTTCCGATCCTTTTGTTGCATACTTATATATTGCTTATGTATTGTCTGTTGTTTGGCTTGTGCATAGAGATGCCGTCGTATGTCGTGTACAGGGTAAGGTTCCGGAGTCTCTGACGATTGGGAGGAGTGTCGGAGACAGGTTCACCGTTCAGCGTAACAGTTACAAAGGGTACACCATTAGGGCGGAGGCGGAATCTAGATGCTACCGCTATCTAGCGGGAGAGAGGAGGGAGCGTTGGAGGAACCGGATGAAGACCAGTTTCATCGCGATGATGCTCATCGTGATGACCGCAGCTCTCTTCTATGTGATGGTAGTTTAGATGATCGATATCGACTTGTAATGTGAAGACAAACTCGCTACTCGCGGTCTCGAGACTTGTAATGTTCTATCTTTGTTCTGTCATTTGAATTCGGAGACTAATATGATGAATTGTATTCGGAGACTAATCTTCTATTGTATTCGATGAATCTGCTGTTGCTTTGTGATGTTGTCTAAATTCTGTCCAATAATATATATTGTAACCTGTGAAAATATCAGAAAAGAAAAAAAACAATCCTTAATATTCATACTAGTGGCGCACCACAAAAGACACTAATGGCGCACTGTGATAATCACAATAATGGCGCATCGCCCACTGGTGCGCCATTAGTATGCCAAAGCACATGGGTACATATGGCCCCCTGGGAGGCATTCTAATGGCGCACTGTGGGCAATACTAATGGCGCACTACGTGGTGCGCCATTAGAACACCAGATTTTAATGGCCCATAGGTGGTGCGCCATTAGAAAAAATTCTAATGGCGTGATGCTAGTGGCGCACCAGTGGTGCGCCATTAGAAGGCAAAACTGGTGCGCCACTAGCATGCCTTTTCCTAGTAGTGGATGGGCTTATGGACTTAGTTCCAACCCGTGTACGATCAAATGAGCAGCACATTGATATGGCCTACACGGCATAGGAGGTCAAAACATCGCTATTTCAGAAGGCCCCATCAAAAGCACCGGGAGTGGACGACTTCACCGCGGGATTCTTTCAGAGGCATTGGTCAATCCTTAAGGATGACATTGTCCCGGCGGTGCTTGGATTTCTAAATGGGGGTGAACTACCGGAGGGGATGAATGATACTTCCATCATACTAATTCCTAAGGTACGGCATCCTCAAAGCATCAAGCAATATAGACCCATCTCCCTTTGTCCTGTTTTATACAAAATAGCAGCAAAGTGTATTGTCAACAGGATAAGAGGTTTTCTGAATGATATCGTGAGTGAGGTGCAAAGCGCCTTTGTACCAGGGTGACTCATCACTGATAGCGTGCTTATAGCACATGAAAGCGTGCATGCAATGAAAAGAAGGAAAAAGGAAAAACTTCAGTTGTCTGTCAAACTGGACATGATGAAAGCATATGATCGCGTTGAATGGCACTATCTTGAGGCCATCATGTCTAAGTTATGCTTCAGTGCCTCATTTGTTTGACTGATATCGAAGTGTGTTTCGTCAGTCCGATTTGCAGTCTGCGTGAACGGTGAGCTCTTGCTATTCTTCACCCCCTCAAGGGGGCTGCGACAAGGCTGCCCGGTGTCACCTTACCTCTTTCTTCTCCGTGCGAGAAGGCTTCACAACTCTACTCAACCGCTTTGGTGGAGCTCAGGTAAACAGAGGAATTGGGTTAGCATCCACTCACCTTGGATCAACCATCTGCTATTCGCAGATGACAGTCTCATCTTCATGAATGCAAAGGTGGAAGTGCTGCTAGATTAAACCATATACTGGATATTTATGGATTGTGCTCGGGCCAATGTGTGAACAAGGACAAAAGCTCCATCTTATTCAGCCCAAACACACCTGATCCGGTTAGAGCTGCCCTGAAAGCAACATTGGGCATTTCGATCGAGGCTTTCAATGAGAGATACTTGGGCCTGCCGACTGCACTGGGTCGGATCACTTCCGGGACCTTTGACTACATTGGCGAACGGGTGCGATCGAGGATGAATGGCAGGACTGGCGCTTGGTTTCTTCGCGGCAAGGAAGTCTTGCTTAAGTCAGTTGCCCAGTCCATTCCAACATTTACAATGAGTTGTTTCAAGTTAACCAAGAAAGTCTACAAGAGCATCTAAATGGCGATGGAAAAATATTGGTGGAGCAGTTCCATTGATCGCAAATCTCTCCACTGGATAGATTGGAAGTCCTTGTCACTCCCTAAGATCAAAGGAGGAATGGGTTTCGGCGACTTGGAATGTTTCAATATCGCGCTTTTGGGAAAACATGGCTGGAGAATGATGACAAACCCAGAGTCCTTGTGCTCTAGGGTTCTAAAAGGACGCTATTTCCCAAACTCTGATTTTATGAGTGCTTCTATGCCACGAAACGCATCCACGACATGGAAGGGTATCATGGTTGGGAGGAAGGCACCAGAAGCCGGCTTGCTATGGCGAATATGTGATGGTACTTCTGTGAAAATTTGAACTGACCGGTGGCTACCTGGAAAGCTATCTCTGCAGCCCTCAGTTCAGATTGGGAGCGCCAACCTTCACACAATTTTAGACCTTATTGATACAGACAACTAGAGCTGGAAAGTTGATCTTATAAGGAGTAATTTCACACCACCGGATGCTGATGCAATCCTGAACCTACCTCTCCGGCAAGGTGGTGGCCACGATTTCTGGGCGTGGGCTCATGAGAGGTCGGGATCCTATACTGTAAAATCTGCGTATCATGCTCTAATGACCCGTAACAAGCAGTTGGCTCTAGGGGAAGGGACGATTACCGAAACTTCTGAGAATGACAAACAGTTATGGACTCGACTATGGAAGCTCAAGGTGCTACCCAAAGTCCGCGTCTTTTGGTGGCGGGTTCTTCGTGGCATCTTGCCAGTCGAATCAACACTGAAATACAGGCATATAGCAACTACGGCCCGATGCAAAATCTGCAAGGGTGCAGACGAAGACATGGTGCACACTCTCATTAAGTGTTCCCATGCCCAAAGCTTCTGGACAGAAGCGAGGAAATGGCTCAATGTTAAACTGCCACACTTACATCCGATAACTTGGTGCAAGGACATTTTGTGTGACACACACATCAATGAAGGGACGGCGAAGATCATCACTGTCATGTGGGATATATGGACTTCTCGCAATAACATAACTCATGACAGAGAGCTTGCATCAGGCCAGTCCTGAAGCGGATCCAAGAAGCCCTAATGCTGTTAGAGCTTCCGAAGAACATACTAGGACCATACCTGGTTATGGTTGGAGACCACCCGATCCCGAGTGGCTCAAGATAAACACAGACGCTAGCGTCTCACTGACTGAAAACAGAAGCGGAGCGGGGGGCCTTGCTCGAACATTCATCCGCCTTTGTTGCTGCCTGGAGCAAGCCGCACCATCGTGTCACGGATCCGCTCATCGCAGAAGCCCTGGCTCTCTGAGGCGGAGTTATTTTGGCAAGCTTGAGGTTCTTCGTGAGTGGTGCTCAAAGTAGATTGTCTGGAGCTGGTACAACTTTGGAACTCGCGACAATTTTGCGCTCTGTCATAGCGCCTATTCTTCTCGAAATTGAAGGGCTAGCCTCAACTTTCTTTAGTTTTGATGTTCATCATGTATTGAGACAAGCTAACAACTCAAGCGCACCTCTGTGCAAAGCATGCTAGCACATTGGGAGTGACTGATTGTTGGATGGACTCTCCTCCCGGTTTCCTAGTGGCGAGCCTGATGGCTGATCGCGCTGGAGCCGTTTATGTCTGAATAAAGCTCTATGTTTCCGCAAAGAAAAAAAACATCCCTCCTGTGTGCGTTTATTTTATTTTCTTGATTGATGGATCGATTGAAGGAAAAGAAAAGGGATTCTTTTTGTTTGAGAATCAAGAAAGAAAAGGAAATTCTTGGTTGAATGACCAGAAAAAACGGAGACACGTTCGTTAAAAGAAAAAAAACGGCGCGCGTGTTTGGCGCTGTGCGCGATTCCATCCATTAATCGTTGATAATCGAAGGTTTCGTAGGTTAATTACATTCGTTTCGTCGTGCGCAATCGATTGGATTGCGTTGGTGGAGGAGGACGTACGCGTTTCCTGCATGCCAACCGACCAAGAAGAAAAGGAAACAAACAACCAAGGAGGCGATCCGTCCGGCTTCAACAGTGAGGCCAGAGTAGACCGACGGCTAGTCGGAATCGGCAACTCCTCCCTGGTCAATATATATAAGCAGAGGCGTCGATGCACAAAGGAACAAAGCAAGCAGAGGTATCTTGGTTGAATGAGTTTTGCTTTTACGTGGTACGTATGGAAGACGGCTACGCTGCCGACGATGACGCCGACAACTACGTGGACGCCGGTGCAGCAGTCGTCGAGTTCCAGGGTTTCGCTCTAGTTTCGCCTTCTCTCCACACGGAGGAGAAAGACGATGACGATCACAAGGAAGGGCAGGAGACTGACGGTGGTATTGACCCACGCGTGGCCAGGGCGAGCAGCGCCGGCGGCAACGGCAAGGACGTTCGACACGTTGTAGCTAGAGGATTGTTTGGGATTTTTATGTTTGCTTCTATGCTGGCATCCATGATGTAATCGTGGATTCATCTATGGATGAACTGCATCATACGTTTATATCTGACTAGTCATGCATCTTCGACGCGGACCCTCAAAACACACGCAATTTTTTGGATCAAATTGTCCCGATGCAATTTATCATTAACGCGGTCTAGTATTCGTCTGCGAACGCATCTGCCTGTTCGTTTTCCCGCAAAACGGTAGCAAACCAAGGTGGCATTGCAGGAGTCCGAACCATCGTCCGTGCATTGTGAGCAGACCGTATTATTTCCGTGCAAAACCGTGCTTCCCCATCCTCTCCGCTCCAACCATTTCTGCGCCAAGTTGAAGCGAGAAGGGGCGCCAGTCAAGATGACGGAGAGGTTTGAGAACATCTTGGCGAAGGAGGAGGCATATGTCAAGCACTATGATGTGCAGGGAGAAAAGAATGTTGAGAGGTCAACATCTTGATGGCATAACCGAGAAGAAGATAAACCTTGAAGAATAGAAGACCAAATTCAAAGAGGAGCAAGTTGAGCTCGCGGCCGCTTCAGAGGATGCTGACCATGAGGACTAGACGAGTTGGATCTCGATGCGGCGATGATCGTGTGCTTCATCCATGTTAGAATGTTTTGCAGGCTGTTTTGCTCTAAACAGTGAGGGATTGAGTGGAGGAATTGCGTTATTCTGGTCAACCGACGTCAAGGTTGAGCTTAAGAATTTTAGTTATGGCCATATTGATGTTATGGTGCAGACAAATGACCCGGATTCGAGTCCGTGGCGTTTCACGGGATTCTACGGAGCCCCTAAAGCTGCAGATCGATACCATAGCTGGAGATTTCTGCGTACGCTCAAGGCACTGCCGCACGCGCCTTGGCTGTGTGTGGGCGACTTTAATGAGACACTTTTTGCCTCGGAACACTTCTTGCGAGCTGTCCATCCGGAGTGGCAGTGGCAGATGCGAGCTTTCCGAGAGGCTACTGATGATTGCTTGTTCCAGGATCTTGGATGGACTGGGGCGGAGTATACATGGGATAATGGTCAACCGGGTGTTGATAATGTGAAAGCGAGGCTGGATCGAGCCTTTGGGAACTCGGACCTACTTCACCTATATGGCTGCACATCAGTACGACTGAGTCAGATCATTGCTTTGTGCTCGTGGAGCTTAAGGAGCATGTGTCCACTTACATAACGAGAGGAGCGAAACCTTTTTGCTACGAGGAAGTATGGCAAACCCATGCAGACTACGACCAGATGGTGTTGGAAATTTGGCAAAGGGGGTCGGGTCAGCAAGGTTTGGCCGGTGTGCTCACCGCACTTCAGAACATGCAAGAGTCATTATCTGCATGGGGTGCGAGAGGGTTTGGCAGCCTTACTGCCACCATTAAGAAACTTCGGGCAAAGCTGGACCGCTTGCGTTGTCAGGCTGTTGGTCGAGGCCCATCGAATGAGGAGAAGGCCACAGTAAAAAAAATTGAGAGAGGTTCTTCGCCGGGAAGAGATATGGATGCGCCAGAGGTCGAGAGTACCCTGATTGCGTCATGGAGACCGCAACACAAAATTCTTTCATGCCCAAGCGGCCATGAGAAGGCGCATAAACAAGATCGAAAGACTTGTGCGTGATGACGGCTCTGTCTGTCAAACTCAAGAGGACGACCAGAGTGAAGTCCAACAGTTTTACCAAGCCCTATACATGTCGCAGGGTTTCAACCCCATGGATCACTACTACAAAAAAGGCTATAGATGGGATGTCCACTAATGACGCACCTGTCATGTGATGCGCCACTACTATATAGCAGTGGCGCACCATGTGCAGGTGCGCCATTAGTGTGGAAGACACTAATGGCGCACCATGCAAACGGTGCGCCACTAGTAAATTTTTTTTCTTATTTTTTCAAAGATTCTAATGGCGCATCATGGCTGGGTGCGCCATTACTAGTTTGTGCCACCGTGCGCCATTAGAATATATATATTTTTTATTTTTTTGCAAAACTTCTAATGGCGCACCGGCATCACGTGCGCCATTAATAACCAGGGTAACTAATGGCGCATTTGCAGGTGGTGCGCCATTAGTAACCTGGGACCAATAAGATATTTTGGACAGCCCACCTACCTACTCACTTTCCCCACTTCATTCTCTCCACCTCCTCCTTCAAGCTTGTCTCGGCTGCCTCCTCCTCCTCACCTCATTTGCATCATCTCCCCCGCGCCACGGCCGCCTTGAAACCCCGCACCTCCCCACTCCACCACCGCCGACGACCAACCGCACCATCCCGCTCCACGGCCGCCGCCGCCGACCCCCGCACCCTCCCCGCTCCACCGCCCGACGACCACCCTCATCCTCCCCCATATGAATATTTTTTCATATTGATAAATATTTTCAAATAACAAATTTGAACATATTTAAAAAAATTATTACTGTTTTTATAAAAATATTACTGTTATGATTTAAACAAGTTTGAACATATTTAAACACAAATAAATATCAAACATCATTTTAAATGCACCGAACCCACGCACCCTCCCCCACTCCACCGCCGCCGACGACCAACCGCACCATCCCCCGCTCCATCGGCCGCCGCCGCCGACACCCCGCACCTCCCCGCTCCACCGGCCGCCGCCATGACCCCGCCCGCACCTCCCCACTCCACCGCCGCCGACAACCACCCGCATCCTCCCCCCATATGAATATTTCTTCATATTCATAAATATTTTCAAATAACAAATTTGAACATATTTAAAAAAAACTATTACTGTTTTTATAAAAAAAATATTACTGTTATGATTTAAACAAGTTTGAACATATTTAAACACAAATAAATATCAAACAACATTTTAAATGCACCGACCCCCGCACCTCCCCACTCCACACGCCACGACGACCAACCGCACCATCCCCCGCTCCACCGGCCGTCGTCGGCGACCCCCCTGAAGGAAATATGCCCTAGAGGCAATAATAAAGTTATTATTTATTTCCTTATATCATGATAAATGTTTATTATTCATGCTAGAATTGTATTAACCGGAAACATAATACATGTGTGAATACATAGACAAACAGATAGTCACTAGTATGCCTCTACTAGACTAGCTCATTAATCGAAGATGGTTATGTTTCCTAACCATAGACATGTGTTGTCATTTGATTAATAGGATCACATCATTAGGAGAATGATGTGATTGACATGACCCATTTCGTTAGCTTAGCACTTGATCGTTTAGTATGTTGCTTATGCTTTCTTCATGACATATACAAAGTTCCTGCAACTATGAGATTATGCAACTCCCGTTTACCGGAGGAACACTTTGTGTGCTACCAAACGTCACAACGTAACTGGGTGATTATAAAGGTACTCTACAGGTGTCTCCAAAAGTATATGTTGAGTTGGCATGAATCGAGATTAGGTTTTGTCACTCCGATTGTCGGAGAGGTATCTCTGGGCCTTCTCGGTAATACACATCACATAAGCCTTGCAAGCATTGCAACTAATGAGTTAGTTGTGAGATGATGTATTACTGAGCGCAGTAAAGAGACTTACCGTAACGAGATTGAACTAGGTATTGGATACCGACGATCGAATCTCGGGTAAGTAACATACCGATGACAAAGGAACAACGATATCGTTATGCGGTTTGACCGATAAAGATCTTCGTAGAATATGTAGGAACCAATATGGGCATCAGGTTCCGCTATTGGTTATTGACCGAGAATGGTTCTAGGTCATGTCTACATAGTTCTCGAACCCGTAGGGTCCGCACGCTTAACGCTTCGATGACAGTTAATTATGAGTTTATAAGTATTGATGTACGAAGGTTGTTGAGTCCGGATGTGATCACGGACATGACGAGGAGTCTCGAAATGGTCGAGACATAAAGATTGATATATTGGAAGCCTATGTTTGGACTTGGAAGGTTCGGATGAAACAGGAATTTATGGAACACCGGGGTTACGGAACCCCGGGGTCTATGGGCCTTGATGGGCCATAAGAGAGAAGAGGAAGGGCCGGCCAGGCAGGCGCGCGCCCCCTCCCCTCTAGTCCGAATAGGACAGGAGAGGCGGCGCCCTCCCTCTTCCCTCCTCCAATCCTAATCCAACTAGGAAAGGGGGGGAGTCCTCTCCGGTGGGAGTAGGACTCCTCCAGGCGCGCCTCCCCTAGGGCTGGCCGCACCCCCCCTTGCTCCTTTATATACGGGGGCAGGGGGGCACGCCATGACACACAAGTTGATGTACGGATCATTCCTTAGCCGTGTGCGGTGCCCCCCTCCACCATATTCCACTTCGGTCATATCGTCGCGGAGCTTAGGCGAAGCCCTGCGCCGGAGAAGTCATATCGTCGCGGAGCTTAGGCGAAGCCCTGCGTCGGTGGAGCATCATCATCGTCAACACGCCGTCGTCTTGACGGAACTCATCCCGACACTTTGCTGGATCGAGTCCGGGATCGTCATCGAGCTGAGCGTGTGCAGAACTTCGGAGGTGCCGTCGTTCGGTGCTTGGATCGGTCGGATCGTGAAGGCGTCGACTACATCAACCGCGTTGTTATAACGCTTCGCTTTCGGTCTCACAGTGCGTGGACAGACCTCTCCCTCTCGTTGCTATGCCATCACCATGGTCTTGCGTGTGCGTAGGAATTTTTTGAAATTACTACGTTCCCCAACATGGCATCCGAGCCTGGTTTTATGCGTTGATGTCATATGCACGAGTAGAACACAAGTGAGTTGTGGGCGATATAAGTCATCTGCTTACCAGCATGTCATACTTTGGTTCAGCGGTATTGTGAGATGAAGCGGCCGGACCGACATTACGCGACGCTTACGCGAGACTGGTTTCACCGCCCGAGCACTAGTTGCTTATAGGTGACCGGTGGGTGTCTGTCTCTCTCACTTTAGTTGAACCGAGTGTGGCTCGCCCGGTCCTTGCGAAGGTTAAAACAGCACCAACTTGACAAACTATCGTTGTGGTTTTGATGCGTGGTAAGAACGGTTCTTGCTCAGCCCGTAGCAGCCACGTAAAACTTGCAACAACAAAGTAGAGGGCGTCTAACTTGTTTTTGCAGGGCATGTTGTGATGTGATGTGGTCAAGGCGTGATGCTATATTTTATTGTATGAGATGATCATGTTTTGTAACGAGTTATCGGCAGCTGGCAGGAGCCATATGGTTGTCGCTTTATTGTATGAAATGCAAAAGCCATGTAATTGCTTTACTTTATCACTAAGCAGTAGCGATAGTCGTAGAAGCAATAGTTGGCGAGGCGACAACGATGCTACGATGGAGATCAAGGTGTCGCGCCGGTGGCGATGGTGATCATGGCGGTGCCGGAGATGGAGATCACAAGCACAAGATGATGATGACCATATCATATCACTTATATTGATTGCATGTGATGTTTATCCTTTATGCATCTTATCTTACTTTGATTGACGGTGGCATTATAAGATGATCTCTCACTAAAATTATCAAGAAGTGTTCTCCCTGAGTATGCACCGTTGCTAAAAGTTCGTAGTACCCAGACACCACGTGATGATCGGGTGTGATAAGTTCTCGTCCATCTACAACGGTGCAAGCCAGTTTTGCACACAGAAAACTCAGGTTAAATTTGGCGAGCCTAGCATATGCAGATATGGCCTCGGAACACGGAGACCGAAAGGTCGGCGTGAATCATATAGTAGATATGATCAACATAGTGATGTTCACCATTGAAACTACTCCATCTCACGTGATGATCGGACATGGTTTAGTTGATTTGGATCACGTAATCACTTAGATGACTAGAGAGATGTCTGTCTAAGTGGGAGGTTTTAATATGATTAATTAAACTTAAATTTATCATGAACTTAGTACCTGATAGTATTTTTGCTTGTCTATGTTTCTGTAGATAGATGGCTCGTCTTGTTGTTCCGTTGAATTTTAATGCGTTCCTTGAGAAAGCAAAGTTGAAAGATGATGGTAGCAATTACGGACTGGGTCCGTAACTTGAGGATTATCCTCATTGCTGCACGGAAGAATTACGTCTGGAAGCACCGCTGGGTGCGAGGCCTGCTGCAGAACAACGCGAGAAGTTGTGAGCGTCTGGCGAGCAAAGATGATGACTACTCTATAGTTCAGTGTGCCATGCTTTACGGCTTAGAACCGGGTCTTCAACGACGTTTTGAACGTCATGGAGCATATGAGATGTTCCAGGAGTTGAAGTTAATATTTCAAGCAAATGCCCGGATTGAGAGATATGAAGTCTCCAATAAGTTCTATAGCTGCAAGATGGAGGAGAATAGTTCTGTCAGTGAGCACATACTCAAAATGTCTGGGGTATAATAATCACTTAATTCAGCTGGGAGTTAATCTTCCGGATGATAGTGTCATTGACAGAATTCTCCAATCACTGCCACCAAGCTACAAGAGCTTCGTGATGAACTATAATATGCAAGGGATGACTAAAACAATTCTGAGCTCTTCGCAATGCTAAAAAGCATGGAGGTAGAAATCAAGAAAGAGCATCAAGTGTTGATGGTCAACAAGACCACTAGTTTCAAGAAAAGAGCAAAGGAAAGAAGAAGGAAACTTCAAAAGAACAGCAAGAAAGTTGCTGATCAAGAGAAGAAACCCAAGTCTGGACCTAAGCCTGGCCGAGTGTTTTTTACCGCAAGCGGTGGACACTAGAAGCGGAACTGCCCCAAGTATTTGGCGGATAAGAAGGATGGCAAGGTGAACAAAGGTATATGTGATATACATGTTATTGATGTGTGTTGGGGAACGTAGTAATTTCAAAAATTTTCCTACGATCACGCAAGACCATGGTGATGGCATAGCAACGAGAGGGAGAGTGTCCGTCCACGTACCCTCGTGACCGAAAGCGAAGCGTTATAACAACGCGGTTGATGTAGTCGTGCGTCTCCACGATCCGACCGATCCAAGCACCGAGCGACGGCACCTCCGAGTTACGCACACGTTCAGCTCGATGGCGATCCCGGACTCGATCCAGCAAAGTGTCGGGATGAGTTCCGTCGACCGACGGCGTGGTGGCGATGTTGATGCTCCACCGGCGCAAGGCTTCGCCTAAGCTCATGACGATATGACTTCTCCGGCGCGGGGCTTCGCCTAAGCTCATGACGATATGACGAAGTGGAATATGGTGGAAGGGGCACCAGACACGGCTAAGGAAAGATCCGTAGATCAACTTGTGTGTATTGGGGTGCCCCTGCCCCGTATATAAAGGAGACAAGGGGAGGTGGCGGCCCAAGGGGCGCGCAAGGAGGAGTCCTACTCCCAGGGAGTAGGACTCCCCTCTCCTAGTTGGAGTAGGATTGGGAGGGAAAGAGGGAGGGGCCGCCCCCTCTCTCTTGTCCAATTCGGACTGGAAGGGAGGGGGCGTGCAGCCCACCTGGCCGGCCCTTCTCCTTCTCCCTTGAGGCCCATGAAGGCCCATATACCCCCGGGGTTCCGTAACCCCGGTGTTCCGTAACATCCTGTTTTCACTCGGAACCATTCCAAGTCAAACATAGGCTTCCAATATATCAATCTTTATGTCTCGACCATTTGAGACTCCTCGTCATGTCCGTGATCACATCCGGGACTCGAACAACCTTCGTGCATCAATACTTATAAACTCATTATGAACTGTCATCGAAGCGTTAAGCGTGCGGACCCTACGGGTTCGAGAACTATGTAGACATGACCTAGAACCATTCTCGGTCAATAACCAATAGCGGAACCTGGATGCCCATATTGGTTCCTACATATTCTCGAAGATCTTTATCGGTCAAACCGCATAACGACATACGTTGTTCCTTTGTCATCGGTATGTTACTTACCCGAGATTCGATCGTCGGTATCCAATACCTAGTTCAATCTCGTTACGGTAAATCTCTTTACTCGTTCGTAATACATCATCTCACAACTAACTCATTAGTTGTAATGCTTGCAAGGCTTAAGTGATGTGCATTACCGAGAAGGCTCGAGATACCTCTCCGACAATCGGATGACAAAACCTAATCTCAAATCGCCAACCCAACAAGTACCTTTGGAGACACCTGTAGTACTCCTTTATAATCACCCGATTCGTTGTGACGTTTGGTAGTACCAAAGTGTTCCTCCGTAAACGGAGTTGCATAATCTCATAGTTATAGGAACATGTATGGGTCATGAAGAAAGCATTAACATACTAAGCGATCAAGTGTTAAGCTAACGGAATGGGTCATGTCAATCAGATCATTCAACTAATGATGTGACCTTGTTAATCAAATAACAACTCCTTGTTCATGGTTAGGAAACATAACCATCTTTGA
Source organism: Aegilops longissima (assembly GCA_021605205.1). Taxonomy (NCBI): domain Eukaryota; kingdom Viridiplantae; phylum Streptophyta; class Magnoliopsida; order Poales; family Poaceae; genus Aegilops; species Aegilops longissima. Next base: position 697,653,455 of record CM038679.1, read on the forward strand.
TTAACAAGCTAGTCAAGTAGAGGCATACTAGTGACATCTGTTTGTCTATATATTCACACATGTATTATGTTTCGGTTAATACAATTCTAGCATGAATAATAAACATTTATCATGATATAAGGAAATAAATAATAACTTTATTATTGCCTCTAGGGCATATTTCCTTCATCTCCCACTTGCACTAGAGTCAATAATCTAGATTACAAAGTAATGATCCTTACACCCATGGAGTCTTGGTGCTGATCATGTTTTGCTCGTGGAAGAGGCTTAGTCAACGGGTCTGCAACATTTAGATCCGTATGTATTTTGCAAATCTCTATGTCTCCCACTTGGACTTGGTCCCGAATGGAATTGAAGCGTCTCTTGATGTGCTTGGTCCTCTTGTGAAATCTGGATTCCTTTGCCAAGGCAATTGCACGATATTGTCACAGAAGATCTTCATCGGTCCCGATGCACTAGGTATGACACCTAGATCGAAATGAACTCTTTCATCCAGACTCCTTCATTCGCTGCTTCCGAAGCAGCTATGTACTCCGCTTCACATGTAGATCCCGCCACGGCGCTTTGTTTAGAACTGCACCAACCGACAGCTCCACCGTTTAATAAAAACACGTATCCGGTTTGCGATTTAGAATCGTCCGGATCAGTGTCAAAACTTACATCGGCGTAACCATTTACGACTAGCTCTTTGTCACCTCCATATCGAGAAACATATCCTTAGTCCTTTTCGGTATTTCAGGATGTTCTTGACCGCTGTCCGATGATCCACTCTGGATTACTTTGGTACCTTCCTGCCAAGCTTACAGCTAAGCATCGTCAGTCTGGTACACAGCATTGCATACATGATAGAGCCTATGGCTGAAGCATAGGAACATCTTTCATTTCTCTCTATCTTCTGCTGTGGTCGGGCATTGAGTCGACTCAATCTTACACCTTGTAACACAGGTAAAAACCTTTCTTTGCCTGATCCATTTTGAACTTTTCAAAACTTTATCAAGGTATGTGCTTTGTGAAAGTCCAATCAAGCGTCTTGATCTATCTCTATAGATCTTGATGCCCAATATGTAAGCAGCTTCACCGAGGTCTTTCATTGAAAAACTTTTATTCAAGTATCCTTTTATGCTATCCAGAAATTCTATATCATTTCCAATCAATAATATATCGTCCACATATAATATTAGAAATGCTCAGAGCTCCCACTCACTTTTTTGTAAATCTGAGGCTTCTCCAAAAGTCTGTACAAACCCATATGCTTTGATCACATTATCAAAGCGTTTATTCCAACTCCGAGAGGCTTGCACTGGACCATAAATTGATCGCTGGAGCTTGCACACTTTGTTAGCACCTTTTGGATCGACAAAACCTTCTGGTTGCATCATATACAACTCTTCTTCTAGAAATCCATTCAAGAATGCAGTTTTACATCCATTTGCCAAATTTCATAATCATAAAATCGGCAATTGCTAACATGATTCGGACAGACTTAAGCATCGCTACGGGTGAGAAAGTCTCATCGTAGTCAACTCCTTGAACTTGTCGAAAACCTTTTGCAACAAGTCGAGCTTTGTAGACAGTTATATTACCATCGGCGTCAGTCTTCTTCTTAAAGATCCATTTATTTTCAATGGCTTGCCGATCATCGGGCAAGTCAACCAAAGTCCATACTTTGTTCTCATACATGGATCCCATCTCAGATTTCATGGCTTCCAGCCATTTTGCGGAATCTGGGCTCACCATCGCTTCTTCATAGTTTGTAGGTTCGCCATGGTCAAGTAACATGACTTCCAGAATAAGATTACCGTACCACACTGGTGCGTATTTTACTCTGGTTGACCTACGAGGTTCAGTAGTAACTTGATCTGAAGCTTCATGATCATCATCATTAGTTTCCTCACTAATTGGTGTAGTTGTCACAGAACCATTTCTTGTGATGAACTACTTTCCAATAAGGGAGCAGATACTGATTATCTCATCAAGTTCTACTTTCCTCCCACTCACTTCTTTCGAGAGAAACTCCTTCTCTAGAAAGGACCCGAATTTAGCAACGAAAATCTTGCCTTCAGATTTGTGATAGAAGGTGTACCCAACAGTCTCCTTTGGGTATCCTATGAAGACACATTTTCCGATTTGGGTTCGAGCTTATCTGGTTGAAGTTTCTTTACATAAGCATCGCAGCCCCAAACTTTAAGAAACGACAACTTTGGTTTCTTGCCAAACCACAGTTCATAAGGCGTCGTCTCAACGGATTTTGACGGTGTCCTATTCAACGTGAATGCGGCCGTCTCTAAAGCATAACCCCAAAGCGATAGCGGTATCGGAAATAGACATCATAGATCGCACCATATCTAGTAAAGTACGACACGACGTTCGGACACACCATTTCTCTGTGGTGTTCGGGTGGCGTGAGTTGCTAAACTATTCCACATTGTTTCAAATGTAAACCAAACTCGTAACTCAAATATTCTCCTCCACGATCAGATCGTAGAAACTTTATTTTCTTGTTACGATGATTTTCCACTTCACTCTGAAATTCTTTGAACTTTTCAAACGTTTCAGATTTGTGTTTCATTAAGTAGATATACCCATATCTGCTTAAATCATCTGTGAAGGTGAGAAAATAACGATACCGCCGCGTGCCTCAACATTCATTGGACCACAAACATCAGTATGTATGATTTCCAACAAATCAGTTGCTCGCTCCATAGTTCCGGAGAACGGCGTTTTGGTCATCTTGCCCATGAGGCACGGTTCGCAAGTACCAAGTGATTCATAATCAAGTGATTCCAGAAGCCCATCAGTATGGAGTTTCTTCATGCGTTTTACACCGATATGACCTAAACGGCAGTGCCACAAATAAGTTGCACTATCATTATCAACTCTGCATCTTTTGGCTTCAACATTATGAATATGTGTATCACTACCGTCGAGATTCAACAAGAATAGACCATTCTTCAAGGGTGCATGACCATAAAAGATATTACTCATATAAATAGAACAACCATTATTCTCTGATTTAAATGAATAACCGTCTCGCATTAAACAAGATCCAGATATAATGTTCATGCTCAACGCGGCACCAAATAACAATTATTTAGGTCTAAAACTAATCCGAAGGTAGATGTAGAGGTAGCGTGCCGACCGCGATCACATTGACTTTGGAACCATTTCCCACGCGCGATCGTCACCTCGTCCTTTGCCGATGCTCGTCTATTCCGTAGTCCCTGTTTGAGTTGCAAATATTAGCAATGAACCAGTATCAAATACCAGTGCTACTACGAGCTCTAGTAAGGTACACATCAATAACATGTATATCACATATACCTTTGTTCACCTTGCCATCCTTTTATCCGCCAAATACTTGGGGCAGTTCCGCTTCAAAGTGTCCGTGCGCTTGCAGTAAAACACTCGTTTCAGGCTTAGGTCCAGACTTGGGTTTCTTCTCTTGATCAGCAACTTTCTTGCTGTTCTTTTGAAGTTTCCTTCTTCTTCCCTTTGCCCTTTTCTTGAAACTAGTGGTCTTGTTGACCATCAACACTTGATGCTCTTTCTTGATTTCTACCTCCATGCTTTTAGCATCGCGAAGAGCTCAGAATTGTCTTAGTCATCCCTTGCATATTATAGTTCATCACGAAGCTCTTGTAGCTTGGTGGCGTGATTGGAGAATTCATCAATGACACTATCATCCGGAAGATTAACTCCCAGCTGAATTAAGTGATTGTTATACCTGACATTTTGAGTATGTGCTCACCGACAGAACTATTCTCCTCCATCTTGCAGCTATAGAACTTATTGGAGACTTCATATCTCTCAATCCGGGCATTTGCTTGAAATATTAACTTCAACTCTGGAACATCTCATATGCTCCATGACGCTCAAAACGTCGTTGAAGACCCGGTTCTAAGCCGTAAAGCATGGCACACTGAACTATAGAGTAGTCATCAGCTCTGCTTTGCGGGACGTTCATAACTTCGGCTCAAGATCTGCAGCAGCTGTCATCCAGCGGTGCTTCCGGGCGTAATTTTACGTGCAGCAATGAGGATAATCCTCGTTACGGACCCAGTCCGTAATTGCTACCATCATCTTTCAACTTTGCTTTCTCAAGGAACGCATTAAAATTCAACGGAACAACAGACGAGCCATCTATCTACATTAAACATAGACAAGCAAAATACTATCGGTACTAAGTTCATGATAAATTTAAGTTCAATTAATCATATTAAAAACTCCCACTTAGGCAGACATCTCTCTAGTCATCTAAGTGATCACGTGATCCAAATCAACTAAACCATGTCCGATCATCACGTGAGGCGGAGTAGTTTCAATGGTGAACATCACTATGTTGATCATATCTACTATATGATTCACGTTCGACCTTTCGGTCTCCGTGTTCCGAGGCCATATCTGTTATATGCTAGGCTCGTCAAGTTTAACCTGAGTATTCGCGTGTGCAACTGTTTTGCACCGTTGTAGATGGACGTAGAACTTATCACACCGATCATCACGTGGTGTGGGTACTACGAACTTTGGCAACGGTGCATACTCAGGAGAACACTTCTTGATAATTTTAGTGAGAGATCATCTTATAATGCTACCGTCAAACAAAGCAAGATAAGATGCATAAAGGATAAACATCACATGCAATCAATATAAGTGATATGATATGGTCATCATCATCTTGTGCTTGTGATCTCCATCGCCAAGCACCGTCATGATCACCATCGTCACCGGTAGCGACACCTTGATCTCCATCGTAGCATCGTTGTCGTCTCGCCAACTATTGCTTCTCGACTATCGCTACTCCTTAGTGATAAAGTAAAGCAATTACATGGCGTTGCATTTCATACAATAAAGCGACAACCATATGGCTCCTGCCGATTGCCGATAACTTCGGTTACAAAACATGATCATCTCATACAATAAAGTATAGCATCACGTCTTGACCATATCACATCACAACATGCCCTGCAAAAACAAGTTAGACGTCTTCTACTTTGTTGTTGCAAGTTTTACGTGGCTGCTACGGGCTGAGCAAGAACCGTTCTTACCTCGCATCAAAACCACAACGATACTTCGTCAAATAGACTCCGCTTTAACCTTCTCAAGGACGGGCGTAGCCACACTCGATTCAACTAAAGTGAGAGAGCAGACACCGCCGGTCACCTTTAAGCAACGAGTGCTCGGAGCGGTGAAACCAGTCTCGCGTAAGCGTCACGCGTAATGTCGGTCCGGGCGCTTCATCTCACAATACCGCTGAACCAAAGTATGACATGCTGGTAGGCAGTATGACTTGTATCGTCCACAACTCACTTGTGTTCTACTCGTGCACATGACATCAACGCATAAAACCAGGCTCGGATGCCCTTTGTTGGGGAACGAGTAATTTCAAAAATTTTCCCACGATCACGCAAGACCATGGTGATGGCATAGCAACGAGAGGGAGAGTGTCCGCCCACGCCCTCGTGAGACCGAAAGCGGAAGCGTTATAACAACGCTGTTGATGTAGTCGACGTCTCCACGATCCGACCGATCCAAGCACCGAACGTCACGGCACCTCCGAGTTCTGCACACGTTCAGCTCGATGGCGATCCCGGACTCGATCCAGCAAAGTGTCGGGATGAGTTCCGTCAAGACGACGGCGTGGTGACGATGTTGATGCTCCACCGACGAGGGCTTCGCCTAAGCTCGCGACGATATGACTTCTCCGCGCAGGGCTTCGCCTAAGCTCCATGACGATATGACGAAGTGGAATATGGTGGAAGGGGCACCGACACGGCTAAGGAAAGATCCGTAGATCAACTTGTGTGTATTGGGGTGCCCCCTGCCCGTATATATAGGAGACAAGGGGAGGTGGCGGCCCAAGGGGAGGCGACAAGGAGGAGTCCTACTCCCAGGAGTAGGACTCCCCTCTCCTAGTTGGAGTAGGATTGGGAGGGAAAGAGGGAAGGGCGCCCCCTCTCCTGTCCTATTCGGACTGGAAGGGGAGGGGGCGCAGCCCACCTGGCCGGCCCTTCTCCTTCTCCTTGAGGCCCATGAAGGCCCATATACCCCGGGGTTCCGTAAACCCGGTGTTCGGTAACATCCTGTTTTCTCGGAACCATTCGAAGTCCAAACATAGGCTTCCAATATATCAATCTTTATGTCTCGACCATTTCGAGACTCCTCGTCATGTCCGTGATCACATCCGGGACTCGAACAACCTTGGTGCATCAATACTTATAAACTCATTATGAACTGTCATCGAAACGTTAAGCGTGCGGACCCTACGGGTTCGAGAACTATGTAGACATGACCTAGAACCATTCTCGGTCAATAACCAATAGCGGAACCTGGATGCCCATATTGGTTCCTACATATTCTACGAAGATCTTTATCGGTCAAACCGCATAACGACATACGTTGTTCCCTTTGTCATCGGTATGTTACTTACCCGAGATTCGATCGTCGGTATCCAATACCTAGTTCAATCTCGTTACCGGTAAGTCTCTTTACTCGTTTCGTAATACATCATCTCACAACTAACTCATTAGTTGTAATGCTTGCAAGGCTTAAGTGATGTGCATTACCGAGAAGGCCTGGAGATACCTCTCCGACAATCGGAGTGACAAAACCTAATCTCAAATCGCCAACCCAACAAGTACCTTTGGAGACACCTGTAGTACTCCTTTATAATCACCCAGATTCGTTGTGACGTTTGGTAGTACCCAAAGTGTTCCTCCGGTGGCGGAGTTGCATAATCTCATAGTTATAGGAACATGTATGGGTCATGAAGAAAGCATTAACATACTAAACGATCAAGTGTTAAGCTAACGGAATGGGTCATGTCAATCAGATCATTCAACTAATGATGTGACCTTGTTAATCAAATAACAACTCCTTGTTCATGGTTAGGAAACATAACCATCTTTGATTAACAAGCTAGTCAAGTAGAGGCATACTAGTGACATACTGTTTGTCTATATATTCACACATGTATTATGTTTCCGGTTAATACAATTCTAGCATGAATAATAAACATTTATCATGATATAAGGAAATAAATAATAACTTTATTATTGCCTCTAGGGCATATTTCCTTCAATGTGTACCTTACTAGAGCTCGTAGTAGCACCTGGGTATTTGATACTGGTTCTGTTGCTAATATTTGCAACTCGAAACAGGGACTACGGAATAGGCGAGCACTGGCAAAGGACGAGGTGACGATGCGCGTGGGAAACGGTTCCAAAGTCAATGTGATCGCGGTCGGCACGCTACCTCTACATCTACCTTCGGGATTAGTTTTAGACCTAAATAATTGTTATTTGGTGCCAGCGTTGAGCATGAACATTATATCTGGATCTTGTTTGATGCGAGACGGTTATTCATTTAAATCAGAGAATAATGGTTGTTCTATTTATATGAGTAATATCTTTTATGGTCATGCACCCTTGAAGAATGGTCTATTCTTGTTGAATCTCGGCGGAGTGATACACATATTCATAATGTCGAAGCCAAAAGATGCAGAGTTGATAATGATAGTGCAACTTATTTGTGGCAATGCCGTTTAGGTCATATCGGTGTAAAACGCATGAAGAAACTCCATACAGATGGACTTTTGGAATCACTTGATTATGAATCACTTGGTACTTGCGAACCGTGCCTCATGGGCAAGATGACTAAAACACCGTTCTCGGTTGTATGGAGAGAGCAACAGACTTATTGGAAATCATACATACAGATGTATGTGGTCCGATGAATGTTGAAGCTCGTGGCGGATATCGTTATTTTCTCACCTTCACAGATGATTTAAGCAGATACGGGTATATCTACTTGATGAAGCATAAATCTGAAACATTTGAAAAGTTCAAAGAATTTCAGAGTGAAGTTGAAAATCATCGTAACAAGAAAATAAAGTTTCTACGATCTGATCGTGGAGGAGAATATTTGAGTTACGAGTTTGGTCTACATTTGAAGCAATGCGGAATAGTTTCGCAACTCACGCCACCGGAACACCACAGCGTAATGGTGTGTCCGAACGTCGAATCGTACTTTACTAGATATGGTGCGATCTATGATGTCTATTTCCGATTTACCGCTATCGTTTTGGGGTTATGCTTTAGAGACGGCCGCATTCACGTTAAATAGGACACCGTCAAAATCCGTTGAGACGACGCCTTATGAACTATGGTTTAGTAAGAAACCAAAGTTGTCGTTTCTGAAAGTTTGGGGTTGCGATGCTTATGTGAAAAACTTCAACCTGATAAGCTTGAACCCAAATCGAAAAATGTGTCTTCATAGGATACCCAAAGGAGACAATTGGGTATACCTTCTATCGCAGATCCGAAGGCAAGACATTCGTTGCTAAGAATGGATCCTTTCTAGAGAAGGAGTTTCTCTCGAAAGAAGTGAGTGGGAGGAAAGTGGAACTTGATGAGGTAATAGTACCAACTCCCTTATTGGAAAGTAGTTCATCACGTAAATCAGTTTCGTAACACCTACACCAGATTAGCGAGGAAGATAATGATAATGATCATGAAACTTCAGATCAAGTTGTCACCGAACTCAGAGATCAACCAGAATAAAATCCGCACTGAGTGGTACGGTAATCCTATTCGGAAGTCATGCTACTAGATCATGGTGAACCTACGAACTATGAAGAAGCGATGGTGAGCCCAGATTCCACAAAATGGCTTGAAGCCATGAAATCTGAGATGGGATCCATGTATGAGAACAAAGTATGGACTTTGGTAGACTTGCCCGATGATCGGCAAGCTATTGAGAATAAATGGATTTTTAAGAAGAAGACTGACGCCGATGGTAATGTAAGCGTCTACAAAGCTCGACTTGTTGCAAAAGGTTTTCGACAAGTTCAAGGGGTTGACTACGATGAGACTTTCTCACCCGTGGCGATGCTTAAGTCTGTCCGAATCATGTTAGCAATTGCCGATTTTATGATTATGAAATTTGGCAAATGGATGTAAAACTGCATTCTTGAATGGATTTCTAGAAGAAGAGTTGTATATGATGCAACCAGAAGGTTTTGTTGATCCAAAGGGTGCTAACAAAGTGTGCAAGCTCCAACGATCAATTTATGGTCAGTGCAAGCCTCTCGGAGTTGGAATAAACGCTTTGATAGTGTGATCAAAGCATATGGTTTTATATACAGACTTTTGGAGAAGCCTTGTATTTACAAGAAAGTGAGTGGGAGCTCTGTAGCATTTCGATATTATATGTGGACGACATATTGTTGATTGGAAATGATATAGAATTTCTGGATAGCATAAAAGGATACTTGAATAAAAGTTTTTCAATGAAAGACCTCGTGAAGCTGCTTACATATTGGGCATCAAGATCTATAGAGATAGATCAAGACGCTTAATTGGACTTTCACAAAGCACATACCTTGATAAAGTTTTGAAGAAGTTCAAAATGGATCAGTGCAAAGAAAGGTTTTTACCTGTATTACAAGGTGTAAGATTGAGTCGACTCAATGCCCGACCACAACAGAACATAGAGAGAAAATGAAAGATGTTCCTATGCTTCAGCCATAGGCTCTATCATGTATGCAATGCTGTGTACCAGACTGACGTATGCTTAGCTGTAAGCTTGGCAGGAAGGTACCAAAGTAATCCAGAGTGGATCATGGACAGCGGTCAAGAACATCCTGAAATACCGAAAAGGACTAAGGATATGTTTCTCGTATATGGAGGTGACAAAGAGCTAGTCGTAAATGGTTACGCCGATGCAAGCTTTGACACCGATCGGACGATTCTAAATCGCAAACCGGATCGTATTTTTATTAAGCGGTGGAGCTGTCGGTTGGTGCAGTTCTAAACAAAGCGTCGTGGCGGGATCTACATGTGAAGCGGAGTACATAGCTGCTTCGGAAGCAGCAAATGAAGGAGTCTGGATGAAAGAGTTCATTTCCGATCTAGGTGTCATACCTAGTGCATCGGGACCAATGAAGATCTTCGTGACAATCTTGGTGCAATTGCCTTGGCAAAGGAATCCAGATTTCACAAGAGGTCCAAGCATATCAAGAGACGCTTCAATTCCATTGGGACCAAGTCCAAGTGGGAGACATAGAGATTTGCAAAATACATACGGATCTGAATGTTGCAGATCCGTTGACTAAGCCTCTTCCACGAGCAAAACATGATCAGCACCAAGACTCCATGGGTGTTAGAATCATTCTGTGTAATCTAGATTATTGACTCTAGTGCAAGTGGGAGACTGAAGGAAATATGCCCTAGAGGCAATAATAAAGTTATTATTTATTTCCTTATATCATGATAAATGTTTATTATTCATGCTAGAATTGTATTAACCGGAAACATAATACATGTGTGAATACATAGACAAACAGATAGTCACTAGTATGCCTCTACTAGACTAGCTCATTAATCGAAGATGGTTATGTTTCCTAACCATAGACATGTGTTGTCATTTGATTAATGGGATCACATCATTAGGAGAATGATGTGATTGACATGACCCATTTCGTTAGCTTAGCACTTGATCGTTTAGTATGTTGCTTATGCTTTCTTCATGACTTATACAAAGTTCCTGCAACTATGAGATTATGCAACTCCCGTTTACCGGAGGAACACTTTGTGTGCTACCAAACGTCACAACGTAATTGGGTGATTACAAAGGTACTCTACAGGTGTCTCCAAAAGTATATGTTGAGTTGGCATGAATCGAGATTAGGTTTTGTCACTCCGATTGTCGGAGAGGTATCTCTGGGCCTTCTCGGTAATACACATCACATAAGCCTTGCAAGCATTGCAACTAATGAGTTAGTTGTGAGATGATGTATTACAGAGCGAGTAAAGAGACTTACTGTAACTAGATTGAACTAGGTATTGGATACCGACGATCGAATCTCGGGTAAGTAACATACCGATGACAAAAGGAACAACGATATCGTTATGCGGTTTGACCGATAAAGATCTTCAGAGAATATGTAGGAACCAATATGGGCATCCAGGTTCCGCTATTGGTTATTGACCGAGAATGGTTCTAGGTCATGTCTACATAGTTCTCGAACCCGTAGGGTCCGCACGCTTAACGTTTCGATGACAGTTCATTATGAGTTTATAAGTATTGATGTACCGAAGGTTGTTCGGAGTCCCGGATGTGATCACGGACATGACGAGGAGTCTCGAAATGGTCGAGACATAAAGATTGATATATTGGAAGCCTATGTTTGGACTTCGGAAAGGTTCCGGATGAAAACAGGAATTTACGGAACACCGGGGGGTTACCGGAACCCCCCGGGGGGTCTATGGGCCTTGATGGGCCATAAGAGAGAAGAGGAAGGGCCGGCCAGGCAGGCCGCGCGCCCCCCCCTCTAGTCCGAATAGGACAAGGAGAGGGGCGCCCTTCCTCTTCCCCTCCTCCAATCCTAATCCAACTAGGAAAGGGGGGAGTCCTACTCCCGGTGGGAGTAGGACTCCTCAGCGCCGCCCCCTAGGGCTGGCCGCACCCCTTGCTCCTTTATATACGGGGGCAGGGGGCACCCCATGACACACAAGTTGATCTACGGATCGTTCCTTAGCCGTGTGCGGTGCCCCCTCCACCATATTCCACTTCGGTCATATCGTCGCGGAGCTTAGGCGAAGCCCTGCGCCGGAGAAGTCATATCGTCATGAGCTTAGGCGGCCCTGCGTCGGTGGAGCATCATCATCGTCAACACGCCGTCGTCTTGACGGAACTCATCCCCGACACTTTGCTGGATCGAGTCCGGGATCGCCATCGAGCTGAACGTGTGCAGAACTCGGAGGTGCCGACGTTCGGTGCTTGGATCGGTCGGATCGTGAAGACGCACGACTACATCAACAGCGTTGTTATAACGCTTCGCTTTCGGTCTCACGAGGGTACGTGGACAGACACTCTCCCCTCGTTGCTATGCCATCACCATGGTCTTGCGTGTGCGAGGAAATTTTTGAAATTACTACGTTCCCCAACACCCCGCACCTCCCCGCTCCACGGCTGCCGCCACCCTCGGCCCGCACCTCCCCCACTCCACCGCCGCGGCGACCACCGCATCCTCCCCCATATGAATATTTTTCATATTCATAAATATTTTCAAATAACAAATTTGAACATATTTTTAAAAATTATTACTGTTTTTATAAAAAAATATTACTGTTATGATTTAAACAAGTTTGAACATATTTAAACATAAATAAATATCAAACAACATTTTAAATGCACCGACCCCCGCACCCTTCCCCACTCCACCGCCGCCGACGACCAACCACACCATCCCCGCTCCGGCCGTGCCCGGCGACCTTCCCACCTTCCCAGCTCCACCGATCACGCCGACCCCCGGCCCGCACCCTCCCCCACTCCACCGCCGCCGATGACCACCCGCATCCTCCCCCCATATGAATATTTTTTCATATTCATAAATATTTTCAAATAACAAATTTGAACATATTTTTTAAAAAAATTATTACCGTTTTTATAAAAAATATTACGTTATGATTTAAACAAGTTTGAACATATTTAAACACAAATAAATATCAAACAGCATTTTAAATGCACCGACCCCGCACCTCCCCACTCCACCGCCACACTGACTAACCGCACCATCCCCGCTCCACGGCCGTCACCATGACCCCCACACCTCCCATTTCGACCCGGCCCGCCACGCAAACCCAACCCCACACCTCCCCACTCCACCACACCCGGCGACCACCGCATCCTCCCCCATATGAATATTTTTCATATCCATAAATATTTTCAAATAACAAATTTGAACATATTTTTAAAAAAATGTTACTGTTTTTATAAAAAAATATTACTGTTATGGTTTAAACAAGTTTGAACATATTTAAACACAAATAAATATCAAACAACATTTTAAATGCGTAAAATAAAATTTGGGGAGCCTGCCAATCGAACCCAGGACCTCCTGGTGTGTGTGCTGCATGCTGACCAGTCAGGCTAGTGGGCTGGTTCTGATATAGATAGGGTTAGGTGGTATATAACCTGACCAGTCGGGCTAGATTAAAACAAAATTCTAATGGCGCACCGGGGGGAGGTGCGCCATTAGAATAGTCGTACTTATGGCGCACTAGGGGGAGGTGCACCATTAGAACCCTCCCCCCCCTCCATCCAGGTTCCGCTATTGGTTATTGACCGAGAATGGTTCTAGGTCATGTCTACATAGTTCTCGAACCCGTAGGGTCCGCACGCTTAACGTTTCAATGACAGTTCATTATGAGTTTATAAGTATTGATGTACCGAAGGTTGTTCGGAGTCCCGGATGTGATCACGGACATGACGAGGAGTCTCGAAATGGTCGAGACATAAAGATTGATATATTGGAAGCCTATGTTTGGACTTCGGAAAGGTTCCGGATGAAAACAGGAATTTACCGGAACACCGGGGGGTTACCGGAACCCCCCGGGGGGTCTATGGGCCTTGATGGGCCATAAGAGAGAAGAGGAAGGGCCGGCCAGGCAGGCCGCGCGCCCCCCTCCCCCCTCTAGTCCGAATAGGACAAGGAGAGAGGCGGCGCCCTTCCTCTTCCCTCCTCCAATCCTAATCCAACTAGGAAGGGGGGAGTCCTACTCCCGGTGGGAGTAGGACTCCTCAGCGCCTCCCCTAGGGCTGGCCGCACCCCCTTGCTCCTTTATATCTGAGGGCAGGGGGCACCCCATGACACACAAGTTGATCTACGGATCGTTCCTTAGCGTGTGCGGTGCCCCCTCCACCATATTCCACTTGGTCATATCGTCATGAGCTTAGGCGAAGCCCTGCGCCGGAGAAGTCATATCGTCATGAGCTTAGGTTAGTTGATTTGGATCACGAATCACTTAGATGACTAGAGAGATGTCCGCCTAATGGGAGGTTTTAATATGATTAATTAAACTTAAATTTATCATGAACTTAGTACCGATAGTATTTTGCTTGTCTATTACTGTAGATAGATGGCTCGTACGTTGTTCCGCTGAATTTTTCATGCCTTTGAGAAAGCAAAGTTGAAAGATGATGGTAGTAATTACACTGACTGGGTCCGAATTGGAGGATTATCCTCGCTGCATGAAGAATTACGCCCGAAGCACCGTGTGCTGTGCCTGCAGAGAGCAATGGTTGTGAACGTCTCGCGAGCAAAGATGATGACTACCTATAGTTCAAAGCAGCTATGCTTTTTACGGCTTAGAACTGGCTTCAACGACGTTTGAACGCTGCGGAGCATAAGGAGATGTTCCAGAGTTGAAGAATTCAAGCAAATGCCCGGATTGAGATATGAAGTCTCCAATAAGTTCTATAGCTGCAAGATGGAGGAGAATAGTTCTTGTCAAGGAGTACATACTCAAAATGTCAGTATAATAATCACTTAATTCAGCTAGTTAATCTTCCGGATGATAGTGTCATTGATGTAATTTAATCATGCCACCAAGCTACAAGAGCTTTGATGAACTATAATATGCAAGGATGATTAAAATACCCTTGAGTTTCTTAATGCTAAAAATGGAGGTAGAAATCAAGAAAGAGCATCAAGGTTGATGGTCAACAAGACCACTAGTTTCAAGAAAAAGAGCAAAGAAAGAAGAAGGAAATTCAAAAGAACAGCGAAAGTTGCCGATCAAGAGAAGAAACCCAAGTCTGGACCTTCCTAAGCCTGAAACTGAGTGTTTTTACCGCATGACCGGACATTAGAAGCGGAATCACCAGACAGACATGGAAGGATCCAGAGATCAACTTTAGGTATTGTTTGTACCGTATATAAAGGAGACAAGTGGGAGGAGCTGCTCAGGAGGCAAGACTAAGAGGAGTTCCACCACCTGGGAGTAGGGACTTCTTCTCCTAGTTGAGTAGGATTGGGAGGGGGAAGAGGGAAGGGGGCGCCACTCTCTCCTTGCTCAATTCACCCCGGGGAGACCTCCGCGCCCCCTGGGCCGCCACCTCCCTTGTCTTTTATATACGCACACCATGACACAAAGTTGATCACGATCTTCCTAAGCTGCCCCTTCCACCATATTCCACTTGTCATATCGTCATGAGCTTAGGCGGCCCCGCGCCGGAGAAGTCATTCGTCGAGCAGGGCGGCCCGCCCGGTGGAGATCAACATCGCCACCACGCCGCGGTTGACGGAACTCATCCCACACTTTGCTGGATCGAGTCCGGGATCGCCATCGAGCTGAACGTGGAACTCGGAGGTGGGACGCTCGGCTTAGATCGGTCGGATCGGAAGACGCAACACATCAACCGCTTGTTATAACGCCCGCTTTTCAGAGGACGGAGACTTTTCCTCTCGCTATGCCATCACCTGGTCTTTTGGTGATCAGGAAATTTTTGAAATTACTACGCTCCCCAAAGGGCATCCGAGCCGGTTTTTGCGCTGATGTCGTACGAGTAGAAACAAGTGAGTTGTGGGCGATAAGTCATACCGTCCAAACCATACTTTGTTCAGGGAAGGAGATGAAGCGCCCGACCGACATTACGCCAGACGCTTTACGCGAGACTGGTTTCACCGCCCGAGCACTCATTGTTAAAGGTGACCGCGGTGTCCCTCTCACTTTAGTTGAACCGGTATGACTACCCCGTCCTTGAGAAGGTTAAAACGGAGTCTATTTGACAAACTATCCTGTGGTTTTGATAGGTAAGAATTCTGGGTAAAAAAACTTGCAACAACAAAGAGAGGACGCCTAACTTGTTTTTGCAGGGCATGTTGTGATGTGATATGGTCAAGACGTGATGCTATTTTTATTGTATGAGATGATCATGTTTTGTAACCGAAGTTATCGGCAACGCGGAGCCATATGGTTGTCGCTTATTGTATGAAATGCAACGCTTGTAATTGCTTTACTTTATCACTAAGGAGTAGCGATAGTCGAGAAGCAATAGTTGGCGACGACAACGATGCTAATGGAGATCAAGGTGTTACCTGAATGGTGATTGCGGGTTCAGGAGGAGAAGCACAAGATGATGTGACATATCATATCACTTATATTGATTGCATGTGATGTTTATCCTTTATGCATCTTATCTTGCTTGATTGACGGTAGCATTATAAGATGATCTCCACTAAAATTATCAAGATGTTTCCCTGAGTATGCACTGCCCAAAGTTCGAAAACCTGCACCACGTGATGATCGGGGTGATAAGTTCTACGTCCATCTACAACGGAAAAAAGAAACACGCGAATACTAAAGTTAAACTTGACGAGCCTAGATATAAAGATATGGCCTCGAACACGGAGACCAAAGGTCGAGCGTGAATCATATAGTAGATATGATCAACATAGTGATGTTCACCATTGAAAACTACTCCATCTCACGGATGATCGGACATGGTTTAGATTGATTTGATCACGGATCACTTAGATGACTAGAGAGATGTCTGCCAAGGGAGTTTTTAATATGATTAATTAAATTAATTTATCATGAACTTAGTCCTGGTAGTATTTTGCAAATTATGTTGTAGATCAATAGCTGCTTGTTGCTTCCCATGCTTTTATATGTTTGTTTTGATATGTTCCTAGAGAAAATTGTGTTGAAAGATGTTTAGCAATGATGCGGATTTGATCCGGATTGAGGTTTATCCTCATTGCTGCAGAAGAATTATGTCCAATGCACCGCTAGGTGAAACCATTGCAGGAGCAGATGCATTAGAACGCTTTAGCTCAATATGATGACTACTTGATAGTTTAGTGCACCATGCTTAACGGCTTAGAATCGACTTCAAAGACGTTTTGAAATGGACCATATGAGATGTTCCAAGAGTTGAAGTTAATATTTCAAGCAAAACCCATTGGAGAATGAAGTCTCCAACAAGTTCTATAGCTAAAGGATGAAGGAGAATCGCCAACTAGTGAGCATGTGCTCAGATTGTCTGGTACTTCAATCACTTGAATCAATGGGAGTTAATCTTCCGATAAGATAGTGATTGACAGAATTTCAGTCACCATCACTAAGTTAGTAGAACTCGGATGAACTATAGTATGCAAGGGATGACGGAACGATTCCAAGCCTTCGTGATGTTGAAAATTTAAGGTAGAAATCAAGAAAGAGCATCAAGTGTTGATGGTTGACAAGATCACTAGTTTCAAGAAAAGGCAAAAGGAAGAAGGGGAACTTCAAGAAGAACGGCAAGGTTGTTGCTCAAGTGAAGAAACCCAAGTCGGTCCTAAGCCTAGACTAAGTGCTTCACCAAAAGGATTTTCATCGAAGGGATCTACCCCAAGTGTTTGGTGGATAAGAAAGGATGGCAAAGTAAACAAAGGTATATTTGATATACATGTTATTGATGTGTACTTTATAGTGTTCATAAACCCCTCAAGATTTGGTACTAGTTCAGCTAAGATTAGTAACTCAAACGGAGTTGCAGAAGAGGACTAATTAAGGGTGAAG